>CM030837.1:7884724-9084724 GCA_018105865.1 Metaphire vulgaris
GTGGGCAGAAGCCATTGACGTATATTAATAGACGCCAATGGCAGAAGCAGATTTCTTGCCCACCAGCATAGATACTGGCTATGCTGGTGGGCATAGAGAGTGTTCTGGATACTCATATATGCCGAAAATGCAGTCTCGGCGAGGAAGCGACGTTCTGGGAATGCGTAGAACTACGCGAACAGAAGTGCAATAGTGTATTCTATCAGCCAGTGTTACCAGTGAGATTTTTGAAATAATCTCAGAATTGCCTGCAAAAATTCCAAGAAAATCCCAGATTTATTTATGTAATTTTAGCAGTTCTTTGCCACAATTCTGATATGTTCACCATTTTTGCAATTTTTCTAAAAGTTTTCCAATTTTTTTACGATCAATCGCCCAAAAAGTGTTGACAAGCGAAAAAAGGTCATAACATTTTTCTCCTACATTTTTCTCAAGCCATTGTCCAAAGAAAATATGGTAAGATTCTCCTTTACTGTCAGAGAAACCCCCGGATTCCAGAAAACATCACAGATTCCATGTAAAAAATACCCAGAAATACACAACAAAAATCTGCTAAAATCCCAGATTTCATAAGAAAATCCTAGAATCCCAGATGTAAGCTAAAATCTCAGATACAGTGGAAAAATCCCAAGCGCTGATAACACTGATCTCAGCTGTGAGTCTTCTAGCGCAATTACTCTTTAACCATTTCGCTACCAACGATTCCAAATGGAGTCATTGCATAAACTAGTGAGGTTCTAACTTCTAACTCCTGAATGCAAATGCAAGCTATTACCTTATAATTCTTAAAATTCTTATTTAATAGGGGCCTACACACATGGGCGTAAAACAACGGGGACGGCGGGGGACGGTCCCCCCCGAATAATTAGTTGGCGGGGACAGAGTATCAATTATTCCCTTAATGTTTTGGGCTAAATGGTAAAAAAATCTATGCTTGTCAGGGTATTTGGAGAGTGAAAAATTTAGAAATATCAGGATGACCTTTATTGCTTGTCAAGACGTATTTCATGGGCGATTTTATGTCCCCGCCATAATATGCAATATCCCCCATAATGGAGGGGAGATTTTTATATTTCTGGGGGGTCAACTTTTAAAAAGTTATTCTATCCCCTTCCCCAATGTTGACGCCAGGTTTACGCCACTGCCTACATAAAACATGCCTATTTGTCTAAAATGTATTTTTTAATTTCAAGTTAGACGGTTTGATGGAAGCGTTGTGCCAATTTGAAGTTATTGCCTCGTTGGAGCAAAATATTTATTTTAAGTTCAATTCCTCTGGCTGGGGCTACGACACTCTATCTGCAATCGCCCCCTTTCAAAACGTTTCACTTGAACTTTGAATTTCACTCCCAATGCGCGATGTCGTCAGGGGGTCTGGCGAATGTCTCACGTACATTGAGACTTGAAGCTTGTCTGTTTAATATCGTTCAACCTCCTAATTAACGGGAATCGACCAGTATCTGTTTATTTCTCGGCCATTAAACCAGTGTTTATTCTAGCCACCTTGACATTAGGGGGAGTTTTAAATGTTTGGGGGGAAGAAGGTTTGTCTCCCCAAAAAGCTTGACAAGCAAAAAAAGCTCATCCGCATACTTTTTCCTTCCCGGATGTGGCGACAAGCAAAAAAGGTCATCAACGTCCTTCCTTATGTTCATATCCTTCTTGTCCTTCTCCAATACTCTCTCTGACAAGCAAAGCATTGGGGGATGGAAATCCCCCCCTAAAGCGCGACGAGAGGGTCTCGTCGCGCTTTGGAGGGGGAATTTCCATCCCCCAATGCAACATATAGAGTTTTTGTGGGGGGAATTTTTAAACTTGGGGGAAATCCCCCTAAGAAGGTCTAGACTCTAGAATAAACACTGCATTAGACTATCGCCTAACGGTTTAACTAACGAATAAGAAGAGCTTCGTGATAATAAATACATGACTTCTAAGCAACGAACCGAGTGCAGCTTTCAGAAATTATGCTATAAATCCTACTGTACTGCAAGGGGGTGCAATTGCACCCCTTGCACGCCCATGACTGTTTTCTCGCGGGGTAATAATATTGCATCGTCACACTTGGCTTATGATCAATTGTGAATTGTTTCACTTTATCATCTTCGAAGGCGTACATACAGATATCTTGGGGGAAATCCCCCTAAGAAGGTCTAGACTCTAGAATATATATAGATATCTTCATAAAACCGTGTTTGCGATTTTTGCAGCCTCTGGAAATATGACAGACGTCAATGGAACGGACGACACGAGGTTAGCAGATAGAAACTCTAAGCAACTGTTTTCAATGGCGTCCGCAGAAATTTTTCCAGGGGGTGCAAAACAGGGTCTTGTGACGAAAGAGACAAGCAATTTTACTTTTTTCATAACTTCACAGTTTTTCAAGGGGGTGCAATTGCACCCCTTGCACGCCCATGACTGTTTTCTCGCGGGGTAATAATATTGCATCGTCACACTTGGCTTATGATCAATTGTGAATTGTTTCACTTTATCATCTTCGAAGGCGTACATACAGACAATCGTGCACACACACGCACACACTATGCACACACACACACGCAAACGCGTAAACAATAGCACTACTAATTGGCATTCGTAGCTGACTGTAAAAATAGTTTAAACAAATAAAAAATAGTTTTTAAAATAGTTTTTTAAAAATTCGCCCATAGGCCTACTCGAACGAGCGTAGGGTCCGGCGCTGATCTCCGTGTACTAGGCAAGCAGCGACGCAGGTGGCTATAGACACTAATCTACAGTAGCTTGCCATTGCTTTCTCCAGACCCGCGTTTTACTAGTTGGTTGACTGACGTTAGGTTAAATCATGGAAATCATGTTCTGTGATTATAATTATTCGACAGAGATAGGCCTAATAAGTTTATGGTATCAAGGAAAACAGACCAGCATTACGGAGATCATGTATGTTATATTATAATTACCATTGCAATCGAATTCTGTTGAGTTTAAATCAAGAAAACGCTTTATCTTTTCTTCGTTTGTCTCGCGGCATAAGCTTAAATAGTGGTGCTTGATCTGTCAATCGTAGCTTCGACTGGGTCACTCATTTCCCGGAGCAATGCTTGACTTGGACATCGCGAATAGAAGTGAATTCGCGCTGCATCTCCGAGGACGAGTGCCTACATCACGGCTGGAATCTGACCGGGCCGGCGTGCGGCGACCCCAGTGTAACGGAATCGGTACCCGACGTGCTCTTCCTGTCTCTGATCCTCTTCGTCGGAACCTTCTCCCTCGCCTACTTCTTTCGTCTCTTCCGAACCATGAGATACTTTCCATCCAGAGTAAGAGTCGCTTAATTCACGCACGACAGTCGCGTGAAACGCGTCGATATAGACCTACTTCGTTTTAAAGCTCTCTCTCTCTCTCTCTCTCTCTCTCTCTCTCTCACCTCCAACGCGGCAATCCAAGATCCTGGGGTTAAATATATTATGGCACAGTGGTGTAGCCAGGATTTCCGAAGGGGGGTTGGGGTTGGTTTCGATCGATCGTGAACAAACTTTCCAACATTTTTCTTATTCTTCCTTTTTTAGGAGCTGACAAGCAAAAAAGGTCGTCACCTTCGTATTCTAATTTGTTCTATTTTCTATAGTACTTAGAAATGTTTTCAATTGGCAGCCAGCCAAGGGGGTTTGGCCCCCCAAATCGCGTCCGAAAATGAAAAATGTATGGTAAAGCATGTAAAAAAATTTCGTCGGCAACCAAGGGGTGGGGGTTTAACTCCCCGTGGCTACGCCACTGTTATGGCACTTTCAAGGCCGGGCTGAGTTTTTTAGGGGTGGAGGATAGGCTAAAAGACATTAGGGGCCCTTGGCCGGTGAAGCGATGAGGTCTCTGGGGGCGATCTGTTGTTTCCAGGAAAGGATCCAATACATGTGTGTGTGTGGTGTGTAGCAATAGTTTCTATTATACATGGGTGGCAATGTCTCTTCGTTTGTCAGGTTCGATCGACGGTCGCTGACTTCGCCGTCTTCCTGTCCGTCTTGACGTTCACTCTGATCGACTTCAGTTTCGGAATCGAAACGCCGAAGCTCAACGTTCCCGAGGAATTCGTCACAACTCGCAGAGACAGGTGAGTAGCCACCTGGAGCACGGAAACGACCAAACAACTGACCAGGTGCATCCAGGTGCGTTATTCATACGCTCTGGCAATGCAATGGCAGAAGATTTCTCTGATTTAAACGACGACGGCGATCGGAATTTCGCAATATTTGATTTAACTGTGTCTTAAAATATTATTATCAAAGAGTCCAGATGCAACGGTTACGATACATATGGGATGTATCAATGAAGATTGCCACACGTGTGCCGACAGACAGACAGACAGACAGACAGACAGACAGACAGCTGGCTGGACGTCGTAGAGAACGATTGTCGAGATTTAAATGTAAACCCAGTTCAAGCCATAAGAGCAATGGAATGCAGACAAGGAGTGGAAGAAATTGCTGGTGTTGTCACAGCGTGCGAAAGCATCCTAACGACACTAAAGACCAAGAAGAAGAGAAGAATTATTATCACGTTGCTTTCTGCATCTAGAACGCACACGAGCAGCAGCTATTCTAGCCACCTAGACATTGGGGGGGGGAGTTTAAAATTGTTGAGGGAGCAGACATTTGGAAGGTCATACTACTTGCCAAAATTTCAACAACAAATTTCTTTGGGGGGGAATTCAAACTTCGCGGGAGGGGCAAATTCCCCCCCCCCACACACAGAGAAGGCCAAGAATAAACACTGGCACACGATGCAGACTTTTCATGGTGTTTAACTGCTATGCAGTTTGATGTGACGGGAGTTGAGAGCAGAGATGTAGTACTTGGTACTTGTACTTGTACTCGAGTTGTACTCGAGTACAAATTTTTAGTACTTGTACTTGTACTTGTACTCGGAGGCCAGGTACTTGTACTTGTACTTGTACTCGGAGTTTTTGGAATGCAAGTACTTGTACTTGTACTTGTACTCGGAGGCCAGGTACTTGTACTTGTACTTGTACTCGGAGTTTTTGGAATGCAAGTACTTGTACTTGTACTCGGAGGCCAGGTACTTGTACTTGTACTTGAAGCATTGTGTACTTGCTACATCTCTGGTTGAGAGTGTGAAATTGGATTTTCCGACTGACTGATTATCGTAGAGGTTGGCTGGTGAATCCTGGTAACGTGGGCGTTTGGTGGCTGATTCCGCTCAGCATTGTTCCGGCGCTACTCGCCACCATTCTGGTCTTTCTCGATCAACAGATAACGTCTGTTATCGTCAATCGCAAGGAACACAAGCTGAAGGTAACGACTCTGCATTCACCTAACGCCCATCGTAAGAAGGAAGGTTGGCCCAGAGACGTCATTTGGGCGGCAAGGGGGTCTTTGCCCTCCCTGATTTTTAGGAAATTATTTTTTTCGCGAATTTTTGTATTTTTAAATCATTGCGTTCTCAATTGTTTTTTATAATTTTATTGCAATCACTGGTATGTACTATGTAGTATCGTATGTAGCGAGTACTATGGACACAACCAATATGCATACTGCATAGGCAGGGTTTAATTAGGCTGTTTCCGGGAGAGAATTGTCCTCCCCCCGAAAATTTCAAATTTTCTCTAGAAAATTTTGGCATACTATATCAACTTACAGCGCTCCCCATGCTCCCTAGATGACTTCCCCCGACCTTGTCAGTCCCCCCCGGAGTCCAGGAGTCTAGATTGAACACTGTGCATAGGTATCTTTAAAAATACCGCCTGCCTTGCAGTCGAAAGTCTTGCCCTCCGGAAAACAATGAAATGACGGCCCTGGATTGGCCTCTCTGAGATCGAATTGACGCGCACTCACAGGCAGTGACAAACGGTTCTCGGCCCCCACTCCTCCTCGGAAGCAGCTGCTCCAAATCCATGGAACTCGTTATTTCAATTTTTGCGCACTGAAAATTCTCTATTATATTTTAAGTTCAGACTCACCCCTATCTTTTGTCCTACTTTACTGTCCACCTGATATCCTGGATTTCGACTTGTGTCATATACGATTATGGGTTGTTTTGCCGTCGGCCTAATATTCAGTAGGCCTACGTTATGAAGCGACGCTTTAGAATTCGATGATTGGATTTAATATTAGAGACCTAGGTCTCCTGTGGTATAGACAGGGCCGTCGAGAGAAAATACGGGCCGGGGGACTAATATTGATTCCGGGCCTCTTGTTTCAAAATGTTGACAAGCAAAAAAGGTCGTCTCATATCTAAAAAAAATGCTGACAAGCAAAAAAGATCGTCACTTACATCTTTTACATTGACATTTTTCTGGTCAGCGTGGGCCCCTTGTTTAGCGTCGGGCCCGGGTACAAATGTATCCCTTGTTCCCCCTCTCGTCGGCCCTGGGTGTAGATTATATCTACAGACGACAGCTGAAAACTTAAGTTATGACTAATTTTTGCACCCTTCATTTGCCATTACTGCATATTCTGCGTATACGACGTTTGCAGAAGGCACACGGCTACCATTTGGATCTGTTTGTCCTGGCGTTTCTCATACTGCTCTGTTCTCTGTTGGGTCTTCCGTGGTTCGTTGCGGCCACCGTCAGAGCCATAACGCACGTACGCAGTCTCATGAAGGAGTCGGAGGTTTCGATTCCAGGAGAGAGACCGCAGGTCATTGGAGTCAGGTAACAGCAGTCTCGGGCTCTATACCGCTTAATGTCTCTTTCTATGGACGGCTCAGGTTTCGTAGAGCGTCAGACATAAAAGCTGTATGACTTTGCGTTAGTCTTATATACGGTCACTCCCAAGCTGATATGACTAATGCATTGTTATCAAGGCGCTAGCTAAGTAAATTTTCGATTCACGTTTACATTTTTCAAAGAGAAGAATATTCTACGCAACAATTATTAGGCCTAAGCAAATAATTGTAGGCCTAATAGACAGCAGAACTTGCGCAGAAGAATGGACAACTCAGAGTCCTAGATGATTTAACTGCCTGACCTTGAATGAGATCGGAATTCGCACTATGGCTCTTTTATATTTTTAGGCTACACTTTATTTCACGTACACGCAGAGGCGGATCGAGGGGGGAGCAAGGGGGACATATGTCCCCGGGCGCCGAGGTGAGAGGGGGCGCCAAAATCGTGTATTAAACGCACAATAAAGAAGAAGAAACACGTGTGACGACCTTTTTTGCTTGTCAGCACTAAATGAAGAGGGGCGCCTAAGAGCTGAGGGGCGCCGAAAACGATATGACGACCTTTTTTGTCAGCAATGTTAGGGGCGCCAACGGTGCATTTTGCCCCCGGGCGCCGCATACCCTCGGTCCGCCTCTGCGTACACGCGCCATTAATCCTATACAAGGTCTTTAGTTTGACGCGTTTTATGTCGAACATTTCAGAGAACAGAGGGTTACGGGGATCTGCATCCATCTGTTAATCGGTTTCTCGACGCTTCTGACTTCAATTCTTAGAGTAAGAATCTGACTACTGATTCAATTCCTATTAATTAGGTGTACTAGGCAAATCTTCTCTTATTGCAATCAAAGTACAGATATTATCAATCTGTAAATTAAAGCAAGTTTATCAACAATACGACAGACAGCATCCTGCATCCATTGACCATAAGCGCCCGCACTTATTTTGACTTAGGGCCTAAGTTAGGGGGCTGTCCATTACTTATGTAAACAATTGTTAGGCAATTTTCAGACCCCTCCCCTTGTCAACAACTGTCAAACTTTCAGTGACCCCCTAATAAAATTATGTCAACAATTTTTTAAACCTCCCCTATTATAGCTACCAATATTTTATACGGTTGCCTTTTATGCTAAATTTGAATTCTTGATATTGTAATTTTTACAAAAATTTCTAATGCAGTTTTACTTGTTTAACAGATGTCAAAATGACTATAACACTTTGAATTCTAGCTTCTTTCATCTTCCCACAGTTGAAGCCAAATGTTCCTCCATTGTTAAATTATAGTGAGTGTGTACGAAGGAAGACCAATGCACCGACTCATTTCCTATTTTTTTAATCATTAAAATTATTGTAAAAATAAAATTGTTTACTTTTATATTGACCACCCCTCCTCATTAGTGGCGGGAGATGGCAGAGTGGGTTACGCGCTGGAGCGCCAGGCTGACGGAGCGGGTTCAAGCCCCGTTAGCGCCCCTAGTGGTTTGAGGGGGCGGAAGATGGCAGAGTGGGTTACGTGCTGGAGCGTCAGGCTGACGGAGCGGGTTCAAGCCCCGTTAGTGCCCCTAGTGGCTTTCACACAGGCAGTAATGCCTCCTAAGCCACTTTAAATCATGCTAAGTTATTGCGCCAGTTGTCAACCTTTATCAAACTCCTCCCCAATTTTGTTTACGTAATTAATGGACAGCCCCTTAAAAGTATGTTCACTTTTATTTTGTCTAAGCGTAAACGTTTATATTTAATTACTCCCTGGCTTTATTGTATAGCGCCACCGTTTCACAACTGAAGCGTATAACGTTACTGATAATTCTACAGTATTGCGCAAGAATTGGTGAGCGCAGATTTGCAAATTAATTTAAATTAATTTTGTTTCGTCAATCTTCAGCTAATACCGATGCCTGTTCTCTATGGAGTTTTTCTTTACATGGGAGTTACATCTTTGGCAGGAGTCCAGGTGAGACGACTTGTAGGTCTACAATTTGTGAGAAAGCGCGTTTATAGTATAGGACCTATACTTGCATCCAGTGGCGTAGTCAACGAGGGGGTTGGGGTCAAAACCCCCTTGGCTGCCGGGAAAAATTTCTAATGAGTTTCCATGCATTTTTTTATTTTGGGACGCGATTATGGGGTCAAAACCCCGTTGGCGGCTACTTGGCTATACAACGTAACAGTGTAAGAGGTGACGACCTCTTTTGCTTGTCAGCATCTGGAAGGGGAAAAAAGAAGGAAAGATCAGGAAATGACTTTTTTGCTTGTCGAGATTTTTCCGAAGTTGGCCACGGTCAAAACCAAAACCAAAACCTCCGTCCGGAAATCCTGGCTTCGCCACTGCTTGCATCAAATGCTATCCGTCAGGATAGAGCCTCCGAGTCCTAGGCAATTGGGGGGTTGTGCATATAACAGCTTTCGTAAAAGTTTAAATATGTTGTGATGTAATAGTTTCCTCGTTGTCTATCGTTCTACTTTGGTTAATTTGATTTATGTTTAAACCATATATGTTTCAATGTTTGGCGTGCACTGGGTGACAATTGAACGTGACTTGAATGTGGTGTCGTATACCGATAGTTTGATTAGTGAAATGAATTGTCTGAATTGTACAGCGGCTAGCTTCTTCGTCAGAAACCCCAGATTTCCAAAAGATTTCAGTCTCCAGTGGTTTCCAGTGAAATTCTGCATTGTTATTTTCAGTGTCTTTAAAACTCTGAATGTGTGTGATGCTAGACCAACTAGAAATTAGGCATATTTATACAAAACGCACGATGGGTTAATAGCGGCGTTACCAGGGGCGGCGCTGGAAAAGGGGTGGGTCCGCGGGTCCGGACCCACCCAGCCTCGGGCAGGGCACCCGAGCAAATCGTTCAAATCCGCAGATAAATTTGTTGGGAGTCAGTAGTCTGAGCCGGGTCCTGGTTGTGTAGCTTGCATTAGACTCACCCAGCCAAAAATCTCAGCGCCGCCCCTGGGCGTAACCAGAGTTCCAGAATATGGGGGCGCCATCGCTTATAAAGGCTCACTCGTTATGATCCTACTACTAGAGGTTGTGGGGTAACGTAGGGGACTTTCATTCTGTCGTCCGGCCTCTTTCGACCCCCGTGGATGCGCTAATCAATGGCATAGTCAGGGTCCAAGAATGGGGCAACCACCAACGCAGACACGCACATCCCATTTAGTCCCCGTGCTCCCTCATGGGTACGCCAAGGGTCGTCCATAAATGACGCCACGCTATTTTGCCAGTTTTTTACTCCCTCCCCCTCGTCAGAATCGTCACACGTCGTCACAAAAGTCAAACCCCTCTCAAATATGACGCCACAACGCGTTAACCCCCGTCATCTTGTCCAGTGGCGGTTCCACGTGGGGGATGAGTGGGGATGCATTCCCCACCGGACTTCCGGTCTTACTTTTTTGCTTGTGAAACCTATGTTTGGGTAAAAGTCTAGTAAAACTAACTGTGAATGACCTTTTTGCATGTCAACTTATTTTTCGGTAAAAGTATAGTCAAATTAGGGATAAAATTCCTTTTTCAGACTTTTCCGGCAAAATTTATTGATATTTCCTTCTATTTTCACCCCAACCAACTTTCTATGAATTCATTTCATCCCCCTCCCCACCAAAAAATCCTGGAACCGCCACTGATCTTGTCATCTTTCCAATGTCAAAATTAATGTTTGAAATTATTCATTATAATTATTATAGTCGAAACAATTTTCAGAAACATTTTCAAATTCTTTTAAAATGAAGTATGGGCTGTCCATTAATTACGTCAACAATTTAGGGGGAGGGGTTTGAAAAAGTTTGACAGTTGTTGACAGGGGGAGGGGTCAAGAGAAGTTGACGTCAACAATTCCATTTTTTTCAAATAATCAAAAAATAGGAAATTTCATGGAATACTACTTATTACATTGGAAAAAAGCACGGCAAAAAGGTCACCACCACATTGTCAAAATTGCCCAAAAATTGTTGACATAATTACTGGACAGCCCCTATAATAATTAAATGTGTAGAATACTTTCAACTCTGGGGTAATATGGACCTAACATTGCGGTATTAATAATAATATTCAGTATTACTGGACGTCACATTTCTGGAAACCCCTTCCCCGCCGTCACAAATCGTCACAAATGTTTGAACCACCTCCCCTCTAAGTGCGTGACGTCATTTATGGACGGCACCTGATACTCTAATCAGTCGAATGCCAGTAGACATACTTATGGACCAAAAATGCTTTGAAAATATTTCTATGTTTGCTTTAGCCTATGGCGCTAAAACGCTCAGGATGGGACTCGCTATTTGTCCTGATTTGTTCTTGTTTTTCTGTTTGTGATCGCAGTTTATTGAAAGAATTTCTGTAATGCTGATGCCAGTTAAGTATCAACCGGACTTAATATTTCTTCGCCACGTTAAGACGAATCGCGTTCATCTATTCACGGTTGTTCAGCTGATCTGCTTCATCGGAATGTGGGTAGTCAAACAGATCAAGATGACGTCCATCGCTTTTCCGCTCATGGTAAGAGAACTCCTCCCAGGGATATTTCTAGGATTGTGAATTGGGGGGGTGTCGACCTCAAATTGGGGGTGTTTTGAGCTAATTAGTATGCATTTTGTATCAGAGGCGTCATTTGGGGAGGGGTTGGGGGTCCGTGGCCCCCCAAGGAAATGAAAATATTAATTTATAATGTATTAATGTGCAAAAACTTGCAAAAATTGCCAAAAAATATCAAAAAATTGCAAATTTTCCAACACTGGCCCTAAAATTTGCCAAAATTGCCAAAAAATTGCAAAAAATGCCTAAAATCTGCCAAAATTTGACAAAAATTTGACAAAATTTGTGAAAAATTTGTGGAAAAATTGTGAAAAAATTGTCTCCCCCCAAGAAAAGTGTGAAATGACGCAACTGTTTTGTATGCATACCATTGTCACATTACCAAATTTTGGGGAGTGTCGACCTCAAATTGGGGGCGGGGTGTTGGGGGGTTGTTAGGGGTGTAAAAATATCCCTGACTCCTCAGAAGAACTGTTTAGACATCCGAGTCAAGCCAAATGGCGCGAGTCGTAAGGGGCCATTCATATATTACGTACGCAAGTCATAATTTCAGACCACCTTATCCTGCTGCACCACGTACATTATTTGGAACCCTCTATTCGTGACCCATTAGTTGCCCGTGAGAAAGTAATTGTGTTCAAATCTTGTGTGTGTGTGTGTGTGTGTGTGTGTGTGTGTGTGTGTGTGTGTGTGTGTGTGTGTGTGTGTGTGTGTGTGTGTGTGTGTGTGTGTGTGTGTGTGTGTGTGTGTGTGTGTGTGTGATGTCAACCTGTCTTCAGCTTGAGCGGTTGGGTTTCAAGTGTTACATATGTGGCTATATAGGGGCTGTCCATTAATTACGTCAACAATTTAGGGGTGGAGGGGGTTTGAAAAAGTTTGACAGTTGTTGACAGGGGGAGGGAGGGGTGAAGAGAAGTTGATGTCAACAATTTCACTTTTTACAAATAATAAAAAGTAGGAGATGTCATGGAATACTACTTATTACAATGGGAAAAAGCATGGCAAAAAAGGTCATCGCCACCACATTTTGTCACTCGACGAGCCAGTGGCGTTCCTATGGGGTGCGGACCACACCGGGTGACACCCAGTAGAGGGGTGACACCAAACTTAAGAATTTTTTTTGCTTGTCACTCACCAACGTTTTGATCTCCAGAAGGACGATAACCTTTTTATTTTTGCTTGTCACCATATTTCCGAACCAGGTGACACCAAGCCTAGGAACGCCACGGCGATGAGCAAAAAAGGGAAAAGAATGGTCATCACCGCAAAATAATAACCTTGTTATTGGGACCTGTCATTGATCTTGGGGGGGTCAAAAGTTTTTGACGTATTTATAGGGGGGGTAACTGAAAGTTGACATTTGTTGACAAGGGGGAGGGGGTCAAGTGTGATATATATAGGGGTATATATATATATATGTATGTATATATATATATATATAACTTGTGCATACGTACGCACTCAGTCAAGACCCTCCCTTCAATGCGTACGTAATATATGGTGGATGAACTCTAAATTGAACAGTAGCTGTCAGACTTAATTCATGGACTATGCTTCATATTGTTGCTATCGATGATTATTTCAAAATTCTCTGCAGATGTAGCTTACACACCATATTAGCATGATTGTCAAATGACATGGTTTTATCAAAAATTATTACACAAAGATAGCGAGCAGACTAACACTGAGTAACTGTACTAAATTGCTATCAAATTTAAGATCAGAGGTCAAACAATTTGAGAACCGCTAAATTGCTGAAGATGGTTAACGTGAGCCAACCATTTATTTCGTAGACGAGCAGTAATTTGACTTAGAATCTTAGAATGCATTTAAATAGATTTGACATCACTGTAGTTGCCCCCCTAACATTTTAGTGTATGAAAGCTGATATATCGTATGCTATCGACTGATGGATGATTCAGTCGGTAATCAGTTTAGAGTCAATTGAGATGGAAATATTGTTTGTTTCAAATAGCTCATCGCCTTGATGGCTGCCAGAAAGTGCCTGGACTTTGTATTCACCCAGGGAGAGCTCTACTGGCTGGACCATCTCCTTCCTGAAGAACACCGAAGACAGAAGGAAGATGCTGACAAGGCCTTGGAGGAAGGAGAAGCGGTAAGGAATCACTCAACTTAGGACCCTACGAATCGCTTTGTTGTTACTCTTCAATATCGAAACAGACGTTATCAATAAACACAAGATGAATAATTGACAGTCATAGACCCTAAAACCACAGCGGAGATTCTTCATTGCTAATGTTTATTAAGTAAATTACTACTCCAGATTGTTGAATTTTATATCTTATCTTACTTATATTCATTTCATGTAGAGATCGCGTCTAGAAATGAAGTCGATACAGAATACAAGAGCCCAACAGTTCATCGAGCCGCTAGTGTCGAAGGCTGATGAAGCTAAGGCTACCAGGTGAGAAAGCATTACGCCTATTATTATTATTATTATTTTTATTACATGGTTGTTAACGCACATTAAGTCGTTCACTAAGTGAAGAATCATAAGTGCGGGGTGAGTCACGTGACCTAAACAGTGTAGGCCAAACTGCAGAGTACAGTTTTCAGTCGGTGTTTAAAAACAATCAGCAAAACAGGGAAGTCCGAAGTGACAGATTTCGGTAGATTGTTCCAAACAGATGGCGCAGCATTGGCAGACGAATGGTCCATGAGAGAAGGGTGAGTGCGCCGCTGGCTGCATGAGTTTGTTAGCACCTTGTGATCTCAATGGTCGAGATTGTTCCTGCAATTGGATGACGTCTGCCACGTAGCTGAGCTGTTGTGTTGTTATTGTCTTGAAGGCATTTAGCACAATCTTGTAATCAAATATAATTAAATATAGCCTACATGTGATGCCATTTTGAATAGAATACAGCATTACAGCCCCATTACTACGAGGTAACTATCGTGGCCATCATTTAATAAATGTTATCTTTTGTAATATTATTGAAACGAGTCCTAATAATCTTTGCAGATCTGTCAAATTTGTGAATGCGCAACTTGATTTGAAGCATCGTTTTCATTCTTTCAAAAACATTACTATGCTATAGGCTAAGGCATGCTTCTATTGACTGCTGTACAGAGAACAAGGAAACATAACTCATCGCAAATAACTCGACGAAATTAGCGATCAATTTCAAACGACAAACCAAGCGAAGAAGTAAAACCACCTTTCTTCGCCTATTTCTACAATCCAAAATGAACGATTTGTTAGTCAGTCAGAGGGGTGTCTTAAGTAAGCAAGCCAAGTGCCTCTTCCTGTGAACGACTTCTCTGTCAATAGACTGCTCATTTTTGCTATTTTTGCATCTTGTTGTTAAGGTGTGCCCTTCATTTAAATGTTGAATCTATTCGAGCAGCAAAAGTTTTCAAAACAGATTGCTGTATCTAGGATCTAGTGAACAATATTTATTAGATATCAGAATATAGTTTGTTTCTAATCTATTCTTTGCATCTTGATTGTCTATTTTTGTGGTTCTGTTTTTAAAGATACTTTTTACTTTTAAATTCTGTCTATACTGTAAATTTTTGACAATTTAAATGATTTTTAATTAAATGGGAAATGTCCTATGAACTGATGAAGCCCAGATGTATATATGTATGTATGTATGTATGTATATATATATATATAAATATATAAATATATATATATATATATATATATATATATATATATATATATATATATATATATATATATATAGAGAGAGAGAGAGAGAGAGAGAGAGAGAGAGAGAGAAAGAGAGAGATTATATGTGCTTTTGTGATATTTTATTGTCTAGGGTACTTTGCCAAGTTACTTTTGTTTAAGAATAAACACATGTTTAGGACTACACACACACACACACACACACACACACACGCTTATAAAGTCACACTAAATAAATTAAATGTTGTAAAAGGGCTATAGGTCTGCTATGCATAGTTGCATACCAATGAAAAATGTTGAATAGGCCACCAATTAGCCTTAGTGGTGTTGACTATTACATAAGCATTGTTTCTTGTTGTATATTTTGCAAATTTAATTAGGATCTGATTTGTCTTGAAATAGGGCATATTCCAAGAATTTTTATACACTTGAAATTATCTGCACTGCAAATTTTAATTCGTAAAGCACATATGCTGCAAGACAATTGGCATATGAATGGTTTGAGATTGGCAGCAATGACCAAGCATCTCAGTTCAGAATATTCATCCAACAGTCAATAAGTGAATTTGAACATTTGTCTGTCTTCATTTTAAAAAAAAGACTTGATTTTGTCTTCCTAAAAAGTCAGTATGCAGTTACACTTTGTAGTAATTTCATTGTAATCAATGTCTAAGGGAATGCTCAGCTAAGGTTAGTTTCATTTAGACTTCAGCTCAATTCAGTAAATCAATCAATAAATATTGAACACTTCATGAAGTTCTAGAAAATTCTTAATGATTAAGGAACATTTTGCCAAATTCATAAAAACATAGTGATCAAACCTTAATAGCATTGCACAAATTTAAATATTCTAATGTTCAAATGGAGATAGGTTCAAATGAAAACAAAAGCTCTAAGTGATAATTGCAAAATACGGTATATAAAAGACCTTGTATCATTACTGTATACAGTATTTGCTGTAAAATAGAATAGGGAAAGTGCAAAATATAGACAAATAGGAACGACAAAACCCATTTCTGAATTTATTTGTTACTTCAGAATAAAAACGTTGAACGAAGTAATTCTAGTTGCAAATGAACAGTTAAAATCACAATATGGGTCTAAGCTTTGCAAGCAAACATACAGGTGGCATTCCATTGTATACAAGTGCCCTCTGTCATGCTCTTAAGCTTATACCGTAACTATTCCATATGAACATCAAAATAAAAAGTGTGCAAGTCAAATTTGCCTATCTGTTAAACAAAACAACATCAAATAAAGTCAACTGTAAACATTTAGTTATTGAACAACAATAGATACAAAAAAATTCATTCTAGAAATCATTTCCAGTTTCAACTTTAGCACCATAAACTTCAATCAGAAGCAATGGTTTACATGCTCGATGAATTATCAAAAGTATCATTACTTTACAATGACAATATACCTTACACCTATCCAGATACGGATTAACTTTTCTGGAAAGACTATCTTTAAGTGCATTTCAACGTGTATCAATTCACAGTCCAAAGCTGACAAAATGAATACCAAATTGAGAAATGGCTATAAAACAGCAACTGAGCGTGTCAGCAGACATGATAAATTAACAATTTGGCAGTTTAACTACAGAAATCCAAAATGAAGAGAAACCATCACAGAGTAAACCAGCCAGCTGAAAGATAGAAACAAAAAAACTGTGGGCATCATCATACACAAAGCATTCAGCAAGAAATACATGTGAAGCGGTGAAGCCATAATAAAGTAATGTGTTAGATAGTGAAACATATTATATCGACTACAGCAGTGTCAACAACTGCAAAATCATACAGAAATATTGTAGATCTGGAATCCACAGCATGATTCAGAGTTTAAAGTCATGGATAGAGCTTTGCACTTAATCAGAAATCCAACAAAGCATATGTACTATGGTAACAATAAATGAGAAAAATACAAATGTAAAGTAATTTCAAATAATAAAATTAAAAAAATTACATATACAGTATTTGCTGTTGCACTCGTACTGGCAACAACTTTGACAGAGATGATAATAGCTTTTGAGAAGAACCCAACCAAATCCAAGACACTTCTATGAAAGTTACTGATGCTGCTGCTGAAGTTGAGACTACTCTAGAGCCATCGTGTATCAGTGAATGCTTCTCATACAGGAACTTTGAGTATTCTATCCAATCAACACCTTGCAACTGTTTTTCATTCCATGCATACATTTAATATAGAAAATTGCACAAACACTACATTCTACATCCTTTTTGTGTTTTTACTTCTTTGGATGATGCAACAATAAACAAAGCTGTGCAAGATGATAATTTATAAAAGATAAGCGACAGCAGCTAAATCTGCAGGATACCACATCAGACTTCATTCCCTTGGCAATCTCGGTTTTTCTCTCATATTGTACATATTGCAAGGCTTATTAACAAATGTATTAAATGTAAGTTGTGATGCGTGAAATTACTGTGATATTATTGCCATCAACAACTACCGGTATAGCATTAAACCTCTTGAATTAATTATCCATGCTGCTTCATATAAGCATTGTTATCCTAAAGTGATGTCAAGGGACTACACTCCGCAGTTGTCAGTCGAATTACCAGTAGACGCATGTCACTTGGCAACATCAGTTCAAATTTGTTGCTTTCTTGCTGACTATTAAGAATACATAATTCCTGTGTCAAGTACCGGTATTCAGAATTATTCATAGATTCATGAAGTTCTAGAAAATTCTTAATGATTAAGGAACATTTTGCCAAATTGGCACTTAACCGTTTGCCACTTAACTTAATTTGCCAATGGCACTTAACCATTTGCCTTTATCAGAAATTCCCCTCTTTCCTCAAGCTAACTCTGAAGATTAACTGAATAACAACTATTAACAAAGGATTTTACCATACAAAAATTACAAAGCAAGTATTACTTGGAAAACAGGAAACATTTCCAACAAAACTGCAACAGAAATGAATAGCTATATTCAAAATCAGTCTTTTCAACAATAATTATAATGAACATAAGTTTTAATTACAAACTGCAACAGCAATAGGAGAAATAATGACA
Organism: Metaphire vulgaris; assembly: GCA_018105865.1. Lineage (NCBI taxonomy): Eukaryota > Metazoa > Annelida > Clitellata > Crassiclitellata > Megascolecidae > Metaphire > Metaphire vulgaris. The sequence continues at coordinate 7,902,620 of CM030837.1, forward strand.
ATAAAAATTTTAAAATAATACATAATATAATTTTCAATGAGATTGGTTGAAAATAAATTGGTGAAAATAAACAAACATTACAAATACTGTCTCTTGGCCAACAATCAGAAATATAACTGTCAAAAACAAACGTGATTCATTTGCTTGATTCTATTTGCAACATCATCTAGCCACACAACTCAGCGTTGCTAAAAACACTAGCAGCTTAAGCAATAAATAGCCAAATTATGACTAATAATATATTTAAAACATTCTTTAAAAATGCACCAGTTGCAAGCCACTGTCACTACACGACTGAGGCCAGATCTAAAATCAAAATGGAAATAACAGAACAAGATGAGTTTATGATCGAGCAACAGCATGTCATGGCAACAGACATGATGCATTACTGGATCATTTCAGTGTGACGATATTTCAACTTTGATTTCTGTCATTTGTGATATGTCATTCATTACTTATTATGTAACTCTCATATGATCTTCATGGCATTTTCTTGTAATGATTTTGCTGCTTCATGCTTCATGACTAATATAATAATAATAATAATAATAATAATAATAATAATAATAATAATAATAATAATAATAATAATAAATGCATCTGGATAAACACGGGAGCAACGACTGCAAACATTTACTTTAAAACAGTTTCCAGCATCTATCTCAAAGTTGGTGTTTCACATTTTAAAGAAATCATAGAATGATGCTGGTGTGTTTATGCTCAATTTTTCTTCAACATAAAGATAAGAAAATCTAAAAATTTATTTGCTACAAACTTCCTTATCAATTTTAGTTTCACATTTTAATCTCATTATGAGAACCTTTTACAAAATGTTCTTGCATAAGTCACAAGTACCAAGGAAACTTTTTAAACTCTGATCATCATCGCTGTGGACACTAGAGTGTTTTTATCCAGGATTTTCAACTGTTTTCTTAACAACTGCTTAATTTGAAAGTTCAGCAAGCAGAGCACGGCAGTTGTCAACCTATAGCCACTCAGGCGAACACCCAAATTCACTCAAAATCAAGGACTTACCTACCGGTAGTTGATTTCATCTAACAAGGTTGATCCCAAGACATTATGCATTTCTGACAATCTTACAACTCAGCTGATGATTGTTGTAATGAAAACACTTCTAACTTTTGATTTACATATTGTTACTGTTAGCCATGGATTCCCAAATATTTGTTCTCTTCAACAAGTTGACTCAACACAGAGCTCATATCATTGACAACCATGTTGCATGAGTTCAGATATGATGCTGGAACGGCACGTTCATTGTAGACAGGTGTAGGTGGTATGTTACCTATTCCCTGATCACCTCCCGGGAAGTTTGTCATCAAAGTTGGGCTCGGAGGGATATTTTCAATAGATATGGAACTCAAGTTGTCCATAAAACTACTGGAATCGATTGAGTTAACAGTTAGGCCAAAATGCGGTCGTGTATCTTCTTCAAAGTTCTGCGCCAGATCTGTTGTGCTGGTCACCTGTGTACAATCCAACAGAAACAAGATCATATTTTGTCAACAGCAAAGACAGCACTTCTGCTCACTTGAATACAAGAGATAGGAGTATGGCATGAGAGACAGACAAACAGAAAAATAGATAAAGAGAAAATAAGCCTTCAAAGTGCAAGTTGAAAAAACTATTACCAGCAAACATATATATGAATTAGAGACTAGAGCCTTGTAAATTTGAATTAGAGAGGCAGAGAAACTTCAATTGGTATTTCATATAGATAAAGCAAAACTATGTAGTTTGTTGATCCTGTTGTGTCTGATTCATCTTAAATTAGTTGTGTGCTAATTGCTTAAAAGACAGCCGTCTATTGCTGTCATCTTCTGATCAAAAGTAAAATGTCAAGCTGCTACAAAGAATGCACCATAACCAAGTCTTTGTCTCTGCAAAGAAAAATCTTGGGAACTTTGCTTTTGAGAATATGACTTTTCTTGATTTATTCGACCATCATAGCAAATGATTTTGAGAAAACTTGTGGTCAAATTCACTTGGAGCTTGCTATTATTTTCAAATGAGTAAAAGCATGCCAAAATAACTGCTTTGAAACAATAGTCCTCTTTGCTAATTCCAAAAAATACATTTGTTTTCACATGGTTTTACAGTATTACCTGCTGAAAGATCAATCAACTGAACAATTATCTAATTAAAACTTACCCCTAACCAGTACAAGTCAAATAAATAACCCCCACATCATATTTAGCACTTAAAATTCTGAATAACAAAATATGACAAATTATTCATACCTGGTTGCAATTCGGTGACAGATGTGAATAGTTTGGACATACTGATGGTGGCAATTCACCAGTATTGAAACCAGGATGACTACCTGTGCCCACGGCAGAACCACGAAGTCTACGGTTAATTTCCATGTGGTGAGGATTAACTGGTGGATGCATGCCCACCACATTGAATCCATTATTCTGTACTGATGAGATCGACCAGCTTTCTTGAAATCCATGCTGACTACGAAAACTCGGACGTATTTCACCTCTGTGCCACAGTAAATGCTCATTAGGATAGATGGCAATGTTTGAGGACGCTATTCGCATCTGCTCTGCTGCTGCAGCAGCGTGAGGGTTTCTCCGACTGTTTGGCGTCTTCGCCTGTGGTGACACCTGTGACTGACTGATGTGTGGCACCTGCACACGAGGACTTGGGCAGCTGTTGCCAAACGGGGCAACCATTGTGTTCTGGGTTTGATCAATCATTGGCCCAGAACATCTAGTACGATCAAAGCCAGGGACTGGTTCCCCGGGAGAAACCCCCATTCGACCTGAGCGAGGCCGAGTATGAAACCACTGATTACTGAATCTTGGTCCCTCAATTGACTGATGAAGCCCTGTTCCTAAGGAATTACCTATAGAACCATCTGTTCTTTGATTAGGTGTTTGAGCATTGTTTATGTGAAACCTAGCTGATGCGGTCAAAGCAGTATCGTCCTCCTCAGAAGTTCTGCCACAACTTTGACAAGTTCCTCTGCTGGTCACTTTCTGCAGATCGGTATTGCTACAGTTTCCAGAGTCGACTGCAAGAGAAAGAGTCTCATTGGAAGCAGCTGAACACTTTACACCAAGTTCCTTCTTTTCAGTCCAATTTGAACCATTTCCTAAGGTTGGTGCAACCAAACTGTTATGCTCGTACATGCATGAATTTCGTGGTTCATGGTCTTTGGCATCAATTAAGGGCTTGCTTTCTGAGGGAGCATGAGCAGCCGGCATTGTGCAATCAGCAGAGTTGCTGGCTGAAGCAACAGCAGCTGCATCGGCAGCAGCCTTGTTGAGAAAGTCTTGCATATCATCTGGTATCAAGAACTCTTCATCAAAGTCAAAAGTCTGGAGTTTCTGGGTCAAATTTTCTTCACTACAGCCATCAGCTGTTTTAGATTCTGTCTGTAAAACACTGGACTCGTAATTAGTTTCAACAGATTGGTTACTGAAGTTAGTTGCAATACTGCTGTTTGATGACATTAGGTTGGAACCAGCAGGCGACCTTCTAGCAACAAGACGAGTTCTTGGAGGAATCGGGAGTGGCCGAACTGTGTTCAGACTGTTACACCTGTGGAAAGGTTTTGCAAGAGGCGAAACTTCATTTCCATCCCATCTAGCTGGATCACTGGCACGACGTACGTCAAGAGGAGGAATTTCAGTTGGCAGAGGCGTCTGACATGGAGTTGTGGTAGAGGTGTTTGTTCGTATTCCACTGTCACTTGATTCGCGATGAGACGCAAGGAATCGCGTGATGCTTCCGCGACTGAAACTGCAATTGTTGCTAGTGTTGCTCCCACCAAGTTTTGTTCTTTCCATGTGGGAAGCCAAAGCGCCGATATTAGCACCAGAGTCAGCAAACTGATGCTGAAAGTCAGATGCACTGCTGGAGTAATCATATTCGTAATATGGAGAGCGAAGAATGCTGCGCTGTGATGAATTACTTGATGTCTCACTGAGTCGTCTAAGAGACGTAGATGAAAATGAGCACGGGCTTGTGTTTGACCTGATGCTACTCGTATACGAATTTGGAAAGGTCAGATCTCTCTGGCTCAAACGTGCACCAACATCCTTTGTACCTAGCACATCATTCAAGTATATATATATATATATATATATATATATATATATGTATATATATATGTTATATATATATACATATATATACAACACACACACACATATATATATAGTTTAAATAAAGAATTAAAATATACACTGTGACCCAATAAAAAGCATCATAAATAAAATATATATGGCATTGTCCCCATTTATTTATGAGTCAATAGTGAAAACATTTTTAAAATCGGTTCACATTTGCCGAAGTTATGGTCAAGAATACAGTGGCATGTTTTTTATTGGGACATAGTGTACATGCAATACAAGTTGGATAAAACTGACTATTATATACAACTTCAAAATTGTAACTGTTCTAACGTCAACACATACCACACGCTCTCCCTAAAATGCTGAGAATGCAGACATCTTCATGAACATTAGAAGTTTTAAAACACAGGAAGAAACCAAGTCATTACAAAAAACCCGAAACATAACAAAAAAACGTTCTCAAATATCCACAAATTGACTGCATGGCAAAAAAAACGAGTCCAACTATACCTTTCACTTTGACATCAGTAATCTTTGGATTTAAATCACCTGTAGTTACTCTTCTTGTGTTACCTGAAAAGGAATTAATACATAATATAGATTAGTGTCATGACTTTTACAGAAACTATGTAATTTAAACCACTTGCAATGACGAATACTGTATAGAAGAAAGAGCAATTAATTATTCATTAAAAAGGGACAGCTTTTGATTGGCTATCTGTGTAGAGATTGAAGCCCTTATCACTACCTACCAATGGGAGGAAGTGTGGGCAAATTTCTACACTTTGGGTGCAGACGATGTCTGGTCTTGACCTGCCTGCCAATGACACCAGCTGTTGCCACCTGGATACCACTGCTGCCCTGGAAGTTCGCAGTGGAAACCGTATGCTAAACAGCAAGCACCAATGGTTAGCACAATCAATCAAGCCAAAGAAATGATACAAACAAGAGTATGTTTGATGTTCAAGAAAAATAAACAGCTTTCTGCCTTGATACAGGCCCAGTCCTGGTTTGCCTGAATATGCATAATGAAAGTGATCACTTCAGCAATAAACAGTTCTTGTCTAATTACATGAAAATTTCAAGCCATTTTTGGTTTTGATAAAGTTGTCGAAGTCTATCTGTAGCTTGAAGAGCTCTATTGAATCAAAGAAAAATACAGAACAACAGTGTTTATTCTAGGCATTCTCTGGGGAGATTCTCCCCAAAATTTCTATATGTTGCATTGGGGATGGGAATATTCCCCCTCCAAAAAAGTGTGACGAGTGGGGGGTTTTCTTTTAAGAGGGGGGAAACATAAGGATTATTTTTTGCTCATCAGAGCATTGAAGAAGGATATGAAATATAAGAGTGTGATGACCTTTTTTTGCTTGTCAAGGTTTTTGGGGAGACAAACCTCCTCCCCCTCCCAAACATTTAAAACTGCCCCTCCAGTGTCAAAGTGGCTAGAATAAACACTGCAGGACAACTTGACTGGATGAAAAGATCAGTGCAATAAAAAAACTTCACACATTTGGACCTGACACCATTTGCACTGAATACAGAGCTACTATAAATATATATTTATGAATATAAATACAGAGATCCTGGGTCATCTGAGATTTGAGACAGAGATACAAGTTTGTTTGGGTCAAAAAGCATGTAAAATGAATCACTAATAGAGATCATGGAAGTTGAAGAAATTATTTTGAAGATATTATAATTGCCTGAGAATATTTCTCAACCAAAATAATTCTGTATTATTTCACAAACATCTTAGACTGGCATCTCTTAAAATATAGTCAACAAAGAACACAAATTTCATAAAAATGCAGACTATTTGACTATCGGTAATAGCCATACACACCAGAGAGAGTCACATCACAATATCAATAGAACTAATTACAAAATATTTATATAATACAGAAAATATCAAACAACATGACAAATAACAGCAAAGTCATAAAAAAATTAAAAAGAAGACTTTAAGTAGCTTTTTGGAGATGCCAACAGTTCAGAAATATGAGACGACAGAAGTGGAGCACAGACTCAAAGATTTAGCAACAATAAGCAGAAATGTACTGACAGCCAAAACACTGCCTATTTCTTCATCTCCATCCGTTGTTGGCAAATGCTCTGAGCTGCTGTGGGTATTGCGGAAGGAATCCGCCCTGAATTCGTCAACTAAGCCAGTAGTCACATGACACGAGAGACTCGTTCCCTGCAGCCGATCATCAGGCGGGCTATGCACCGACTGACTGCTGAGGCTAAGCGGTGATGCCAAGCTCGCTTCAGAGTCCTAAAGTTACACAAAGAGCAAGCCCAGCGTAAAATAAGACGGCGATTATGGTACAACCAGGAAACCCTTTGAAAGAGAATTTCTCATCGATCATTTCTGGTTTCAAAATACAGATAGATCATTTAAATTGTTATTTTATGGCAAATGCTGAATTTGAAGATGGATGTGTCAAATACACATATTCATCAGTTACCATTCAGGTGTTTTCTCATTACCAAGTCTAAATCTTCAAAATTGAAATCCAGGAAATGAGATATGAAAATCATTACAAATATTTGGGGGCAGAAGATGGCAGAGTGGGTTACGTGCTGGAGCGTCAGGCTGACGGAGCGGGTTCAAGCCCCGTTAGTGCTCCTAGTGGCTTTCACGCAGGCAGTAATGCCTTCTAAGCCACTTTAAATCATGCTAAGCAAATATATAAATAACATAAGCTCAAAGCAAAGACTAGAAAGTTGCTGAAAGCATGTTATAGACTAACTGAGATAATAACTGCATGCAGCCTATCCACAGCAACTACCTGCCTAAAGAAGATGCAAATCTATGACTTCAAATCATAAAGTCTGCGCTCAAGCCGCGCTGTGTCATTATGCACATAATAGAGAAAGCACATTCACCGTAACATGACTGCGTTCAGCTGGGCTGGCCTGAGAGACTGCCAGAGTTTGTCCTGTGTCCTCAGCATGGCTGCTGCTGCTGGTACTGCTGTTGCTGTTGGAATTGACTAAGTCAGGTTTCCGATCATCCTACATGGCAATCGTACATATGGTTTGCATCAAACACTGGAATGCAGCCATATTGAAACATTTTTACTCAAGATCATTGAAACCCTATCCTTAAATGCCTTCGCAGAAGTTTTCTGATTCGGAACTCATAAAAATGACTAACTCTTTATGCTCCATGTTGATTGAAACAGAAGTCAATGCATTCTCTGTACAGTAGATTTCAATTTCTCTCATAACTGGGATGTAATCAATCACAAAGAAATGAACACATAGGACTATTGTTTATGAATAACTCATATCAACATACACTTACACCCACGGTGTGATTTCTAACAGATGTTCCTCTGTAGCCACGGTAACCATTGTCACTATCGTTACCATGGCAGAAGTCCCCTTTGTGTTTCTTGTTTGCATAGAAATCAGCGCCATGCACCGTCTTCACATGTTTCCGCAAAGAGCTTGGATCGGTGTAGCACTTTGTGCAACCAGGTGCTTTGCAGGTGTATGGCTTCTACACACAGCATTTCACACTCACCATGTTAACTTAAAAATTTATAAGCATCACTAAGATAGCAGCTAAACCTAAGGCATCATTGATTCAAATTTCTTGACGTCATCATTACCAGCACTGCAACTGCCGTCCCACCACTGTCAGTTGCATCATCTCCATAAAACTAAATTTAATTTTATGATCAACATTGTGCCTGTCAATAAACAGAACAAGCAGAGAGCACGGCAGCGATTATTACTAACAGCATTTGAATGTGTTCGGTTCTGGTGTTTCGCTCGATCGGATGCATTGCTAAAGGCTTTTGTGCAGCCCTGATACTCGCACATATAGGGCTTCTCTCCTGTATGAGAACGCAGATGCGTCTTTAGATTTTCAAGGCGAGAATATGCCTTGTGACATCCTTCAAACTGCAGCACACAACACAGACAGCCATGAAATTATGAAAGGAAAATAAACAAGATTGGTTTTTTTGGAACCAAATTAACAGGCAAAGAATAAACCAAGGTGCAGACAAGTAATAACATAATACATACAGAACAGTAACTAGATCAAAATATAAGAAATACATGATCAGTTGATCAAGATGACCAAGATGAGCAACATGATCAAGATAAAGAGGCAGAAGAGAGAAGAAATCATGAAAAGCATGACAACTGGAATAGAAAATGAAAATAACCTGTGATTAAATAAGAAAGAAATGTTTGCACCACCTCATACAATACAATACATGCACAACATGGAATTCAGCAAGTAGTTTTCAAAATTTAGCTCACCTGAGTAAGTCTTCTTAAATTTCTATGCCAGCGCATTGAACACAAACAAACACATAAACATACTGACTAAGACTCATGGCTGCATTACTCATAATCAAAACATGAAAGAAGCTGCCCAAAATCACTCAATGAAACCACTCTGATCATTTGTTTGGCTCTACTAATATTTTCATTATGCATTTTATTGCTTTTATAATCTGTTTGGTGCTTGAGTGACTTCACCATATTTCGTATCGACTCATTAGTTAATTCATATTGAATTCATATTCATATAATATGTTACATATTTATAGAATTCAAGATCTACTGTCCTTATTCCTCTTGACTATTCTTCTGTTCTCACGTTACCAGTCAACTTGATTATTGTAATTCTTTATGCAACTATATTGCCAAATATAATGTGCATAAGTCTCAAATAATTCAGAACTCTATTGTTCATACCATCATTAAAAAAGCATTCTGAGTTTTGTCATTTGGAAATCTGAATAAACAAAAGAAGCAATTATCAGTGTGTTACAGTGCATTGGCCATTTTGTCAATCTTCACCGATAAAAGATCAAAGAGAAACACATTGAACAATCCAGTTAGACAGCCTATCTCAAATACTGACAATATACTAACAGTGCATCTGTGTGGTTTCTCTCCCGTATGACGTCGCATGTGAACTACAAGCATGTATTGCGCTTTGAAGGGCTTCTCTTTGCGCTCACAGCTATTCCAGTGGCAGACGTAGAGTTTCTTACTAGTTGAGAGGTGATCCTGATTCAGATGCTGCAAAAACAAATAGATTAGTCACTGAAATGATTTAAATTGAATCTCCTTTTTCAATCGTGTATCTTTTTCATGGAATCCACAGAAACATACATTCACAATTGTCTTCAGGAAAATGAGACCATATTCAATGAAGCTTTCAAATGATACTTGCACAAAGAAGATGTTTAAAAAAATCAAAGTACTACTACCATCGTCAAGTAGTGCTTTTCTTACCCTGACAAGCTCCTCCTGAGTGTCAAATTCTAAAGTGCAGCCTTTCCAGTGGCACTGAGTCTCGTAGAAATCCGGTTCTCCCTCTTGAGGCACATGATTAGGGTCCTGATGACTTTCAGGACTTCGTCTCATATCCTCTGACAGCAAATCTGTAATAAAATTTCCAACGGTTGTCTTGGACAAAATTTATCCACTTATAATCAGGGGCAGTGCTTTTTTTGTAAAAAAATAGGTGCAGGTACTCACGGTGGATTGCCTAACTTTTCCATTACGATTACGGTATGTGGTCTGTGGCTAGAATTTAACATAGAAGCGATTTTGGAAGCATAATGATGCATATCATTTATTAAGTATTTAAAGTTTTTAGCTAAATCACAACTGCAAAGTCACAAGGAAAAATTTTTTTTCACACCTTGAAAAAGGTTCCGGTACGCTGTACCGGCGCGTACCATCATAAAAAAGCCCTGATCAGGGGACCAATTAAACATTCACATTGGAATAACAAATTTTAGTATCAATAAAACAATCACTGCAGTCACTTCAGTATAGGGCTGGACCGAATATTCACTTCGGCGCTGAATATTGTGATGAAGTCTATTTATATTCATTTGAATAGTACTGGTCAAAACAAATGAAAATATTGGTCACATGACATTAAAAATTTGCATACAGTTTAACACTTCAGCTTAGTAAATTCAAGTGCCAGAGATAACATTTTGTTCTATTCTGAACTTGCGCTAAATGAAGAATTCTGCCAGTTTCCAGGTAGAATATGTTATATATTAGTTAAACCACATGCTAACGTTAGTTAAACGTATTTGAATTAAATTTTTTCTTTGAATAAAAATTAGAATCAAATATCATTGCTTCAGCTAGCATTGGAGAAGCGAAGCCTGATTTGGGAGTATTTTAAGATTTGTGAAGTTGAAAATATAGCCATGTTCAGTGCCGTCATTTCTTGCGGCAGTGGTTCCTGGAGGTCAAAATCAATATTATTTGCATAATTAAGCTAGTTAGTAGTTACTAGTTAATATATCTCAGGAGTCAGAACACCATTTCAATAAACTAAACTCTGTAGTCTTTACAAGTTTAATGGTCTTAAAGTCTTTACTTCTACTTTATGTCTTCAATTTGTCTTTAATCCTCACTGGAAGTTGGCATGTTGTATTTATATATACTGTATAAGTTATATGAGGATACTTATAAGTAGTAATAGTATTATAGTACCACACAGCACTACTGCTGACCACAATATGGCGACTTGCAGAGAAAGTGGTATCATATACACTATTCGTATTCATTATTCGTTGAATAATGAAACTGAATATTCATATTGCCCGAATAGCTCAAAACTCTATTCAGCCCAGCCCTACTTCAGTAGCAAAATTTTACCCGAAACTGGACTGTATTCCTCTTCCTTTTTCATTTTAATCTTTCCAACATCATTGCTGTGCACAGTACTTGAAACAATACTGCTCCCAGGCTCTTTAGTTGCTGTCTGTGCTATATTATTATGCTGCAAAGAATATCAAAACTTCTTCTCTTACATGCAGTCTGTTGCAGTTCCAAATAGTTTGTTTACATAGAAAATGTATAGTCTCAGAATACCGGGCATATATATTCATACACATAATTATATATATATAGTATAATTATACATACATACATACATGCCTACATGCATGCATACATACATACATACATACGTACATACATACGTACATACATACATACATACATACATACATACATACATACATACATAGATGCATGCATGCATATATACATAAATGGACTATATAGTCTTACAGTTTAAGTTATGATTTTTTTATGCAATTTATAGTTAACAAATGCAATTTATAGTTAACAAATTGCATCATACTTTTATACTTTGAAATTAATAACAGAAAAGTGCAAACAATACAGTAAATGTAGTTCATTCTCTAAGCATATGTACACACACACACATACACACTTAAATGCATGAACAATAACATCAACATTAATACACACACCCTTGTATAAATTCCAGCAAACCTCTGAAACCAGCTTTATCGTGTCTGTTTACCTGAACCTCTGACTTTGGGCCAGTAGTAGCTGTTGATGAAATTTCTGTTGAACTTGGAGCCATGGCTGGAATGCCAGGAGCTGGAACTGGAGGCCAAGGAAACATCCCCGGATGCAGCATTGGGTAAAATGGTGACACTGGCATAGCACCGTGGTGACGAAAGAACGGATGGGCCAGAGGCCCGGCAGCATTTGCAAAAGCTGTTAAAGATGCTACAAAAACATTCAGCATTTGAATAATGCTATAATCTTAAATAATTCTATATAGAATTCAGGCAAAGAAAGAAAGTGAGATTGCAGAAGAACAAGCAGGCTTTCGACCGGGTAGAGGTACACGAGACCAAATCATGAATCTCTGCATCTTAATGTGCAAGGAAAAAGAATACAATCAACCACTATACCTCTGTTTCATAGACTTTGCCAAGGCTTTCAATACCATGATACACGAGAAACTGTGGTGGGCAATGCTGGACATGGGATACCCTAGCCCCCTGGTCTCATTGCTTGATAATGTGTATAAATGTGATGCAGCAAATGATTTACATTGTTTCAGCACTTGTATTCCACATATACATACAGATCCTATCAAAGTATAATTAAATTAGAATGGAAGTATAACATTCAGCATAAAAGTTTTCTGCATCCTGCATTCATAACACTACGTAACAAACAAAATATTTTTGTTTGTTCCTGGGTTGATATCTTGTTTTCCTAGTCCCTTATGCCTAAACTAATTAGAAAACAGTTTTTGTTCCAACCTGAATTTGCTTTTGGGGTCAGGGCAATGATATTTTGAAATTCGTGTATTATAGAACACATTCTCGGTTCACATTCAAAGCTGAGCAGACATACTTATTATTCTGGAATATTGCAAGCTGTCCATAAGTTTTTAGATCTGAACAGAATTTTCTATAACCTTCTGGAATCTTCTAGAACCTGTTGCACTTTCTGGAAGCTTACAGTTGCAATCATAGACTTTTAAGAGTGCAGATTTCTTAAGCCAACATACTAGTGTATCTTGTTGCTTAGTAAGCGAATAGTGGCCAGAAAAATTTGATTTAGATGGCATCAAGAGGTTGCTTGCAGCCAGCAAATGCATTCTGCTACGTTTGCTTCGCACCGGTACCCTATGGCTCTGAGCTCTCCATTTCCATCCCTAGAGGGAGGGATCAGCTGTCTTCAGGGGAGCGCGTCAAGGCAGACAGCGAGGAATATATTGCAGATCCAGAATACCATTGCACAGATGCAGCTTTGATGAGAAAGCCGTACTTTCCCAATCAGAAAGATCTTAACGACCTGATCAGAGACCTTAGTCTCACCAAGTGCAATGCTGAGCTTCTGATGATCTTCCTAGACTCAAGGACTGGAACTTGTTGGATGAAAGTGTGCAGGTGACAGAAAGCGTCACGAACGTTTTTCCAAATTCTTCAGTCAGCTAGATGGGCTGTGCTTCTGCAGCAATGTCACTGGTCTTTTCGAGGCCATAGCAATCATCTTTAACCTGATTGATGGTGCCAATTCATAGAGAGTTCATCCAAGAACCTCAAAGCCATGCTACTTCATAGTGGTAACAAGTACTTGTCTCTCCCCATGGCTCACTTTGTGCACCTACACCTCAGAGAGGACTACACCAGTGTCAAGATGTTGCTGAGTGCCTTGAAGTATGACAACTATGGCTGTTAAGTCATTGGAGACTTCAATATGGTCAAAATGGTGACATTCCTGATGGGTCTGCAAGGCGGTTTCACAAAATTTCTTTGGGTTTTCTTTGCCTCTAGAACAACCGGGACACCGAGGTCGGAGGCCCGCTATTGTAGAAGGGATTGGCCACAGCTGACCAAGTTCACCACAGGTAAGAACAGCATCAAGTGGGAGCCGCTGATAGACTGTCGAAATATGCTCATACATCAAGTTAGGCCTCATCAAGTAATTTGTCAAGACAGCTACTTCGCAGCTTTCAAATACTTCCTAGAGCTTTTTCCACAGCTTTCGGAGGCAAAAGTCGCAGCTGGCATCTTCGTCGGACCACAGATAAAGAAGATCAAATAGCGTGACGTATTCGCCAAGAAGCTGAATAGCACGGAGAAAGGGTCTTGAAACAGTTTCGTTGCAGTATTGTATGGCTTTCTTGGCAACCACAAGGCTGAAAACTATGAGAGACTGAACCAGTCTCTCATAAAGAACCATGCCAAAATTAGATGCAAAATGTCCCTGAAAGTACATATTCTTCATGACCACCTTGACAAATTCAAGTAAAACATGGGAGCCTACTCAGATAAGCAAGATGAACGCTTTCATCAGGATATGCTGGACATTGAACGTCGTTACCAAGGACGGTATAACAAACACGTGGTGGGGACTATGTCTGAAGTCTTCATTTGGAAAGCTATGGACAGTACAGCCACAAATCTCGAAAAGCAGCTCATTTCTGAATGTTTTAAAGTAATTTTGACTGTTTTTGCTTAGTTGCAATTATTACATAATGTTCCTTCTCGAGAAGAAAAAATTCACCTTTTTCCATTGTATAAATAAACAACTTTTGTAAGCTGTGCCTATGAAAGCAAATATAATGATGAATATAGCCATGTTTGCAGATCCTTTATACATAGGCAACTGAAATATAACACTTAGAAGCCAGGAACAAAAATCGTGTTACATAGTGTAATAAACACACACACTCAGGGATCACAATTTTGCAAGATGATGCATTTTACATAAACCAAAACACTGTTTACCCTAATTTCTCTAAAGTAACTATGTACATTTTAATAAGATCTATCATGAAAACTATAAATGGCAGACAGCCAATGAGCACTTGCTAACTTCACTATTGCTGTAGAGAAATTCTTCAAGTGTGTAAAGTATAGTTTCAATATATTGGGAGTCATGACTCATTTTCAAGTTCCAGACAATCTCCACCCTACCCCAATCCAAAATTCACTCACGACTGAAATGTGTAAGCAGCCTAAATAAGAGTCACTGAAAGGAAATTTCTCAAACAGACTATCACTAAGACATTTTTCCAGCTCAATTACAAAGCTTTCATTTTTCAATTCTGAAAAAACACAAATAAATCAACCGATTATACATTTCACAAACACTAGTAGCCAATTAGATCTCCACAACAAGTTGAGAAACACTCATCCAAAGCACATTGGTGATGATGATGATGATGATGATGATGATGATGATGATAAATTTCAATTATAAGAGGCTGAAGAATGTGATAAAATAAGAAACAGCTGTATAAGTGGTTAGGCAAAACCCAGTCCTTCACAAAAGATCTAAGAAGTACAGGTACCAGCAGACAAGTGTCCATAGGATCCACTGGCATTGCTAGATGTTCGAGATCCCGGTCCAAAGGCAGGCAAGTGAAGTGAACCTTCAGAACTTCGAGTGACACTCTCGATATCAAGACCATACTCGACTGGGGAGTGAGAAAGCGCTCTTTTGCGATTGCTTTTGTTACACATGACCGACGGTCGAGGACTAGCAAGTCGTGAACCTAAAACGGGCAGAATTCAGGCTTCTTCTTAATCTTAAAAATAGCAGGTCTACTCAAATGTATACAATGCAGAGACTAGGTGCATCCAAAACAACATATTTTATGCCCCATCGGCATCATTAAATTTTTTTTCTAAATGAAACAATGCAGTCACTTCAAAACTAAGTTACAGCCTACGATCAGAGGTTCTTGAAGGTGATATTATACGGGCAAGACTGCAGCATAAAAAATCACAAAACCCTTTACCGTCAAGGGAGCCAGGCAAGGTGATTGATCCACTTCCAAGAGAAGCTGGATGCTCACTGAACATGCTCCTGTGGCTCAGAGAGGCTAGCGGTGGAATAAATGCCTCTCCCGAAACTAGGTACGCGTCCCTGTAACCAGCAGCTGAAGCACAAAACATCATTTCATCAAGCACAAGACACTACAGCACTGTCATCTCAAAAGTAAAACCCAGATCAGCTTAGCAGACAAATATCCACCATCACTGTATATCCAAACAACAAAGTAAAACTGCTACACCGATCAAATGTTATAACTCAAGTTCTCCATGTCTGAACTTCAAACAGGATAAGGAATATCTAATCACTGATGTTTCTTAATCACCAGTGCATAAATAAAAATTATACCACGCAAAACTCCTTTCAACTAAAGCAGCAATTTTCTGTACCCAACACCTGACACTGTAAAAGCAAACCTCTTCAGATGCTGAGCAGTACAGAATGCCTAAATCAATACAACTGTCCAAAAGAATCAAAATTCTCAATCTGTCATTAATGCAGCCAAGAAAGAAACTACTCCTGTAACACAACACAACAATAGAAAGTAAAATGTCGGACAATAAAGCAAAGGATGGCTGAAAATGATAATGAATAAATGGGTGAAAGGAGGAAAACAGCAGCAGGTATGCAAAATAACCAAAATTAAATTAGAATAATAATGTGATTTTAAGTGGTTTAGGAGGCTAAGTACCGGTAAGCCTGTGTGAAAACCACTGAATAACAAACACATGAAGAAATATGATCTATTAGTGAAGTAATACTAACAGTCTAACACTGTGATGAAATGTCAAACAAAATGCCAAAAACAGCTGAATTAATATTGGACTGCATTAAGATAACTCATGAATCCTTAAAATTGCATGATAGATAAGTACATAGCATCATAACACAGAAATATTGATACAGAAAAATAAGGGGTTTGTCATGTATGCAAGGTCTTCCATCATACTTTTGCATTTAGATGCTTCCTCTGTTAGAAGTCAATGCTAATCAGATTATGTTGAAATTCTTCCCAAAATTCAAAAGAGGTCTAACTGATGATGTTTCTGCACTAAATAGCCAATCTCCAAAATTGAAAATTCTATCAAAATCCATGATTTCTTGTGCAAACTTTACATGTACAAATCAACAAAGGCTCAATGTCTCTTCAGAATTTCTGGTTCATGTCTGTAAGTGAAGAATAACATCACTAATCTTCTGTTTTAAATGGTGCCACTAAATCAGAAATATCACAAATAGGAATTATGATAGCTGCAAATATTCATGAAGTCAGAAGATTGGGGGTTGGGGGGGGGGGGGGCACATCAAGTAAACACAACCTTCGCATTTTGATTTTGCATCACCCACTTATCAATAATGCAGTTTGCAACAAAGATTGATGAGCAATTTTATGTATCAAAATTGCTGTATTGATTTGATGAATAAATAGGCTTTTAAATTAGACTCAATCATAAATTAATTCACCTGATTCTGCTGTGAATTACCATAGCTGTGAAGGTCTAACACTAGACTAAAGCCACTTCTCCTTTTCCTCCCTATTCTGACTCACTGTTTCCAAATCTGACATCCATAACGGACCTGTTGATCTACCGTATATACTCGAGATAAAGTCGATCCGGGTATAAGTCGGCCCCTAGATTTTGGGTATTTGAAGGTGTCTAATAGAGCTGGGTCGATTACGATTATTTTTTCCGATTACGATTACGATTATTTTGGATTATTTTTCACGATTACGATTTCGATTACGATTACGATTTTTTATATAATCGCGATTTCGATTTCGATTATTTCACAGTACCTTTAGAAACTGTCTTTCCCGCCATATTTTACAGTATTCGGCAATCCTCTGTGTATCGATGTTCAGTTGGTCTTCAACAAGGATATTTCTACAACCCTAACACCCCCCTCAATTTGAGGTCGACACCCCCTAAAATTTGGTAATGTGACAATGGTATGCATTCAGAATGCATATTGATCAGCCCTGAACACCCCCAAACAGGCCCATTCAGAGGGGGGCCAGGAGGGCCATTCGGCCCGGGCCTCCATCATTTGGGGGCCTCCCTTTGTTTCCTTGTCTAGAATTCTGGAAGAGCAAGAAAGCTAGATAGCTATACTAGCTATATAAGCCTACAAATTGAATAACATAAGTGCTAGAACTGAACACTGTGTTAGACCGTTTCGCTGACGTCTCCAGGAGCTGACATCTTCTCCCAAGTGAACTCAGAACCGTCTCTCAGAGATGAGCAATTCCACAAGTTAACAGAACCAGGGCAGTGGCGGCTCCACCGGGGGGCCAGGGAGCCCGTGCCCCCTATTGAGTGCCTGGCCCCCCAGTGGCCTCCCAGTTGGGACCCTATACTTAATGCTACATACATTAAACAACAAATGGCTGGCCCCCACGATTAGAAGTTGGCAAGTTGCCACCCCAACGGCCCCCCACTTGCCAAATCCTAGAGCCGCCACTGAACCAGGGTGGCAAGTTGAGCGAGAGTTTGTACATTAAACCCACATGACACACCGTATCGAAAGCTGCTGTCAAACCCAGAAAGATGGTACCTGTCTTTAGACGCTGTTGAATCCATTTTGGCGTGGTGCCTTATATTATACTAATGCTAAGACAACACGTCTGAATATATTATATAAGTATAGATAATATCTACATATTATGTATTCTAGCAATGTACAAGCAATGGTTGAGTCTTTATCTATCGACGTACGGACAACGAATGTCTGCCTTCAGCTATACTACAGTTCAGCGTCCTAGTTAGTGTTCGTCTATTGGATGGGAGGCGGAGCTTGTCTACTTAGAATGCCATCACGTGACATCTTCTCTTCTTACTTTTTAAAGCTAAAGTCTAACAGAGTGAAAACCTAGATTCTAAAAAGTCCACAGAAAAACAGAAAACTGCAAGCCTACAATGTCAGTGCTTTCTATATTTAAAAGTTCGCTTGGAGTTTTCTATTGCAAAAGTCTCTATAGGGCTTTATGGCTATTCTGCTTCTAGTCAGATCTAAATGGGTCTGATCAGTTAATTAGTGCCTTCGGGCGATGGATGTCGATGGCGATCGTCGGCTTCCAACAGTTCAGACTGGACACAGATATTTCTTGGCTGAGCCATCTGTCTCAGTCTCTATGTCTCTTAGTTTAACTCTGTCTCAGTCTCAGTCTCTTTCTCTGGGCTGACTGTCCCACTTCTGACACCATGTGGCGTGGTGCCTTATATTATATAATATATTCAGACGTGTTGTCTTAGTATTAATATAATACTAGAACTTCGAAGGCTCGCCGCTCGCGCGAACAACTCGCATGAGGCGAAGCCAGCTCGCGTCAGCAGCGTCGCTTAAGCCGCTTTCGAGGCAACGCGACCAATCCAATTCCAATTCCAGAACGACCAATCAGAACGCTCACTCAGCCAACCAATCAGAACGCTTGAAGGTAACCAATCAGAACGCTCACACAGCCAACCAATCAGAACGCTCACACAGCCAAACAATCAGAACGCTCGAACGCAACCAATCAGAACGCTCACACAGCCAACCAATGAGAACGCTCGAAGGCAACAGACATACAGATAACGATTTTAATGTTATAAATAAGGCACCACGCCACATCCATTTTCAATGAAAATCTGATAATCAACGGTAAATTGATCTTTCTTTGAATCGGAAATATTGTATAATATAATATACGGGAATAATCGAAAAATAATCGCGATTTCGATTATTTTTTCGACGATTATCGATTATTTCGATTTATTTAATAATCGTCTCGATTTCGATTACGATTTTTCCAAAAATCGCGATTTCGATTACGATTTCGATTAATCGACCCACCTCTAGACTGTCTAAAGTCATTGACCCGGGAATAAGTCGGAGTGACGTCATCGCGGCGAACCCTCTTGAGGTGATAGTGAGAGTCGGAACAATGGCGGACGCGAAGTGGGCATGTGGCGGCAGCGACGCCATTGTTTTGATTGAAAAACTGCGTTTTAGCTTTGAACTATCGAGAAACTGAATGATTTTCACATTCCCAGATTGATTCCTGACGATTAAGAAAATTTTAAACCTGCTATTCGCTCATTCTTGACAATATAAAAATCTTAATTACCAGTAATCTTGAATTTTTTATATTTATGTAGCGCCAATATTTAATTAATATTTATGTGGCGCCTATAAATTACCAATCTTAAAAGCGCTGACGTGAACTTTTATTTAGATGCCGTAGCGTATGTTGAAAATAATTACGCAGCTAAATTAATTAATTTCGACATGCTATGTATGGAAACTTTACCCAACAGTTAGTGCCTTGAGTATAAGTCGAGGTCAGGATATATAACCTGTGAATTGGCCTTAAATTTCTCGACTTTATCACTAATATATACGGTATGCTGATGGATTTCAAATTTTCAAGTACCATTTACCGATGCTTTGGTGCACTGGAACTTATGATGTTAGATGCATACCGGTATTTATTATCACTTACCGGTAAGAACATATTGAGTGCTTCTTTAGTAGAAAAAAGGCACAGAAGAAAGACTGGAAATATTTGTGATCACTACGGTATATGCCTTGTGAAGTTAAAGATGATAACTTTTCAGCTATCATTATCATATAGGGTTGCCAGGTGTCCGGTATTTGACCGGACTGTCCGGTATTTAGGTAATATGTCCGGTGAAAAAATGGAGGCAATACCGGACATGCATGTGTCCAGTATTTTCTTGCAAACTACAAAACCACAGCAAATAAGTCACTCTCAGTCTAGTACTATCTGATTTCTGGATTTGACTGCCCGGCTGATAGCAAAATATAGCAGTCTCTAGTCTCTCAACTGTCACTAATCTCTGCACAAACAGCTCTTTGAAAATGAGCAATTAAACAGTACTGCAAGTCAAGACAGATAGTGACGTGTGAAGGGAAGACCAAACAGAACTTTAAGAATTTGTGGAACTTTCTCTCACCTGCCAATCCTGTTGGACTGAATCGGTTATGATAGAAGAATGGACTGAACTGCATGGCAGTGGCTGCCCTTTGGTACTGTTCCCAGTGTAGTCTGGAGTTAATCGCTGACACAGAATCCGCTCCACCACCACCACCGAAGGGACTGCGCGGTGACAGATCTGGAAAGGTTGGACTCACTTCAGCACTAGAAATTCCCAACAAACATTGCCAGCATCAGATCAAATTCTTAATGGAAAAACTACAAGATGCTATATACTTCACCTAAAAACACACACAGGCACATTCCATAGGCCAGCACTGGCCCATCAGAGAACCGAAGGATTAGCACCTCCAGTTTTACATGGTAGTGTCTGAAATAACCTATAAGTTTCTGCTACAGCAGGGACTTGAACCATGAGCCTAAGGATTGGCAGACCAGTGTGCTAACCACTGCTCCAACATGCATCACAAAAACTTGCAAAGTGATCCCAGAAATTCTGAGTAACAGGCTGTAAAAACCAAGGCAATATATATGGCAACAATGCTCTGCAGTTTCAGATACAGTCTGTAAAACTGAAATGACAAGTCAGTTTAAGAAGTGACAGAGTCATAAACTATGTGTGTATATATTCATGAAGACATAATGCATTTCTAACATAACATAGATTAGCAAAATATCAGAAACAAATATCCAAATGCACATCAACATTTTCCAGTAATACTATAGTAGAGCATCACACAATGTCATAATTTGGTTGGCATAAACTGGGAGCAAACTATGAACATTTACTGCAATATGTCAAATCCGAATTTTGAAATATAAATTTTCTTTGCTTCAAAATTTGGTTCTGGATTGAATCAGATTTACAGATCTGAACTTGGCAATTGATCCAGATACAAGAGGACCCAGTCCATTCCTAATTTCCAAACACATATTTTGGTTTTTCATGAGCACTGATGAGATAATGAGAATGGGGGAAATGTTGACAACCTTTTTTTGCTCCTCATGATTTTTCGGACATTGAGGGGGCCATTTACTAATGCACAGGAGCATCTGCCCCCCCCCGTGCCAGATACCCTCGCTAAGCCACTGGTTAAGCATAATTGATTTTTCAAGAGCAGATGTTTAGTGCCAAGCCAGATAAGCTGAGTTTTGTCAGGGTTGGGTCTATGCTTAAATATTGGTGAACATCCAATATGGAAGAATGGGAGTTAGTTGATTTAGATTGTCAACGGACTGAGAAGAATGAGGGCCATGTGGGTAGATTTGAATGTCATCAGCTGATAGGTGAACAGTAAAGCTAAACAGCCAATAAAAGAGCAAAGGTCAGCAGTATGGAATGTATAGAGTAGGGCCCACTGTAGGGGACCAAGCATCAATCCTTGGAGGGGGGATTAAATGGAAAATGAAAACCAACTTGAGAGCATTCCATGACAATTAATTTGAGAAGGTTGGAGAGATAAGATGTAAACCATTGAAGTGCTTGACTCAAAAACCAAAACAAAAGTTTTAGCCCATGCAGCTGTGTGTATTATCTAATCTAATATAATCTTAAACTTCTATAGTGCCACTTCATAATGCACAGGAGCATCAACTGATGGCACACCAAATCCAAATATTTAAAGATCCAGGTCAAATCCAGGGTATCCCGCCTGCCAAACGGGTGACAGTCTATGGTGGATACTGGATAGGCCAGGTCAAAAAGATGGGTTTTTAATCTTTTTCTAAAAATCTGTAATGAATTTGCAATGCGCAGGTGTTGAGGCAATGAGTTCCAGAGTTCGGGGGCAGCCACTGAAAAGGCACGAGAACCAAGAACTGTCCGAGTATGGGAGATGGAGAGAACTATTGCAGACGAGGATCTGGTCGAGTATTTGCTTGTTTGCATAGAAAGTTTAGAAAATTTATGTGGGTATATGTATGTATGTATGTATGTATGTATGTATGTATATAAGCCGATTGGCAGTATGCATCTGATGTCATGATGAACTGCATCAAAAGCAGTTGAAACATCAAAACAGGCTGGTAAGGTTAGTTGGGAGAGATCAGTGACAGAGTATATACAATTTATACATACGGTAAGAGAGAATTCTAAGTATGGCAGTTTCTGATCTCAGTGATCAGAATCTAGATTAAGATTGCAATTAGAAGTCTGCTCAACTTTTGATTGAATAATTTTACCGCTTGCATAACTAGACAATCGGGTCCATTGAGACGAAACGGGACCAGAACGCACTTTGAATAGGCATCATTTTGCATTGGCATTGCATCATTTTATCATTTTGCATTGGCATGTGACATGCAGATGCTGGCAGACCTTTACCGTTCTTGAGGTTCGGGGGGGGGGAGAATTGTCCCTCCTCTCCCCTTTCACGTCCCTGAAGACAATTTTAAAGCTATTACAACCTTCAAACAGCAGACAAAGTGGTAGTGTGGGGCAATGTGTAACATAGTTGAAACATTTTAGGCATACTTCTACTTCCCAAAGTTCACTCCAACCTATCAGTGCTGGTTGAACTTCCTAAGTCTAAAAAAATCAACAAATTATTGTGAAGGCAATACAAACTGTAACTATTCTTCAGCTATGAAATTCCCCAGGCCCAGAGAATCCAGCCAAACAACTTACAAGACAGAAAAAAATAGCACAAATAATATAAATCCTATAATGGCTCACTATATAAAGACAGAGTAACTTAATTGGTTCTTTATTACAACCTTGACTTGAAGTGAATTAAAACTCCCATATAGAAAACAAGGTTCAACCAGTCTATAGACGTTGACATTACTGATTTATAATTGACTTTTAGAAACTCACAGAAAGCAACTGATTAAATGCAGACATCAAAACCAAGTCAGTCCCAAATGTGTGTACACACACACACACACACACACACACACACACACACACACACACACACACACAAACACACACAAACACACACACACAATCTGGTGGTGTGATCTCATTTTGCTTGCTTGCTAATAATAATAATAATAATGATAATAATAATAATAATAATAATAATAATAATAATAATAATTAATACAATTAGTTACAATTAAAATTACAATTTACACTTAGATCACTGCTCTCTGATTTCTCTACTGATTGTCATTTCTGTCAAGTGTGAGGAACCAGACTGATATTTCGGTGCAAGTCAATGACCTTGAGATATGGAAGGAGCTGAAGAGTGACAACCTTCTCAAAGTACATAGACACAAACAGGCTGGAGATTGGGGAGATTTTGACAGTTCAGATTCAGCAAGGCCTACTTACTTAAGCCTAGGCCTAACTATTGCCAGTTTCTGAGATGTGAGCAGGGGAGCAGTGGCGTAGCGAGGTGGCGTAGCGAGGCAAAGTGCCGCCCGGGGCGAGAAAAAAAACTGCCACCTCCAAATGCTGCCTGGGGCGAGAAAAAAGTGCTGTCTCCAAAATTTAAAAATTTCCTGGAAAAAACCTTACCAATCAAGTCTTTAAAAAGTCTGACAAGCAAAAAAAATTTTAAAAGTTATTGAGTCTCTAAAAAAACCCTGAACAGGCATAAAAACCCTAATAATTATAAGAATATTTAGGAAATCTCGAAAATGCCGCCCCTAGGGCAAGTGCCGCCTGGGGCGCTTCGCCCCCCTCTGTCCCCTCGCTACGCCACTGCAGGGGAGCCTTCTTTAAGATAGGTACTCTTTACAGGCAAAAAAGACAAAATCCAGTCAAAGTAGTATTGCACAATGAAGGTAGGAATTGGAGTACTGTAAGTTCACAGGCTTTTGTGGGAATAGGAAGTGTTGAAGAATATCCAAAGTAACTGGAGGCAGACATGTGTGGCTTTAATCTATTGGCCAGGAACAAGCAGTAGCATCCCTAGTGTGGCAGATTTTAGATGGTAGGTAGTCAACAGAATGATTTGGTCAAAAGCTACCGGTAATTTCTACATTGTGTTTTGAACTCAAAGTTTTCATTCAACTGAGAATATAATTGAATGTTTTCCTAAGTCTGCAAGAATAGCTATCATTGTGTCAAATTTGAGAATCCCCCGGTAGCATGCTAACTCACTGATACTTTCTTTAAAATAGAGTCAGATAAACCGCTTTGCGCAAAAAAAGAGTATGGCAACGATAATTTTGCTGAGACCTTTGCAGATAATGAAGCTAAAAATGAACACCACACAAGAGAACTTGGTCAGCTACAGATATAATACCAAAAGTTGATATCTGCCGTCTTGGGTCTCAACAGTAACAAAGGCTTAGTAAATAATTTTAGCCCAACCCACTGTGACACTTGAACGAGTCTTTGACAGTGTAATAAACAAGTCATCTTCAACTCATTTTCAACCAACAGCTGGAAAGTCAAATCGACTACAAGTTCTACAAAGACTGTTTGTTGTCTTCTAGTATGGCCCAAACTTATTTTATACTGTCCCCACAAAACTGTGTTTGACTGTTTCATCTCCATATGCAATTCTAAAGAGAAAAACGCCCACATATGCTACAATAAATAACAAATTGTACTGTTGTCATTAATGTTTCACAATGACACAATTTACAAGAGTGCATATACAGTACTGTACTCATGGAGTTTATTACCATGCAATTCTATTTTTGTGCATTTTGCCTACACATGATCAAACCTATTTTAAAATATGATACAATTTTCAAGTGGCAATACATCCAGGCATAAGGCTAATAAATGTTCCATAAATGCTGACATAATGGCAATCCTAAAGGTAATTAATTGGCCTAACATTAGAATCAAGATTAAATGAACATTTTCAACTCTTTATAGCAGCAAACATTACAATTACAACACAGTAATTCATTGTGCCAAAGTCTCTCATGTAGGTCTAACTATAATGTGAAAACCAGTAAATCCAAATTCTGGACTAATTTCACTAAAATTTGATCAGATAAGAGACTGAGATCTTATTCTGTTACCTTTAAATTAATTTTTATGAATATCTTTTATCTTCTAGCGCCTATAACTTCTACAGACGTAAGCCAATTAGCTTTGATGCTAAAGCATTTTAGTAGGCATGCAATTCAATTTAACACTGACACAATATAAGATCAATTTGATTAAATGCTGCATCGTCATTGCATCCCATGCAACAGTTCTTAGACACACCTGTTCTTGAAGAAAAAAGTTATTAAAGAAACAATCGTCTTATCAGATGATTATCTTATATCTTATCTGCTCTCCCGTAAATTAATGAGCTCCATGTCACACGCAAAACTAGGACAGCAAACGCAGGAGAACAACAACAACAAAGAGCAGTTAATAAGGACAAAAGCAGCAGCTGCTTGTGAAAAGAGTTGTCAGTCGCGTTGGGTTGCCGATATGTTTTGTAGATAAACGACCCGACCCCCCCTCCCCAAACGACTGTTACATTGGTAATTACAGAGTAGAGAAATACTGTACATGGAGATCAGAAATAACACAGTCATCATTCGTCAAGAACGAAACCCATCATTAGATGACCGCTTCGCGAACGTCCCCCTCCCCGAAAACTTAACTGGTGACGGGATTCAATAGCGGAGGTGAGGATAGCGGTGTACATGGTGTACAAGGAGCTGGGGGGGGGGGGGTACATGGCATCGGGGAGATCAATAGAAGGGGCGATTACCACTGGCGGTCTCGTGTGGTTGAATCAGCGGCGGATGGAGCGGGGGAGGGGGCGGCGGTGACCATTATTGGACAGAGATGGCAACCATCAAAGCAACCTCTTAACCGGCTCCAATGAAAGGCGTTGTCACCCGGGCAACGCTTGTGCCACGGCGGCGGCTATGCGGTCGGACGGCCGCCACGCTGATTGGCTTAACAGGCCTTTTAAGAGCCTAATTCGCTCTACAGTCGTCTACTCAGAAGTGCCGACAAACGTCCAAATAACAGCTCTTCTACGTTATCTTGTGCGTCTAAGTCGCCCAAGGGTATAATTTACAACGCGGTGAAATGCATCGTCAATTAAGCCTTCCGATGTCGTCATCCACCAACACGGAGAAGCCTTTGTAAGAAAGAGTTCTCGAGTTGAAAACAGTCTTAAGTTTCATCGGCAGTTCACAAGTATTTTAGTTCTAAGTCAGTCAAAAGCAAAACTCTACTCATTCAACGGGTTTCTAGCTTTTTAAACGTCGGAGTATTAAGGCGTCTAACCTATTAAAACACGTCGCCACTGCCATTACGATCTGTGGCATGACTGACACTGCTCTACAGTCAGACTGTCAGACCGCTCCTATGAAAGCTGTATCTTCGAAATAGGTGCACAATAACAACTGTACATATATAATTATCCTATTAAATTTTCATTCATAATGGAATATCTAGGCTACTACTCTTCTGACCATAAATTCTGCATGACTACCCCCTTGAACGCAACGAAAGTTTGGCTACTCCTGGAGTTAAGATTTGAAGATTTCATAGAAATTATGTAGCATTGATGCAATAGGACTCGGGAAGATAGGAGTCCCACGATTGTCAGTAATCCGCAACTGAGATATTATAGATAATGAAAATTTCTATAATGAACTGTGCTATATTATCATGAAACAGAGAGCAGAGCGCCAAAGCAACAGAACATGGATTCAATTAGCAAAGTCTAAACTCAAACAAATACGCTTCTAACAAACAAACAAACAAACGCGCGCGCACACACAGGTAACTAACCCCGAAGGATGCTGGAATGGAGGCCAATGATAGCGACCTTCGTTGGTGCTGGAGTTAACTGGAATCGGATGGTTGAAAGGATAAGGCACGGGCGAATAAAGAAACGGATAGGCTGCAACACATGCCAACCACATTTCATATCTGCATGGCTGAAAGCCAGTTTATTGGGGTTTTCAACAGTTCATTAAATGCAAAGTTATCGGATAGTTTCTCAAAGAAATCGACTTAAATGCAAAAACTACTTTCAACTCGAGGCCTATCCTATGGCCTATATAGGCCTAGTAAGTACTAGTGCTTAATCTAGACTCCTGGACTCCTGAGGGAAACTGACAAAGCCGGGGAAAAACTGAAAAAGCCGGGGGAATTCAGCTAGGGGCTGCTGTTAGTTGATGTAGTATCCCAAAATTTCCGGGAGGAACTTAAAATTTCCGGGGGGAAAGGGCAATTTCCCCCCGAAAATGACCTAGATTAAACCCTGGTAAGTACAGTACATACAAAAAAACTACCGTCATGGCTACACAAAGAGATCCGCTGAGCACCAAGGCAATTTTAGGATCGGTGCATTATCTGGGATGGTCATTGAAAAGGAATATTTAACGAATTAATTATGAGATTGCCCTTAGCAGTGGGGCACTTTCCTACCTGATTCCAAGGCTGTCCTTCGGTCATGCATGTAGGGCGAGAGGCCGAAATATGGGGGCATTCGCTGATCAATGTTCGGGGTTGGAGTGAGTCCAACCCCTCGGTCGACAGTTCCCATTTCTCGAGATTTGTCCGGACGTTTTGTTTTGCCGTCTGAATGACTGTTGCCGCCGACATTCTGAGTTACGTTCATCATTCGGGTATTGTCTGTATTAAATAAACGCAATAGTATTCAAATGGACATTTCTAAGCACTGATGGAAAAACAATAGCACGATGGAAATACCGGTAATGATTATACAATAACAGCAGCAATAGCTCAAGTCATAGACACGGTCAAACATGATAACCTGTAGCTAAGCATGCTGGACATGGGTTTCCCACCTCATCAGATCCAGTTAGTGTTAAGTTGTACAGCAAGAAGAGAGCCAGCATTAAAACAGACAATCTCTTATTCGACTGGTTTCAGATCGAGAAAGAAGTCAGACAGGACTGTAATCTCTCTCTCTCTCTCTCTCTCTCTCTCTCTCTCTCTCTCTCTCTCTCTCTCTCTCTCACTCTCTCTCTCTCTCCAACTTTGTTCGATATCCTCGCAGAACAACTAACGGAGAAAGTATTACATTGCTTCCATGGCGGGTTTAGAATCGGCGGAAAGCGGCAACTGCAAATTACGGTATGCCGACGACATTGCCCTACTGACAAAACCCCAACCCGAACTGCAATAACTGGTACTCCGGGTAGAGATGGCGGCAAAGGTTAAACATGAACACCAAGCCCAAAACCAAAATAACAATCAACACTTATTAACTTTTTAAATCACTGATCTTAAGGAAGACACAGACCCACCCAAGCACATCGGTGTAGCATAGTATGCGCACCAGTAGTTTGCGCACCTGGGAGTTTGCGCACTAGGAATTTGCGCACCAGGGTTAGGGTAAGGGTTAGGTTTAGGGTTAGGTTTAGGGTTAGGGTGAGGGTTAGAGTTAGGTTGAGGGTTAACTTTAACCCTAACTCTAATCCTAACCCTGGTACGCCCCTGGTGCGCAAATTCCCAGTGCGCAAACTCCCAGGTGCGCAAACTACTGGTGCGCATACTAATGTAGACCAGCACATCAGCAGCGCCGTTCAATGATAAGCTAAATTAGTAAATGATTCCATAAAAGATTTATAAAATCCGAAATATTGTTCAAACTGAGCTGAAATTTGTGAAGAAAAGAACTCAGTTTACCATAAATTGTTCACTTACATTTAGAGTCTGTATAAAATTCTATCTTTATACACTGGCAAATGTATTTTAATCTAACAACTTGCAATTTCAGATTTTCCACCTGGCCCGCGAGATCATTGCATACAACCAGAAGAAAGTGAAAAAAATTGAAATTATTTTATGGAAACATGGCACTTTATTTAAAAATCTCATAAAGGGTTGGCAGCGCCCGGGGCAGAAGAAAGATTGCGCTTCCAATTTCTCCCTAAGATGTCTTTGACAAGCAAAAAAGGGTAACTACAGTTACTGCATTGCATAGATGTTGCAAACGTAAAATCTGAAATAAAAAAACTTAAAAAACACATTTTTTCTGAAAATATAAAAAACATAAAACAACGTTAAAAGAAATCGTTCATTTACTTTTTAGCAAACACAAAAATTAATAATATAGGAAGATCCGGTAAAAAAGTTTGTAAAAAAAGTTTACAAAAGTTTAACTGACTTTTTTTAGTTTAGTTCAACTATTTTAGAAGTTTAATTTCAAACTAAAATTTAACTAATGATTTTTAGTTGTAAAAAAGTTTTAGTTTAATTGAAATTTTTTAGTTTAGTGCCCATCACTGTATAGGCCAAATAGAAGTCTACGACTAAGATTGTACACGCGGTTTAACAATATAAGACATTCATTAGTTTAAAGACATCAAGCATCACAAATCAAGCATTACACATTTGTAAAGGGGTTATGATTTTCAAGTCTTTAGAGTTTCTCTTTGATCCTTACTATGTGCCCATTCGATCCAGGTCAGTTATGCTTCCTCCAAGAAGATGACTCTTAATGTGCATCATCATGTCTACCATGTCTAGATGGTATTCCTCTAATTCAGTGTTTCCCAAACTGTGGTTCGCAGGACTCAGTCTACTCTAATGGGTCGAAGGGCTCAGCCTAGTGGATCCCGGGGTAGCGCGAAATTAAATTCAAAAGTGTCATTTTCTAACCAATACCACAATGCCACAAGCCTTGAAAGTTGCAAGTAGACTTAGGTCTTAAGAAATTTATATGCATGCAATCCTCCATACACAGCTTATAGTAAAATGATTAGTGTTTAATGAAATTTTTATGCAATTTTAGTCGCAATAGACAATAAGTTTGCAGGCCCATGGGCACGGTAAGTTACAAAGCCGCTGAAGTGAGTCGCACAGTTCCAAAAGTTTGAGAAATCCTGGCCTATGGTACTTTTAAGAAATTAATCTTATTTCGCAATAACACAAGGAAGCGTATTCCGACCATTTTCCTCTGAAACTCCACTAACAAAAGGGAATTGCTATCCAGTGCCTAAAAGAACCACGCAGTTTTTGCCATACCCAGTGGCAGCTCCACCGGGGGGGGCTAGAGGGGCCGGTGCCCCCCTATTGAGTGCCTGGCCTCGCCAGTGGCCCCCCAGTTGGGACCCTATACTTAATGCTACATACATTAAACAACAAATGGTCAGCCCCCCATGATTAGAAGTTGCCACCCCAACGCCCCCCCCACTTGCCGAATCGTAGAGCCGCCACTGGCCATACCCATAGGATTTTTAAAACACATAACAAAGATATGCTACTGGCAAAATTTTAAAGATAATTTTCAAGAAATTTCAATATCTATTTTTCTCCTTTCATCTTATTTGGAAGAAGTATGCATAATTCTGCCTAATGTATTTGCCATATTTTCATTTGGTGTGAATCAGAGCTTTTGTTCTGCCATTTATTCAAAGCTCAGAAAATTCCTTTCAATCAACGTTCGCCAGATGGCGTAATGCACTCTTTGATATTACATGCTATTATAAGGGCCGCGGCCTGTTACAAAACCGCTGAAGTGAGCCGTTCCAAAATGTTTGGTGAACCGTGCTTTAATTGATTCTTTCTCTTGTTCTTCAGCATATTCATTAAGCTAAATTGGTTCACAGTTTGTGCTGAGTGTGAGAAATGTTCCTCCAATATCCATTCGATTTGCTTCATAGGGGCCATCCATAAATGAAATAACGCGATGTTGGCAGTTTTTTTTATTAATACTGGGTCTATGACCGGGTCACAAAGGTGACCCAAATGACCCATGACCCGGTTCCATGTCTGGTGAGCACGTGTACAGCTTAGAGGGAATCTTGATTGCAATAATGGATTCAGAAAAAGAACTTGCGATTCTTCTTTGTTCCAACTTGAAGTCATAAACATTTTGGCTCTTTGTAGGCCTATGTACAGCCCGCCTGATGTAGTATTAGGTCTCATGTAGCCAGGGATATTTTTACACCCCCCTAAACCTCCTACCCCCCAATTTGAGGTCGACAGGCTCGACACCCCCAAAATTTGGTAATGTGACAATGATATGCATACAAAATGCATACTAATTAGCCCTGAACACCCCTCCCCCCAATGGAGAAGTACACCCCCAACTTTTATTCTCGGATGACCTCTTTTATTTTTTTGCTTGCCAGACTTTTTTTAGACTTGATAACGTTTTTTTGCTTGTCAGCCTTTTTTGGCCAAAAATTTCCAAATTCCAACACCCCATAGATTTTCCCAACACGCCCCAAATTCACAATCCTAGAAATAACCCTGCATGTAGCCCTTTGAAGAAATAGTTTGCCCACTTCTTAGCTAGAGTTTTCATAATTCATTATTATTATAGGAACTTATATCTAATACCTAACCTGTTCTTATTGATCATACACCTTTGAAAACACATACAGCATATTACTGGTAATTCAAGCTCTAAGCATCTCTGGCTCTGCATTATTCTGACACAACACTTCAACTTCTACATAAGCTCTTCATCGTCATCATCTCAACAGCAGCATTTTACTCTCAAAATAAATCCTCTTCATAATCATCAAGTTCTGCTGCTCCAACAAAGACATCTCTGTCAACTCACAGACAGTCAAATTTCTACACAGCTTCAACATTTCTTCAACTAAAACACACAAAACAGTTGGACTCGAACACCTCATCAACATCAAATTACCGGTATACGGTATCACGACAATTCGTATACAGACTTTTCGTCTATGACAATTTGTCTACAGACTTTAGGTCTACCCACAGTAGGTCTACTACAATATCTGGGCTAGGGTTAGGGTGGGTTTAGGTTAGGGTTATTGTTACTTGTTAGGGTTATTGCTAGAGTTAGGGTTGTCGTTAGAGGTAGCGTTATCGTTAGAGTTAGGTTAGAGTATCGTAGTAGACCAAACTGACCAATTGTCTGTAGATGAATTGTCGTGGAACCTAATTGTACATACATAGCAAAACATCTCTTTAATACCGTATTATACCCGTAACTACAAAGACTAAGCTGCCTTATCGTTACATTAAGCATTACTCTAACTACAAGGACTAATCTCTTACATCATCTATCATATTAAAATCGTTATTCTGTATGTCTGTTACCTTCAAGCGTTCTGATTGGTTGACTATTGGTAGACGGCTTAGACCGTTTAGTCCTTACGTCGCGATGCGTTGGTGGACGATGTTCGAAGACGACGTTGCTATTGGTAACAATTGTTCGTAGAACCGGTTTAGTCGAGTCATTGCAGCGTCAGAGGGGTGGGCGTGCGACGACGTTGCAACGTACATTTTAACGTACACAAAAAATACGTGTACAGCGTCACAGATGGTCACAGTTCCGTGATTTTAACGTACATAGGCCTAATTATTACGTGGCGCAGAGCTTGGCTAGGTGGCGTATGTACAGTACATCATTGAAACGTTGTTCAGCATGAATTCAATGATTGGGTTTTAGTATTATCCTGCACTGCGAGCGAAGCGAGCGCGAGCGAAGCGAGCATCTTTCTAGTTATCTTTTAAACCTCACCCCCTTAACCTTTCACTAACGTCATACGTAAATACAGGGTGCCTCTGCGGGTCAATAGACTCCAATATTACAAGCAATTTTTAATTTAACTTCAATAAACACAGAATCATAACTTAACTTCAACTCAACTTCAAATACCTTTAACGCAAAACTCTTCAAATACAACACCGTTAAGAGTTAACTCTTGAAAATACAGCAGATGTCAATAGAAGAGGCAACAGGAAGACAAACACTGAAAAAGTCCGTTCAGACACACCTTAAGTTAAAATGTCAACGAGAGAAGGATGAAAGAAAAAGCACAAGGTAGTATAGGCTATAATAGCTGTTGCCCACATGGAAACTAGAAAAAAATTGTACCAAAAGTTTTGCGATTACGTGCAACTGTCAAAATAATAATAATAATTAATGAAGAACTGTGTTATCGTCGTTATCATTATTTCAAGTCTCATTAGGTAATTATCGCTATCACAAAGTTCATGGCGTTATAAGTCTGCTGTTGGCGATGATCAATCGGTGCGTGGTAATTTCCCGGTACACCGTAAAAGCATGAAGAGACTACCGTAGTTCTTAAACTCTCCGCCGACAGCACACATTCTTGTACAGAATGGCACACGGCGACCTCTGTAGGCCTATGCGAGGCATTTTCCCATTCAATATATCGACAACTGGTCAATCAGGGCCGCTGGACTGGTAGATTTCGACCACACATCGGCGACTGTGAAGCGTCTAAAGGTACGCTAAACGTCTTAGAAATGATGAGAGAATTCGCCAATCCTCACATGAATCACCGCAAACCGCTACCGCGATCCTTGCGTTATACTTGAGAATGACCGCACGGAGGAGGGAGGGCCTCGAGGTTGTACAGACCGCGATAGCTAGACTGTAGACAGAAAACGAACGCGAGCTTCTCACAGTATTAACGCACCGGGGCAGGTGATAAAACAACGAACGCCGTCAGTCTAATCATCTAATGAGTTCTGTTCCGGGAGTGGCCGCTACTGCATGCCGCCGGTCGCAACCCTTTCATCTGCCGCCACCGCCGACCGCTCGCTCTACCGTCCGTCGTCAGGAAATACGACCGGCAAAAAGGAAAGCCGCGAAATCTAGGCCATCTTGTTTCCCTCACGAATTTAATCACCCTCTTCGTCACTGTACCGTTCAACTCTCTGACCGAAATAATCTTGAACTCACTCGAATATTGGACCGAAGCACCAAGACTGCTTGCTGTCGGATTTCATAAACGACGATGTATAACACAACACACACACACACGCACGCACGCGCGCACACACACACACACACACACACACACACACACACACACACACACACATATATATATATATATGTTACAGTCAAAGTGTGAAATCAGGCAATGTTGACATTGCCTGAAACTTTTAGGAAATGTCGACATAAGCCGTTTCACTCGGGCACTGTCGACATTGACTGAAATGTTTAGGCATTGTTTAACAATGCCTGAAATTTGCCCAATTTTTATACACACATTTCCTGAAATCTTTATCTGTGATGGAATAGCATAATAAGTAACATAAACAGTTCTGAAACCTTAATAAGTGCCAAAAACTTCAATAGGTTCAAATGAAATAAAAAACAGGCAGTAATAGAAAAAAGTTGGGGGTGGGAAGTTAGCAGAGTGGTAACAGCGTTGGATATTGGTGCAGGAGGTCGCGGGATCGCGTCCCGGAGGAGCCCTAAGGTCGACTCAGCCTATTTGCGCTAGAGGGGCGTGTTATAAATGAGGACCAGCCCTAAAAATGCTGCGACAAGTCAAACAGGTACGCTACGCGATGCACTAGCCCCGTGTCCGTGGCCTTGCACACGCATGGCTGAGGGCTATAGAAACGGAGATCAGTGCCGCCCTATGAGCCTGTGGCTCGGGAAGGACTTTGACTTTGAATAATAGAAAAAAGTTATACACAACTGTAAAAACTTCAAATGCAATAAAGGAATGAATTCCAAAAACGTTATAAGGTTCTAACGCAATAAAGAAAGAGCAGTCATATAAAACAGTTCTACAACATTAATGAAGTCAACTAAAACTTTATAAGGTTCTAATGCAATAAAAAAAGCAGTCATATAAAACAGTTCTACAACATTAATGAAGTCAACTAAAACTTTATAAGGTTCTAATGCAATAAAGGAAAAAGCAGTCATATAAAACAGTTCTACAACATTAATGAAGTCAACTAAAACTTTATAAGGTTCTAATGCAATAAATGAAAAAGCAGTCATATAAAACGGGCTAAAATTTAACAGTTCTTATTGCAGCAACTTAAACTTGAATGGCAACGACTATTGCATTTCAGTTTAGCTTTGAAACATCTACAACGATTTGTTTCACACTTGACAGGGCTTGAAGAAGACTTCCCGCAGTTATTCACTGTTACAGGGATACAGCGAAGCATCAGTTCTTCAGGTGTCCCGTTACCCAAATGCCGGGCCCAGTTGTTGACACTTCGACAGCGAGGGGTACATCCAACAGGCGACACCTTGAAAAAGACTTCCCGCAGTTATTCACAGCTATAGGGATACAGCGAACAGCCCCATCAGCCTTAATATGGCCCTGACAGCGAAGCCTCAGATCTTCTTAAGTCCAAGTTAAGCTTATTATGCTATTCCATCACAGATAAAGATTTCAGGAAATGTGTGTACAAAAATTGGGCAAATTTCAGGCATTGTTAAACAATGCCTAAACATTTCAGTCAATGTCGACAGTGCCCGAGTGAAACGGCTTATGTCGACATTTCCTAAAAGTTTCAGGCAATGTCAACATTGCCTGATTTCACACTTTGACTGTAACATATATATATACACTTATGTATACGTGGGGCTCGTCAATTTTTCGCAGGAGTGACATAGACCTCTAAGACTTAGCAGAGCGATTACAGGATATGGGAGTCTATCACCCTTTCCCTCTCCGACTAAGCACTTGATGCACATACACTCATTCACAGCCGAGTCCACAGCAGTGGCGTAGGCAGGATTTCTGGAAGGGGAGTTTGGTTTTGACCGTGACCAAATTTGCAAAAATCCTGACAAGCAAAAAAACGTTATTAGCCTACCTCTAGTTTTTACGTGACAAGCAAAAAATAAAAAGGTCCTCGCCTCTTACTTAAACCTTTACAGTATATAGCCAACGGGGGGTTCTGACCCCCAAAGTCGCGTCAAAACATTAAAAATGCTGTGTTTAAGTAAGAGGTGAGGACAATTTTTGCTTGTCACCTAAAACATTAGAGGTGATTACGTTTTTGTTTTTGTTTTGCTTGTCAGCTCAAAAAGTAGAGGTGGTAACGTCTTTTTGCTTGTCAGGATTTTTGCAAAGTTGGTCACGGTCAAAACCAAAAACCAAATCCCCTTCCAGAAATCCTGGTTACGCCACTGCAATACATCAAAACTATGGTGAGTCAGCAGCAAACTTGCGTGTATTATCTGTTTCTCGTTCAAAAATTATTTATTGATTTTCCTTGCGTACCCCTTGGCAACTGCTGCCCGTACCCCTGGGTTTACGCCCGGTATGCGTACCACCGTTTGAAAACCTCTGTTCTTGACGACTGTTGGCAGAGGGCAGTCAGGCAGACGCCATTGTGGCAAACGAAGAAGTCCCCAAAGTTTTTTGCGCCAATCACTCAATTATTCGGCCGAGAGCAGGATGATGAAAGTGTGATGTCAAGCGTTGCACTAAAATCAATAGAGATAACTACGAAGGGGCCTAATGCGTCCGGCAGACTAACAA
Organism: Metaphire vulgaris; assembly: GCA_018105865.1. Classification (NCBI taxonomy): domain Eukaryota; kingdom Metazoa; phylum Annelida; class Clitellata; order Crassiclitellata; family Megascolecidae; genus Metaphire; species Metaphire vulgaris. The sequence continues at coordinate 7,938,893 of CM030837.1, forward strand.
TTGTACTTCTGCAATAAGCCGCTTAAATAAAACGTACTCAACGACGATGCTAAAATACTGCCTGCAGTCTGTTTATTCGTCAAGTTTTATAGCGCTTTTATGTAGGAAACGATAAACCTGGTTCGCAACTGGTAGTTGATGACGAATTTGGTAAACATTTGCCGAATCCACATAGAAAGAAAACCGATTACCGAGCCCATGCGTAACTAGCTTCTTGACTATCAAAACCAAGGACACATGGGCTTAATATTGAAGCAGATAATGTTCAAAAGCAATGAAAGCCCACAGCTTCATTTTCAACCAAGCACAGCGTATGCAAATAAAACAACACCATTCTAAATATTTTAAAACTTTCAGAAACGTAAAAAGAATTGAAATGAAAAATTCATTAGCCAAAATTTTTGTCCACCTATAATTAATTTGAAATTGTAATTATTGATGAGTTTTAAAGTTAACTGTCGTGCATTCTGAAAAACCTTTTCTTTCAATAAACAATTATCACATTTTCAATGACATTAATTATTTCAGACCGCAGTTGCTGGATATATTTAGTGGGTGAAGTAATCATTATTGTTAGTAATTAATTCAATATAAATATACTAGGGCTGGTACTGATTAAAATTTTCTTGTCTAATTGGAAATTATTTTAATCGATTAACGATAACATATAACTTTTAGCTGATCTGCTTGCATTGCCACTCTGCATATGTCTACTTTGCCATCCGCGGTTGGCTTAAAAACAAAATGAAAATGCTTGCTAAACTCTCCTCTTAAATGCCTAATTGCAATATTGCTTTCATTACTTGCCATTGTTGTTTCAACGGAAATAGAAATCTAGAAGCTAAGTAGTATTCAAGTAATAAGTAACCAAAATACTAAAAAATTAATTAAAAAATTACTTTATTCAAAAATTTAATCTATTAAAAATTTTTAATTATTAATCATTAATCTGCAGTCCTAAAACATACAAAATTGGAGACAAATTGTTTGTTTCAGATATTGTACACTTCTCACAAACTGACCATAAAGCAATATGCACATTGCACACACCCAGGGTTGGAGTTGCCGGGGTTGGGGTTGAACCCCCAGCTAAGTTTCCAACCCCCCCAGCTCTTTCTTAAAATTATGTTTGGGGGGGTCGACTCCAACCCCCCCAGCTATTGGCCCAACATTTGCTGCTTCTGAAATTCAGAATGAATTATAATAATTCCCGAACTTGATTAAAATTATAACAATTCTCTCAGTTTCGACTTACTTACTTACTTACTATGCATGTATGGCTCACAGATTAGAGTTGGCTGTGAAGAACTCAATTGACGATCTTAATGCCATCTGGTACTTTAAAGTGTTTGTAGATGAACTGTACAAAGTGTATAGCATGTCTCCCAAAAATCAGCGAGAGCTGCAAGATGAAGCGAAATTGCTGTCTGTTGGGCTTTTGAAAGTTCAGAAAGTGTTTGATGTTCGCTGGGTCTTTTCATCATTTGTAGCAGTTAAGGCAGTATTACGCGACTTTGCCGCTTTAGTTGCCCACTTCACAAAGTGTTCATCTGCAGATGGTGCAGAGGGTGATGACCGAACATCAAAAGAAAGGAGCAAATACCAGGGACTGCTAAAAAAATGAAATCTTGGCTTTTTGTAAGTGAGACCTGCTTGCTGAAGGATGCTTTGCGATGCCTTAAACAGCTGTAGTTGTATCTGCAGAGCCAGGAAGCCACTATATTGACTGCTGCTAGTCATATCAATGACACCATAAATAAGCTTCAGGGATTGAAAGAGGTAAAATATTGTGAAGCAGGTCAAGATGTTGAAAATGAGGAAGGCAGTGTTTATGGTGACAAAAAAGGCATTGTTACAACAATGAGTAAATTTTTGGAACATTTTCAGAAAGACCAGCACTACAAAGGTGTTAAAATTGAGATAAAAGCTACAGATGCTGCTAGCTTTGAGAAACATAATGGTCAGTTTCTTCAGTCATTGTGTGACAATCTGTGTCAGCGTTTTCCATCTTCAGAATTAATTGAAGCTACTGCCTGTTTGATTAAGTCTACATGGCCAGCAAACCCATTGGATACAGCTCTTTAGGGGAGAGGCATGTTGCAAGTTTGTGTAAGCAGTTTGGTATAAGTTGCACTGATGCAGCAGAAACTGTTGCACAGTATGCAATGTACAAGAAGACTGACGGCATTACACTGGGAAGAAATTTGAATCATCTCATTCTTTCATCTGCTGACTGCGAGAGAGGATTCAGTCAGATGAATCTCTATCACACCAGTGAAAGAAACAGGCTGTTGGTGTCATCTATCAATGACTTATTAATGATTGGGATCCATGGTCCCCCTATTACATTCTGGAACGCAGAGAAATATGTCATTAGTTGGTTAAAATCAGGCAGACGAGGAGCATTGGATAAAGCGACTGGCCCACCAAAGAAGACAGAAGACATAATGCACAGATCAAACATTTTCACATAATAAATTGACTTCCAGCAGTTGGCTGTAGTTTTTAAGACTTTAAAGATTTGCTAACCTTACCACTTATTGACATTTTTAATACGCCCCACGTTCAATATGGTTCAGTGTATAATGACATCCAGACACATTCCCAACCAGGGGCGTCATTGGGGGGGCTGGGGCCGTGCCCCCCAAGGAAATGAAAAAATAATTTTTAATGTATTAATGTGCAAAATATCGCAAAAATTGTCAAAAATTTGCCAAAAAATGTAAAAAATTGAAAATTTGCCCAAATTTACCCAAAAATTGCCCAAAATTTGCCAAAATTGCAAAAAATTACCTAAAATTTGCCAAAAAATATCTCGCCCCCAAAGAAAAGTGCGAAATGACGCTACTGTTCCCAACAATTGCATATCGGGTACATGCAGCTTCTGTTATTCAGTGAATTTCAGACAAATGAAAACCTCGACCCCCCCAGCTCAAATTTCACAACTCCAACACTGCACACACCTACTGTTCAAGTGCATACATGCACATATACTGCACATGCAATTAATTATTTGGACATCTACAAGCATGACTAAGAGAAGAGTAAAATTTCATCTAATTACAATAATTACATTGCAAGTAATGAATGACAGACAGCCGAGCGGAAGAACATGCTTAATTGCTTATATTACGTTATTAAGTGCAGATCATTTAACAAAGGGCAGCTAACTGTCAGTGCAAACAAATTCTAAAAACCTAGGCACGTCGGTGCCTCGTAGGCAGGAAGAGAGGGCAGCAACAGGACTTCTGCACTGGGTCAAGAAACTCATCAATCTCCATACTATACACGATGCCCACATTCACTGCTTGGTACTACTCTGTCATGTCTCAAATAATATTTCCCATCTGATGAAATTTCAGCTATAGTAAAGTAAAGTAAAAAATATATATATATATATATATATATATATATATATATATATATTCTAAGCATATCTAAGTAAATATATACACTCAAGTACGGTAATAAGAAATGACGTGTACAAAGAGAAACCGCAGCCTTGAAAAAACGGAAGCACAAATTTTTAAAATTCTATATTTATCACAATCTTACTTAACTAATAAGGTTTGTAAAAAAAACTAATATAAATAAATGCACCATCGTCATCGTCCTCTCCTCCTCCTCCTCCTCCTCCTCCTCCTCCTCATAATCATCATCATCATCTCTGCATCTTGGCATCCCGCATCGCAACAAGTCAACTTATCATCAACCGGCATTTGAAATTGCACGTTTCCAGGTCTGCAATAATCATTCAACAGACACTTGCCTTCTTCCTCTGGCCTTCATTGTGATCGTAAATGCTTATCTGGAGTACCAGAGAGATTTCCGGATGCAATAAAATCAACAATGCAAAACGATACATTCTAATCTAGTGTAAAATCCGCTATTGAGCCAGTAATGAACGTAAAGTGGTACTTTAAACTAACAATTTGCGCACGTGGATTATTGTATTGGTTCACGAATTATAGAAAATTAATCGAGAATATTTTCTGATAAAAGTGTACTAATGAAATTACGCTTGCAGAGAAAGAATAAAAGGTTCTGGATTCATATAAGTAAGTAAGTAAGACCTCGTGAATTTATATAGCGCTTTTGAACGTACCGGTATTACAACAGTAGTTGCTTATTCTTAGGCGCTTAGCCTTTCTTGGGACAGCTATGGCAAGGTTAATTACCTGGTCAAAAAATCCGAAGGGCCGTGAGGCTAGGTTTTTGTAGCTATGGAGGAAATGATTTACCGGTACTGTAATATGCTATGCATATGTCAGTTAGATTCTTTGTTAAATGCAAAAACTCTTATCTAAGAGCGGTTAACATAATTTTATCTCTGCTGACAAAATTCAAACTGACGACAAATAAAACTCAGAATAAACCTAGTTATTTCAAACAAATTGTAGTTCTGTTTGAAACGTGAAGTGCAAATTTGGATTTCTAAGAGACTTAGTACGAGTCCGAAATCTGAACGGGTTGGGAGATAAAGGTCTTGAACCCTAACCATTTGCTCTCTGCTGCCAGATACAGGTCAGACAAGGCTATCTTCGACTCAGGAAACGAGTCAACGCTGAAAATCAATTGAAAACAGTCCCCCTCGTCCCTCGAGGATAATAGATGGGATGCAATAATCATAGCACAGATTGAGTCTGATCTCTCTAGTACCCCACCAAGTACCCACTCTTGCTTTACTACTATTAATCATAGGATTACCACCTTGCAGGATCAATGATTCCTTTGGTAGTCCTTTTTTCACATACTGTAATAGCTCATAACATACTCTTTTTTGTCTTTTTTAAATGTTATTTCTTTGCCACTTATAGTATAAGTTAGCTATAAGGTTATCATTTTGTACCCTATATGTACTTTGTATGTTTTCAATTATTTTATATGTTAATTTTATATTCATGATTGACCATGTGTGTGTATGTGAAAATAAACTCAATATAAACTCAAAGTACAGGTACTGAAGACTCAGAACTAACATTACAAACAAGAGTCATTTCTAACACATATCGATCATTTGGAGTCTCCACCAGGACGCCCTTAAGCTCACTCGGTAGCTGCAGTGCCGTATTTGGAGGGATCCGAGAAGGAGAAATTCTTGTCCTTGTTCGCTGACCCTACTGTTCAACCCTATGCTTAGCAAGGAGTAAGTTTCATGCTGTCATTAACTTATTTAACTAACCTACCGGTATATATTTAGCATAGTGAAAATTATAATGTGTTCCAATGCCTCTAAAACCACTTGAAATCACACTGTTACTATTACTATTGTTATTAGTAGACCCCTTCCCCAGAGATCTAGTTCTCTCAAATAGTAATCTGGTCAGCTGTTCGCGTTCAAGTTCACCTGTATGTTCTATTAGGGAACAATACGCTTCTGACTGGTAAATAATGCCGAGGAAACAAAGCAATATGCAAATCGAATATATGTATGTACCGTAGATTTCTGTTCATTGCTGAACTAAGACTTTCTAAAGCTGCTCTCTCTATAGCAGTTAGTCACACGAATACTTCGCCGTTATTTGGCAGTAGAAGACTTGGCGCCGGCAGCTCAACCATCGATGCCTGTCAGCGCGCTGAAGTGGAGTCCATATCTTTCTGCGGGTAAGCTGCCAGAGGCACTATCAGGTAATGAAACACCTGTGAAAGAGAAGTGGAGAGGTAAAGGTCGGCCAAAACGAGATCTTAGAGAAAACTGCTCAAGATCGAGTCACAATTGAAGGAAGCAGAATTATCGCCTACGCTGTATCTTCCAGTTTCTTTACAAATAAGTCAACCCAATAAATTAATTCAGAAAAGAAGGACGAAACAACTGACAGAACCATTCAAAAGAATAACAGAACGAGTGACGTGGAGTATGAAGCTGATTAAGTGATAAAATGCAGCTTAGAGTGGAATTCGTGGACGCAATTCCGCCAATGGGTTACTGGACGAGCTGATAACTATTAGAGATCTTTTGCTGAACATTTTAAGACTGTCACATTGGTAACTTTAACTGACTTATTATTGATAGCATTTACGCTGTATACATTTTAATAGAACACATTCAACGATTCTGAACAAATACACCAGGTCAGTGAATTCAAGGCAGTCATTTAGGTTGACAAGATATCAGGCCTGAGGAGAGGGGGTGCAGCCGGTACATTGTTCCGTGGCCCATGGAGCTCGAAGGGGCCCCGGGTCTGGCGATGATGATGTATACAGTATGTTAACAATTGTCTGAACCCGGAAAAGTCTCTGACAGCGGAAAAAGGTCATCTTCGTCATCATGAGCACAGAGGCCCGGTGAATGTGTTAGGGGCCCCGGGTCGATCATGTTAAGTACTCGTAACGCCATAAAAAGACCGAGAAGCGAAAACAAGGTCATCAACTTTTCCTACGCTTGTCAGGTCAGGGGCCCGTGACTATTTTTGGCACCGGGGCCCAGAAATTCTCTTGGCGGCCCTGCAATATATTATAAAATGACCTTCCACGGCTGAATTCTCCTTTATTCATTGGAAATTCTGACAAATTGATAATAGGGCCATAGGCCTACTTACGCATCAACTTTTCTTGGAAGCAGATCACTTAATTTTACATCCAGGCTACAGAGTTTCTAGCAGTGTTTTATCCAGGTCTGTTAGGAAGAGACCTCCAAAAAACACCCCCCCCCAAAAAAAATCCCAGCGCTAACGCACAATTTTTGTATTGAACTATGTTCTTCCCCTCCAGCCAAGTCAATTTCCTCTCAAAGGCCTGCTCGTCAGGGCTTTTAAGAGAATACAGTATAAAAGTAAGTGACGACCGACGACCTTTTTTGCTTGTCTGAACTTTTATCCTGAGAAACCCTCCCCCTGCTGAAAATTCGTTCCGACGTGCCTGCAGGCCTGAGGAGAGGGGGTGCAGCCGGTACATTGTGTGGCTTTAGTCAAGGCAGGGATCCCGTCCATCAAGGCGCCGACTGGTCTCTGTAGATCCGATGGGAAAAGACCAGACGGCACGACCCTGATCCCTTGGGAAGCCGGCCGAAGCCTGGTCTGGGAACCCAACGGTAACAGATACCGTTCCCAAAAAAAAAAAAAAATACCTACCCACCTCCTCGCTCGTTGCAAGAGCCGCCTCAGAAGCCACTGCTGTCAGAAAAACGGACAAATATCAAATAGGTCTATGGTAGCCACGTAGACCTTCCTGCCTATTGCATTCGAGACGCTAGGCCCCATAAACCAAGACGACCTCTGTTTTCTTAGCGAGCTGGGTCGACGAATAGCTAAAAAATCCGGAGACAGTTCCAGCGTATGTCAGACACACGACAACACTTCAACGCAATCGCATTCCGAGGACCTTTCCCACGTTTTTAACCGGACGAGAGTTAGCCACACAATTTCTATAGGTCTCCGGACAATTGTTACAATTTTGATCATAAGTTCCTCGGTAACTATAAGTAGAGGTAACTAAAGGTAGTCCCGTGCTCGATCGAGCGCAGGGTTTCCGGCGCTGATCTCCGGTACTAGGCAAACAGCGACGCAGGTGACTTATTACTTTCTCTAGACCTGCGTTTACCTTCGCAGCTTAGCGCTGCTACCAATTTATCAACGTCTAAGCGACGAACGGCTTGGTTGACCGAGGGCACCACGATTAGATCCCGGGATGGTCACCCATCCAAGTACAGTACTAAGTACTAGTACTACTAACCGCGCTCGACGTTGGTTAACTTCGGTGTTCTGACGAGAACCAGTCGCACTACGGAACGAAGTAACCAGGGCATATATATATATATATATATATATATATAATTTATATATATATATATATATATATATATATATATATATATATATATATATATATATATGTCCGGATTACTGGTAACCGTGATACCTGTTTCCAGTGGCGTAGCCAAGGGGGTTTGGCCCTTGGCTGCCCCAGACCAACAATTTTACAGCAGCAAACGCAATTAAGTGTAAGGTCAAGGTGACGACTTTTTCTTCCTTGTCACCACTGGCGAAAGAAAGAAAGTGACGAAGGAGAGATGACACAAAGATGAAGATGACCTTTTTCTTAGCAAGATTTTTCGAAGTTGGAAATCATAACCCCCTTCCGGAAATCCTGGCTACGCCGCTGCATGTTTCAATTGAAACAGGGCTACTCACATATCATTGGTAAATGTAGCAATTTAGGTGCCTACTTGTACTATATTTCCACTATTGTTGATACTGGCAGAATTTAATACTGCTCACTCAAAAGTCGTCACGATCTAAACATATATTACCAAACATACATTATATTATCAATTAGCTGTACACTGTCACGCGTTGCTGTGGCTGAGTCTGGTTAAATGGAAAATGCCTTTTTGTTGAAGTCTCCCTCACTCCTCTGCTTTCGGCACCTCCAACAAAGGCTGCAACTCCGACAGTGGTTGAGGTCCCTTTTGGACCTACAACAAATACCTCCTATTTTAATTGTTGAAGATGCCTTCGGTACCTCCAACAGTGGTTGGAGGTCCCTTCGTTCCGTTCGAGGCGTTGCTTAACTTTGTCTAAATGTTGATCACTGGAGATCAAGGGCGCAAAACACGGAGGGACGGCGGGGGACGGTCTCCCCAATAATCAGTACGAGGGAGACAGAGTATCAATTATCCCTCCAATGTTTTGTGCTTTATGGTTAAATCACTCATTATGGATGACCTTTTTTCTCATCAGGGTATTTGGCCAGGGGTAAATATAAGAATGAGGTTTTTTCTGCTCGTCAAGACTTTCAAGACTTTTGGGAGCCGAAAAGGGGGCCTGACCTGACTTTATCGACGATTCTATCCCCTCCCCCAATGTTGACGCCAGGTTTACGCCACTGCTGGAGATTGCATGATTTTCAAGTTTTCCAAACGGAAAATAATGCTAATTTTAGGATCACGTGATGTTTTCGCTTCTGATGCAGCTTCGTTTGACAGGTTTCGAATTTTTTCTAACGCAAGTCAATCCAAATGCTGTTTTTAAGAAAGCACGTTAACGTAAAAACACCCTCCTATTCGAATGGAATTTTTTTACAGGTTTCAAAGGAATCCGTAAATAACTTTTGTAGTTTTAAGATAAACTTACAAACGAACACCTTACATTTTTATTTATATAGATTTTATCTGAACCTTATTCTGAACGTGCTTTTGCGACGATTAATAATTAACACATCCATATCATTTCCTATTTTTAAATTTTTGTGTGTAAGGCAATCGCCATCAGGGCCTATTAATTTATTTGTGAAACAGGCCTACAAAAGCTTAATTCAACCCCGTATATATATATATATATATATATATATATATATATATATATATATATATATATATATATATAATAAAACTATTGGCCTATAACATAAGGTAAATTTTGAAACACTCGAATAAAGTAGAGCATGAAAAAATAACAAGAATTAAACAGAGATAAGAAGACAGATACCGGTAAACTAACTCCCTGGATAAACCAAAAGAAAGTGACAGATAGAGCTGTCACGGTTTCACCTCGTGCAATTTCGGTTGGTTTCGGTTCGGTTTTAACCGAAAAACCGCGGTTTCGCTTTGGTTCGCTTTTTTAAACATCACTAGAATGCACAGGTTTTATGCGTTAAAAATAGAGAAAGCATAATTTTTGTGTCATGTCTATGATGAGTCAGCAGCACTGCCTATGAGACAGTGATGTAAATTTTATGTAGATTTACTTTTATGTAGCAATTATTGGCAATTGCATTAACTGAGAAGAGAAGGTGACTTAAAGTCGCGCATAATCATGCATTGTATTTGCTATTCTCTACGAAAAATAACTGTCCAAATTTGCGTGGTCGAAACCGCAGTTTCGGTTCGGTTTTAACCGAAAAACCGCGGTTTCGGTTCGGTTCGGTTAACCGTGACAGCACTAGTGACAGAGAAACGGGGACAGACACGTACGAACAAAAGACGGAATAAATCAGCTTAGGGGTGGATTGTGGCTGTTTGGAGTTTTTCATCTCGTGCGGTATTCGCTATGGAAACACCCGACATACGTCGAAATCGCACTATCTCTTCCGTTGGCCAACGCCGTAGGCCTATCCCCCGTCTGCCGAATGTTGCCTCGTATTCGTCCACGCACGGCCTTAATCATTCGTTTATTTATACAATCGGTCTCGAAAGGGCATTCCGGCCTAAATCAGCCGCCGCCTAAACCGCGTTAGTCCAAGAACAAGAGCCACCTCTCGGCTACACTGTTTGCTCATCACTGACAGATTTATAATATATCTAAGCGAGGCGTCTGTTCATTAAAAACACAATACTTACGTCTCAGTGTAAAATGTACACAGGGCCGTCTGGAGAAATTCCGGGTCCCAGGGTAGAGCAGTCACGGGCAGGGGCGTAGCCAGGAATTTTATGGGGGGGGTATAATGTGATTGGAGAGGGTTATAAATCTTTAAAAACTTAAAAAATCCTAAAAACACATTAAAAACCTTAAGGTAAACTGATTTGTGGGTATATATACCGATATACCCCCGTCGCTACGCCCCGGTCATGGGCCCATAGAAAGTTCGTGTTTAAGCTGTGGTGACTTTTTTGCTTGTCAGGCTTTCAGGTGTGAAAAACTGGTGAGGACATGTTTTGCCTGTCAGTCTTTCTTTGTGATGATATATACGGTAGTATTCCATGTGTTGAACTGTTGAACATTTTACAGACACACCCGGGGCCCCTACAGGTCGCTGCAGGCCCGTCGGAGCGAATTTTTTAGCAGGGGTGCATTTTTCAGGGGTGTAGCTAAAAAGCATCATATATCATTTAAAAAACTGACAAGCAAGCAAAGGTTATTGCCCTTCCTTTATCGTGTCTTCAAAAATCTTGATATGCAAAAAGTCCTCATCTTCCAGGGGGTGCAGTGCACCCCTAATTTATTCCAGAGGGTGCACCTGCACCCCTGCACCTCCACTTCCTACAGGCCTGGATCGCTGGGCCCATGGGTCGTTCTAAGAAGCTGTGGGGGCCCTAGGCATTTTTAAAAAGTAGTGATGGCTTTTTATTTTATTCTGCTTTTGGAGTAGAAAATTAATCAAAATCAAACAAAATAAAGCGGTGATGACCTTCTTTGCTTATTCTGCTTTTGGAGGTGATGACCTTTTTTCAAATTATTTTTCACCGCCTGCGAGGCCCCTCAAATATCGTGGGGCCCTCGGTACACACCTACCATGCCTATGCCTTAAAACGGCCCTGCATTTGCCCCCTGTCCGCTCTCGACGGCCCTGAATGTGCATACCGTTTGAATAAACTGATATAATTAAACATTGCTTCCAAACACAAGAATTTCAGCCTACTTGTCTCTACAGAAATGAATATCTAGGCTTACAAAGTGCTACCTAATATGCCTTTTCTGTTAAACGTCATGTACTTTCATGGGCTCCACCTAGCCTTTCTGCTGCCCTGAGGCACACTGTATCCAGCGCCGCCCTCTCAATAGACTCTGCAGTCAGCATACAACAGAAGGTCTAGAAGGGAGCGGTCATATCTCAGATTCACAATACCTGTCTCCTAATGATCTGATCTACTTTTAATTAAACAAAATTAACTGAAGAACAAAAAAATGAACAAGGTAAATTATAATGACGAACAATGTCAATGGTGCAGTACTTCCCAAGCTTTTTCCAGCCACAGCACACTATCCAAGAAACATACTGTACAGTCAATGGAACACTGCAGCAGACAAGCAAAAAACCTCATCTGTGGTTGTGATCTCTTCCTTTTCCCAAACAAAAAAAGGTTGTCAACTTATTTACATTAGCTGTTAGATCAGATTCTAGGTCTAAGAAAAAAATAATAATTGTCCAACATTTTGCCGCGGCACACTTTTAAAGTTGCTGCGGCATACTATTGTGCCACGGTACACAGGTTGGGAAGCACTGCAATAGTGACTTAAAAGCAGGCCTACATGAACATTGACCTTATAATTTGTATAGTTTTGCACTTGCATTTCCTTAACGTTAGTGTAAGGTATGTAACAACGCTACTCACCCCTGCCCGTTAGACTGTGCCGCCCAGAGGCACTGGCCACACTTGCCTCATGGTCACGACGCCCCAGGTACTTTATTTATTGACAAATGAATCATTGAATGGATAGTGAATAAATTACGAAAACTATTAAAAAGAAAGGTGCAAACCTTTTTTGTTTCGCACATCACTTTCAGCCTCCTTTCTGTTTCCCTTCTTCCAGTCTCCGCTGCTGATTGTGGAAGCCAGTTTCTTGCCATCAATTTTCCTGGTTTGAGGTGAGTCCTCAGGTGTTCTGTGATTGTTGGACGACCCCTGCAGCATCATAACAATTCACCTTCACTAAAGCAGCAGCAGCAGCAGCTGTTGTCTCCTGCAAGAAATACCGGTACTCAAACATTACCAAATACAAACATGAATATTCTACACTCAGCAGTTATTCACAAAAGACAGTCTCATCTTAAAGTTCTTTGAAATCACACATGCACACACCCACCCACCCACCCACCCACCCACCCACCCACACACACACACACACACACACACACACACACACACACACACACACACACAAGATAAAGTCAAATCTTGTCAAATCATTAACATTGCAGAGACAGAATTAAAGGAATAACGGAATCTGCCTGTCACTATGTTGTAAGTCAGACCCATGAGAATCAGAAATTTTATCAATACTCTACTCATTCACCACAAAAGCATAAAACTGATACCAAAATATTTTTTTTTTGGAGGTGGGAAATTTTTATTGCAACGAGACATGAAGGACATAATGTAACGAAGTAAAAGTACTTACCGGTATATTTGCGTAAAAATTTACTTCAATATTTACAAATTTACAAAAAAATCACAAAAATTACAAAAATTTACTTTAATTTTCCTGAACCTGATCTGTCTGGCAAATAACTTTTATACCTAAATACATTTTACCTATGCAATAGATATTCATTTATAATGCCTTTCAATTTTGTATCTTATGAACAATGTCAATTGATTATTATTATTAATTACACTGGTCTACGTCAATTTTGCTGACTTGAAGACAACATGTGATCTTTATGTATTTTGGTGTGCTGAATCCAAAAATCACAACCATTTCCTCCTATCACGTCCAGTTTTTCTGCAAAACATTGTTTACTGATTTACTATTTACAGTAATAACGTATTATTATTATTATTATTATTCAGACAATTTATATAGCGCCGTACGCATGGCGTCTACCAAAGTCAAAGGCGCTGTACATATTTAACATTCATAAGAAGTCGCAAATAGATGTGTCTTCAAGTTCTTCGCGAATTGATCGTAAGAATTCGACGAGGTTACAATGTCCGGTAGAGCGTTCCACAGCCGCGGATTTCCCCTTACAACCGAACGCTCGCCAAACTTCGGCGTCTTCGCAGGAGGTGGAACCGCCAGAAGAACACGGCTGCTCGACCGTAATTGACGACATCTTTCCGTCAGCGATTGTCTGTGCAGAAGTGTGGAAAGGTATTCAGGACACGTTGGATCGTGAAGCGCACGGAACGACAGCATACACCGCTTGTATGTAATCCTCTCTGGTACTTTCAGCCAGTGTAGCTCGTTTTTCAGTAGCGGAGTAACGTAACATTATGTATTATAATTCTTTAGCTATATTGAATATGCAAAAAGATAAGTATGTGCAAAAAGATATGCTTAATATGCATTGTACATAACTTTTTAATAATACAACAGTTTAATAGGCAGTTTTAAACTGCAGACGTCAGCATTTTATGGATATAGGCCTATATAAGCAGCGTGAAACCGACGGCAGCATTCAGTCGTTCAAAAGGCTTACAAGTCGCAGCAAATTTAATTCTTTGAAATGGGTTTCTGTGGAATATGTCAACCAGCACTCGAACACTTCGTAGACGGTGCAGGAATTATCCTGACAAGTTCGGGTACATTTGTGGTTGTTTTACAGCACCTAAACAAAGGAGAGATATGTCTGAATTTGTGCATAAAGCTTATAATGCATATTTCGCAGTTAAATTGGGTGACCAGGACAGCCTTGGGCACCATATAAAGTGTGCAGGACATGTGTTGAAAGCCTCAGACAGTTCATAATGTGACTAAAGGTCAGAGAAAAAGTCTTAGCTTTGGAGTTCCAATGGTGTGGCGAGAGCCTCGGAACTATGTTGAGGACTGCTACTTTTGCTTTGTAACTATTGCGGGCATGTCCACAAAGACAAAATCTTCCATCCAGTACCCAAATCTCCCCCTCTGCTCTGAGACCGGTTGCTCACTGTGACAAAGTTCCTGTGCCTATTTGCACTGCTTTGGGAGTTTCTGACGACGATGAATTTTGTCTGTGAACAGACACCGATGGTGAAGATTTCGTGACGTCAGAAGTTGACGCTGGAATGCACCAAACATTCAACCAAGCTGAGTTGAATGAACTTGTAATAGATCTAGATCTGCCGAAGTCGTCAGCAGAGTTACTGGGTTCAAGACTGAAGGAAAAGAACCTGTTGAGTGTTGACTCCGGGTAACCACGCTTATGTATCTTGGCAGAGAGAATGATCTTCTGAAATATTTCCATGTGGGAGGAGGAGTTTGCATACTGCATCAACATCAAAGGACTTAGCCTATTGCATCAATGGGATGTTATAGTTGTAGACAAGATGCTTTTTACGACCGGATTACTGACTTTCTTGGCAACTTCAGAGCTGAGAATTATGACCTTCAGTTCAAAATTCGAAGATTGCTTTTCGAAGACTGGGAGCAAACAATGAGTGTCAAGTTGCATTTCCTTCATAGCTATCTGAACTTCAAATCTTGGAGCTATGAGTGAAGAACAAGGAGAATGCTTCCATCAAGACATCACGACCATGGAACGTAGATATCAAGGCAGATGGAACTCGAACATGATGGCAGACGACTGCTGGTGTTTACAGCGTGACAACTGTGATCATAACTATACCAGAGCATCCAAAAAGAGAAGATTCCTGCCTCCAAACTTAAATTTAAGCAACTAGCTATTGCTCTTATTGCTCTCTTGGTTAGACGACAGACTAATTTTTTGGCTGAATAAAAAAAATTACGTGCTATCAGTTCTTCAGAATTTCCATTTTCCCTTATGTTTGACTTTAACAC
Source organism: Metaphire vulgaris (assembly GCA_018105865.1). Lineage (NCBI taxonomy): Eukaryota > Metazoa > Annelida > Clitellata > Crassiclitellata > Megascolecidae > Metaphire > Metaphire vulgaris. Next base: position 7,953,988 of record CM030837.1, read on the forward strand.
CTTTAATTAAGCATTCCTCATTTGCGAAAAAATTTGACGTATTGCATAATTTTTGACTTCATATCTGGAATCAGCACCTCTCAATTGGGTAAAATCAGCAAAAATACTTAGGTCAGCAGAAATTTTTTTTTTAAATGTAGACCAGTGTTATTATTATTAATTATTATTATTATTATTATTATTATTATTATTATTATTATTATTATTATTATTATTATTATTATTACATTGCTCTTGATGCTTGTTTAGTCATTCACAAAGTAAAAGGGGTGTAAACAACTTGCCCAATGTCCTTATGCAGTAGCTAGGGTCAGTTTTGAATCTGCTAACCCCTCTCCGATTGCATGGCAAATATCCTACCACTACTACCCAATCAATCAGTGCCAAATTACTGCAATCTTTTTGGCAATTTGCAATGTTTCTCCATCAACTTCAAATTTACTGTAACTACAAGAAATGGTGGAGGAAAAAGCTACAGTGCAACATTTTATAAACAAATATGCATTCTACCACAAACAAAAAGCCCTGAATTCTCAAGAAAATAAGAGAAAAATGGTCTAAATGAATTTACGAAGCAGCACCTCAGGCTGCTCTACCAGTCAATGCACAAGACTTCTTAACTGACCTGGAACTTATGTGGCAGTTTATACATAGTTAGAACCTTAACAAATATTTAACTGAAAGACAGATATTGAAGCTGACAAGAAAAGACTTGGAGAAGCAGATATTTAACCGCAGGAGACAACGAATTCTTGTGTTTTGTATAGGAAAGTTTAATAAGTAGAATCTATGTTGTTTCAGTGCATCCAGAATATTTTCAGCTGCAGCATAACATTACTGCTTGAAAAATATTATTATGTGAACCTGAAGCGCCCAGCCAAGGACTACTGGCTCAGCAATGGTTGGGAAGAAGGGGCCATTAGCAAAGGAAGCTAATACCTAAGTAGTCTCATATCAGATAGACAAGTTCAGTGATAAGTTTAACTAAACACGGACCCTGATCTCCTAAGTAATACTATACACCATCAAACCTTCCAATGTACCAAATGTCCTTTCTAGAAAGAACAAGAGGAGTGAGAGAGAGATAGAGAGAGACAGACAGATAGCCAGACAGCCAGACAGACAGAGAGGGATAGAGATAGATAGGTAGATAGATAGATAGACAGACAGACAGAGACAGACAGACAGAAAGAGAAAGATGGAGAAAGAGACAGACAAAAACAGAGGCTTTGATCTTTTTCTTACTGAGCTAAGATGAACCCAAAAAATTTGTTTACTTATCATCAAACGAAAGATGTTACCCTGCTGATGATAGTATTGGAGCAGTAGCAAAAAATTGTCTGAGAAGTAAAAATACTTCTCCCAAGACCTGTGCTTTCATGTCGGTAGACTTTAACTGTGTTAAAAATATGATGAAGACCAATGGTTTTAGCTACCTCTGCCTGGAGCTAAACAGAAGCTGTGCCGCTGTTGACAAACCCAATCAAAGGAAAATGAGAGTTGGACTAAAAATAGGGATTGAAAAGTAAAGCGAAGTTATATCAGTTGCTGCACAGAAGCAAGACTTAGTGAAAACAGAATCCTCCTTAGAAACCTGCTTCTCATTAGATAAACAGATTCATGGCAGATGTTATTTCCTTTCCATAAACCTTCTCTAATCTATTGGCAACTATTCCAATCCATTGCTAGATATCGGAAACACAGCCAACAACTAGAACAACTCAGCCTCACCTAAGGGTACATTTTCAGCCAAAACATTTAGTTCTGAACAAGAAAAACAAAAAGGTTATTTTGGGGGAGGTTAGCAGTAATATTTCAGTTTTGGAAATAATTTTAGTTTATATTCAGTTAAGTTTTTAGGCTGAAAATTATAGTTTCTATTCAGTTTCAGAAATAATTTCAATTTCCTTTCAAATTCAGTTTTAGGGTTGCAAATTAGTTTATATTCAGTTTCAGTTTTCAATATAAATTTAGTTCATCATCATCATCTTTGCTTTCTGCCAGCTCATCAGCGGCAATAGCTAGACACAAAATGTTTCCAAGAAGTTCTATCTTCTGTTAATCGTCTTCCTTCTACTATTGTAATTCCTTTCATGTTCATGTCTTCTCTGATGTTGTCCATCCACTTTTTCCTGGGTCTTCCTCTTCCTTTGTTTCCTTCTATTTGAGTGTAGAGTTGCAATGCAGAAACATATATCATAAATAAGGTAAGGACACTTTTTATGCAATCTTGGAGATGCCAGGAGAATTGGTTCCATAAGTATTTAGCTAGCTGCAATTTTGCCAATGATAAACAATGACTTATCTGTAATCAAAAGACAAGTTTGCTATGGAAAATAAGTTACATGCCTCAGTACTCACCATGTAGCATTTTTTCCTACCAGGTTCATCGCACACTCTTTCCCATTTGCTGTCTCTGCCAAGCAAACACTCTAATTCTTTTTTGCATCATACATAAAAAATGTCCAAATTTGGTTTTCACGCTTCCGACCTGCAAGTGACTGAGATAGACTCATATTTAGTAATTCTTAAATTTTAACGGCACCGCATAACAGAATAAAGAATCCCTAGATTCGCTACATTAAATTTTCTGCTTAGTCCATAGTCATTGTGCATATTGCATAGTTCTATGATAAAGTAAGTAGGCAAGTAAAATTTCGTTAACCGGAATGGTGCTTTCAGAATCAGGTAAGTTGTGTATTTAAATCGAAAAAGACCTTTAAAAATTTGTTTGGTATATACTTACAATTTCAGTTTTGGAAATAATTTTAGTTTCCATTCAGTTTCAGTTTTGGAACTAATTTCAGTTTCAGTTAACATATTAAAAATAATTTCTATTCAGTTTCAGAAAACTCAGTGGTTCTCAGAACCCGTTGCATCGCGGACCACCTTTTATGTTCAAAAATTTCTTGCGGACCACCTGATAAATTGATCAGTCATGAGCTCCTAAAAGGCGGTGAATGCCCAGTTTAAAAATCGGTTTTGCCTGTCCAACTTTTTCACTTTGAAAATGCACAAAATACATATAATAGGTGCTTATGATATTTTTGTGTTGAAGACCTTTTTTGGCTTGTCGCACTTTCAGATTTTTCAAATAAAAAATATGCATGTCTTTTTATTCACGTTTTTTCAGACTTCACCACGGACCACTAAACCCCATCTCGCGGACCCTTTTGGTCCGCGGACCACGGGTAGAGAACCACTGAGTTAACTGATATATCACTGGAAGTTAGCACCCCAAGTGATCAAATTCGATCCGTGAAGGTCAGAACATTTGCCCAACCAGTGTTTGCAAGTTGAAAATATGTGGTGGAAGTGGTTCGACCCCCAATGGTCATTGAACAATTAAGCAATGGGCATACTGTACGTTTGTCATTAGCAATTTCTTGAAGAAATTCTACAAAAGCGATCCGCAAACCCTGGACCGCAAAGACGTTTTACAGTAGTTGACCCACAAAGTCCTTTCACTAAATAACTTTTAACAAATTCTTCTGCTGAAAGTTCCACTTTTCATCTTAATTTTATATAGCCCATGGGATTTAAAACTTGCTTGTCCATATACCTTATTCACCTAAGCATATGAAAAATGGATGAATTGATGTAAGGGGTTAGGGTAGGGGTAAGGCATTGGGTCAGTGACCTGCTTATTGACAGGATATAAGGGTTGCCATGAAGTGAGCTTTGACTGGCAACTCAGTTGCAGTGGTGACAAGGTGACAAAGAGGAGTAGAAATTGTGAAAATGAAGGGGAGGAATCAGAGTTCATATTTTCCGTTAGAGTACCGGTACTGTACTGAGTTCTAACGAACGCATGAGTACCGGTACATTGATGCCCTTTTGCATCTTAAGCCAGGTTTGCATAGTTACCGGTAGGTACCGGGTACCTTCGATCTTGAAGGCATTCTAAGATTTCTGGGACTCAAAACTTGTACTGGTAGTTCATATATTACAATAGCCTATAATAAAATTTCCCAACTAGAATCAATGATTGCATATCTTTATCTTTTCCTGTAAAAGAACTAGTACAACTGTATATGCACTGTGCAGTCAGGATTTTGTAACTAAGTAAGTATGAAAAGTCTAGTGAAATTCTATCACGCTTTCAAAAGCCTTAATCAGTTAATCTTAGCATGAAGTAGCTATAGCCAAAGGTGGGGGTCATTCATGTGAGGGAGGGGGTCGTAACAATCACAGCAACCATGACTTAGGAAAAGAAATTGCCACAACAGTTGTGGGCCGTGGGAAAATTATGCAGATCAGGATCTAGGGTGACTAAGAACATTTAATGAAAGCAACAAGAGACAATTATTGAAGTACATAAAAACATCATTTTAGATTAAGTGATTAGTGCTCATGCTCCACATTTTTACCAAATAGCAAATTAATATACTTGACAAATTGTCTTCTGCTGTTTGTCAAGAATATAAACATACCATTATTATTACTTGCAGAGTCCTAATCTTTGACCAACAATAATTTGGAATGTTTCAGTCAGTGAGTCAAACAATCAAATCAAATTCAACAACTGTGGGTGGCATATCTGCATCAAAACACCAGCATTAAAGTCAAATACTGTATTAGAATAATTAATTCTTCAAAACAGAACTCCAGAAGGCATAAATTCATACTTGCCCAATGCCCATTTGTGGGTCTCCTATCTAATAGTTACCATATCAATGAAATGCTTAATTTGGGGGGGGGGGGAGTTTTATATCTTATTATATAATTCTCGATGTCCGTCCGTCTGTCCGACGGCAACACGGCGGGTATTGCAAGACGCTGTTGTCATTGACAACCAAATATTGTTTAATCAAAACGGAGCGTTTAACGAAGCGTCTTAATTGCAGCTTAAACCCCCGTCCCCCCTTCCTCACCCAATCCCTCTCCCAATAGCCCAGGCCCCAACCTATTCCCCGCCCCGGCCCCAAACCCCCTTTTCCCTTCCCTATCCCATCTCCTTCCCTCTCCCCTCCCCTCCCAATCGCCCCCGACAAAACCCCGTTCCCCTTCCGTCTCCCCAACCCTTTTCCCTCTCCCATCCCTCTCCCAATCGCCCCCTCCCCAAACCCCCGTTCTCCTTCCGTCTCCCCAACCCTTTTCCCTCTCCCCATCCCTCTCCCAATCCTTTGGCCCCAACCCATTCGGGCCCAGGCCCCAAACCCCCGTTCCCCTTTCCTCTCCCCATCTCTTTTCCCTCTCCTCATCCCTCTCCCAATCACCCCGGCCCCAACACATTCCGGCCCCGGCCCCAAACCCCGTTTCCCTTCCCTCTCCCCATCCCTTTTCCCTCTCCCCATTCCTCTTCCAATCGCCTCGGGCCCAACCCATTCCAGCCCCAACCCATTCCCGCCCCGGCCCTAAACCCCCGTTCCCCTTCCCTCTCCTTATCCCCTTCCAGCTACCCATCCTTCTCCCAATCGCCCAGGCCCCAACCCATCAGCGCTCCGCCCTACACCACCGGCCCCAAACCCCGTTTCCAAACCTACACAACGCTGCTCCGAAAACCCGTACAACCCACTTTCCTCCTCCCAAATCTCCTTCCCTCTCCCAATGCCCTGCCCCCGTTATTATATATATTTACTCTTTCTAACCTCAAACCCTATTTTTTTAAATTTTACCCCTCAAGTGTGGATTAAATTTTCAGACGCTGTCACCGTACTGGGGATTTAATTTTTGGAAAAGCGTTCTTCAGAAATGATTGCTGTAACGTTTTAAATTTGCTATATCTCAGGCTATATAGGAGCTAAAAGATGAGGTTTGCACCATTGTTTAGATTGTTTATTTCTCTTTCTAACCGTCCGTGCAAAACAAAAAAATATGGGGGTAAAGTCCACTTTACGGCCTAAAATATCACCCTCTCCCCAAAATTTTTTTAAAGCCCGCTAGCAAAATATTTTCTGCGGTAACCCCACTTTGGTCAGCGGCAAAGTTGTAAAGGGATGTCAGAGGAACAAAATAAACCAAAAATTTTGAAAATCGGTTGACATTTGGCAAAGATCTATCCGTTCTAACCCGATGACCCCGATGTTTGAACATAAGTATTATCGGTGAATTTCGTGAAAGTTTTGAATTCTGAGAAAGTTTCCAATTTTTTTAAATTTGCTATATCTCAGGCTATATAAGAGCTAAGAAGATGAGATTTGCACCATTGTTTAGCTTTTTTATTCCTCTTTCTAACCGTCCGTGCAAAACAAAAAAAGTCCAGCGTTCACGAGCTTTTCGACAATCAAGTGAGAATGAGGAGCAGGCTGTTGCTCGGGGTGAAAAGCAGCACAGCAAACAAGAGAATCAAGCACTGCATGTCGTTCGACACTGCCAGATCAGTACTCTTACCTTGACTATCAAGTTTCAGCAAATTCCTTCGAATGGGCGTTAACTCGGTTGAAGGAAAAGGCGGCGATTTAAAGAAATTAATTGCGCAAAATCCTATTGCATTCAGGGTCGGCGCTAGGGGGGGGTGTCCGCGGGTCCGGACCCACCCAGCCTCGGGCAGGGGCACCCAAGCAAATCGTTCAAATACGCAGAAAAATGTTGATTGGGGGGGTGAAGGGTAGTCTGAGCCGGCGGGTCCTGGCTGTGTAGATTGCATTAGACCCACCCAGTCAACAAATTACAAAACCCAGCGCCGCCCCTGATTGCATTTGCACAAAATTGGGTGGTAAAACAGCCAATCTCCCCCGTCATTTTTGACGGGTAAACACCTAGTAATTAATAGTTGCACAGTGCTATTTTTTAATTCAAATGCAAGTTAGGTTTGTCTTACCTGCCTATTAAGCAGTACTGAAAAAACTGCTGGGACTGCACTTTGCTGATATTGGATTCCATAAGCACTGGTTATCAGCTAAAGCATTCTGAAAGGGTGTTTTGGAAAACATTAGAGGTCTGGACCATTAACGAGTTAATCCATAAATGCATGAATAAAGTTCAAGACAATCAATAACTCAGTTGTCTCTGGGCACTGAAATGCACTAATCATATAATCTCTTTAAACACCTTTTGCCCATTGCTTTTTTAATCCACTAAGAACTCGTTAAAGTTCACAGGAAATTTCCATCTGCGTCACTCCAGAAGGCGCCTAATGTGGACAGCAAATAATTGGAAAAGTTTCAAATTGGAAGTGATATGCAGTTTCTTTTGCATTGCAGTGAACTTGCTCGCAAGTGATAACCATTTCAACATCCTAGAAATGAAAATTCAGACATAAAAGGTTCCACACAATCAGAAGTACCGGTAAATGATGTAACTGAATTTCACACCGGACTCCTCCCTCCCCCCCCCCCGGGAGATTAATGAGCATTCCAGTGAGGAATTCTAATACATGCAAATATAGGCTAAATGCGTTACAACATCTGTTGGATGAAAGTTGAATGGCATATTAGGAAAAGTTCAAACAAATAATTTACAAGAAACGGTATTTTGAGTTCACAGCTGGATGCCGCCATCTCCAAGGAGAGATTGCAACGGAAAAGTGCTGCCTTCAAAACAAAAAGAAATGTCTTGCCAGTTGCAATTGAACGCTTAACCAGGGTGGTCTGTATAATATATATTTACTCTCGGGTCCTGGGCTTAATCAATGGCCAATTAAAACTGATCTATGATTGCTAAAAATATAGCACAACAGTACCGCAGTGGCGGCTCTAGGATTTGGCAAGTGGGGGGGGCCGTTGGGGGTGGCAACTTCTAAACACGGGGGGGCAACCATTTGTTGTTTAATGTATGTAGCATTAAGTATAGGGTCCCAACTGGGGGGGGGCCACTGGGGAGAGGCAGGCACTCAATAGGGGGGCACGGGCCCCCCGGTGGAGCCGCCACTGCAGTACCGGGTATGCCTATTCTTAAACTCGTGTATGATTTTTTTTCTCAAACCAGTCTCAATTTTAATAACGTCCACAAATTCCTCAAACTTGAAACACCTGATAACACTTCTCTGACTTACTAAGGCATGGTAGTGGCTAAGAATTCCTGAAGTGAATCAACTACCGGCAAGTTGGAGGCAAACATCACCAATCAATAAAGAAGAAAAAAGTGAAAACAGTGGCATAGCCAGGATTTACAGAAGGGGGGGGGTTGGATTTTGGTTTTTGAAAAATCTTGACAAGCAAAAAAAACCTTATCATCTCCAGATTTTTCCTGACAAGCAAAATAAATATTATCATCTCCAGATTGTTGATTTTTCCTGACAAGCAAAGAAAAAGTAAAAAGGTCCTCGCCTCTGAAACACTGTTACATTATTCTATATTCTATGCCCAAGGGGGGTTTTCACCCCAAAGTCATGTCAAAAAATTTAAAATGCGTTGAAACTCATTAAAAATATTTTTTTTGCAGCCAAGGGGGGTTTTAACCCCCCAATCCCCCTTGCCTATGCCACTGAGTGAAAACATCAGGAATAACTAATTTGCAAACTAACCTGGAAGAAATGGAACTGACAAATAGCAAACATTTAGAAATTTAGAAACCATTTCTTATATAATCAATTAAAGCAAACAAAAAATGCTTTACTACATAAAAGACAAATATCTTCAACGGGTTTTGGAAGCATTGAAGCATTCAACCAATGGTAGGGAAGAAGGGGTGCATGAATGCTTCCATTTTCTTTAATCTAGTAAAATGTCATGACATGCAATATTCATGCAGAAGGCTCTACTGATATAAAAGAAACTTAAAACCCAGCACTTTTCTTAAAGTGTTTACTCAGCAGCATGTTTTAAAATAAGGGACTGAGTGAAAGACAAAGCCTCTTTAGAGAAACAGGGTATAGCAGCTCAATTCAACAGCTAATTGTAAGCAAAGACTCTAAGCATCATGATGACAAACATGAATTTGAAAGCAAAAACCCAACCAAACATCAATAGATATATCAGAAATAAGTAGCAACAGTCAACTCAATTGTTTATAGTTCATTGAGAGCATCTATAAAATGCAAACAATATGAACCAGAACAAATTTCATTAGTGTTTTTATGCACACTTCAACAAGGAAGCTTAAATCTTCAATGAAATGAATCCAGATGACTAAATCAATGTCACTTGAGAGAGGCATGACAGCCGCACAAACGATAATTGGAAACAAAGCCTAGAAGTAACTAAGACAGAAAATATTGTGGCAGAGAACACAACTAAGGCAAGGCTTCATTTAAGACACAAGTCAAACATAACGGAAACCAAAATACATTCTCACTTGGTTATAGGAAATTTAGACGTCATTCCTTGAAAAACAGTGCTAAACAGTGCTATAAGTGGTGTATAAAGCAATAAGTGCGGTAAAGCAAATACAAATGGTACAGCTCTTTTTCCACAAATCATTTGATAACATGAAGTGAATCTGTTTGGAAAGAACTGCTCAGGTCAGGTCTGTCACAATTACATCACACTGCACCTCTGCTGTGTCTCTGATGTGCATTTAGTAAACAAAGGAAGGTAAACAATAAAATGTCTCATAGGGTAAAATATTTCTTCAGAAGTAACAATGGTGTCAAAATGAGAAATAATTACAGCAATTTCTTTTTTCAGGTGCAGCAAACAACTCAAACATCTGCAAAAAACAAGGATTCTTATTATCAACAGCAATTTACAAAAAACAGGAAATCCATGTTTGACATTAAGACTTTATTACACAAAGTCCACCTGTCACTGATAGGCCCTGATAGACAGACACATAAATTCATTCCAGAAGTATATGAACAAGTATCATAACCATTTGTCTGACGTTGCTCTACCAACTGGGGCCAGTAACTAAAAGTTAACAAAAGCCAGAAACCAGTTGATGGATACGAGCTGGTGCTAAAGTGAACCCTCAAAGCCAACCCTTCCTTCCCTAACCCACTGACAACTATTTTGCCTAAACTATTAAAGTGGTCACTTCCCATAACATTGCACAGCATGCTTCAAGCTCAAGTGAACTCTTATTTGTGGTATCAACAACAATCCATATTATTTAAATAGATTCAACATTTAAATACTATTCAAACATATAAAAGCCAGTAAAGGCTTCTATTTAAATAGGCCTAAACTACTCACCAAATAAACTATTTCAATAGATAATCTCTCATTAAAAGTGATGTTACTTTAATATCCTTCATAAGACTGACTGCCAAGCTGAAGTCCTATGGAAAACAGAGGAATGTTCTAAGGTGGATAAAACTGATTGAAAGGAAGAAGACAAAAGGTTGGCATTAGGGGTGGCCATTTGGAATGGGCAAGAGTAATTAGTGGTACCTGGTCAATTGTTCACACGCCAATTAATGGACACAAATTGACTGATAAAAATTGATCACAATATCAACGATAACAGTTACTGTCAATTGAACGAAGCTTCGCACTCAAAATACCTTCTGAGCTAGACTTATTTAAGATTAAAACTCGTTATCGAAGATTTTGCCAATCAAATATTGAGATATGAGACATTGATACGCAATCTCACACGTTGTTTGCGTTGACATCTTCTACTTCGGACCATACAATGGACAGTTATCATTGATATTGCGATCAATTGGCTAGCGGTCAATTGTCTTGCGACCAATTGACCAGGCGATCAATTTTGAGCAGTCAATTTGCTCAATTTGAGTGCAAACAATTGACCCCGAACCGTTATTAGTGGAGTGCCTCAGGGCTCAGTGCTTGGGCCATTGCTTTTTCTAATATATAAAAATGATATCGATGAAGGATTACTATTCAAAATTTCAAAGTTTGCAGATGATACAAAGATGTGCAGAAATATCGACTCTGGTGATGATGCTCACATTTTACAGAAAGATCTAAGGAAATTGTTTCAGTGGTCTGTGGACTGGCAGATGCTTTTTAATATTGACGAATGTTATGCAATGCATGTTGGGAAATCTAATTATGGTAATGAATATGCTTGGGGGAGAAGGTTCTAACCACAACAGAAAAAGAAAGAGACTTGGGGGTAATCATCCATAGAAGTATGAATCCATCTCATCAATGCATGGAGGCAGCAAAAAAGGGCAACCGAATGTTGGGAATGATGAAAGGACAATAGTGAGTCAAGACCAGTGATGGGCACTAGTTAGAAAAAATATTTGAAGTTAAACTATTATTTTAACTATTAGTTACAATTTTCAAGAAAAAGTTAAACTAAACTTTTTTAAAGTAGTTAAACTATTTCCAACTATTTTGAAATTTTTTGGAAATTTTTTTATTATTAGACTCCTTTCAATTTGACACAAAGAAATTGCCATGATCTATGAAGGCTTACAGTGGTGGCTCCAGGAACTCTTGGTGGGGGGATGCAATGAATTTCTAGGAATATCAATTGAAATACCAACACAAAATTTTTTATCTGAAATTCAACAAAGCCACACACACACATTTTTGGTGGGCTGGTGGGGGGATGCATCCCCAGTCATCTCCATCGTGGTACCACCCCTAAAGACTTATGCAGAAGGTACTTGCATCAACCAATGTGATTAACTATCAGAAGGATCAACAACAATGTCAGCAAGACTAGTGTAGTTCATTTTCATGTTTCAGTACAAAGAGCAATAAGAAATAAGCAATATAATAAAAAAGTTGGCAAAAAAGTAGTTAAACTTTTAGTTGTAACTATTTTAAAACGTAGTTAAACCATTGCTGTAACTAGTTAAGAAAAAAGTACCGGTAGTTAAAACTATTGCTTCCACTAAATTTTTCCAGTTAAACTAATAGTTATAACTTTTTTAATTAACTAGTGCCCATCACTGGTCGAGACAAAGAGATGATCGTAAAACTACCGTATATAGGGTAAGTCATTAGTAAGGCCTCATCTAGAATATTGTGTTGAGGAATAGAATCCATTCTTTAAAAATGATATAGAGCTTTTCCAAAAAGTGCAAGGACGAGCAACAAAGATGGATGTCATAATTTAAGCTACGAAAAACACTTCAATATTGTGGATTGACAACATTAGAAAGGAGAAGAGAGAGAGGGATTTGAATGAAACATACAAAATAATGACTGGGAAAGTAGATGTGCCATACGATTGATTCTTTAAGTTTAAATTGGTACACTATAGCAGCACAAGAGGCCACAAATGCAAATTGTTTAAGCAGAGGGTGGGTCCAAGAAAGAAAAATTTTTAGTGCAAGGGTTGTGAACAAATGGAACAGTTTGGACAAGGTGGGAGTGACAGTTGAAACAGTAAACGGATTCAAACGTTATCTCGAAAAACTAGGTTATTGAATGTGGAGAGTTACTACAGTGGTTTTCACACAGGCTTACACCTGTACTTAGCCTCCTAGACCACTTTAAATCACATTACTATTATCTGTGCCCAAATTGGGTTCATTTCATCATTTTCCATAGCACAAGTGTTCCAATCACTCATATAAAGGCTAACCATTTCAAAAGATAAGAATTTCGTTTACCAAAAACAGACAAAAGCTTCAAGGGAGTGAAGCAGCAATGTCCCCAGATAATTGAAATTGAAATGATTATTGAAGGAGCTTGCCTCTGTGATTTAGGCAGAGAAAAAAGAGCACAGAGAAAAAGCATCCACATCAAAACAGTCCAAGTCTGATGCACCAGCATTTCTTTAAGCCTGAACGTGCTATCTCCCAGTGCCATTAGCCTAAAAATCCAGGTCAGCTATTTGTTGTTGTATTGAAAGCTTCCATAGAATCTAAACAGTGAATCCACCGACATCAACTTCTCACTTGTGTCTACAGATCTCTTGTACTGCAGTCCACACAGAAAATATTTTAAGCAAGCAGCCTGAAATGCTTCTCAAGAACATTGACATGACGTTTCAACAGGTGGCTACTTGTAGCAACTTCAGGAGAACACATGTAGTCCCATTGCCTTACACAAGAGATGTAAAATTGAATTCTTCATAGGCTAATCATACTTTACTCAATCCTGTCTCCTCGCAAATGAGCTCCAGCAGTTATTCTACCTCTATATTAACACACTGCATTATTGCAATCACATACATCCGCATAACATACGGTAAGCCTCTATGCCAATTATCGGGTACTCCCAAACATTCTTGCACACAGGTCTGAAACGATATTGATTCTAACCTAAAACGCAAACTCTTTCAATAATATTTTGAATCAATCAATCAATCAATAAACTTCTATGGCGCCACTATCATAATGCCCAGGGCATCAGCCGATGGCGCATCAAATCCAAATAGAATTAGAGCCAGGTCAATCCGGAAGATCAGTCAGAACAGCGGGGGAGCATGAATGACATGATCAGTAAGCTTCATCTTACAAACAAGATAAATTTCAATTATCTTAAGTATAATATGCAGCAGCCATGCATAATGTGCATCCTGAGTTTCCAAAGCAGTCATAATGTAACTATCTTAAACCTATGTATGAACTAGTATACTATGCACAGCTGCATGTGAAAGTTCATGTGATAATATAGTGGTATTAAAAGAACTAGAAACTTCCGAGTTACACACCTTTAGCAAGAGCAAATTGCTAGATAGGTGTTTTTGGCATTTTTTGGCAATTTTACCTTGCATTAGGAGCCGGAGGCTGACTACCGTAGAAGTCTTGAGGACAGGTGTATGCATCATTTCAAATTTTGTATTTTTCATAGCATTTATATTTTATACCAGAGGTTTTCAGAGTGTGGTACGCATACCCCCAGGAGTACAGCAGCAGTTGCCTAGGGGTACACAAGAAAATAACTAAAAAATTATTTTAAAGAAAAACAGATACCGCTAATACAGGCAAATTAGGCGCTGACTCATCTTAGTTTTAATGCATTGTGCCCATTGACACCCCACCCCAGATTCTGTATGTTGCAGACTGCAGAGAATTAAGAGAATTCATCTCTATCTCAGTTTGTAGATAGACTTACCTGTATATGAAAATGTGGAATGTAGCAGCAGTGTAGAGCCCTGTGTAAGTTTGTGGAGGTTATGTAACTTATGTGAGGTTATCTTTATAAACAACTTTATTCACACATGGCAGAGACATACATAAAAATAATACTAAAGTAAAAATAATAAAGTAAAATATAGCTCAACTAACATAAACATTCAATACAACATATACCGGTACATGGCTTCCGACCTCAAACACACATTTACTATACAATCTGAGAAGAACAATGATTTCTTCTTAAACTTCAGTAAAAAGGATTTGCTGTCCGCATTTCACCACGGCATCAAGTGTTAGTTGCAAACTAACCATATCCTCTATGCATTATTGTAATTTACAACAAACATTAAATATTTTGCAAACAGCCTGCTGAATTAGTCTATCTAAAGCATTCAACACGATTTTGTTAGGATACATGGCTTCAACGCCATACAAGACCATATGCAGACAATAAGACTTAACAAGATTAACAGAGATGTGCAGAGAAATTGAGAGAATGGAAGTGACATTAGACACCAATGGCCCTGGGCCCAAGGTTATTGCTGCTGGTTATGGCCGCTGTACAGTGTTTAACAGCCCTAATAAAACAAAGTCCTTTGTTATTATCACAGCTTATTCACAATAATTTTAATACTTGGCTGGAGTATTAGACTTTATATACTTTGAATAATACTAATATCTTATTATATAATTCTCGATGTCTGTCGCGTCTGTCCGTCCGCAACACGGCGGGTATTGCAAGACGCTGTTGTCATTGACAACCAAATATTGTTTAATCAAAACTGTATTATAATCAACGGAGCGTTTAACGAAGCATCTTAATTGCAGCTTAAACCCCCGTCCCTCATCCCTCACCCCATCCCTCTCCCAATCGCCCAGGCCCCAACCCATTCCCGCCCCGGCCCCAAACCCCCTTACCCTTCCCTCTCCCCATCCCTCTCCCAATCCCCCTCCCTCTCCCCATCCCTCTCCCAATCCCCTTCCCTCTCCCCATCCCTTTCCCAATCGCCCCGGTCCCAACACATCCCCATCCAGGCCCCAACCCATACCCGTCCCACCCTACCCCACAGGCCCCAAACCCCGTTCCCATTCCCTCTCCCAACCCCCCTTCCCTCTCCCCAAACCTCTCCCAATCGCCCCAGGCCCCAACCCATACCCGCCCCGCCTACCCCACAGGCCCCAAACCCCCGTTTCCATTCCCTCTCACCATCCCTCTCCCAACCCCCATTCCCTCTCACCATCCCTTTCCCAATCGGCCCGGCCCCAAACCATCACCGCTCCGTCCTATCCCCACCGGCCCCAAACCCCGTTCCCAAACCTACGGCCACAAACCCCGTTCCTAAACCTACACAACGCTGCTCCGAAAACCCGTAAAACCCACTTTCCTCCTCCCAAATCTCCCTTCCCTCTCCCAATGCCCTGCCCCCCGTTATTATATATATTTACTCCTTCCTAACCTCAAACCCTATTTTTTAAAATTTAACCCCTCAATTGGGGATTAAATTTTCAGACGCGTCACCGTACTGGGGATTTAATTTTTGGAAAAGCGTTCTTCACAAATGATTGCAATAACGTTTTAAATTTGCTATATCTCAGGCTATGTAGGAGCTAAAAAGATGAAGTTTGCACCATTGTTTAGATCGTTTATTTCTCTTTCTAACCGTCCGTGCAAAACAAAAAAAGTTGGGGGTAGAGTCCACTTTACGGCCTAAAATATCACCCTCTCCCCCAAAATATTTTTATAGCCCCCTAGCAAATATTTTCAGCGGTAACCCCACTTTGGTCAGCAGCAAAGTTGTAAAGGGATGTCAGAGGAACAAAATAAACCAAACAGTTTGAAAATCGGTTGACATTTGGTAAAGATCTATCAATTCCAACCCAATGACCCCAATGTTTGAACATAATTATTATCAGTGAATTTCGCGAAAGTTTTGAATTCTGAGAATTCTGATCAAAATTACATGATCCAGCGAAGGCATTATGTCCATTCCCATTGATGCTATTGCTGGATCATGACTGAATTCCTAAATCGATTTCTGTTCCATTAAATATTTTAATTTTAGTTTCCTACTTTTTTGAATTTGCTATATCTCAGGTTATATAAGAGCTAAGAAGATGAGGTTTGCACCAATGTTTAGCCTTTTTATTCCTCTTTCTAACCGTCCGTGCAAAACAAAAAAAAGTCTAGCGTTCACGAGCTTTCCGACAATCAAGTGAGAATGAGGAGCAGGCTGTTGCTCGGCGTGCAACAGCAGCACAGCAAACAGGAGAATCAAGCACTGCATGTCGTTCGACACTGCCAAATCATTACACTTACGTTGACTATGGGCGTTAACTCGGTTGAAGGAAAAGGCAGCGAGTTAGGGAAATTAATTGCTCAAAATCCTCTTGCATTTGCACAAAATTGGGTGGTAAAACAGCCAATCTGCCCTGTCATTTTTGATGGGTCAACTCCTAGTAACCTAATAAACACCAGTTTGAGATGAATACTTTTTTAAAGAAATAATTTAAAAACTGAAAATGGATAAACTACTAGTACTCTTCATTTATATTTCTTATTAGAAAAATTGAAAAATTGTTAAAATTGTAAAACAAGTTGATATATATATATATATATATATATATATATATATATATATATATATATATATATATATATATATATATATATTAGCGTATATATATTAGGCGTAGCCAAGAGGGTGTTGGAGGCTAAAACCCCCTTGGCGCCGATGATGAAAAAATTTTTAAATGTGTTTCCATGCATTTTTAATTTTTGGTCGAGGTTTTGAGGGCCAAACCCCCCCCTTGGGGCTGGAGACCAAAATTTTTCAAGTGCCACAGGCGTGACAACCTTTTTTTGCTTGTCAGCAAGGAAAGACATAGGATTGAATGCATGGGATGGCCTTTTTTGCTTGTCAAGATTTTTGAAAGTTGGTTACGGTCAAAAGTCAAAACCAAAAATCCCCTTCGGAAATCCTGGCTAAACCACTGTATATATATATATATATATATATATATATATAATATTTCTGAAGTGTTGTTTGTTGTAGGGGTATGTGTGATAATTGCATTTTTGTTTGGGGTACAACAAAAAAGTTTGGGAACCATTGTTTTAAACTATTGTACTTATTTAGGGTCTACAGCTTCAAAGCTTTTTAAATTTTAATGGTTGCCAAGTGCTATTGGACAAAGTCTTACTATATTCCATTTTTTCTCATTTTGTCTCAAAATCAATTTTTCTTTTCTCACCCATCAGTGCCTGCTACTTTCATAAATTAGGCGCAAGTACTGGTAATTTTTTTTAAATTCATGAAGTTCTATAGTGCCTTGATAATAATGCTTAGTGCATCATATATATTAGCTGCTGCACGTCTGGTGCTGGACCTAAAACCTCGAGACCACGTCACGCCAGCGCTTCGCGAACTCCATTGGCTTCCAGTCCAGTCACGGATACAACACAAACTATGCACGCTGATGTTCTGTGCACAGAATGGCCTTTGTCCGACCTATCTGGCCGATCTGCTCCAGCCAACATCAACCGCCATTGGTAGACCAGGCCTACGATCAGCCTCTACTAGCCAATACCAGAAACCTCGTCTTCGGACAGTCATGGGGCAACGAGCCTTCTCGTACGCCGGACCCCATGCCTGGAACGCCCTTCCACCAGCGCTACGGAGCATAAAGTCGCCCGTCGCTTTCCGTAAACATTTGAAGACACACCTGTTTAATTGTGCATATAATAATTAACATAATTGACATTAATTGTAATGCGCTTGCTAACATTTATTGATTAGGCGCAATATAAATAGCTAATTACATTTACATCAGTCTATAAAGCACTACAGTGTTCCACACAAGCAAGTAGAGTTTGGTGAAAGTGCAGAAAAATTTACTCCTAATCATAGTGTGCACCTAGACCTTGCATCAATATTTTCAGAACAAAATGCAAACTATACCTGAGATAATATGGTAAATGTAAAATTGTAAATGAGTAAGAGGATGTTATGTACTGGTAATGCAACATTGCTAACATGTTGAAGTGTGTGTTGTGGAACCTGAAGTAGACCCTGAGAGGTCAACTATTATTTACTGAAAGCTTTACCATAATCTTCAGGCACATCAAAAATGAACAGCACTGCCCTGCAGTAACCTCTGCTCTTCCAATCCAATGCATCTGTGTGTACCGGTACTCTTGTCTATTGAGCCCCACTCCAATATGCTTAAATTAATTTCCAGTAAACTAACAAATACCACAAGATTCACTCCCTTTTGTAATTAGGAATGTACTTATGGTAACAAATGCAGAACTTACAAAGAGCTTACCCATGGACCAAATAGTGGGCCATTACCGGTATCTCATTGATTACATAGCAAATTAATCTACCATTTGGACACAGGTGTCTTTGCTCAAAAGAGATACCAAATACCACAAATATTAATGTATTGTCCACTTTCAAATGGGGTGTTCGGCTTAATTCCCTGTGAACAGTATGCCAAACTGTCCCAGGTTTACCATTATCCATCCACATACAAAAGAGGCATTTTGCTACCAGTACTGTCCATATCCTCAACAATAAACCCTTAGGAATCTCAGTCATTCAATATTCAAGTTATAACAGTGTTAATTCTAAGATATGTGTCTGTTCACAATAGCTATGTTGACTGCACAAATATTTTCCCCCTAATTCAACACTACCCTGAAAGATTTTCAAATGCTTTTCCTCTTTGTGTTGAAAATTAATGAAGACTTATCAGCAGCCAAGGTCTCATAGAATATGAAAGACATTCCTGTTCAAATAATTCAGCCGGAGAGCAGGGCATTGTGTCCAACAACATAGACCTGACAAAACTGCAACAATCATAGTTCATACCAAGAATGACCAACAGAGAGCATGAATCAACAACTCACTGAGACAAATAACGGATCACAAAGATTCATATATAAAATCCAAAGTGAAAAAGAATAAAGATCATAGAAAAAACAGTACACCTATGGATATATTTTGTCTTTAAACTTATGTTTCGATTAGGGCTTTACTGGATTTCAATTTAGCCAGAGCCGGATTGACAAAGTAAGATATGGTGGGAGCCAGATTTGCATATAAACGGTGTTGACTGCACAACTTGATTGGTACCGTAGTGGTACATAGCTAAGTTGACTGTTCAACTGAGCATTAACTCCACTAATAAATTATCGTATTTGTTATTAGACCTATTTTAATCAGAAAACTTATTTATTACTTGTTAATTAATATAATTACGTTAAAGCTTGTGACTGCACTTAGTACTTAGGGTTAAACTATAAAGAAAATTCCTGTGTGTAGGCAGTACAAATCGGGGCCAAATATGGACAGAATTTGGCCGGGGCTTTGCCAGAGCCGGAATTCTGTACAGTCCTAATTTCATTGTTTAATAATTTTGAAAATCCATGAGATGTGTTGTTAATGTGTCTGGATGGGTCAGCCCCTCTCTACAGTAGAGGCACAGTCAGAGAAATTTAGAAAATTTCAGAATGGTATACCTTGAGCAAGTTGGGCTTGCTATCCCCTTACAGTCCTAAGTCACTACAATGATCAAGTCTTATCATAAGCACTGACTGTACTGCAGGACTACCTACTCAAATTGTTTGCAAGATGACCCGGAAATTTGTACCAATACACAATCAGGGTTCAGTCCAACCAAAAAGTTAAAGTTAATTTTTGTTGATGAACAATAAAACCTCATTGTCATATTAATCAGTTTTATCACTTTGACTCTGCACTTTTACCGGCAAGCAGTGGTTAAAGTAGGCCGGGGCCCATCCCCGGCACCTCTGATATGGGCCCCGGCACCTAATTGATCGGCCCAACAAATATATCCCGGGCCCAGGGTTTTCAGTTTTCACAGCGTAGGGCCCCGGCACCTCCAACAAACCACTTTAACCATTGCTGGCAAGTAAAATTAATATTTTTCTTAGCATTCTGCAGCAATAAAAATTATTTCAGTGCAATGTATGAAATTCATTAGTACCGGTAATAATTCGATAAACAGGGTCTTTTGGACCTTGCTGCGGTCCGTTCGGGAGACCTCCGTGGTCCGCCACCATTTGAGTAGCCCTTCTGTACTGAATAAATTTTAGTGCCCTTGATATGGACATAGGAGGTTAAGCATTGTCTTAATCACTGAAATTACTGCTATTGGAAACATTCATTCAAACTGTTTCACTGTAAGCTGTGGCACTGTAAATTATTTATTGCATTTCTAATTAGTTAGTAAAAAGCATGATACCCGGTAATTATGTGAAATTTTGTCTCTTCTGACAGCTTTACACTATTTGCAAAGGGCAGAAGATGATCTTTAGAAGATGAAAAGATGAAGAACATCAATACACTTAGCACAAGAATACTGTGTTTTGGGTAGATTTCTAAATTAAATTACCGGTAAGACGCTTTTGTCATTCCGGCTACTTGTTTACCACTGCATATAAATATGTTTTATACAATTTGCAACAATTGTTTGACTCCCTTTCCAACCACAACCCTACCCATTTGTTCTATGACAGACTTTGGCTATGGTAGTTAAGAAACATTTTAAGTTGAAAAAGTTCTACTAACAATTCATCACTAATTTACTAATTCTAGAATATATTTTAAGGAATTTCAAAGCCAAAATTTAATAATTAATCTAGTGTCACCTATCTGTCTGATGAAGTATTCAGATGCTTCTTGGCCATTATAGAGATGCATATTCATACAAAACACACACAACTAGAGCAAAATAAATGTCAGTGGTTCTTCTAACTATAACCAAGGAATGCTTAAAAAAGTCCCTGCCTAAGCTTAGCCAAGGTTATGGTTGGCAACAGCAGCAGTTCCAAGAACTCTTGGTAGGTGGGGGGAATGCAATGAATTTCTAAGAAGATCCTGCCAAGTTGCCAACTGTCAAAGGAATTTTATGTACCGTAAACGGTTTAGAAGAAATCTGTAGATTTGATTTATAAAATATACGGTAATGTTCAGAAACGAAAATATATAAAAGCCTTTTTAGTCTGGTTGTACAAATTCATAGTGCAAAATCGAGTCTTCTATTGCTGGAAGCAAATTTTGTCGATATTGTCTATGGATATGTCCATATCTTTGTGGATATACATCAATGCTAATCCTCTTAGACGATCATCTTCCAATGAAGATGCATTTTTAGTGGGCAAGAGGGTGGATGCATCCTCAGTCAACCCCAACGTGGAACCACCCCTAAATGGCAAAAATATCATACCGGGTATATGATATTAATACAGTGTTGAATGATTTATTATTTTTAAGTGTCTCAATCAACATCTGAGAACCAGACCAAGTGTCTAAGAATAGTTGCTGGAGGATGCCTAACTAAAGCCAGAGAGTTGCCTTCTTTGAATTTCCATTGTGTGTGTGTGTGTTGCAATATTTAACTGGAAAACATTTGGATGCCAGTTTGAATCTGCTATGCTATTTATCAAGGAAATATTTAAAATACTAATAAGCTTAAAACTTCATCTAATGCTCATCCATTACAAAGTAGTGCTTCAACTCTGTCAAAAGCATTCAGTTTTTTTAAAGTTAGTATGCTCTGAAGATGGTTCAGATGACACGTTAACAAAGTCTTCAAGTCATAAAAATCTGTATTTGAAAGCAGTGAAGATGGACAGCCACGATAGTACATATCTAGCACATCATTTTGAGTATGGGACTGCCCTTTCCTTTTTTACATCATACAATACAGTCGTGCTTCCTGTGCTTTTCTAAAACAAGTATGCATTGCTGATCATTGCAGAAATGCACAAACATACATGCATACACACATACATATGCATACATATACGCACACACGTACGTACGTGCGTACATACATACATACAAACACATGCAATGTCTGCAGACTGACATTCCATGTTAACTTGATTCTTTAGTCTTGCTTAGTCACACATAAGATATCAAAACTGAAACTCTTCAAACAGTTTGAGAGCTGAAGGGGCAGACAAAGCAAAGAAAGCAGGCAGTGGCGTAGCGTGACTTTTGGGGGCCCGGGGGCATCTTTGCCACGGGGGCCCTAAAGTTCCAAAGTTTCGTGCTGACGAGCAAAAAAAAAAAAAAAAAAAAAAAAAAAAAAAAAAAAAAAAAACGTCATCACCTCCTTTCCTTTTTTTATCCTGACGAGCAAAAAAAAAAAAAAAAGGTCGTCAGCACGTTCATTTCTAGGATTATTAGGGTTAACCCTAACCTAACCCTAACCTAACCCTAGCTTAGACCCCTCTTTGGGGGCCCCCCCCAGCCAGGGGCCCGGGGGGCAGTCAACAAAGTGCCCCCCCCGCCCCCCCCCACGTTACGCCACTGGACAGACACAGTGGCGTAGCGTGACTTTTGGGGGCCCGGGGGGCATCTTTGCCACGGGGGCCCTAAAGTTCCAAAGTTTCGTGCTGACGAGCAAAAAAAAAAAAAAAAAAAAAAAAAAAAAAAAAAAAAAAAAAAAAAAACGTCATCACCTCCTTTCCTTTTTTATCCTGCAAAAAAAAAAAAAAAAAAAAAAAAAGGTCGTCAGCACGTTCATTTCTAGGATTATTAGGGTTAACCCTAACCTAACCCTAACCTAACCCTAGCTTAGACCCCTCTTTGGGGGCCCCCCCCAGCCCGGGGCCCGGGGGGCAGTCAACAAAGTGCCCCCCCCCCCGCCCCCCCCCCACGTTACGCCACTGAAAGCAGGAGAGAGAAGGGTGGGCATGATGAACTTTGCTTCATTCTCTGAGTTTAACCAGACATTATGTCAGAAGCTTTGTTGACGGATTTATATTCAAGATACTTGCACTACAGACCTCCACAAAATCAGAATGAACCCACAGTTCTTATATAGTTGCAAATCTTCCTGAATCTCCATTAATTTATTTGAACCAAGACCAGCACATTGTTTTGATTTCTGAAGGATGATGAATGTTATTAATAAAATATGCACTTGTTCACTACTGCAACTCTTGGGATTCTATCTTTAGAATCAAACTCCAGAGTCCAGACCCAAGTTAGTTTTAAACAAAATTTTAGAATTCACTGCATTTATTATCGAGAATATCTTTGTTGGACTACCGGTACTTCACATCATTTAGAAACTCCCTAATTAAATGATAGAGGTCAATATATCACTTAAATACAGATGCTTATATTCCGATGACACATTTAGACTAACATGGTAGTGATTCTACCTTGTACAACCAAGACTATGGTACAATAATATCTTGTACTATTCTATTACCGGTACTCTATTAATAAGAGTCTATAAATGATGTGCAAAGTCAATGGGAAAATCTTGCTGAACAAATTCTCACAATTACTCTTGAAAGTTGTCCTATGGGCCTTTGGTGTGCCTATGGATACCGGTAGTTGAATTCCAATATGACAAGATTTGTAATGATTTTCACACAAAAAGAAAAATAGGCCTTAGCCAGTGCTTTGCATAAAACAGTGCCCTTAACACCATGTCACAGTGCACTATTTCAATGGCAAATCTGATGATACTCTATGCAATAATAACTTATAGCTAAAATCGAAATAATGATACTTCAAGTAGTATAAGCAAAGTAAATTAAGGTACATTTTGTAATGTATTTTAATACAGCAACACAAATTTAGATGCAGATGAAATTTAGGTGCAAATTTAGATCCTTCTGGCCGAAAAGTATTTGCAAAAGCAGCAAAAATTAATTTTAAAATACTTAATGTAACTTATACAGCAGTAATAATAAGTGACGAATTTCAGATTAAAAACAGCAAATATTGAAATGGAAATATCAACCTATTTTATGATTTGGGCCATATCTGTGTGTGGATATTTCCATTTTGCTTTTTTGTCATAACAATCCCAAATGTATTGTAACTGCTTCAGAGTCAATGAAGCCATCACATATTAAGTCACGGCCCACTCAATTTTCATGAAAGGGTGTCTCAATATCTTCTTATTTTATTATTAATTTAAGGTACCATCTGTGTATTTTTAAGTATTTCAGCTTAGCTTCTAAATAGTCACTAACTGTAACTTGATGCAGACAGATTTCTGATAAACTGCCAAATGCTCTGCAGTGGAGTATGAAGTTTGTCTAGATTCTGGATTCCTCCAACCAAGTTGAACCAACCAACTACTGGAAATAGAATATGTATGTCCTATAGGTTGAACTAGGGTGATTCAGTGGCAGTGTCAAGAGGTGACAAGAGACAAACCGCCTCAGCGTACAAATTGAATGACTCATAGCTTCTACAGCTCTATGGTTCCATCTCAGCCGTTCTCTTAGTATTGCTCACAGCTGCTATTTTTAAACTACTGCCCCAAATACCAATCGCCAACACTGTTCATTCCATTCTAAAACAGACCCCTGCTTAATAAAATAAAAAATACTGCAGCTACAATATATATCTACATTAACTGAGTAATTTTTTAACCTTCGGTCCAGGTTAGAGTCACTTCCGGGAGAACCAATGCACACAAGATGATGATTAGGGAATTTGGTTTACATTTTTATTCAAAAATGAAAAACGGAGCATTAGTCCATATTCTTCCTAAATAGGTTTTGTTATTGGCACTGTAGGTAACTGCTACCGGTATTCTATATAAATACATTAATTAACTAAAACACAGTAATTAATCTGCAACAAGAACAACTTAGGGGCTGTCCATTAATTACGTCAACAATTTAGAGGGAGGGGGTTTGAAAAAGTTTGACAGTTGTTGACAGGGAGGGAGGAGGGGGGTCAAGAGAAGTTGGTGTCAAAATTTCACTTTTTACAAATAATCAAAAATAGGAAATTTCATGGAATACTACTTATTACAATGGAAAAAAAGCATGGCAAAAAAGGTCATCACCACCACATTTTGACACTCAATGAGCAAAACAGGGAGAAAATGGTCATCACCGCAAAAAATAATAACCTTGTTGTTGGGACCCATCACTGATCTTGGGGGAGGGTCAAAAGTTTTTGACGTAATTAAAGGGGGGTAACTGAAAGTTGACAGTTGTTGACAAAAGGGGAGGGGTCAAAAATTGCCCAAAAATTGTTGACATAATTAATGGAGAGCCCCTTAATCATATTCATGTAAAGTTCACGCTGTTCGACATGCATTAATACTAGTTGCATTTGACACTGAATAAAAAATACTATTTCATAATTTATAGTAATTTACGGTAATCTGACCTCCCATGCATACTTCTCTTCAGTAATCAGAATACTAACACAACTGCAATTAGCCATCAGTTAATGAAGCACATAATTATCACTGGCTAATTGCACTGTCCAATCCCTTCTCTCTTAAGTCCCTTGGGCTCATTCAATCATCATGCAAGTGCCCTACAGCATCCGGATTGATATTCCTCCTCCTCCCTCTGGAGTCCTGGACACCCTTAAAGTCTACTTAATAGGAGGGACAGATGCTTGGCTGTCATTACCCAGAGAATAGAGTGCAACAGGTGCAGAAATGACTAAAAATTCTCTTCTATTTACCAGAGATCAGCAGCAGAAATTATACACTCTTGACATTTTTCAGCATTATAAAAAGAATCTTTAATAATTAAAAGGAAACACCAAGTCAAACTATTTCTTTTAAAAGTTATCATCAATTGGCAATACCTAGATATGGACACTTGAAGAAAATTCTCAAAGCTAAACATGAGTCATGAGTAATGTTCACTGATCCAACTAATGGAAACAATTTCACTTTATGCACACTTATCTGACAGATCTAATACACTATAAACTCTAAGCTGTGAGCAAATAAATAATTCCTGTTTCCCATCCTCTTAGACTTTATGTAAACATCAGCACACTCACTACCGTAAGTATGTGAGATAGAAATCGTACAAACAATATGCCCATCAGGTGTAATGGTTTCAGGGACACTCTGTCAAATTTTAATCAAACTCTTAGGCAATTCTCTTAACACAATAATAATAATTAAGTGAAGAATCCCATACCAATAATTAATTAAATTCCACACTGGTGATTGATTGTGAAACATTACAAAAGACTCTGGATCATAAAAAATGCAAGAATTGTTGATTCTACAAAATATGGTTACCGGCACATTGCTCAGAGGAGTGTAATAAGGAAGCTGAAATCAAGTGTCTGTACACAAAAATGCACAGGTACTTCTACAACAAATAGCACTTTTCAAGGTATTTGTCTTAGGAAGAATCTGGAATGGTTTTCATCAGTGTGTTGACACTGAGAAGTATTAAGCTCATCCTATGAAACTTTTTAGCTGAACAGAAAGTATTGCAGATATTAAAATACACATACAGTCTCCAGCAGGTCATTCATTCACCAGTTCTTCCAGTTTCACCCATACAAAGCATTGGCACAGAGATACACAAAGACATGCAAATACACACACACACACACACACACACACACACACACACACGCACACACACACACAACACCACAACACACAGTAACATGCACACGACTATACACTGGTAACACTGCACAGGTATGGTAGGTATGGTAGGTATGATGGTCAATCAAAAATATACAATACTCTAGATAAGAACAACTAAAGAAAATTGAAGATGGATAAAACAGACGGTGAGTTTCGAGATCAAAACTGTATAAATGATTCATAACAGCTATAGTTCTGAACAACTGAATGAACAATAGAGTGCAATAAAATAGCAATACACATTGTGTAAACTACAAAACTGAAAAGATGTATCGAAAACTAGGGTCACTGGCAAATATTTGAGACTAGAAAAATACAGCTGTCGATTTTCCGCAACAGTAAAAGACCTACAAATTTTCTAAAGTAAGCAGTTGCAAAGAAAAAAACAATAGAAGAAGTGATTAAATAACTACATAATCTTCCATTATGTCCCATTTATGGTCGACAGGTTCATCACCATCATTATCAACCATGTACCTAGTGCCAATTTGCACCTAATGGTCATACTTACAGTTTGCTCTCATCCTTGTCTGTTTCAGTTCTGTGGCTGAACTCTTAGACTGCATATGCATCAATCACTTCTATCACCACAACATTCATTCTCTGTGTGGCCTACCCTTCTTCTTGAAGCCATCCATTATTCCCAGCATTGGACTCTTAATCTTTCTCTCATCTTTCGTTTTGGCATTTCTTCTGGTTTGCGTTTTGCATCAGTGAATCCTCAGGCTGGCTAGTCTTGTGAAATGATCATTCTTAGTTCTCAACCCATCCAATATGAAGTATTTTCCTGTATTTGTTCTGCTGCACATGGTGCAGTATGTCTAACCGAAAATCTCATCTGACCTCCAGGCAAGACATCATCTTTTGTCTTAGGTTAGGTTGTTTGACCCACAAATGCAGGCTACTTCTAGTAAATCAAAAATATTTGAAAATAGTCTATCAGAAGTCAAACGAATGAGAATTTAAAGAATTTTACAGCAAAATCAACTGTTTATTTATTGTGTGAAAGTGCTTTGTCAAGAGAAGCCATCTTATCCACTGTAATGGGTAGACAAGAAATAAGTACAGAAATTCTGGGCCCTTTGCAAAACCGTTTCTGCTGGAATGAATTGAGATGATTTTCCCAAAAGATCATTAACCCAGTGAACAAAAGACTAAACTGTACCGTAGTCATTTACAATAAATATTAGTCAGTGTAATCATACAATTGTTGCAGATGACTCACTTCAGAAACAATTTATTGGAAGCTTTTCAGAGCAGAGGTCTATGTACAAATGAGGACTGACCATCTCTTCCAGAAGACTTCTTATAATCTTCATCTTCCTAGACTCGGACAGAATATTGGAATGGATATGAAATATGGAAAACTGTTGTCTATAACCAACTATTGAAATCTGTTTGAAATGTACATAAACAAGTACTGAGGTCAACACCGTTTCTTCCATATTCCTTAGCCTCTAATAATAATAATTAATTTATTGCTCTTTAAATATCAGTGGCTAGTACATGATACTCTGTTTATTGTTACAGAATATTAAAGGAACCATTTAACCTGTGTGACATTAAAGTGGATTCCATATAATCAGGAGTCCATTATAGATATACTGTACACAAGAAGGGTGCTGCATTACATGGAACGATGTGTGCCGGGTTTGATATACCATATTGCTGAGCTAGATTACCAGTACCTTTCCAACCTAATAATGTCTGTAGATCCATCCACTATACCAGTGGTTCTCAACCCCCTTTGCCTCGTGGACCACTTTTGAAGTTCAAAAAGAAAGTTCTCGAAGACCACCTGATAATTTGAGCAGTCATCTGCTCCAAAAAGCGGCGATGACCTTTTGCTCTTTTTTGCTTGTCAGACTTTTTCACCTTGAAAATGCACAAAATGTGCCAATAACCTTTTGTGCTGATGACCTTGTTTTGCTCGTGGCACTTTTCAGACTTTTCACATGGAAAATATATATATTTATTTTTTATTTACGTTTTATCAGACTTCGCTGCGGACCACTAGACCCCCTCTGCGGACCACATGTGGTCTGCAGACCACAGGTTGAGAACCACTGCACTATACATAGTAGATCTACTACAAGCCATTAGGAAATTCCAATATTCAAGCATTTTCTAATACAGAACAATCCATTATAAAAACAAGGAACTGATTATTCCCTGAAAAAAGAATATTCAAGCAAATACTTGTACTTGACTATTTTCAAGTTCTAATATGCAGGCTTATAGCATCTAACCCTATGAAATGGCATGTAAGTGATTTTAGATTGCTATACTGTAAGTGATATATATATATATATATATATATATATATATATATATATATATATATATATATATATATATAAAAGTATTATCAGTAAGATAAGGCCAAGTGCAAGTCACCAGATGCCTGATTTCAGGAGGATGACATTGCTCATTCAACCCTCTGGCTCATCCTTAGCTGTCATAACACAAATCTGGCCAGGGCTGATAAACTGGGAGTTCTTGTTGTAAGTTCCAGCTCATATCAGCACACCATCACAATTCAAAGCACTAAATCAACCAGAGATATCAACCAATCAGTGCAATCACGGGTCAAATGGATTGTCAACACTCATGGGTTATGGCACATCAATTTTAAAATGGCAGTTGCAATCATGCAAAGTATGAAATTTTAAGTTCAAGTTCATTAACAAATAAATATTTCCAATGCAATCTTTGCATCTAATCTATGGTACTCTATGGTATGGCGATAATGCTAGCCTTGTTTGCAAGTGATGTTGGTCAAACTTTTTATTGGTTTGTTCTGTGGCATTTCATTGTAGAGTATTTATGTGCTTTTATGTTTATGATACCCAACATTGATATGGCTCGATGGCATTGAGAACACACACACACACACACACACACACACACATATATATATATATATATAATTGCCAAAGACCATGGGTCATGGGTCACATGGGTCATTTTGAGTGAGGGCTTTTCTAGATCAGGTATAATATAAATCATTGGATTCCTTTAGTAAAGACAATTCAATTTCAATCAACTGCTCATACAAACACAAGTTTTAGAAAACTGTTGCCCGAAATCAAATTTAGCTAAAAATTGGGATCCTGATGCTCAAATTATGCAATTCATTAACACAAAAACTCAAATAATGCACAAGGAATATGTACAGAGCCCCAGTTTAGAAGCTTAAATGTCTAGAAGCCATAAATATCTCCTTTCACAGAATTAACTACACCAACAGCGGAAATGAGCTAGAGTTAAGTGTACAGAATGGGTTGAGAGTAAAAAGGATTTGCCTTCTCAATTCTGCTGCAGAAGTAAGGTTTCATACTTTCATTGGCAAGTCCTTCCACAGTAGATAATAAACATGTACTTAAACTATCATGGCTAAATAACATACAATGCATAAAACATTCCTGAGAAGCCTGATTGCCGTGATATTATATGTGTACATAAACAAATACACACAGTACATACATGCATACACGTGTGTGTGTGTGTGTGTGTGTGTGTGTGTGTGTGTGTGTGTGTGTGTGTGTGTGTGTGTGTGTGTGTGTGTGTGTGTGTGTGTGTGTGTGTGTGTGTGTGTGTGTTTTATGTGTGTGCTCACGCGATTTGGATATTTTCTCGTTTCAATTAAATTCAGTGCAGTACATGGAAAAATCTTAACGGGCCATTTTAAGCCAACGCGAGTCTTGAAAAGTAATACAGAAGTTCCACACTACTGCGTCAAACTACTTACTTACCTGTCACGTCGACTTCCAAACGACGCACAAGTGAAGTTCCATAACGACCGACGCCGGAGGCAGCAGCAGCAGAAGAATCCTCTATTACTATTCCAGATTTTCCACACTGCGACAGCGCTGTCGTAAGCTGAGGAGTCTAGCGAAAGAGTTTAGAAACTATTAACTTACACAGGAGCCGAACGCATCAACAGTCGATCGCATTACGCCTTTCGAGTGCAGAAACAGCGTGCGGAGAGGACTCGACCGACTGCGTCTTCCGTAAATCCGATAAGTTACTCGGTGCTCAAGTGGGTCACGAGCTGGAGTCTTGCAGGACCAGCTTTATGATATTAAAAAAGCACAGCTTAACTGCAGACCAGGCACAAAACCACTGCTTCCTAGCGGGGTGCGATACAAGACCCAATAGACCCCGAGTCTATACTCTATAAGGCACCGATCGCTGCAGACCTGTTTAGCCCTCTGCCCTTCCGCAGCGAACTCTAGCAAGCACCGCCTCCTACTACCCGGTTAAGCCACCAGGGACCATCTCACAAAATCGTCTAACACTCGAATGTCTAGATATTTGCAAAAATTTTAATTCATGAACCAACCGCTTTAGAACCACACTCACAGACGCTCGAATGTTATTAACGATATAGTGATGTAAGACGATGTCAAGTCAAGTTCCATAACGTAGACGGGAGCGGAAAGTTTGGCAGAAGTGGTTACACGCTTGGCAAGCACGCTGACGGACCGGGTTCAACTCCCGTCGGACTTAGTCACTTAGGAACCCCTTAGGTCGACTCAGCCATAGTGAGACTGACTCGCTAGAAAGCAGTTATAAGTTTATAACATCAAATTGAGGAGCAGCGTTCACTGCGAAGTCAAGCGCGGACCTAGAAGTCTGGCTGGCAACATACTCTAGGTTAAATTAATGGTGTATGCCACCAGTGGTGGTGCCAAGAACTCTTGGTGGGGGGAACCCGGGGGATACAATGAATTTCTAGGAAGATCCCGCCAATTGTCAAAAGAAGTCAAAGAAATTACATGTAAACGGTTTAGGGGCTGTCCATTAATTACGTCAACAATTTTTGGGCAATTTTTTACTCCCTCCCCTTGTCAACAACTGTCAACTTTCAGTGACCCTCAATAATTATGTAAAAAAACTTTTAACCCTCACCCCCGTAAGATCAGTGACGGTACCCCTGAAAAGTTTAGAAGGTTATTATTTTTGCGTTGATGAGACATTTCCCCTTTTTACTCATCAAATGCCAAAATGTGGTGGTGATTACCTTTTTACTTGTCAGGCTTTTTTCCATTTGCATTAAATTTAAAAAATCCATAAAATTCCGTATAGTTACAATAATGCGATCCTTAGGCCTATTTAGCACGGCCAAGGGGCGTGAACTGTTATGTTTAGGGGCAATCCATAAATGACGTCACGCACTGGGGATAGGGGTTCAAACATTTGTGACGATGTGTGACGACGGGGGGAGGGTTTCCTGAAATGTGACGTCACATAATACTAAATATTTTTATTAATACCGCAATACTATGTACCGCAAAATTGAACGTATTTTACACTTATAATGTGGCGCACCGCCGGCCGAGCCTCTCTCTCGACCGCGACTACTATCCCAGGATGGATGGCCCGACTGAGGTGCGTCACCGCCTCACCGGTCAGCCTGCCTGTACGATTCACTCAGACTGTCACTGACTCACTCTGTCTTACGCTTAAGGACGCGTGGCCGTCCGACCTAGGCTTTTTGGTTTAGGATTTCTATACCCTCCAGGCCTTCCTATCTTGATCTATACTCTATGGTACCTCGCTTCTTACGGCCCTTCTCATATATCTGCCGGTAGAACAGAGAATTGTTTTATGACTGGTGTCCTTGTTTTTAAAATACTGCAGTCTGGCCAACCTCAATATTTAAAATCTATGATAAACCATCCGAATAAACATTGTCATTCAACAAGATTTGCTGATTCATGGTTAAATGTACCTAGAACAAACACTGAAATTGGTAAGAGAGCTTTTTCTATTTCTGGGCCAAAAATCTGGAACTCTCTCCCTCTGGTTGTCAGATCTTCCAATAAACTGAGCATTTTCAGATCTAGCATTTCCTCCATAGTCTGTCTTGCTGTTTCCCTCTGACTGATCTCTGGAATGACCTGGTCTTTTGCGGATGGATTTGAAGTACCATCGATTGATACCCTTGAGTATTAGAAATGGTGCTATAGAAGTGCATTATTATTATTACTAGAAAGACGCTTCGCTCGCAGTGCAGGATAATACTATAATCCAATACCTATACCTAATACCCAATCATTGAATTCATGCTGAACAACATTTCAATGATCGCCACCTAGCCAAGCTCTGCGCCACGTAATAATTAGGCCTATGTACGTTAAAATCACGCAACTGTGGCCATTTGTGACGCTGTACACGTATTTTTTGTGTACGTTAAAATGTACGTTAAGATCCTCAAGCTACGAACAATTGTTACCAATAGCAACGTCGTCACACGCCCACCCCTCTGACGCTGCAATGACTCGACTAAACCGTGTTAAACTACGATTCTACGAACAATTGTTACCAATAGCAACGTCGTCTTCGAACATCGTCCACCAACGCATCGCGACGTAAGGACTAAACGGTCTACCAATAGTCAAAGCTCGCCCACCAACGCATCGCGACGTAAGGACTAAACGGTCTAAACCGTCTATCAATAGTCATCAACCAATCAGAACGCTTGAAGGTAACAGACAGAGAGACATACAGATAAGGATCTTAATATTATAGATTATTATTATTATTATTATTATTATTATTATTATTATCACATCATCATCATCATCATCATCATCATCATCATCATCATCATCATCATCATCATCATCATATCTCTCTGGTACCGTTTTATCCCTGGTACGTCGCCTCTTCGCCTTCTGGTACCGGCCTTACAAACGTCCGGTACAGTTGGTACCACTTAACTTCTGGTACCCAGCCAGCCCTTGGTACGGACCAATCACTCGGTACCTCTCACTGTTCTCTCTTGGTACCCTTAGTACTAATCCTCCCTAACCGCAAGTACCGCTGGTACCACTTCCATTCCTCAGCTGAGCCTCTGGTACCGCTTCTCTTCTCAGCTGGTATCACTCAGTACCCTTGGTACCACTACACTATCGATACCGTTACCCTGCTTCTCAAGTCTCAAACTGCCTTGGTACCGCTCTCTCAGCTGGTACCACTCTATTTCCACTGATGGTACCAATGTTGGTACCGCCTCGCCTTAACTTTTCACTTGGTACCACTTCCTAAACCTCAGCGGCTGGTACCGCCTGTACCTCTGCTTATCTTCCGACGGTACCACCAGGTACCGCTCCTTCTTTCCACCGTCAGCACCGCTGATACCAGTATCCTCCTTCTCCGTCGGTACCGCCTGGTACCAGGGGCGTCATTTGGGGGGACTGGGGGGGGGACACGGCCCCTCAAGGAAATGACAAAAATAATTTATAATGTATTAATGTGCAAAATAACGCAAAAATTGCCAAAAATTTGCCAAAAAATACATAAAAATTGCAAATTTGCCAAAATTTTCCCAAAATGACCAAAATTGCAAAAAAATTTACAAAATTGCCTAAAATTTGCAAAAATTGCCTAAAATTTGCAAAAAATTTGGCAACAAATTTTCTCGCCCCCCAAGAAAAATGTGAAATGACGCCACTGCCTGGTACCGGCATCTACAATGGTGAACTTACGGTCTATCTTTCCCGAACACACGCTGCCCTCAGCTATCGCCTATCGGCCTCGACAATCGACTCGTCCCTCCTTTTATAGAATTCGGTGACCACTGAAACGGTGGTGTCCAAAACCTAAACCGTTCCTTCCTAATATCTGACAACTTGCGCCACCTACCGAATAATATCATCACTATATATCTTTTTAGCAATTACCTGACTATTGATCATTATTAGGCATATTTGGCCTTACATTTAATTGAATTATATTATTAATCTTTCATTAACTTATCTGTGATTTCTCTACAATAATTATAATACTTCATTTTAAAAAAGAATTTGAAAAGTTTCTGAATATTGCTTTAACTATAATAATTATAATGAATATTTTCAAACGAGACATTACTTTTGACATTGGAAAGATGACAAGATGACGGGGAGTAACGCTTTCAGTGGCGTAGCCAGGATTTCCGAAAGGGGGATTAGTTTTGACCGTGACCAAACTTTGCAAAATCCTGACATGGCCTGACAAGCAAAAACCGTTATGGCGTTGTCAAACTTATCACCTCTAGTTTTTTAGCAGCAAGCAAAAAACATCACATATTTTTAAAAAGGGTCTCGCCTCTTAAACATTTACAGCCTATAGTCAAGGGGGTTTGACTCCCAAAGTCGCGTCACTAAATTAAAAATGCATGGAAACTCATTTTAAAATATTTTTTCGGCGGTCAAGGGGAGAAGTTTAACCCCCAAAATCTCCTTGCTTACGCCACTGAACGCGTTGTGACGTCATATTTGAGGGGTCTGATCGTCTGATTTTTTCACGACGTGTGACGAGAGGGAAGGGGGAGGTAAAAAAGCTCCAAAACTCGCATGACGTCATATATGGATGGCCCCTTATCTGTGTGGTTGACAGCAATTTTTTTGTGTGCCAACCATCACGAGTAATAATTTCTCTTTTTCTTTGCTTTGGTCCAAGATATTTCAGAATTTTTCTTAAAAGTTTCCAAATTCGACGACATGGGAATTCGGAGAAATGGAATTTGGCGAAATGGGAAAACACCATTACCTAGTTAGCCCTGTAGTTAGAGCACTATTAGTTTCTTCCGTTTACTACGATAGCTTTTATACTCGAAGTCTTGAATGCTAGTTTGTTACAAGACTAGAAGTCACTTAAAGATAAAGACCAAGTTCCGATCCAAGGGTTGAACCGTTTCCAAACGCATTGAGGAGAATGTAGGCCTAAGTTACAGTCAGACCAGTAACTTAAGTATAATAAGTAAGCTAACAAAAGTTTCGGTGATATGTCCACCATTGTTAAAAAAAGACCGCTCGGCCGGACTAAGTAAGTCAATTAGTAAACTACTACTACTACTACTACTACTACTACTACTACTACTACTACTGCTACTACTACTACTACTACTACTACTACTACTGCTACTGCTGCTGCTGCTGCCACTGCTGCTGCTGCCACTGCCACTGCTGCTGCTGCTGCTGCTGCCACTGCTGCACTGCTGCTGCTGCTGCTGCTGCTGCTGCTGCTGCTGCCACTGCCACCACTGCACCACCACCACCACCACCACCACTGCTGCACCACCACTGCTGCCACCACCACCTGCTGCCACCACCTGCTGCCACTGCCACCACTGCTGCTGCTGCTGCTGCTGCCACCACTGCTGCCACCACCACCACCACCACCACCACCACCACCACTGCCACCACCACCACCACTGCCACCACCACCACCACTGCACCACCACCACTACTACTACTACTACTACTACTACTACTAGTGCAAGCTTCAATGTTTATTTCTTAAGGTTACCTGCGTTGTTCAGGTGACCTATTCTACCTGTACGATGAGTTTACCTCGCGCCAAGCGTGTGTTGTGTAGGCCTAACGTTACCGAGATGAAACATAGCTGCTATTAAAAGTAAGTTTTTGGGAATCAATCGACATCAATCGTATCTAAGGCACTGCTAATAAGTGAGCAGACGAGAATGAAATACTAAAGTGGACTTTATTTGATCAAATAAACGACTTGTTCTTCAGAAAATAGCAGCGATGTTGTGTTTATTTTTGGGCATTACCGTTTATCAGTGCCATGGGACGTTTTAAAGCAGTCCTGACTAATATTTAAAACGAAAATACGCAGTAAGCGAACTTACAGTACCTTTGGATGACATTTAAACAAATTTAATGAGGAGTTGCCTTCTGTGTATTTTAGTTGAGTGGTGGATTATAGTAGGACATCAAAACGCCTAGCGGGTGGCATGCGATACTATTTTTAGATTTCGACTGACTGTCCAACCTAATAATTTATTAATAAAACTATTAGGCTGATTGCTCTGTATGATGTGCATTGTAGACAGTTTAACTAGTACCGTATGATGTATTGCTCAATGGTGATGCTATAAAAATAAAGAAAACTCATTATTTCATAGATTCAGTCACAAATAGAACATTTGAATTTTTTTGTTTGACCAGTTTTCAGGATTCATTCTGACATTTTTATATGTACCTGAACCAGTTGTGATGCAGAGATAGTTATTGTACAAAGTTTAGGCCCATTTAAACTAGTAGCCTAATAATGTCTCTTGTGCCTGTGACTTTGTAATGTTTTTAAAGAACATTTTATATCAAAATGTGATTATTATTGTTGTTGTTGTTGCAGTTGCTGCTGTTATTGTTGTTGTTATTGTTGTTATAGTAGTTGGTCTTAAAATGTAATTTAACATTCAAGAACACGTCTGAGGACCAGAAGACTAATTGAAAGGCAACAACCACAAGAATCTGTATTGAATCTTTCTCTATAGCCAGGTAAAATGGCAACTGTAAATTGATCCTCTCATTGGCGTAGACAAAGGCTAATTATGTGCATGTTTGTGCGGATAACTTATCACGCTGTATGACTTAAACAAATAATTATTTTTCCAAAATTCTGATATATCAATTTCTTTGTAGCTGTCAAGATGCGGCTTAAATGGCAAAGTGTCAGCCTTCTTGTGATCTGCTTTCCACTTTTGATCGAAGATTCAACCGCATTTGACTTCCCTTCACTGCAGAGCTTTACCAATGTGTTTGAGAAATTGGGGCAACTAATGAGTAATTCACCGAAGTCTACCGAAAAGACTGAACCAACAAAACCAAAACGATTGAAGCGACAATCAACAGATATTGGAGATGAAAGTTCGAATCCATTTGAAATCAGGAGCACAGGGTTTGAATATTAATATTATAAATGAGCCATTTTACAGTTATGCATTGAAACATATGTTAATCGGTTGTAAATGAAAATTGCACTATTTAAAGTTCATCACAGAATCTCATACTTGCAGAATATTCAGCTCAATGTGTTCTCAAGTCAAGGCTAAGATAGAGTATTCCTCAAACGAATAGCTATCTGGAGATTGTGAATTTGGGCAGTGGCGTAGCGTGCCTATGGCTCCTGGCAAAAATTCCGCCCCAATTTCACTCTTATTACACCTGACAAGCAAGAAAAAGGTCGCCACCGCTATATTTTCCACCCCTTCTAAATTTTGCCGCCCCTTCGCCAAGACTCCTCTCGACAACCCGACAAGCAAAAAAAGGTCGCTTCCAAAATTTGCCGCCCCCATCATGTGTGCCGCCCATGGCTAAAGCCATAGTAGCCATTGGGACGCTAAACCTCTGAATTTGGGTTGGAAGTGCCTCGGCTGCCTTTTTGAGATCTAGTGATAAATGAAACGATTTGAAAATGATAATCAGCGGCTGACTGGAAAAGTCATTATTCCTCATTTACGACAAATCGAGAAATGAGCAATGATTTCCAGAATTATCACTGATGTTGAATTTTGTGCTGATTAACATTGTAATTTGGAGAATTTTATTTTTTTGAAAGCTTACCAATGATGCCAGATAAACAGACGATAAACACAAGATACATGCCGACATTGGGTAATGGATATCTGGGAACCACTGTCTATGGAGATTCTATTTATCTTAATGGTCTATTCAATGGCATTGGAGGTTAGCAAATTTCATCTAATACTAATATTTGTGTGATGCTATTGCTTAAGTTTTGAATTTACAGATCAGTGCTAAAATAATTATACATTTATCCGATTATTATGAATGAGAATTGCTATGCTGTAATTTGAGTGGCATTGATTGATGTATGAACATCGATATTGATTTGCAATTGTCATCCAAGAAGCTTGCTGTAACATTTCTTACTGTAGTAATTTTGTAGGGTTAAAGATTTATAAGATTTAAGTAACAAATTATTATATTTGCTGATCATGGACAAATCCAGTGATTGCAATCATGATGAAAGCTGGCGAGCTCTATCCTTGGTATATACAGTGCATAGTGCCACTGTGAATAATTTATATTGTAATTTTCTGACCTTAGGAATGTTACTGCATTTGTCTTTAGCTGAGTCACATCGGGCAAAGATTCCAGCAATACTTATGACTCGAGTAAACCTTACAACACCAGACTTTGAACGACGATCAACTAGAAAATTCACGCTTAATGCTCAAGATGGTAAGTGATTAAGAAATTCATTTAGCAATCAGAGGCCCAGGTGATGCCACATTGCCTCTGGCATCGTAAAAAAAATCTTGTTGTGTCTAAAAAAATTTCACAGCATGTGTGATAATGAGAATAGTTATCGTTTATAATTGTTGACAATTACTTTGGCTAATGAGAAAACTATTATAGTAGTTTTAGAATGTTCTAACTTAATTACTAAAAGACAGACTCATGTTTTTATGTATTAGCAGACACTCTGACACCAAACTGCTATACATCAGTAAAATTTATGTCAGAGCGTTGAGAATGGGCATGACCCCCCAAAATTGCTGTGCGACGCCACTGTTACAATTGACCTCCTATTAGCTACTTGAGCATTTTTAGTAAGTTGGACATATTCGATGCAGATAATTTCTTAGAAAGTTATAGTTAAAGTGAGCGCTAAGTAAAATTAAAAATTTTTAATATTAAACATTAAAACGCATCTGCCCTGGAGCTATAATTAATGGCTGAATGCGTCGGTTGAAATCGAACCGCGAGTCGTTCTCTGCTCGCGCATTGGGCAGTCGTAGATGTGGCGAAGAGGAGGCTTGCTGCCTGATCGGTGGTAAGTTTTCGTCGTCATCATGAGACCCACGGTCTTCGTCATCCAAAGAACAGACGTACATGAGGAATTCTTACATTTGCATTTCATCTAATGAGCAAACAGCTGAACTTTACTCTAATGCTTAGAATAATGTGCGACTCCAATAAGAAGGGGAAACAACTACATAGAAAATATGTAATAATTTAAGTGATTGATGTAAAAGAATTGAGCCAAAGAACTTTAAAATTGCGAAAATAGACACAGACTGTAAAAGCATAACCAGATGCCAACCAATTTTTGCGGATTCATTGGTTATTGACAACGATGATACATGTACAATAGCTTTCTATTAATCTTCAGTATTGCAATTCAAACACTTTGAAAACATTGACTACCTTTGCTTAGACAGTGAAATAAAACTTTGCTCAGATGTTGGTCAGTGTATTCTAATCCTATGTTGAAATATTTACCATTTTAAACAGTCAATTGACAGTATTTATTGACATTTACAGGTTATTTTATGGAATCTATAAAGTGTGAGTATGCCGATATTGAGCACAAAATATACGTTCATCAGAAATACGTTCGTCTCTTTATTGTCGACATCTATGTAAAAATGAATACTGCAACTCTTGGTGGTGGAACGATTACACTCAACTACCCTTCATTTAGTTCATCTGAAGACATTGTCTTTGATCAACCTAGACAGTACATGGGAAACTGGTCAGATCAAAAGTTTTAAAAATTTGACATATTAATTGTAAATTGAAAGTAATTTGTAATTTGTTTCTCTAATAGACTATGTACAGTGTACACAGTAGTCTTTTTTGTTGTGCGTGCAAAATGAAAGAATTGTCCTTGTTCCAGTACCTATTAGCTGAAATTCTAGAGCATCTCAGTGCTCTTGGATTCCATAGGTACAGTGGTACTATGAGAGGCAACCTTCAGGAAACTTTTCTTGATGCTAATTAGTATCGTGTTGTTGTTATGTAGGTTTCTGATGAATACTGTTCCAGAGTAAAATAATAGCATGCTTGTTGGCTCTGCTGTTAACTATTTGCATGTTGTTGCTTGAGTGTAAATTAGATTAGACACAGTTCAATATTGATTCTAACATTCTTTGTTACTGTACAAATTTCATTAGGCTATAGATAAAATGAGACAGTTTAACTAATAGTATTGTCTTGAAAATCAGTGAGGCTATTTTTGTCATGGAACCTGGAGTTCCATTGAACACTCGTTTTGAAGCTCTAATTTAGGCAGTAGGTAAAATAATGCCATGTATTTGACTGATTTGCAGGCAAATCAGAGGTACAACAAAAACTGCTGAGAAAGGAGCTTCACCGCAGACTGTCAGCATATTTTATATGCTACCACTTGAGCAGATCTCCATCAGCGGGAGTAATAAAGAGGCAAATTATACATTGATTATGGCTATTGACAAGCAGGAGGCCAATGCTAGGTACAGTTCTTGCATTTTTCTTTTTAGAGGGCTTGCTGCGTAATGTTGTATTTTAAGATAAGATTGCATCAGATTTTAATAGTTTATTTCTCAACATAGTTTCAACAGCCAAATCTTAACTGGAATCTTTTATACGCCCACTGCGCATGCACCAAATTCACATTAATAAGTAAGTAAATAATAACTTGGAAGAGGATCTCACAACACTTTGCATTCTATCGCACCAATGATCTTATTTGCTTGTCTGCATCTAAAGAATTCTTATACGTTGAAGCAGAACTGCGTTCAGGCAGTCAAATGATTGAAGCAAGGGCCTTTATTTTATTTTGATTTATTTTGAATAGCAGATTGGAGCAAATTGAAATGCGAAAGAAATCCTAATTTATCAATGTACAGTGGTCAAAGTTAAATTCTTATACTAAAGCCAAAAAGCATTAAAATTGTGACTTGATACTGTAATTACCAGTACAATCCATACAGTCAAAGCAGCAACTGTATTGAAGTTCATTTATATAACCAGGCATGGTTGTCTTATTTTATTAAAATGGGTTTTATCTAATAGTCTGAAGGCCTACTTTTAACCGTTATAGTACTAAAAATCATTTCACTAAAATGCCACATATCAAAACTATAGGACATAACATGCATAAATGTCTATTACAGCAAAAATTACACTGACTCCAAAAGCACTTGTACAATGTTAAGATCATTCGAAGTTATATATACCCAGTGCCGGATTAAACACCGTGGAGGCCCATAGGCAGTCAAACTTTTGGGACCCGAGGAGTCCGGCCCCTAATGACTACTAGAACACCATTGAAGTGTAAACATTATTGTATGACGTCAGCGTCATCACGTGCCTTTCGCATAGAGCTATTCTTAAGAATAAGTACTGTAAGTAAAAAATTTATTTCGTCACTGTCTTGTGGGGCCCCTAAAAGTCGTGGTGCCATAGACAGTTGCCTACTCTGCCTAATGGGTAATCCGGCACTGTATATACCAAAATACTTGTCAGTAACGTTTCAAAGTTAACTCTCAAACTGCTTTATTTATCTTGTCTATTGGTGACGTCAGCAAAGAATATTTATTATTCCAGAGATATTATCATTTGTATTCTGCACTGAAAATTGAATAATTAATGATATTTACAGTTTTTCAATATGATGCAATATCTATATCTGCTCATTTTCCAGTTTGTTCAATATATTTGAATATTTGCAAGTTTGATCTTATGTCTAATAATTTGGCTACCTCTGTAGCATACTAGCATTCAATTTAATAACACTTGAAATGCAAGCACTTCAGTTTTAAAAGTAAATTTTGAATCATGGACATATCTGAAATATAATAAAATTTGTTAGAAGTTGGAGTGAAATGCTTGTCATTCCATCTGCTCAAACTTTAAACGATGTAGAAAGAATTGAAATTTACAATATTTGAAATTTTATATGCTTCTGATTTGATTGAATTTCATCAAATGGGAGTTCATTTATTGCCTGTGATTAACAAATTGAATATTTTATAAAAGTGATTGATCCTAAAGTATTTGTGGTGTCTGGGCAGAGAGCAGAACAGAACAGATGAAAATATAAATTGAAAAGTGGAGTCTCAGAATTGACTGCTTAATATATCCAATACAATAAAGAAATTCAAGTGCTCTCCTAATTTATCCAAGGTTGTTCAAATGCTTATTCATCTAGAATTTGATATTTATTGTCTTAGACAAGAATTTGATGCAGCCCAGAGGGTCATTCAAGCTCTGCCCCCTGCCAAAGGCAATTACGACCTCTTCATGGAACACGTGACTGAATGGAGGAAGACCTGGGCTAGAGGAAGAATTGAAGTAGAGGGCGCAGATAACCAACTCACAAAAACCGTACGCTTTGCTCAGTTTTATATCCTCAGCTCTTTACCAGCTGAAAGCCCAGCACTGCCACCAAGTTTTACTGAACCATTTTTTGGGTGTGGTCGAACCAGTATTGGAAAAGGATCGTTGAAGAAGGACTACCAAGGACATGTAATGTGGGATAATGAGTTCTACATTATGCCTGCCATTTTACCATTTCATCCTGGCATGGCAAAAAACCAAATCAGATATCGGTAAGACTTCTATTATTCTATCACACAGAATACATAATAGGACACAGGTGTAAATGCCGAATTTCACAAGACATTTGTTATAACATTACTTAGCTCATGATAGCCCTGGTAG
Organism: Metaphire vulgaris; assembly: GCA_018105865.1. Taxonomy (NCBI): domain Eukaryota; kingdom Metazoa; phylum Annelida; class Clitellata; order Crassiclitellata; family Megascolecidae; genus Metaphire; species Metaphire vulgaris. Next base: position 7,996,501 of record CM030837.1, read on the forward strand.
GGTAATGGGAGAGAATGTTCTCTTGGTGGAACAGCATTTTTTTCTCTTTTAAATTTCAATTAGCTAAAGTATTCTGTAGTTTTAAGGCTTTCTTCTAATTGTCTAATCAAGATCACAGACAATTGTAAGATAGCCATAATTTACCTTTTTTGAGTTTGGGGGACTGTTAATCACGGGACAGTTAATCATGGGACAGTTAATCACAGGACAGTTAATCCTGGGACAGTTAATCATGGGACCGTTAATCATGAGACAGTTAATCACATGGACAGTTAATCACATGGACATTTAATCACATACATTTGATACTGCTTGTGTAACACAGACGACATGCCTTTACACGTAATACCATACATTATTTTATTGTCACTCATTTTTATGCATATAAAACTTTTGATGCCACTGACTCTACTTGTAAAAACGCCCACCCTATCAATATTGTCGCTTGCAGTGACCAAACCAGCTTCAAGTACACGATCGTATTCCCAGTGTATATGCAGCAGAACTACATTATATCAAACTCTCTTATTTAGAAATCTCACTTCTATCGAAGCTATTTGTCAGTCCCTGTCGATCTGAAGTCCGTCGCACTGTATCATTACTAGGGCTGTACCGGATTTCGGCTTTGGCTCCGGCAAATCCGGAATCCGGCCAATTTTACAAATCCGGCTTCGGCTCCGGTCCAATTTTGCCGGATTTAAGCCGGATTTGTGTTGCCCAGTCAAGTGAATTTTCTGTACATGTTTTTATGAGGCCAAGCCAAGTTTTAGGCATTACCACAGTAGCACTTCCGGTTTACATTTAAAAGATTTAAATTAATAAATTAAATTATGAGTATATGTCATGATTGTCATCATTGTCATGTCTATAGTAAATTAGTAATGAACTGCAGTAAATTAGTAATGAACAGTCGAGTGACTCCACTCACCTAAGTCAAGTGATGTAGTACGTTATTACTTATTTAAGTTATTTTATTTTTCTTTTTTACTTCTAAATCCGGCTCCGGTTCCGGCCGGATTTCACTTCATAAATCCGGCCAAATCCGGCTCCGGCCGGATTTCAAAAATTTGCATCCGGTACAGCCCTAATCATTACTCTCTTTAGCCTGCTATTGACCGCTGAATCTTTAAACAAAGCCAGGCTGGCAGTAGCGGTGTAGTGACGGGAATATATCAGTTTATATACCCCAAAATCAGTCTACCTTCAAGTTTTTTATGTGGTTGTTGTTTCTCCTCCTTGACCAGGGACAAATTTAATGATCGTGTCAGTGTCACGTTTCTTTTACTGTTGGTTTCTTTTACTGTTAGTAGCCGTTTTGTTCACGCGTGGGACATTAATATATGCTTTGAAATTGAAATAGCAATGACTAGTAAAGATTTAAGCCACCCTCCCCCAATTTATATTTATGGCTATGCAGCTAGCCGGCAGCTTTTTACTTGTGGTTGGAGAAAATTGCAGTCGCGGAAAAATCGAGAATTTAGATAAATATATTTCTTAAAATTTTTTCTTTTATTTCAGCAATCCCTGGAAATATTGAGAATAAATTTCAGATGGTATAATAGCACAACAGGCACATTTGTCCTAACCTAGGTGATTAACTGTCCTGTGATTAACTGTCACACGAGTAAATGTCCTTCATCATCATCATCATAGTTGCTTTCTGCCAGCTCATTAGCGGCAATAGCTAGACACAAAACTTTTCCATTTATCTTTTTCCGTTGTTAATCTCATTCCATCTATTATTGTCATTTGATATCTTTCGAAGTCTTCTTTGATGTTATCCATCCACTTTTTCCTGGGTCTTCCTCTTCCTCTTTTTCCTTCTTTGTATGTGTAGAGTGCTTTATATGGGAGTCTGTTACTGTTCATTCTATTTACATGTCCATACCATCTAAGTCTTCTTCTTCTGATTTTATCTATTATTGTCTCTTTCATTCCCAGTCTTTTCCTGATGTCTTCATTTCTTATTCTTTGTAATTTACTTACTCCCAATATCTTTCTCAAACAACTCATTTCTGCCACCAATAGTCTGTTTTCATCTGCTCTTTTTAATATCCACGTTTCTGATCCATAAAGCATTTGTGGAACAATGATAGTGTTGTATATTTGAATTTTTGTGTTGATCTTTATTTCTTTAGCATTCCAAATATGTCTAAGTCTTCCCATTGTCTGTAATCCTTTTGCTGCTCTCTTTTTAATATCTTGTTCGTGTCTTCCATCGCTTGATATTTCTCCTCCCACATATGTAAAATTCTTTACTTGATCGATGTTGTTTCCTTCTACTGATATGTGTATCATTTTCTCTCTTTTTTTGTTGACTGCCATGACTTTAGTTTTTGCTGGATTAATCCGGAGTCCAAATCTTCTGCTTGTTTGATTTACTTGGTCTGTAAGCCTTTCTAAACCTCTAGCACTCTCCGCTAGTAAGCTTACATCGTCTGCAAATTTAAGGTTTGATATATTTTCTCCACTACAATTCACTCCAATGTTTAGATTCTCAGTTGCTATTTTAAAGATTACTTCTAGAATTATTATAAAGAGAGATGTAAATGTCCTTAAGCCCCTATTTTGTAGGTCAGTATGTAAAAAGCAATATACTAGTATACCGGTATATATTATGTCCTTGGTACTTAATTTCTAAGGACTTATATATATATGTATGTATATGTATATATATGTATATATATATATATATGTATATTGTATATATAAATTTTATTTCAAATACATATGAGAGGATGGACTAAGTTAACCACTGATAGTAGTGAATTCTGAAAGCAGAATCACAAACAGGAAGAAACTTCAGTCTCATCCAATCAGCTATTGCTAGATGTGAGCTTCAAGAATTAATAATTATAGAAGCACCATAAAAATTTCAAATAGATAAATTCTGGTTCAAAGTCCAGATTGGCTGAGCCATTACCAATTGGCCAAGTTAACAAATGACGATACTTGACGCACACATTCGCAAATAGTATGTGATAAAGTCTAGGATTTATAAATTGTAACCATACCACCGCTGCTATATTTAGTTTGTAAAACCATGTATAATATGCCAGTTGCATGCACAAGGCAAACTGCAGTGTATATTCGTAGTTTTTTGACCTTGAAGGTTTTCTCATACTTTTATATTACTCCACCCATTAGTTTTTTTAGTATTATCCACTTAATGGCAAAAATAGTAATAATATGGGTTCTTGTGTAATGATTTTTTTCATTGAATATGTTAAGGAGTGCCTTAATGGCTGCAGCGAGTGCAAATGCAGCCTTATTCGGTGGTCAGGGAGTTCACTTTCCTTGGGAGAGTGCGTACAGTGGTTCGGATGTATCACCTGATTCATGTGTTAAAGACGATCCTCAATGCAACTGGCGCAAGATATTTGTCACAGCAGGTGTCAGTTGGGCAATACGACAGTATTACTCGCTTACAAGAGATCGAGATTTAATGATAAATCCTGTGTTCCGAGGATGTGACTTGTCACGAGACATTGCCAAATTTCTGGCAAATCAAGCTGTCTATAATCCAAAAAATGCCCGATATGACATGACTGGTAATTCTTTGATTTCTTTGAAACAGTGTATCAAAATTGATATCATAGCTAACACAATAAGGCCAGAATTTTATATTGTTATAATCGCAGCATAGTATTTGTAGGTGAAGTGTCCTATCATCTTATGTCATTATCATAATTTAGATATAGCAAATTGTATTCTAATCAGTTAATTGGATAAATTGTTTAATTGATAACAGTACAGGCTTTCCTACTGTGTTAAAAATACAAAATTATAGCCACCAACCTTCTTTAATGGTTAGATGGAAATTATTTATTAGGGCAAAACCTTCAAAGACTCAAGCAAATGCTGCTTATGAATTGTCTTTAGGTATTACAGGCCCAGATGATACGCATCCAAATCGCAACAATAATGCATTCACTCTGTGTGCTGCAAGTCTCGCAATTCACTGGGCACGTTACTTTTCATGTCTGTGCCAGCGGAATGAGCGCGAAGAAGTTCCAGATGAATATGTTCAAAAAGCAATGTACCTCAATCTTCCATACGACAATGTCAAACGCCTTCACCTTCAGTTCCAGGGCTTCGATGCTGGTAATATTCAAAGTTTTCATAGCAGATCATGTGTTGAATAAATGAGTGAACATATAGTGATTTAATAAATGTCGGTAATTGAATTAAAAGATGTCTTGATAAACTGTTGGATGATGTAAGCATATAAAACAAGAGACCTTTCTTGCCTTGCTTATATCATCGCCAGGCCTTTATCAACTATTTCCAGTCAATTTTGTCAGTCATGTTAACAAGCACCTAAGGCACAAGATCAAGAACAAGGCCAAGCACCTAAGGCACAAGGCCAAGCACAAGGCCAAGTATATAACATCCAAGACCAAGTACAAGTCCAAGCACTCATAGTTCAAGGCCAAGGCCAAAGCCAAACACTTTACATTCAAACACAAGTACAAGCACAAGTACATGTTCAAATAAACAACCTTTTTGCTTAGGTTCAAAATTACCGCCAGGGTTATTTCTAGGATTGTGAATTTGGGGGGTGTCGGGAAAATCTGGGGGTGTCGGAATCTAGAAGTCTCTGCCGAAAAAGGCTGACAAGCAAAAAATTGTTGTCGAGTCTCAAAAAAGGCTGACAAACAAAAATAAGGTCATCCGAGAATAAAAGTTGGGGGGTGTACTTCTCCATTTGGGGGTGTTCAGGGCTAATTAGTAAGCATTTTGTATGCATACCATTGTCACATTACCAAATTTTGGGGGTGTCGACCTCAAATTGGGGGGTGTTGGGGTGGGGTGTTAGGAGGATGTAAAAATATCCCTGGTTACCACACCTTTCAACTAACATCGTCAGCTACACAGACTGCAGTAATACTGACCCAAAAAACTTTTACATATTTACTCTGGCCTCTGCATGTAACTAAAACGTTCACTAATGCTTTAATTTGCAAAATTGGTAACCTTGTTATTAAACGTACTTGCAGGCCTCAACCTTCAAGGCCAAGTACAAGTCCAAGTACCTAATCCTCAATGCCAACTACAAGCACAAGTACTCAACCTTCAATGCCAAGCACAAGCACTTGCTTTTTGGTACTTAAGCACAGTACAAGTCCAAGCAAAAGGCCAAGCACTAACAACACTGACTTTTGTTGAGTCTTATTGTTGGTCTTGAGGTTCATCTGTGGGCTTCTTTCTCCAAGCAGGAAGCAGTGATAATTTTCTCTTCTTGACTTTTGCTTTTGCTTAAAATTCTTTTGTCAGAACTCAGTTTAAGACTGTGTTCCATTCTCCCTGCTCCAAGCAAAGAAAGTATTATGGGACATTGCTCAGTTAACCATGGATTAAGTCTATCTTTGCATCATGCCAGATGAGTCCAATAGCTCTGATATACCCACACTCCGCCACATTTGGTTTCTGCTTTTCAAAGTTCTGCAGAAATTTTGATGTGACTTAGGACTCATGCAACATCTTCTTCCTTCATATACTGAATTTCTTTAGCAATGTGCTGGATTAATAAATTCAGCACATTGCTGAAGAAAGGAATCCTGTGGTTTCCTACCTGCTGCTGACAATTGCAATCCTATCCACTTCACTTCACCTGCCATCTTCCTGTAGGGACAATGGGACATACCTTCAGGTCTTTGTATTGTTCCAAACATCATTCCTTGTTGGATTGTCTTTTCCATTGTAGACCTAGCTTCACTGTTCCTTTGTATTTGCCAAAAATATTTAAACTTCCTCCTTTTGCACATGTTGATGAACCATCTTTCTGTATTTGCCATTTGCCAAGCCTCACTGTTGGTTTCCTTTCTCTCCAGCATGCACCTTTCAGGTGCTTACTGATAGTGGACAGAATTTAATTACTTAGAAATCTAAGAAAAATTTATAGTATTCGAATAATAAATTTTGTATTGTTTGAATCACAGAAAAAGATCGACCTATTCGACAGGCTGACACGATAATGCTCAACTACCCACTGAATTGGAATTACAGTTATGACATAATGCGAAATGATCTGGAATTCTACGAGACCATCACTGATGCAAAGACGCCGGCAATGACTTGGAGCTGGTTCACAATTGGATGGAAATGGACGAAAGAACAGAACAAGATGAGATCCTATTTTCTGAAGAGCTATCAAGATTATCTGATACAACCGTTTAAGGTGCTGTTTGTTGCAGTGAATATCATGAAAACAAATGCTAGGAGTTTATCAAAAATATGATCTTGAAATCTTATTTAAAATGTCACTGTGTAACAATGAAATGTGACATCACAGCTATTTAGTTGAATACTTAAGTTAAAACTTAAGTTATTTGATAAATTCTTTAATATAATATAAAAGGCTCTAACTGAAGTTTCTTTTAATTCTTTTCAGTAACATGTTCTATTTGCTTATTTACAAATCGTTGAATATCAGAATCTTGAATTGAATAGATGCTTATGGTTCTGCATACTATTTTCTAAGTACGTTTTGTGACTCACATAAAAGGTATGTTGTTTATTGTCAAGGTATGGACTGAGCATAATGAACGTAGTATGTCTGATCAAGAAGTTGGAAATGTGAACTTTCTTCCTGGAATGGGTGCCTTTCTTCAGTCTATTATCTACGGATTTGCTGGATTTCGTATCCGACCAGACAAACTTGAAGTTAACAATCCAATGCCTCCACCAGGCGCAACTAGGTTGATTCTCTATAACTTTCAGTATCTTCAGTCTAATCTCACTTTTATCATTGAAGCAGACAAGACAACAATTCAGCCCGTTGCCATGTCAACACTTTACCCTCTTATCCTCAAACGTAACCTGACAAATGCCGTTGAAGAAAGCATCAATACTGGTAAGCTCATTAGTAGATTTTATAATTTTCTTTTATGAAAATTGCTGCGAATATTTAAATATGATCTGACGAGTACCGTATTCATGCAAGTTAGATTTACATTTAATCTGCTATGCAGAAACTTTACCACAATTTACTCAAGCATATTGAACTAAAAATTACCGTAGTTGCCAACCTGCCTATCTCTTGATGTTCTTGTTTCATTTTTATTGCAATAATCACAGCATTGCAAGATAAAATCTTTCCACTTGTGATAGCCAGCTATTGTTTGTATATTATAGCTTAATTTGCACATTGTTAAAATGGCATGCATATTTAACTTACTTATGATGATGATGAAGAATTATCTTCATTTGCATTTGAAAAGCAAATTCTAATGTAATGTAGCAGAGCATTTACTTAGTACCTCTTCTGGATATTAAAGAAGCATTTCTATTACGATTACTTTGAATACTTTGAATGGGAGAAAGAAGGTTTCGAGTGTTTTAGGAAAGGTTTAAGGAAGCCATTGGTTGGAAGGCTGTGTATTCATGGGCGCCTGCAGAAAATTTTCCAGGAGGGGCAAAACACATGTTAACACAATGGTTACGGTTAATATTTTAGCAAGTTTTTCAAATTTCAATGTGAAACATTGGTATTTGCATTTTCCAGGGGGGGGCATGTGCCCCCTCTTGCCCCAATGTGCGGGCACCCATGTGTGTATTCATAATTATCTGCACGTATGCTTGATGCTGTATGACTTCTTCAGGTGCTAACATTGTCATCAATGAAGCTTCAAACGGATTCTTCATCTACACAAGTGTTTTGGAAACTTGTGAACACCCAAGAGACTATATTTACATGCCATGGGGGTACAGCCCTTGGATAAATGCTGCTGTTAAAACGAAATCGATGAATTGTGTGAGCTTTATTGTACTATATCTATTGTTCTTAGCATTTTTACGAACTGATCATATCATTGCATAGCAGCATCACAGAATATCCATATTCAAGTTCCAGATCATAAGAGATCTTCTTCTGTTGCTCATTGTTATTTGTGTTTTTTGCTGTGCAACATCTCACAAACGAGCCACTCAAGACTTCCGAAATAAGACTTGTCAGTTGTCACTCAAGACTGCCATAGGCATTGTTTGTTAGACGTAGAGAGTTGCTACAGTGGTTTTGACACAGGCTAACTTTGCCTACTAAACCACTTTAAATCACATTATTATTATTGTGTTTGTTGTCATTCCTTTTTCATTCAGTATATTTATTTAGGGACACTTCCGTTAAATGATAATGAGCGTCTGTCTTGTCATTCTCTGTGAACCTGTATGTATGTATGTGTATATTTATATACACATATATATATACTATATACATATATACTATATACACGCACACTCATACATAATGCTATAGCCTATACAATGCTTCAACACCATTGTTCAATACAATGTCCTGCATTTGTAATGAAATTTAGCCTACCCACCGCTTCCAAGACCGATTGATAATGACGCTGAGACATTTTGATATGATCTGCTTTTCTTAATTACTTACACGCAATCTCAGTTTCTTTACGTTAATTGATAAATGTATAATTTTTGTATTAGGTGACATGGTATGCACAGAAATAGTTGTATATGCATTAATATCTGAAATCTTTTATGTACTCTTTTTATGAGCAGATCTGAAGTTTAATCTGTGAAATTTTTAAGTAAGAAGTTAATAAAACTCATTATAAAAGTGTAAATAGGTTAATTATGTCAAGTTCTCTTATTTTAAGACTACTGTCATAATTGTGTGAGCTTGTCAACTGTAGTTGAATGTGCCGTTTTTATGATTTTTTCCAACTGATTCATGCAAATAATGATTGTAAAATATTAATATTATGAAACGAACGCGGTGGTTGTTGGATTGATTTGATAGATTTAAAATATTATTATTATTATTATTATTATTATTATTATTATTATTATTATTATTATTATTATCTACGACCATTTATATAGCGCAGTAGCATAACTGGAGCTAAAGTCAAGAGCGTTTTACAAAGGAGTCACTTATAAGAGATGTTAAATAAGTGTGTCTTTAGGAGCTTCTCAAAACAGCCGACGGACTCCGCATTAATAACATCGCTTGGCAACGAGTTCCACAGGGCTGGGTTTCCCCGCGTGACTGATCTGTCACCGAACACGGCAGTCTTTGAAGGCGGAGGGACGATCAAAAATGACCGACTACTGGATCGAAGTTCCGCGCGTCTGTCGTTCGTCGTTGCCCTGCATACGAGTGTTGATATGTAGTCAGGACAGGTGGTGTCGTTCAGGGCCCGTTCAGGCATCGCTTGTAGGTGATGCGTTCTCGTTGTGCCTCGGGCATTGGCGTAGCCGCGAGGAGCATGATGGATGGCCCCCTATTTTGGCTGGGACCATTCATGGGATTTGTGCCAAACCGATGAGAACATTTTTCAACATTTGTGGCAAGGGCGATTGTCAACAGAATCGATATACTTAGCTGCATTACAGCTATTGGCCATTCAATAACAAATCACAATAAAAGTCTATGCACCAAGGCTCTCGATTTACCTTTACCCTTATTATTACTTGAGGGCTTCTGGGCCCCAGACGGTCAGACCTCGCTGGAGGAGTTCAAGATACTCTCTAAACCCTATAGTCAGGCTAAGGCACTGCCCCTACAGCTTTATCTTGTCTGAACCACGAATGAATACGGAGGCTGGCATTCTGAAACTGACCAATCTCAGTTGCCTGTCAGCAGGGATATTTTACACTCCCTAACACCCCACCCCCAATTTGAGGTCGACATCCCCCAAAATTTGGTAATGTGACAATGGTATGCATACAAACTGCATACTAATTAGCCCTGAACAACCCCCCCCCCCCAAATGGAGAAGTACACCCCCAACTTTTATTCTCGTATGACCTTTTTTCGCTTGTCAGCCTTTTTTGAGACTTGATAACGTTTTTTGGCTTGTCAGCCTGCCTTTTTCGTCAGAGACTTCAAAATTCCGACACCCCAGCTGTCCCGACACCCCCCCTTCAATTCACAATCCTAGAAATAACCCTGCCTGTCAGCCTCCGATTCTATCTCATTGGCCAACTTTCCTTCAACTAAAACACAACAGTTAAACTCTAAACACCTCATCAACATAAAAATTCTACATACATCGCAATATATCTCTTTAATACCGCAGGATGTCATAACAAAACAGAGATTGCTTTGTATCATGGTAAGGCCCGCTGAGAAAGGGCAGGGGGGTGGCAGAGGCAAATATCAGAATTCCGACGATTTGTATGAATCCGAAGCGGACCAATAACATGCTTACCCAAATTGACCGATTTGAATCTCTGAAATCTGTAGTGCAAGGAGTTCTACTGTTGTTTCTAGAAGTACTTCTGCTCGCAACCTTGGTGTGATATTTGACTCTTGAACTCTTCCCTCTCTTTCACTAATCACATAAATTCAGTCTGCAAAATTTCTCATTATCATATTCGGGACATCTATCGCATCAGATATCTCCTCCCTAAGCCTATCCTTATTCAACTAGCCAATGCATTGGTATCTTGTCGCCTAGATTATTGCAATTCCCTGCTTTTCGGCATCACAAATTCAGATACGCATAAACTCCAGATAGTACAAAATTCTTTAGTTAGAGACTAGTCATCCAAAACTCCCAGATTTGAACATATTGGCCTAGACTATCCCCAGTTAGACAGTCCCTACATTGGCTTCCTATCAGACACCGAATTAATTATAAAATCTGTCGTTTAATATATAAAAAACCATGCTGTATAATGAATCCAATTAATTATCTTAAGATGCGACTTATCCCTCTAACTACGAATCACTCCACTAGGTATTCGACCATTCAGTAGGGCGTTCATTTGTTGTTCCTTATTCTCGCACAGTCATTGGCACTAGTTGTTTCTCAGTGTGTGGCCATAGGCTGTGGAGTTCATGACCAATATCACTTCGTATAACTAACAATTTAGCATCTTTCAGATCAAGTCTTAAAACATGCGTGTTTGACTTGGCTTATCCCCCTTAGATTGTTCCCCCGCAGTTCTGACTGACCTTTTCGGATTGACCTGGTTCTTATTCAATTTGGATATGGTGCGCCATCGACTGACGGAACAGGTCAACTCGGCGACGGCGACTCGGCGACGGTCAAATCGGCGACCGGTCAACTATGGAATGACATGTATCAACTCAACAATAAACTATTAAGTGAATAGTATTCAGACATTATTTGGGTAATTCGGTTTTAAAACAAGATTTAAGTGCACATTAACAATGATTTTAGGGCTGTCCATTAATTATGTCAGCAATTTTTGGACAATTTTTGACCCCCTTGTCAACAACTGTCAACTTTCACTTACCCCATAATTACGTCAAAACTTTTGACCCCCCCCCCCAAGATCAATGACAAGTCCCAATAACAAGGTTATTATTTTATGTGGTGATGACCATTTTTCCCTGTTTTGCTCATCGAGTGTCAAAATGTGGTGGTGATGACCTTTTTGCCATGCTTTTTCCACTGTAGTAAGTAGTATTCCATGAAATTTCCTATTTTTTGAATATTTGTAAAAAGTGAAATTGTTGACGTCAACTTCTCTTGACCCCTCCTCCTTGTCAACAACTGTCAAACTTTTCAAACCCCTCCCCTAAATTGTTGACGTAATTAATGGACAGCCCCTTATTGGTCTTGAACTGGCGCCGAGTTGACCGTCGTCGAGACGACCGTCGCCGAGTTGGTACGTACCGATCGACTGATGCCCTAGGCATTACGATAGTGGCGCCATAGAAGTTTATTGATTGATTGATTGATTGATTGATTGATTGATATCTTATGCAATTTTTATTTATGGCCGAATGGTCGCAGTCGAATATGATCAGTGGCGTAGCGTGGGTTGTGAGCGCTCGGGGCTGCCAACTTGCCAAGCAAGGCATTGTGCACCCTTCACTTGTAGGCCTAAACGTGAATACAATAGTGACGACATAAGGTTGGAAAGTCTTGACAAGCAAAAAGAAGGTCATCGCTTGTATATTACTTATTCCCCACATTTTAAAAACAATCATTGCACTTTGAGGATAAATATTATAAAGATTTTTGCTACAACTATATCATCGTACGATTTCACCCACCCAATTTTATTATGGGCGGGAAGATAGATGAGTGGTAATATCACTGGGCAGGCACGCCGACGGAACGGGTTCAATCCTGTAGGGGACTAGGAGCCCCTAAGGTCGACTCAGTCTTAATCGCTAGAGGGCGGTATACATAGTAACATCAAATGAGTAGCAATGGCAACATTGCGAAAGTAACCATAGGTTCGGCGGAAGAGACTGGCCACCGTCCGCCGATGTATGGCTTAGCCACCTATGGGCTGTTGGCTACAAAATACGGGGATCAGCACCGGACCCCTACGGGCATTGAGCCTACGGGTGAAACCTTTACTTTTACTTTAATTTTATTATCGCAAGGTGTTTTCTTAAATTTTTATCATGGCCCTAAAGATTGCATAGGGGCCCGTCACTGCTCTGCCCAGAGACCCGGATTTCTGTCGGCGGACCTTTATGATGGTGGTTGTCGACGTCATTTAGGCCTACCACATTGTGAAAAGTTGCCACAGCATCGTTCGGTGTCGTATTTGGGCAAGAAATTGGGGGCATGGGAGAATGCCGACATTGGGTGCAATCGACCATTTATATTTTCAGCAAAGGCATTAGGAGAAAGTTCGACATAAATTGTTTGAAGAGTTCATTACAACAATTTGCTAAATCCTGTACATCACACTGTTAATTTGTCGTGAGATCATACTGTAGGTGTAACCATTTCTCACTGGTCTTACAAGTACAGTATACAGATATGTACTCGAGTGCAATCAATCAACCAATCAATCATTCAGAATACTTCTATGGCGCTACTATCAGAGTGTCCAGGGCATCAGCCGATGGCGCACCAAATCCAATCCAAAAAAGGTAGCCATTGGCCAGCTCGGGCCCGTCGGAGAACCGAAGGGTTAGCGCCTTCAGTTATACACGGCAGCGGCTGAATGAGGACGGATTGCCAGCCTTTCCCTCGCCGCCTTTCCTTTCACCGAGTTAAAAACCCGATGTACTCATTCACAGCGGAGTCGACTGGAGGCGCTTGGGACAGAAACCAACCGGAACATTTTTGCCGCGGTCGGGAGTTGAATCACGGACCTCTAGAGTGGCAGACTAGTGCGCTAACCATTGCTCCACCGCGCACCTCAATCCGAATAGGAGGAGCCAGATCAAGCCGGAAAGATCCGTCCGATCGGTGGGGGCATTCTAAGGGGATAGACCAAGCCAAACAGGTACGTCTTAAGACTAGAAATAAAAAATGATATAACATTCTGGTTTTACGAAGTGCTGATTATAGTGAGTTCCAGAGTATGGGGCCAACCACAATGAAACAAATAACAGTAAAGGAACACCAAACGAAAGTCCTGTTGAATATCGAGTGGAAAGACTGGTAGGTCGAGGAACAGCTGTGTATTCGGATAAGGGGTTGTCCATTAATTACGTAAACATTAAACAATTTTAGGCAATTTTTTACCCCTTGTCAACAACTCAAATTTTCAGTGACCCCCTTATAAAATTATGACAGATTTTTAACCCCCTACAAGTAGTACAAGCTAACAATATTTCATACGACTAGTTTTTATGCTAAATTAGAATTATAAAAATTAAAATTTCTACAAATAATTTGAAATAAAGGAGGAGCAACAATCGACAAAAGTCTACAATTTACATCGAATAAAAACAAAATACGATGATGTAAGACTATGACTTCCTAGTAAGAGTTCAGCCGGTTAAGGATTAATGTGGTGGGCTGTTGACGGGTGAGCGAGTGTGTAGGCCTACCATCGAGGATCAATACACCGACTAATTCCCTATTTTCTTCGATTTATTAAATTTATTGTAAAAAATAAAATTGTTTGCATAACTTTATTTTGACCCCCTCCTCATGTCAAAAATTGTCAAACTTTTCCAAACCCCTCCCCTATTTTCTTTCCCATTGTTTATTCTAGCCACCTTGACATTTGGGGATTTTGAAATGTTGGGGGGACAAGGTCTGAGTCTCCGAAAACCTTGATAAGCAAAAAAGGTTATCTTCCTTTTGAAGTGTGGTGACAAGCAAAAAAGGTCATCCTTACAACCTCCCTATTTTTTACCCTTCTCAAATGCCCTGGCAAGGAAAAATTGTCATCCTTACATTTTCCCCTCTCAAAAAATAAAAGCCCCCCGTCGTCCACTTTTTGGGGGAAATTTCCATCCCTCATGCAGCATATCGAAAATTGGAGGGGGAATTTGAAAACGTTGAAAATTCTAATTCTAGGAGGGGGATTTCCTCCACCTCCAAACAATGTTTGTTTCCGTAAGTAAAGGACAGCCCTTAACTGGGTTCATTGATTAGCAATATTTTATTAAAAAGACATATTTTATAATTACTTCGCTGGGTGGTAGGAAGCCAATGTAAAGACTGTTTAACTGGGGATATATGTCCATATCTGATAGTCTTAGACATGACTCTAGCTGAAATGCAAGCTAGAGCGCAAGTACGTTTACCGAGTACATTACTACAAGCCATTCCGGTTTTGGCACCTTCATGGCGGCCAGCACGTGTTTGTACGTGCCACGGATTCGCCGCCGTTCTTGGCATTTATCGACGTTCGGCGCTCGGATTTTGTACCAACCGCGAGGACTGCTTCCTGCTCATCGGTCCTTCGTAGAGTTTCTTGCCGTCCTCCGCTTTTCTACGTCGTTCTGGAGGGTTGAAGTCGGTCGCCGCCGCTGTTGAATAATTGCGCCACAAAGTTGGCCATTAAAATGGCGGCTGCGTGGCAACGTGATTGCGATCGACTAGAACTTCTAGGTCGAGTAGAACTTCCATCTTCGTCGGATTTGCCGATTTCGGCGACGAAATCTCTTGCGGAAGAAAGCAGTGGCGTCATTTCACACTTTTATTGGGGGGGGAGAAATTTTTGTAAAATGTTTCTTTTAAATTTTTTAAAATTATTTTAAATTTTTCGACTTATAAGTTTTGACGACCTTTTTTTGCTCGTCAGTCCTTTTTTACGATTACTTTACTTATTTCAGGTTGCTCGACTTCTTCCCAAAAAAGTTGACGACCTTTTTTTGCTCGTCAGCCCTTTTTTACGATTAGTTACTTCAGGTTACTCTCGACATCAATCACTCCTTTAGGGCTTTAGGGGCTACTGACCTTTTTTGCCCCCCCCAAACGCAAATGACGTCCCTGTTTTTGTTTCTTGTTGCACATTAATACATTATAAATTAATATTTTCATTTTTTGGGGGGGGCCACGGCCCCCCAGCCCCCCCAAATGACGCCTCTGGAAGAAAGCTTCTTCGGAGTTCACCGCCGATCTTACCGAGCGGAGAACTCCTATTACCAATTCGCGGACCCTTAACATCATCTTCCGTTCTTCGTTCACTGTCAATGTGACTGCAGTTTTCTCGCGAAGAACCGCTTCTATAGTATTCCGCACCGGATTTCTTCACGGCCGCGAGATCCTTCCATCATCCGAGTGGACTTTTAACATCGCCATCTTCCGACCTTCATTGACATGTCAGCGTTGTCAAAGCGCTTTTTTTTGGTTTTTAACTCTGTTACAGCGCTATATAAATTGTCGTAATATACGGTAATAATAATAATAATAATAATAATAATAATAATAATAATAATAATAATAATAATAACAATAATAATAATAATAATAATAATAATAAACCAATTTAATTCGATGCGCTGCAGAGTCGCTCTACTCATAAGGCCTATTTAAGTCAAAATTACTAGTTTCGTGCAGCCTGATTCGCCGACGCTAAGGCAAGGCAGGAAAGGCCATGACAATCATCCAACAGCCTCTGTTATAGATGGAAGCATACGGCGAAGTTTCCTTCTGCTGAAGAGATAGGGCCTACACACGCCTGCTATCAACTCGTGGCTTACTGAGCAATCTCGATTGTGCCTAAATACGCTAACATAAAGCTACAGAATCCTAGAGACGCTAGATAAAGGTTATTTCTGAACTTATCGTTGAGCAGTTCGTACAGATGACATGGGGCGGATCATACGCGGACAACACTTCTGCCTCTTTCTTCTTGGCTTTGCTGTAGGATTTTTTCTGTCTCTCGTTCATTTCCATCTAAGCTCGACTGGCGGAGTCATGAATTGCGCAATCAATAGGAAAGCATCTGAAACGAACATCCGCCCAATAAGAATAACAAAAGAAAGTAACGGAAGAATTATTGAGGACGATACAAATGGCGTCTTTGTCAGGCCTGTCACTTTCAAAGATAGTCGTCGACACACAGGTGAACATAAAGCTAATACAATCGATATTTTAAAATGAATACACGGGATTTGAGGTGCTTCAATATTTCAGAGTAGTGTTTCCCAAACTGTAGGTCGCGACCCAAAAATGGGTCGCAGGGTTCAGCCTAGTGGGTCGCGGGGTAGCGCGAAATTAGATTCAAAAATGGCATTTTCTAATCAATACCACAATGTCACAAGCCTTGAAAGTTTCAAGTAGGCTTAGGTTTTAAGAAATGTATAAGCCAGCAATTTTCCGTACACGGCTTATATTAGAACGATTAGTGCTTTATATAATTTTAGTTGTCATTAAGTTTGCAGGGTCGCGAATGTTACAAAGCCGCTGAAGTGAGTCGCACAGTTCCAAATAGTTTAGGAAATCTTGGCCTATAGTAGGCTACTTTTAAAAATTAATCTTATTTCGAAAATACGCATGGAAAGCGTATTCATGCCATTTTGCTCTGAAATTCCACTAATAGGAATCTCTCATGCTACAGTGAAATAAACCGAGCGGTTAAGCGATGCTGCCATAGGCCTACTCATAAGAATTTTATGACGCGTAACAAAGGTATTTTCCAGGCAAAATGTTAAAGAAGATAACTTCCAAAGAAGTTCCAATATCTATTTTTCTCCTTTTGTATTATTTGGCAAAAATATGAATAATTCTGTCTATTATAATTATTTGCCAAATTTTCATTCGAAGTGAATCAGAGCTTTTGTTTGACCACTTATTCGAAACTCAGAGGATTCTTTTCAACTAACGTTCGCCAGATGGCCTAATGCATTTTTTTATATTACATACCACAGGGGTTCCCAACCTTTTTTAAGCCCTGCACCCCTAAATTTTTTTCATAATGTCTCGCACCCCTTAGGCCGGGGCTTAGGCTTAGGGCTAGTGCTTAGATTTAGACTTTTAGAAATTTAGATTTTAGAGTCTCAGGTATAAGCCTTAAGCCTTAGGAGGCTTAGGGTTAGGGCCTTTCGTAAACCTTCTTAATAAAATTAAACTGAAATATGAATTACAGTCAATATGACCAAAACAAATGTGTATAATACATTTTTATCAATATATATTATACTAATATACTTGAATATAGCTACCAAAATGAAGCTTATGAAATAAATTGTTACAGCCAATTACAAGTTGCATAAATCCTGGGCCTACAGAAAATGATTTTCCTTCCATGCGCGAAATGTCTTTAAAAAGAAATTAATGTTCAAAGTTCATAAGCCACTTTCAATTTAATGACTCATTTGTTCTTGTTTGTTGCTTATGAGTTTTTCAAAACGTGGCACTTTGTTGCTGATTGCAATCCGCATGTCATCCCGTGCATCCAAGCGATTTCTGGATTTTGTTTTGATTGACAGAAGAATGCTAAATCCGGACTCGCATAAGTATGTTGTTGCAAATGGGGTTAGCACAGTTAGTGCCTTTTCACCAAGTTTTGGAAACATGTTCATTGCTGAACACCAATATTGTTCTAAACTTGTAGTATCAAACTGCATTTCAAGGACACGATTTGTGCGCAGTTCACAGAGATCTTCCTTAACCTCTTCATCATCCAACATATTATCCAAATTGAAGGAGTATGGATTTATAAACCATTTTTCCGAAGGTTCCAGTTCCCCTCCTCCAAAATACCCATCAAATGACTTTGATAGTTTTTCCAAATGATCTACAATTTCTTCACACACACTTGGAATTACAGATTCATTGTCACCAACCATTGCTTCAAGTGATGTGGTATAAAATATGAACAGGAAACAAACCATAGATTAGAAATTTCATAGAATAGATTAAAAATGCAAGTTTGTAGAAATAAATAATTAAAAATGGGCACAATAAAAGTGAAATGTTATCATGCACTCTCGCACCCCCTGGAATGCTATCTCGCACCCCCAAGGGGTGCAGGCACCCCAGGTTGGGAACCCCTGACATACCATGACTAGGTCCGCGGCACGTTGATAGAACTGCTGCAGTGGGCCGCGGTTCCAAAACAGTGGCGTAGCCACGGGGGGCTTGGGGTTAAAACCCCCCTTTGGACGGCGCGAAACAAAATTTTTTGATGTATTCCCATGCAATTTTTATTTTTTGAGGCGATTTTTGAAGTTAACGACGACCTTTTTCAAACCCCCCTTCCGGAAATCCTGGCTACGCCACTGTTCCAAAATATTCGGGTTTAAACCTGTTTATGTAGTTCTATTGCGTGACAGATCCGTCTGTGGGTAAGTCTGTTTGGCTTAGTAAAGTGTTTGGCTAAAACTGACTAAAATTAGTGGCCTTTGAAATGAGGAAGCGCTATTTATTTAAGGGATATTAGGGTGGTTCAGTTATGCAGGCAGGAAACAATTTTCAGTATTTTTAGTACCGCAACCCTGTATTTGATGATTATCCAAAAGGCTTCTATGAGAGTACAATGTTTAAAGAAAATATTGGAATTTAAAATCTGCGCAAGAGACTTATGCACGTATGTGGCACCTAATAATTATGTGGTATAAGTGACAGCAGCTAAATAACGGTAACCAACATCGATAATTATTAAATAGGACAATGAAATAGTAATAATAGAATGCCAAAAAGAAATAAATTTGCATTGTGCCTATGACGGCGCAGCAGCAGCAGCAGAAGCAGTAGTAGTAGTAGTAGTAGTAGTAGTAGTAGTAGTAGTAGTAGTAGTAGTAGTAGTAGTAGTAGTAGTAGTAGTAGTAGTAGTAGTAGTAGTAGTAGTAGTAGTAGTAGTAGTAGTAGTAGTAGTAGTAGTAGTAGTAGTAGTAGTAGCAAGTAGCAGCAGCAGCAGCATGTAATAATAATGATAATAGCCTGATAATGAATAATAGCAATAATAACAGCAAGGCTATGGAACACGAGTTATTTCAGAAGCTCACGAATGAACTGCTGATATAACTGAAAACAATATAAGCCTATCGGTGCGTTTCTTAGATCGGTTTACATGGTAGCTAAGAGCGTGACTAGCGTCTGGTAACTAACGCCTATAGTGACCTGTAAGCTAAAGGCAGGTTAAACAAAAATATGTTCAATGTGCATATATTATATTGTTATTGTTGTTTTAATATTGCAATAATGACAATATTAACAAAGCCATCCAATTAGCTGTGACTCATTATTTTAACGTTAATGCTAGATATTTGTAGAATTAAAGTATAAATAACAATAACTAAAAACACGCGTGTGTCTAGCAGAATTTGGCTGATTGGCCATACATCAGAAAACTTAAAAGTTTCTAAACTGTTAAGTCGTGATGAAGCTCTTAAAGTTTCATTTCACTGCCACGTCACAGAGCAGATGAGTTCGATCAGTATCCAGGAAGCGACAGAATTTCTTCTGTCAGTGTGAGTTAAGGCTAAAATTCCGACGAAATTTGATTAGTACCAAAGAGAGCATTTGAAAAAAAAACTGCACCTGGAATGACAATCCTAACTCCTAAGCAGACCAATAAACGAGTTTTTTTACTGCAATCGACTGGTCTAGTAGAATTTACGGTTGAATTTCAGCTAAGACGAAAAATGAATTAGCGTTTTCGTCTAAAATTTACGCGATTTACAATTTTCGGCGTGATTTTTATAATTTGGTTTGAATAACTAGTCACTATTTCTAAAGTTTGCTTCGTTTGAACAATTCGATGCGCCATTACTGCGCATTAGGCCTACATTCGTCATTGTAATATGGCTATTCAATTCTTCGAATAGGAAACATTTGTTTTCGCCATTCGTGGCTTACCGCTGACCGATAATAATTACTTTCCAGACCTGTATAAGTATGCAGCAGTGCTGCACCTGCGCATTTATCTACGCTCAGTGGCATTATTTTTGGTCCGCCACATATTTTCGGCGGTTTAACGGCACCGAATAAGTATTTACGTCTCGGCGGCTCAGTTTATGGTAATGGTAAAGGTAAAGGTACAAACCATAAGCCATCGCGGACCCGTCGGGAACCGAAGGGTTAGCGCCTTCAGTTTTACATAGCAACGGCTGAATGATGGCGGATTGCCAGCCTTTCCCTCGCCGCCTTTCCTTCCACCGAGTTAACACCCGATGTTAACACCCGATCGCCCCCAGTCGACTCATTCACAGCTGAGTCGACTGGGGGCGCTTGGGACAGAAACAACCGAAAAGTTTCTGCCGCGGCCGGGAGTTGAATCACGAACCTCAAGATTGGCAGACCAGTGCGCTAACCACTGTTCCACCGCGCACCCGATCGGCTTATGGGTCCAATGGAAAATCAGAAGAATCCTTCATATCGGGAAGCATTCAGAGAAAACCTAAAAGAGCTATTTGCCATCGCACACGAGGGCGCAATTAATCTGATAATAACTGAAGAAGACAGCCAATTTTATATTCACAGCGACAAAAGAGTCGAAGAGAACAATGACAGCAAAGATCACAACAGGAAACTATTCATCGTTCCAGCTAAAACCGACTTTATACATCTTGGATCGCCACCGGAAATGAAAATGCAATTATTTCTTTGTCTTCCATTTCCTTTGGCGAATCAAAGGTCTAAATCTGCACGTAATCTTGGCGTTGTCTTTGATTTCATCACGTGATATATCATCATTGATGCTGTATGGCGTCTGGCAGCTACGACGTTCGATCGTGATCTGTACGTAGAATCGGGCATCTCATTCCAAAAACTCTCTATTCCACTGCCAATGCTCTGGTATCTAGTAGCCTAGACCGTTGCAACTCTCTGCGCGTAGGAATCTAGAAGTCCTCCCTTCGGTGTCTTCAGTCAGAGGATGTGACGAACGCTGTTCAGAGCCATCACTAAAGCGTCTAAATATCACGCCTTATCATATCACACCTGTGATTAAATCACATCACTGGTTCATCAGATAACGAATCAACTTTTAATAGCTGCTTATTAGTCCACAAGGTGTTGTTGCATTCGAACCAACGTTCCTTGATTACTGTACACTACAGGATTATAAGCACCATCACCACCCAGGCCCCTTCAGAGGCTGAAGGAGGCCCAGACCAGTTGAAATTTTGAGGCCTCTCCTAGCCTTCCCAACAATTAACATTTTGACAAACAAAAAAGGTACTCACCAATTTTGAGGACCGCATAGTACCTTCCTAGCTTTTCCAAAATTGTCGACAAGCAAAAAAAGGTCATCAAATTTTGAGGCCCCTTCTAGTAGTAGCTATCTAGCTTTCTACCTCTCCCAAAATTCTAGACAAGGAAACAAAGGGAGGCCCCAACAGATGGAGGCCCAGGCCAAATGGCCCCCTGCCCCCTCTGAATGGGCCTGTCACCACCACTCCCAGCATAATTTCATCGGCTAGACCTAATACGTTTTGAGTTGTAAGTATTTGTTCAATGTTCATGACTACGCTTTGTCAAGCGACGACCTTTTGTAGAAAAAAAATTTGTAGAAAAAAATTATTTGTAATGTTAATATGGATATTTTAAGCAATTGATATTTGCGAGACGCTGTCTGTATAAGCAGACCTCCTCCTCAATCGATAGTCGAAGTTTATCGTTCTGTCGATTGCTCGACTCGACTCACAACATCTGGCAGTCGAATAATACAGCAAAGGGACATGGCATTCATGTCCGCGCATCTCGTTATCTCTTAGGTTTTTGTAGCTATTTTGCAATTTCACTGACCAGGAGATCAATGACAATGTCAATTCACGACTCGTGACTGTGGAACTCACTACCGACCGAAGTCACCTCTGTTACTTCCTCGCAGTGGCGGCTCTAGGAATTGGCAAGTGGGGGGACCATTGGGGTGGCAACTTCTAATCATGGGGGCCAACCAAATGTTGTTTAATGTATGTAGCATTAAGTATAGGGTCCCAACTGGGGGGGCCACTGGGGGGCCAGGCATTCAATAGGGGGCACGGCCCCCCTGACCCCCGGTGGAGCCGCCACTGCTTCCTCGGAACTGTTTCTAAAATCATTGCAAACTCATCTTTTCTTGACCTCGTACTTTGCTCAATATGTGTATACTGTATGGGCCTAAGTGTTAATTTTTATGTTAAAGTGCTCTTGACTTTAGCTTTATGCTATGTGTATAGCGCTTGATAAGTTGTCAGAAATAATAATAATAATAATAATAATAATAATAATAATAATAATAATAATAATTCAGGTTGTCTTGTCTTCAGCCATTCTCGCTTCGAGGGTTGACCGCATCATGAATTAGCTTGCTCCACTGTTTACTGTTGTCTGTCATTCGGGTCGCCATTCCGTTGTCTTTCCAGTTCATTGCATGACGTCATCAGTCCATCTACTCCTTGGTTTGCCTCGTTTTCTTTCTCTTTCAGTTGTGCCTTGTATCATTTCCTTTTCCAAACAGGTACCTGTTTTCCTCATGATGTGGCCGAAGTACGACAGTTTTCTTCTTTTGATGGACTTCAAAAATTCTCTTTTAATTACATCAATCTCGGGTAGCTTTGGGTGTAACATTTATTTTTGTCAACGTCCTCTCTGACGTCTCACAACTGCCAGTCTGCCAGTTTTGAGATCGGTTCTTCGTCTGACTAAGTGAACTCTCCTGCCTGCACTTTACTGGAATATTAACGCCGGTCTAAGGTTTGCTAGGTCCATCTCAACATTCTCAAGCGAAAAAGATGAGCACCTATTGTACTACTCACAGCGTACCAACATATAGGCCTACTCAACAGAGTCGGCGACAATACTTTCGGTATTCATAGATAGAGTTAAAAGTACATTTAATTTGCTTTAATTATGAATCCATAATACTGTAATGGGAAAATCACTTCTGCATGCGGCAAAGACTCGACTGAAACATTCTTGACCATGAGCCTCAGCTTCAAATACAGAAATAAGGTATTACACCAAAGACTATTTGTGTAAAACAGTATCGCTGCAACAAAAAACGTCTGTAGTCTCGAACAGACGATAATTAATTAATGCGAGCAATTCGAGGTCAGACTAATATTTCTGGAGAAGAAAACAAAAGAGATTAGAAGAAATTGAATGAAAGAAAGGAAGGAAGGAAGGAAGGAAGGAAGGAAGGAAGGAAGGAAGGAAGGAAGGAAGGAAAGAAGGAAGGAAGGAAGGAAGGAAGGAAGGAAGAAAGATAGATAGAAAAAGAAAGAAAGAAGAAAGGAAGAAAGGAATAGAGAAAGAAAGAAGGTAAGAGAAAGAAAGAGAGAGAGAGAGAGAGAGAGAGAGAGAGAGAGAGAGAAGGAAAGGAATTTAATACACGATGCAACATATTCTGTTTTCAACATACGCGGTGGAACAGAGCCGTAACTAGGGGGTATAGGGGGAAAGCCGCCCCGAGCGCCGTCATGGGGGCGCATTTTGTATGCTAATTCCCCCAAAATTTTCTCGTTATCACAACATGTTTTATGATTCTCTGTTTCTCTTGAGAAAAAACTCAGATAAGCAAAAAAGTCATCACCGAAATTTAGAGACTTTTAGAGTGATAAGAGAAAACTTGGGTGAGTTAAAAAAAAGTCATCACCGAAATTTAGAGACTTTTAGAGTGATAAGAGAAAACTTGGGTGAGTTAAAAAAGTCATCACCGAAATTTAGGGGTGCAAAATTGAAATCTTGTCCCAGGCGCCGAATAACCTAGCTGTATACGGCTCTGCGGCGGAAACGATGCGGTTAGGGTTGCCAGATCTCCCGTATTTTACGGGAGCTCCCGTATTTCAGCCCCAGTCTCCCGCCTCCTTATAATTTGTTTGTAATATTGATTCACTACATGCAGATGATGCAGTGCATTGAACAGTGTTGTTTATTGCTTTTTCCTAGTCTATACTCTATAGTACTGTAATGTAGTAGGTTATAGCTCCATAATAATTCGCAATGAACTGGACCGTGGAGTGGGCGTATTGATCGCGGAAACAATCTCCCGCATTTCGACTTTGGATATCTGGCAACCCTAGATGCGGTCCTATTGATAATAATGTGATTTTAAGTGGTTTAGGAGGCTAAGTAAGCCTGTGTGAAAACCACTGAGAATCGTTGCAGCGGTACGATTCTCTTCCGTACAGGTTCGAAATCTAGGCGATCCAAATCTCTAATTCTTTTCAGCTTTTGCATATCAGACAAGTCTACAGCTGTACGTTTGCCTATTGCTTTGCCCGTTTTTCACAGACGCCAGTTCGACAGCGGAACGTCTCTTTCGCGACATTCGAATTCTCTGCCTCGTCATGACATATCCGAAGAACCATCGAACCAGAGCGATCCACGTAAACGCCACCTGGGGACGACGGTGCAACAAACTGCTGTTCGCAACACGAGAGAGCGACCCGTCGATACCGACGCTGGTCGTCGATGTCGGCGACGGACGCAAGTACCTAGGACGGAAGACACGGGCGGCCTTCAGTAAGGTATTCGCCAGCTACTCACAGGACTACGACTGGTTCATGAAGGCCGATGACGATTCCTATGTCATCATGGAGAATCTTCGGTATTTTCTCTCACAGCAAGATGCAACGCTGCCCGTCTATTTCGGTCAGAATTTCTCGCCGTACGTCAAACAGGGCTACCCAAGCGGCGGAGCGGCTTATGTCGTCAGCAGGGAGGCTCTCGGTCGGTTTGCCGAGAAGAATGGAGAATTATGCAACTTTAGCTCAAGCTCGGAAGACGCCGACTTTGGACTGTGCATGGAATTGTTGGGGGTCTCCTTCGGCGAATCGTTGGACTCTCTCGGTCGGACTCGATTCCACTGTTTCAATCCGGATAAGCATATTAAAGGAAATTACCCCGATTGGTTTTATACCTACGACAAATTCAAAGGAAAGAAAAAGGTGGGTTCGACCTCTAGACTCTTATTCTTCTAGAATGCGATGCAAAATCTAGGCCTTTGTATTTTTGTATACATTTCACAATTTGACGATTGTAGAATACTAATGAAAAAATAGGACTTTTAATTGGCAAGATTTGTCACTTCAAGCTAAAAATAATTACCAGAACTGTTGTCTATCTAGGACCCAACCCAGGGCCAAAACCAGGACCAAGGACTTGTAATGTATGGATGGCGCATTTCTTAAGCTGCGATCTGAAGGAACAGCTGATGGCAGACACAGGCCCGTATGAAGTGGGGTGCACCTGCATCCCTGAAAAAAATTTAGGGGGGAGGGGTTGTACTCCACCCCTGGAAGATGAGGCTGTTTTTTGCTTATCAAGATTTTTGAAGACACGATAAAGAGTGATGACCTCTTTTGCTTGTCAGGATTTTTATGATAAATGCTGATTTTTTAGCTAGGCCCTTGAAAAATGAAAAATGCACTCCTGCTAAAATTTCGTTCCGACGGGCCTGGACAGACAGGTCATGTAGTGCTGCAGTCAGTGGCGTAGCCAAGCGGGGGATGTTAAGCCCCTTGGCCGTCGACGGAAATTTTTTAAACGTGTCTTCATGCATTTTTGGACGCCGTTTTTGGGTTGAAACAACCTCCTGGCTGGTACGTCGAGGACCTTTTTCTTGCTTGTCAAGATTTTCTCAAAGTTGGTCACGACCAAAACCAAACCCCCTCTTGTGAAAATCCTGGCTACGCCACAGGTTGCAGTAATTTTAATTCTACCGTTGATCGCCGTCGGTAGAAAATGAACTATTAAGGGGTAGGCGACCGTAGGCCTAATAGAAGTTTATTTGCTGGTCGATATTTTGCATCATAGAATTAATTTAAAGGTATGATCAATCACGAATTTGTTTAGTTCTAATTTTGCAATACGATTGTCTCAAATCAATCAATCAAATATACATATAAAAGTTACAAATATGCTGTCTCCCACTGACAGATGTCTGGATTGACTTGGTTTTTTATGGTTAGAATTTGGAATTTTGGGTGCCATCGGTTGATGCCTAAGGACATTAGAAATCGTGTTATAAAAGTGCATACTAATTATCGTTATTATTATTATTATTATTATTATTATTATTATTATTATTATTATGTACATAGACTGAATGGTATATAATGTATGAATTTATTTTTGTATTTTCTTGAATAAACTATAATTATACATGTTTTTATTGCATCAGGGCATAGAAAACATGAGCGATTACGCCATCACCTTCCATTATGTCAGACCGAGTTCAATGTACACCTTCGAATATTTCCTCTACCATTTGAGTCCTTACGGAATCACAAAAAACTTTCAAGATCCCAACACAAATGTCTCAGCTGTCTGACTGCAGCATCGTCGACTTCATATCTCCTGCGATCAGAGACATTCCATAGGCTTAGTGATGTCACTGTGCATCCACGGATTCCACTCAGACAAGAAATTGTATCCTATCTAACTAAAAGCTGTTGTCAGTTACATTCTGAAAATTTACTTCTCTTTTGTCTTTTAATTGAATTGTTATTTTTTTCTTGGACTTATTTTTTATGGCCCATAGTCAAATATGATGATAATAATAATAATATTAGCAATAATAATTATAATTAGTATATTTACAGAGGCGTAGCCAGGGTATTCGGTGCCCGGGGGAAAAGTGTACCGTTGGCGCCCCAACACACTGCTGACGAGCAAAAAAAGGTCGTCACATCGTTGTCTCGGCGGCGCCCCTCAACTCTCTACGGCGCCCATAGGCTTATACTCCTGACGAGCAAAAGAGGTCGCCGCACACTTGTTTCTTCTTATTTACTATGTATTTAACTGTCTAACTAACCACAAGAAACCCGATTTTGGCGCCCCCTCACCTCAGTGCCCGAGGGCATATGCCCCCACCTGCCCCCGTCGCTACGCTTCTGCATATTTATAATGTCACGTGACAAAGGCAGTCTTAGGCAGGTTCGCTTCTACTTGCACATACATTTTATCGATTTTGTGTAGGTTTAGTCGAAAGCTATAGTGGCAGGAGATCTAGTCTCGCCAAGAAATTCAAGAGTGAGATTATACAATTACAGTGGCGTAGCGAGGAAGCAGTGGTGGTGAACCGCCCCAGGCGGCACTTGCCCTATGAGGCGGCATTTTAATAATAATAATAATAATAATATTAATAATATTAATAATAATAATAATAATGTGATTTAAATTGGTTTAGGAGGCTAAGTAACTTTAACTTCTGTAAGCCTGTGTGATTTTCTGGTTTTGTATATATTCGGACACACACGGCGATCTTTTTTTGCTTATCAAGAGGCGGCTCCAATGTATCAGAGCGAATTTTTCGGGAATAATAAAGATTAAAAATACGAGCGATGACGTTTTGGACAATATTTGGTTGAGATATAGCAAATTATAAAAGAAATACAAGTATCGTTCTAAACTGATCGAAACGACAATTTATCGGAAGGAGAGTGCTCGGGGTAGGAAGAATATATCTCGACCAAATATTGTCCAATTTTCAAAATGTTTGATTTATTTTGTTCCAATTGCAGTCCCCTATAACTTTGCTGTTCACAAAAGTTAGGTTGCCACTCAAAAATTTTAGCAACACAGCTTGGAACATAAAAAATTTGTTTTTTGGAGGGGGGTTCTGTTTCAGGCCAGATTGTGGACCCTTATCCCAATTGTTATTAAATTTTGCACGGATGGTTTGAAAGAGGGATAAAAATGCAAAACATTGGTGTATACCTCATCATGTTAGCTTTCACAGAATCCGAGCAATTGCAGGTTGAAAATGTCCAAAATTACATGCAAATGCACAGGAGGCTGCATTTATCCAGCCCCCTGACGTACGGCACCTTTTTCAGTTGGCCGTCCAGCTAAATCTAGTAGTCCTTGCCCAGAGTTATCGCTGCCAGATGCCCAGAATCGAACCCAAACCTCATTGTCCCCGGCAAGACCGAGTTCCTTTGGATCAGTACACCAAGGAGGAATCATCTGATAAGCCGTAGGCTTACACCGTTCTCGATTGGCGACGTCGATATTGTCCCGTCCACTGTTCATGAGGCGCGTCTACTAGGCGTCCTCCTCGACGTTCGATTGTTCCATGTAAAGCGCTCTTGACTTTGGCCATAGCTACGTTACTGCGCTATGCAAATTGTCATAAAGAATAGAACCTCACAACCCCGATCGACCCTCCCAAAGGACCAGCCAAAATGAAACAGACCACATAAATTCGACCAGACGACAGACGACCGTACCCGTACCATCGCAGCAGAAATTACCCCACCCCAGAACCGGAACACCTCCCCGCAGATAATCCCGCTCGCAGATTTAGAACCCAAGCCACCCCGACCGACCCCTCTTATTACAACAACCACCCTCCCAACCTAGAAAATCTCCACCTAGCTCAGGTAAAACCCAGCTACCTTAATAGAAGAA
This sequence comes from Metaphire vulgaris, assembly GCA_018105865.1. Classification (NCBI taxonomy): domain Eukaryota; kingdom Metazoa; phylum Annelida; class Clitellata; order Crassiclitellata; family Megascolecidae; genus Metaphire; species Metaphire vulgaris. The sequence continues at coordinate 8,024,934 of CM030837.1, forward strand.
CAAATCTTCATCCATTTCACCCTACGACAGACATACCCGTACCCAATGCAAACCCCTACCCTACCCCAACCTAACTATCTTACAGCATAACGCTAACCTAGTAGTGTCGCTAGGGTTGGTGTCACACGGTGCGGTAAAATCGTTCTCCAAAAAGGTCATCCTTGTTTGGTGTCACCCCCCTAGATGGTGTCACCCGGTGCGGTCCGCACCCCCTCCCAGCATGGAGGCAGCAAAAAGGGTAACCAAATGTTGGGAATGATGAAAAGGACTATAGTGAATCGAGACAAAGATATAATCATAAAACTTTATAAATCATTGGTAAGGCCTCATCTAGAATACTGTGTTCAGGCATGGAATCCATTCTTGAGAAAAGATATAGAGCTTTTTCTAAAAGACGAGCAACGAATACACTGTATGGTCAATGGGTGCCATAATTTAAGCTATGAAAAAAGACTTCAATATTGTGGACTGACAACGTTAGAAAGGAGAAGAGAGAGAGGGGATCTGATAAAAACATACAAAATAATGACTGGGAAAGTAGATGTGCCATACGATCGATTCTTTACATTGGCACACTATAGCATATAGCAGCACAAGAGGCCACACATGCAAATTGTTTAAGCAGAGGGTTGGTCCAAGAAAGAAAATTTTGTTGGTGCAAGGGTTGTGGACAAATGGAACAGTTTGGGCGAGGTGGGAATGACAGTTGAAACAGTAAATGGATTCAAAGGCTATCTCGATAAACTAGGTTATTGAATGCAGATGGTTACATCAGAGTGGTTTTCACACAGGCTTACTTAGCCTCCTAAACCACTTAAAATCACATTATTATTATTATTATTATTATTATTATTATTATTATTATTATTATTATTATTATTATTATTATTATTATTAATATTATTTGATGATGATCCTAGAATATCCTGAAAATTATGGCAAGGCGACAAATTTAATCCTGCTAGACGCATTCGTGAATGCATTGTCAGACAGAAAATTAGCGTTCCACATAAGACAGAAAGAGTTCATTGACGAGGCCTATCTTCTTCTTCTTCTTCTTCTTCTTCTTCTTCTTCTTCTTCTTCTTCTTCTTCTTCTTCTTCTTCTTCTTCTTCTTCTTCTTCTTCTTCTTCTTCTTCTTCTTCCTTCTTCTTCTTCTTCTTCTTCTTCTTCTTCTTCTTCTTCTTCTTCTTCTTCTTCTTCTTCTTCTTCTTCTTCTTCTTCTTCTTCTTCTTCTTCTTCTTCTTCTTCTTCTTCTTCTTCTTCTTCTTCTTCTTCTTCTTCTTCTTCTTCTTCTTCTTCTTCTTCTTCTTCTTCTTCTTCTTCTTTCTTTCCTTCCGTCTTTCCCTATTGGGTTGGACGATGGGTCTGAATGAGTTCCTTCCACTGACCACTTCTGTCTGTCTCTTGCTGCTCTGGTCAATTGGATGAAGTTCATTTGCATTTCTTCTGCATCCTCTTTTAAGTTTTCTATCCATATTTTTTTTGGTCTGGATAGAAAACTCATGAGAAAAAAAGACGAGGCCTATAGCGCCGCAATAAAATATCAAGCTTATAAGGAAATGTGTGAGGAGGAAGAAGCGGGCCACAGAAATAAACCCTTTAGAAACATTCGTGGCACGACAGACCAGAATCCCTACGAGACCCACCCCCTTATTGAAATTAGAACTAATGCTAAAGGTCCAACAAGAAGAATTTCAGTCCTGGAGAGCCACTACTGAACATAGGCTGAAATGCCTAGAGGCCCATATGCACCCTACCAGATGCCCCAGCATCGGAAAAACCATAAATGCAGACAGCCAGGATAGAAACCCCCGACCTAATGACCCAATAACCTCACCTGCCATTTACCCGAACAATTCTAGCATCCCCCCCACTAATGCAGTGGCGGCTCAACAGGGGAGGCTGGGGGGCCCGAGCCCCCTATTGAGTGCCTGCCCCCCCCCAGTGGCCGCCCCTGTTTGGACCGTATACTTAATACTACATATCTAACAACAAATGGTTGGCCCCCATGATTAGAAGTTGCCCCCAACGCCCCCTCCCCACTTGCCAAATCCTGGAGCCGCCACTGCACTAATGTCCTTAAACCCAATGCCCTCAAGAACCTTCTCGATGTTCCCGGTAGAGACACACGCCGCCCATATAATTAACCCCGCCCACCCCAAATTAAGTGCAGCGAAAAATCTCACCTGGCACAGCGAGAACCAAAAGCCCCACCCCGACGCTAGCTACAATTTGCGCGCCCGGCCTTTGGAAATCAATGCCAGTTCCTTTTATGTGGAAATAACGATGCGCGATCAGAATTATGGGGCTTTAATCGACAGCGTATCACTACTACTGCTGCTGTTGTTGTTAGTACTACACTACTACTACTACTACTACTACTACTACTACTACTACTACTACTACTACTACTACTACTACTACTACTACTACTACTACTACTACTAGTAGTAGTAGTAGTATAGTAGTAGTAGTAGTAGGTAACAATATTGATAATAGCCTGATAATGAACAGGCCTAATAGAAATAATAACAACAAGGCTATGCATGGAACATGGATTATTATTTCAGAAGCTTATAAATCAGGTGTGCACAATCCGTGGCCCGCGGGCCACTAGTGGCCCGCCGGCGATTTTTTGTGGCCCGCGAACTTTTCCAGGATTTAAATGAAAAGTGGTCCCGAAGATTTTATTGCTTTCATATTAACACTACAGAAGAAGAAGTCATTCATATTTCATTCCAAGGGTCAAAGTCGCCATCAATTCAAGTTATTTATAGAAGAGACTGGAGCAGCTTACCGTGACATACCATATTACACAGATGTGAGATGGTTAAGCAGAGGACAAATTTCAGAATGCTTTGTTGAGCTGATAGCAGAATTTCCTGAATTTCTTAACAGTAAGGGCACGGAAACGCATTTGTTTCATGGCAAGCATTTATTGACTGACTTTACATTTCTCACGGATATTATAGTACACACTGTACATATGAATACAATGAATCAACGACTTCAAGGAAAAATCACTTCATCTTCAACATGTTTCAAAAATGGCGAGCTTTACAGTTTAAATTACAATTGTTTCAATCGCATTTACAATCTGGAAACCTTGTCCATTTTCCGATCTGCTTGACTTTTCGGATTGAGTATCGATGTGACTTTTCTGAGTATACTGTGGTATATGTGATCTATTGCTGAATTAATTTAATTAATTTCGTAGCCGATTTTTCACAATTAAAGAACATACGGATCTTTTCAGTTTCATTCGTGATTCTTTCTCTTGTGATGTGGACACAGTTTCTTCTTGAGGCCTTTGATCTTCAGTGTTCAGACGAATTAAAAATGGTGCTTAAGGAAACTGAGATACTGACAGTTTACAGAAGTCTCTGCCCAAGAGATTAGTAAAACCTAAGAATTTAGGCTGCAGATTTCCCACATTTGGAAACACTTACTTGTGTGAACAAACATTTTCTGTAATGAAATTGGAAAAACTGTTCTAAGGTTCGGGTTGAGTGTTCGGTTTTGAAAGTTGCAACAAGTGAACTGCAAAATATGGATAAAATTGTTATAGACGTTCAATCTCAACAACTCCATTGGCTATAAAAAGGCGATTGACCTTTGGTTTTAAAATGTTATGAATTAATCATTGAACATGGTCATAGTATTTTTATTAACAAGACCTTAACCTGTAATTCTACATTTAAATTACTAGTCAATTCAATTTAATTTGTTTCTACTGGATTGATTGTATTCATAAGAAATTCTGTTAATTCCATTAGTCCTGTCGAATTAAATTTTATCCGTAACCATATTAAATATTGCTATTAGGCCTAGCGGTTACTGTCAACGTACCACTTCTGTGTGATTAAAAAACGCATGTGACCCGCGGAGTCTTGGAACCGAAAAATGTGGCCATTCGTCCTTAAAAAGTTGTGCACTCCTGTTATAATTGAACTGCAGATACAAATCATATAACTGAAATCAATATATCGGCGCGTTTCGTAGATCGGCGCAGACAAACACAGAAAATCCAGGACATTTTTAACAGATGCTATTGTAGTGACACGAACGCAAATAAATGAATCCTCCTAGTCAATAGGACATAGGCAGATTCTAAAGACGCGACTCGAATTTCCAAGTTAAATTTGAAATCAGATATTGGCAATATCTGGCTGGCGGTTAGCGAAAATAATTAATTCTCTCGACGACTATTGTGGACAGTAGCGTTCGTAGGTGAAATGTCGCGCGGAAACCTCGTTTCGGGTCTCCTCGTTGGGTTTGTCGCTGGAACTCTACTGACGTTGACGAGCTTTCGTTTCCATCTGCATTCTAGATCTCCAACGTGCCTTCAAAGTCAACTACTGGTTGACTCTTCTATCGGCGCAACTGACTTGCCAAGCAACGAGAAAATTCTCGCGTCGGAATTTACTATTCCATTCCACTTCAACGACAGCCGTCTTCATCAAGGTTAATCTGTCGTTGTCCTCTGCTATTCTAGACTCGCGATATTGTTGAGAAATTGGGACGCAAGAAAATTATACAGTCCTAGGTGTTTACCCGTCAAAAATGACGGGGGACATTAGCTGTTTTACCACCCGAGTTTGCGCAAATGCAATAGCATTTTATGACGGGGGAGATTGGCTGTTTTACCACCCGATTTTGCGCAAATGCAATAGCATTTTATGACGGTGGAGATTGGCTGTTTTACCACCCGATTTTGTGCTAATGCAATAGCATTTTGCGCAATTAGTTGTCCTTCACTCGCCGCCTTTTCCTTCAACCGAGCTAACGCCCGTTCGCAGGAATTTTCTGAACCTTGATAGTCAAGGAAGGTGTACTGATTTGGCAGTGTCGAGCGACATGCAGTGCTTGATTCTCTTGTTTGCTGTGCTGCTTTTCACGCCGAGCAACAGCCTGCTATTCATTCTCACTTGATTGTCGAAAAGCTCGTGAACGCTGGACTTTTGTTTTGCACAGACGGTTAGAAAGAGGAATAAACAATCTAAACAATGGTGCAAACATCATCTTTTTAGCTCCTATACAGCCTGAGATATAGCAAGTTTAAAACGTTACAGCAATCATTTCTGAGAACGCTTTTCCAAAAATTAAAGCCCCAGTACGGTGACGGCGTCTGAAAATGTAATCCCCACTTGAGGGGTTAAATTTAAAAAATTAGGTATTGAGGCTAGGAAGGAGTAAATATATATAATAACAGGGGCAGGACATTGGGAGAGGGAAGGGAGGTGTGGGAGGAGGAAAGTGGGTTGTACGGGTTTTCGGAGCAGCGTTGTGTAGGTTTGGGAACGGGGTTTGGGGCCGGTGGGGTAGGGCGGAGCGGTGATGGGTGGGGTCGGGGCGATTGGGAGAGGGATGGAGAGAGGTACGGGGTTTGGGAGAGGGGGGGGGAGAGAGAAGGGAACGGGGGTTTGGGGCCTGTCGGGCTGCGCGAGGCGGGGCAGGTATGGGTTGGGGCCTGGGCGATTGGGAGAGGGGTGGTGAGAGGGAAGGGATGGGAAGAGGAAGGGGAACGTGGGTTGGGACCGGGGCGGGAATAGGTTGGGGCCGGGGCTATTGGGAGAGAGGTGGTGAGAGGGAATGGATGGGGAGAGGAAGGGGAACGGGAGTTTGGGACCGGGGCAGGGAATGGGTTGGGGCCGGGGCGATTGGGAGAGGGATGGGGAGAGGGAAAAGGGATGGGGGGAGGGAAAAGGGATGGGGAGAGGGAAAAGGGATGGGGAGAGAGAAGGGAAACGGGGGTTTGGGGCCGGAATGGGTTGGGGCCGGGGCGATTGGGAGGGGATGAGGAGAGGGAAGGGGATGGGGAGAGGGAGGGGGTGGGGAAAAGGAAGGGAAAGGGGTTTGGGGCCGGGGTGGGAAAGGGTTGGGGCCTGGGCGATTGGGAGAGGGATGGGGTGAGGAAGGGGAACGGGTTTTTAAGCTGCAATTAAGACGCTTCGTTAAACGCTCCGTTGATTTTAATACATTTTTGATTAAACAATATTTGGTTGTCAATGACAACAGCGTCTTGCAATACCCGCCGTGTTGCGGACGGACAGACGCGACAGACATCGAGAATTATATAATAAGACTAGGTGTTTACCCGTCAAAAATGACGGGGCAGATTGGCTGTTTTACCACCAGATTTTGCGCATATGCAATAGCATTTTATGACGGGGGAGATTGGCTGTTTTACCACCCGATTTTGCGCAAATGCAATAGCATTTTGCGCAATTAATTGTCCTTAACTCGCCGTCTTTTCCTTCAACCGAGTTAACGCCCATTCGCGTGAATTTTCTCACACTTGATAGTCAACGTAAGTGTAATGATTAATTTTGGCAGTGTCGAACGACATGCAGTGCTTGATTCTCTTGTTTGCTGTGCTGATTTTTCACGCCGAGCAACAGCCTGCTACTCATTCTCACTTGATTGTCGGAAAGCTCGTGAACGCTAGACTTTTTGTTTTGTTTTGCACAGAGGGTTAGAAAGAGGGATAAAATAGCTAAACAATGGTGCAAACCACATCTTCTTAGCTCTTATATAGCCCGAGATGTAGCAAATTCAAAAAAATTTGGAAACTTTCCCAGAATTCAAAACTTTCGCGAAATTCGCCGATAATAATTATGTTCAAACATTGGGGTCATCGGGTTAGAATTGATAGATCTTTGCCAAATGTCAACCGATTTTCAAAATTTTTGGTTTATTTTGTTCCTCTGACATCCCTTTAGAACTTTGCCGCTGACCAAAGTGGGGTTACCGCTTAAAATATTTTGCTAGGGGGCTTTAAACATTTTTTGGGGAGAGAGGGTGATATTTTAGGCCGTAAAGTGGACTCTACCCCGAAATTTTTTTGTTTTGCACGGACGGTTAGAAAGAGGAATAAATAATTTAAACAATGGTGCAAACCTCATCTTTTTAGCTCCTATATAGCCTGAGATATAGCAAATTTAAAACGTTACAGCAATCATTTCTGAGAACGCTTTTCCAAAAATTAAATCCCCAGTACGGTGACGGTCTGAAAATTTAATCCCCACTTGAGGGGTTAAATATAAAAAATAGGTATTGAGGCTAGGAATGAATAAATATATATATATAATAATGGGGGGCAGGGCATTGGGAGAGGGAAGGGAGGTTTGGGAGAAGGAAGGTGGGTTGTACGGGTTTTCGGAGCAGCGTTGTGTAGGTTTGGAAACGGGTTTGGGGCCGGTGGGGTAGGGCGGAGCGCTGATGGGTTGGGGCCTGGACGATTGGGAGAGAGATGGGTAGTTGGAAGGGGATAGGGAGGGAAGGGGAACGGGGGTTTAGGGCCGGGGCGGAAATGGGTTGGGGCTGGAATGGGTTGGGCCCGGGGCGATTGGGAGAGAGATGGGGAGAGGGAAGGGGAACGAAGGTTTGGGGCCGGGGCCGGAATGTGTTGGGGCTGGGGTGATTGGGAGAGGATGAGGAGAGGGAAAAGAGATGGGGAGAGGGAAGGGGAACGGGGGTTTGGGGCCTGGGCCGGAATGGGTTGGGGCCTGGGGCGATTGGGGAGGGATGGGAGAGGGAAAAGGGTTGGGGAGACGGAAGGGAACGGGGGTTTGGGGGCGATTGGGAGAGGGATGGGGAGAGGGAAAAGGGTTGGGGAGACGGAAGGAGAACAGGGGGCTTGGGGGGCGATTGGGGAGGATGGGAGAGGGAAGGAGATGGGGATAGGGAAGGGAAAAGGGGGTTTGGGGCAGGGGGCGAGAATGGGTTGGGCCTGGGCGATTGGGAGAGGGATGGGGTGAGGGAAGGGGGACGGGGTTTGCTGCAATTAAGACGCTTCGGTAAACGCTCCGTTGATTTTAATACAGTTTTGATTAAACAATATTTGGTTGTCAATGACAACAGCGTCTTGCAATACCCGCCGTGTTGCGGACGGACAGACGCGACAGACGGACGGACATCGAGAATCTTATTATATAATTCTCGATGTCCGTCTGTCGCGTCTGTCGCGTCTGTCGCGTCTGTCCGTCCGCAACACGGCGGGTATTGCAAGACGCTGTTGTCATTGACAACCAAATATTGTTTAATCAAACCGGAGCGTTTAACGAAGCGTCTTAATTGCAGCTAAAAACCCCCGTCCCCCTTCTCTCAGCCCATCCTCTCCCTATCGCCCAGGCCCCAACCTATTCCTGCCCCGGCCCCAAACCTCTTTTCCCCTTGACTTTCTCCATCCCCTTCCCTCTCCCCATCCCCTCCCAATCGCCCCAAAAACCCCTTTCCTTTTCCGTCTCCCCAACCCTTTCCCTCTTCCCATCCTCTCCCAATCGCCCCCAAACTCCGTTCCCCTTCCGTCTCCCCAACCCTTTCCCCCTCTCCTCATCCCTCTCCCAATCACCCTGCCCCAACACATTCCGGCCCCTGGCCCCAAACCCCTGTTCCCCTCCCCCTCTCCCCACCCCCTTTTCCCTCTCCTCATCCCTCTCCCAATCACCCTGCCCCAACCCATTCCAGTCCCAACCCATTCCTGCTCCGGCCCTAAAACCCCGTTCCCCTCCCTCTCCTATCCCCTTCCAACTACCCATTCCTCTTCCAATCGCCCAGGCCCCAACCCATCAGCGCTCCGCCCTACCCCACCGGCCCCAAACCCCGTTTCCAAACCTACACAACGCTGCTCCGAAAACCCGTACAACCCACCTTCCTCCTCCCAAACCTCCCTTCCTCTCCCAATGCCCTGCCCCCATTATTATATATATATATTTATTAATTCCTAGCCTCAATACCTATTTTTATATGTAACCCTCAAGTGGGGATTAAATTTTCAGACGTCGTCACCGTACTGGGGATTTAATTTTTGGAAAAGCGTTCTCAGAAATGATTGCTGTAACGTTTTAAATTTGCTATATCTCAGGCTATATAGGAGCTAAAAAGATGAGGTGTGCACCATTGTTTACATTGTTTATTCCTCTTTCTAACCGTCCGTGCAAAACAAAAAATTTGGGGGTAGAGTCCACTTTACGGCCTAAAATATCACTCTTTCCCCCCGAAAAATGTTTAAAGCCCCCTAGCAAACTATTTTCAGCGGTAACCCCACTTTGGTCAGCGGCAAAGTTGTAAAGGGATGTCAGAGGAACAAAATAAACAAAAAAGTTTGAAAATCGGTTGACATTTGGCAAAGATCTACGAATTCTAACCCGATGACCCCAATGTTTGAACATAAGTATTATCGGCGAATTTCATGAAAGTTTTGAATTCTGAGAAAGTTTCCAAATTTTTTGAATTTGCTACATCTCGGGCTATGTAAGAGCTAAGGAGATGAGGTTTGCACCATTGTTTAGCTATTTTATCCCTCTTTCTAACCCTCTGTGCAAAACAAAAAAGTCCAGCGTTCACGAGCTTTCCGACAATCAAGTGAGAATGAGTAGCAGGCTGGTGCTCGGCGTGAAAAATCAGCACAGCAAACAAGAGAATCAAGCACTGCATGTCGTTCGACACTGCCAAATCATTAGACTTACGTTGACTATCAAGTTTCAGAAAATTCCTGCGAATGGGCGTTAACTCGGTTGAAGGAAAAGGCGGCGAGTTAAGGACAATTAATTGCGCAAAATGCTATTGCATTTGCGCAAAATCGGGTGGTAAAACAGCCAATCTCCCCCGTCATAAAATGCTATTGTATTTGCGCAAAGTCGGGTGGTAAAACAGCCAATCTTCCCGTCATAAGATGCTATTGCATTTGCACAAAATCGGGTGGTAAAACAGCCAATCTCCCCCGTCATTTTTGACGGGTAAACACCTAGTCTTATTATATAATTCTCGATGTCCGTCTGTCGCGTCTGTCGCGTCTGTCGCGTCTGTCCGTCCGCAACACGGCGGGTATTGCAAGACGCTGTTGTCATTGACAACCAAATATTGTTTAATCAAAACGGAGCGTTTAACGAAGCGTCTTAATTGCAGCTTAAACCCCGTCCCCCTTCCTCACCCAATCCCTCTCCCAATCGCCCAGGTCCAAACCATTCCCGCCTCGGCCCCAAACCCCTTTTTCCTTCCCTATCCCCATCTCCTTCCCTCTCCCCCATCCCTCCTCCCAATCGCCCCCCAAAACCCCCGTTCCCCTTCCGTCTCCCCAACCATTTTCCCTCTCCCCATCCCTCTCCCAATCGCCCCCAAAACCCCTGTTCCCTTCCGTCTCCCCAACCCTTTTCCTCTCCCCATCATCCTCTCCCAATCGCCCTGGCCCCAACCCATTCCGGCCCAGGCCCCAAACCCCCGTTACCCTTTCCTCTCCCCATCTCTTTTCCCTCTCCTCATCCCTCTCCCAATCACCCCGGCCCCAACACATTCCGGCCGCGGCCCCAAACCCCCGTTTCCCTTCCCTCTCCCATCCCTTTTCCCTCTCCCCATCCCTCTCCCAATCGCCTCGGGCCCAACTCATTCCAGCCCCAACCCATTCCCGCTCCGGCCCTAAATCTCCGTTCCCCTTCCCTCTCCTTATCCCCTTCCAACTACCCATCCCTCTCCCAATCGCCCAGGCCCCAACCCATCAGCGCTACGCCCTACCCCACCGGCCCCAAACCCCGTTTCCAAACCTACACAACGCTGCTCCGAAAACCCGTACAACCCACTTTCCTCCTCCCAAATCTCCCTTCCCTCTCCCAATGCCCTGCCCCCCGTTATTATATATATTTACTCTTTCCTAACCTCAAACCCTATTTTTTTAAAATTTTACCCCTCAAGTGTGGATTAAATTTCAGACGCTGTCACCGTACTGGGGATTTAATTTTTGGAAAAGCGTTCTTCAGAAATGATTGCTGTAACGTTTTAAATTTGCTATATCTCAGGCTATATAGGAGCTAAAAAGATGAGGTTTGCACCATTGTTTAGATTGTTTATTTCTCTTTCTAACCGTCCGTGCAAAACAAAAAAATTTGGGGGTAGAGTCCACTTTACGGCCTAAAATATCACCCTCTCCCCCAAAATTTTTTTAAAGCCCGCTAGCAAAATATTTTCTGCGGTAACCCCACTTTGGTCAGCGGCAAAGTTCTAAAGGGATGTCAGAGGAACAAAATAAACTAAAAAGTTTGAAAATCGGTTGACATTTGGCAAAGATATATCAGTTCTAACCCGATGACCCCGATGTTTGAACATAGGTATTATCGGTGAATTTCGTGAAAGTTTTGAATTCTGAGAAAGTTTCCAATTTTTTAAAATTTGCTATATCTCAGGCTATATAAGAGCTAAGAAGATGAGATTTGCACCATTGTTTAGCTTTTTTATTCCTCTTTCTAACAGTCCGTGCAAAACAAAAAAAGTCCAGCGTTCACGAGCTTTTCGACAATCAAGTGAGAATGAGGAGCAGGCTGTTGCTCGGGGTGAAAAGCAGCACAGCAAACAAGAGAATCAAGCACTGCATGTCGTTCGACACTGCCAAATCATTACACTTACGTTGACTATCAAGTTTCAGAAAATTCCCGCGAATGGGCGTTAACTCGGTTGAAGGAAAAGGCGGCGAGTTAAGGGCAATTAAATGCGCAAAATCGGGTGGTAAAACAGCCAATCTCCCCCCGTCATAAAATGCTATTGCATTTGCGCAAAATCGGGTGGTAAAACAGCCAATCTCCCCCGTCATAAAATGCTATTGCATTTGCGCAAAATCGGGTGGTAGAACAACCAATCTCCCCCGTCATTTTTGACGGGTAAACACCTAGTTATATAATAAGATATGGCAAAATAAGTTAATAACATTAATCAATTAGTCCATTAATAGAACGCGATAGGCTCACGTATAGGCCTATATTTACAAGATGCACTAAATTAACATGTGTTTCTCAGGGACATGTTTTAGGCAAATCAATCCATTGTAGTCTGTATAAATAAGTGGAACTTATTAAATGCAACTTAACACACCTTTCGATGGCATGAACCGGGCGCATAAGAAGAGGCGATTACTGCGTTACTTTAAGAACTTTAAGCAAATGCCGAGTTTTCAAACGATGGTGCGCCGAACCAGGGTTCAACCATAGCCTCCTCTACCCCCAGGCCACCGCGCTCGCCCACTAGGCGGGGGGATATAGTTCGGCTCTGGTTCAATTCAAAAGGTCAGACGTCTTACCAGCTAATGGCAGACGACGCCTGCCAAGCGAGGCGAACCCGCTGTATGCAGTCGATCTAAAGATCGGTGGTGATGCGTACTAGCATTGTCAGTTCCAGAACAAAGGCAGATAATACTGAGGTGAAACAGATTGCTGCTATGGTTCTAAACAGTATGATGTGAATTCTCACGTACAGTGTTTAATCTAGACTCTGGACTCCGGGGTGTGGGGTAACTGGCAAGGCCGGGGAAGCTATTAGTTGATGTAGTATGCCGAAATTTCAATTTTCCGGGGAAAAAAGGGCAACCCCCCGGAAACGGCCTAGATTAAACCCTTTAATTTCGCAACGGTGGTCTTGCACGACCGAAACAAATTATCTGTATGATTTACAGAAGACGACACGTCAATAGCGGATCGCCTTTTCTACGAAGTTCGCGTTCTCTGTCTCGTCATGACGTTCCCCAAAAATCACGACAAGAAAGCGATTCACGTGTATGCCACGTGGGGACGCCGCTGCAATCGGCTGTTGTTCGTTACGCGGTCGAACGACACGAGAATACCGACGCTCGTCGTCGACGTCGCCGACGGTCGCCAGCATCTGAGCGAGAAGACGCACGCCGCTCTCAGCAGGGCGTTCGCCGATTACCTGGAAGACTACGATTGGTTCATGAAGGCCGACGACGACACGTACGTAATCGTGGAGAATCTGCGATACTTTCTGTCGGAGCAGGATCAACGAAGCGCCGTCTACTTCGGTCAGAAATTCGTGCAGTTCGTGGCGAAGGGCTACGCGAGCGGCGGCGCTGGTTACGTGATGAGCAGAGAGGCCCTTAGACGGTTCGGCCGAAAGAACGCCGAACTGTGCGACTTCAGCCGCGGCCCGGAAGACGTTAATTTCGGCAAATGCATGGAAAAGCTGGGCGTCGCGTTCGGCGATACGCTGGATGCTCTCGGTCGAACGAGATTCCACTGTTACGCTCCGGAACTTCACATCCTGGGAAAGTACCCTGAGTGGTACGATCAGTACGATAAGTACAAAGGAGCTAAAACGGTGAGTCCACCTCCTTTGGTTGAACTATACGCGTCACTAATTTTAATGACGCGCTATTTAATTAAAATCATCGCAGTCATCGTCATCATCACAACTACCCTCAGCATCGTTGGATGTCATAGTTACATAGTAATAGATTCATATTTGGGCACAGGTCAGAGTTAACCCTGTGCTCTCCTTTGGAACACTCATTTTGTTTTACCTATACTTGCTCTATTTACGAATCATATTACTAAATTCATGTTGTGGTCCCATAAATGTTTATCTATATATCTATCTGTGTTAACCCCTTAACTGGGGATCCCGGATATATCCGTCTATTTTACATTGAGTTACAGTTAAATACACGGTTAAGGGGTTAAGACGAACACTCGCCGTCTGTTTTCATTTATCGTGGTTAAAGTCAATCTCTTCATTTCTGTGAAGTGTTCAGCATTCGTCCATTCCTTACACTCTTTCCGTCATTTTCTTCGTGGCCCCGATTTCGATGAACTTTCTTCGCGTTTGCCCCGTTAGGATATTCAATGCCACCGGCGGATTCGTTCAGAATCCTCGAACGATATGTCCACCGTACTGAACCCTCCTTTCGACAATTTAAGAAACGTCGTCCTTCTGTCCTCGTTTGCTGAGGTTCTTCTTTCGTTTTTTCGCGTCCTCTGATTCTCAGAATCAGTCTACCGTAGGCCTATGGTGCCACATTTCATAGGCTTGGAATTTCGTTTTCATCTTTCTCGTTGACTCCAACACTCACAAGAATACATAATCACGGATGATATATACACTATACAGTAGCATCCTAATGACCTTTTCAATGCTAAGTTTACACATTTTGCACAGTATTTAGTTTCCAGAAACTATCCTTTGGCAATAGTCATTCAGACTCATTCTTGCGCGTGTGTATAACCAAAAAACCTTCTCATGTTAGGCAAAGCAGTAGCAATCGGTTTGAAATAAGCAAATGTATTAAGTACGTTTGCAATGTATACACCACAAGAAGTACATAGACTTAAGACATTGTGTTATTTTAAATATATACAGTGAACGGTGGATCAGAGTTTGAATTTGGAGAAGATTCTCTGACGTCTTCAGCTGCATGAGTTATGAACTCATGAATGCCAACGTCAGGATATCTCTTGTTGATCTTCTTATCATCTTTAAAGTACTGCTTATATACAGTACATAGGGCCTATGACTCAGGGGTGCACAACCCGCGGTCCGCGGGCCGGATCCAGCCCGCCAAAGGTTTTTACCCGGTCCGCGAGACAATTTCGAACAACACGAGAAACAGGCCCGTCACTAAAATTTATTGTAGAAAATAAGGATCATGATCATTTTGTTAATTCACTACACTCCATGGACTATTAATATCCATTGGGCTACTAAAAATTGTGCGATATCTAACAACCGGACACGTTGGTAACGTTGATAAATGGGCGATAATAAACACCTTTAAACGTTCTTTGAACGCATGCTTCGCTTGAAATTATAATATCTATAGGGGTATCCAGTGTTTAACAACAAATCCGGTTGCTCCGCCCACTGGTGGGCAGAAGCCATTGACGTCTATTAATAGACGCCAATGGCAGAAGCAGATTTCTTGCCCACCAGCATAGATACTGTCTATGCTGGTGGGCATAGAGAGTGTTCTGGATACTCCTATTTCTACGATTACTGAAGATATCTCAGCCAGAAGCGAAAAAGTGCAAGGTAGATTTCAATAAACAACAGTTTAATGATGAATGTAAACATAAGTATTTAATGCGCTCGCTTAACAGTAAATTAATGTGTTTGATCTGTCGCGAATCAGTCAGCGTCAATGAAGAATACTGTTGTAGACGCCATTATGAAACAAAGCGTGCCGATACGTACAGTATAATGACTTGCAAGGTGAATTGAGAATACAAGAAATGAGCAGCTAAAAAAACTCTATCGAACAAAGTTTTTTCAACAAGAAGGCTGACGAATCCAAGTATTTCACACGGGCCAACTACATAGTGATCCAGATATAATTGCCAAGTCTTCACGGCCTTTCTCAGACGGCGAATTTGTTTCGTGGATGTCTCATAATAATTAAACATCTGAACAGAATCATGTCGAGGAAAAGAACATGTTCAGCAGAGTTCCGATATCATGGTTTAGGAGTTCATATTTTGTGTGAGCAGACTCTCTCGATCATGAACCTGAATAAGGTTATAAGACTAATTTGCGACCAAGCTCATCTTCCACTTTAAATGTTGCAACAACTGAACTAGAGCCAAACATTGAGAAATTAATTAAAGGCATTCAGTCGCATCCATCACATTAGATTAGAGTTATTAGATCATTAGATTGATTCGTATCTTTGCAGACTGCACAATGATACGTTGATAGAAAAAATAAGTAAATACTGGTTATCATTTTACAGTGATATATATATATATATATATATATATATATATATATATATATATATATATATATAGACTCACTTTGATACAGCAGTATGAGTAGTTCAATTACACATAATATATTAACGTATTTTGAGGTTACTATTATACAACATGCATTTTTGTTTGTTCGGCCCGCAAGCCATGTGAGATCATTGAATCTGGCCCTCGGCCTCAAAAGGTTGTGCACCCTTGGGCCTATGTGTTCCGCTATAGATTGTAGAGAAAATTTACTTGGAATATGGTCTACCATTATATGAATTGACAACAATGCATTATGCTAGCATTGCAAGCGTGCCAGATTGACTTTAATATATGACAATAACCTTGTAATTTTAGCATCTGCACACATATTTCACTGATTCCTTTGCATTTAAACAGGGAATTAGAAGCCTGAGCGACGGTGCCATCAGCTTCCACTATGTCAGTCCGGATGACATGTACACCTTTGAATACTTTTTGTATCACCTGAGACCGCACGGAGTCATAAAAGGTTTCCAGGAACTCAATACCAATTTCAGCGCAACTTGATGGGCGCGCCGTGTTAAACTTTTTTCAAAGAAACTTTTCGTAGCTGAGTTTATTATATATAGTTTTTGCGACTTATCAGCTTATGAATACATTTGTTGACAATTTCAAACATTCGGAAGACGAAGGCGCAGTGTGTGCTGCCTTTCAGTAGTAATTGGTCTTAAAGTATATTTTTAAAAAACTGCTTAATTTACTGTAAAGTCAAGCATAAAGCTATAGTAGAAAGAAATCAAATATTCTAGCTTGAGCACACTGTACGCTGTACTTTCAAATATTCTTGCTCCCGGTGCGAAGTTATAATTGTCAGACTTTTATGACTAAATGGTCGTCTAGAAATAAATAATAATTCGTTTCAGTGCATAGATTGCTAAAGCAAAACCACGTGTGAAAAATTCAATAATGACACAACTTTAACAGATCGTAATACTGTAATTGATCAAACTGTTATTTCGACTGTTTAATTTAGGCCTATCCAACAATTTTAGAGATGTACGAAAATAGTGATACGTAGCTTTTCACCAGATCAAACTAATGTAGACAGCGTCTTAATAGAAAATAAACTTGAACGATTTGTGGAAGTAATCTGTCTTAATTGTTTTAGACATAAAGTATATAATTGTGTAGATATTTTTAAAAGTTCAGTTTTAGTCACAGTCACAAGATCTATTTGTTAGGCTATCTTCGTCGTTTGAACACTTTTGATGAGAATGTTGAGCATCTTCAAGTCGAAACTTCGGAAATGGAGCGATCTGAAAAGATAACGCAATATTACACAATTTCAAATACGGTGTAACGCAAGATTTTAGTTTTTACAGCAGTAAAATTGTGTGAGAAAACCTCGATTGAAGGTACACTGTAAATTATTACATATAGTTGAAATTGTCAATGTATTTTGACGCGTTAAGCATAGGCTCTACTTTCAGTATTTATAAGTTGGTAATAAATAAAGTTAATCAAACCGCAACGTCAGATGACCTTGGCTCTTAGGTAAAACAAAAGTGCTAGTTCCGAAACCTAAGCCAGAATAAGCTAATGGTTTGCTGTCCCAAAAACCAAAGATCTGCAAAATTGCAGATCTCTTGCGTGCATGTCACTTATTTTATCATGACATTTCTCTTAACACTTTCGAATGATCAAGTCCATGTTCAAATAATGCGCCTTCTACTGTCAAACGGCTTTGAGAATAAAATTTATTATAGTAATGACAGGAAAGATGCATGCATCTGATGCTCTTGTCACAAGACAGCTGGGGGCTGTAGTAATTCAAATCATGATGATATAATCAAACGCAATACGCAGAATTCTGAAAATTCAGAATCATACATTTAAAACTTCGTCATGATAATATTAAATCGGTTTTTTAAAATTTACGCTGGTTACACTGGTCAACAGTGAAAATTTTACTGACTTTTTAAGGACATAATCTGTAGTATTATATTATTATTTTGTTAATTTTTTTATTTTGTTATTGTGTTGTTTTAGTAATATTTTGGTGTCCTGAACACAATATGACCATAGATTTTTTATTGGCTCTTGCTTTGAAGATATTTCACGTAGCTCATTTTTCATGTTTCGTCATGTAAATGTATCCAGTAGGACCGTAACAAGATGCTAAATAAGCTTTACATGATGAAATATTGCATCACAGTGCCTAATACCATCATACACATACATCATCCGGAGCTTATGCCTACGGCATCATTTTCCGATGAAATGCGGTACTACTGCCATGAGGCTGCTGAAGTAAGCTAACATCAGTAGGGCACAATATAATTATAAAGGCCAGTCAGAAAGGTTGAGCATTTAAAATATTTCAGACTTCGTGGGATATCTAAGGTGCCACCAGCAGTTGGAGCCTTTCTTCAGAAAGGAATGTAATCTGTTATTCTAACCCGATTTTGAGTGCCCTCATAAATGTTTTAGACATCACTTATGACACGAAACCCCGGAGCTCTCTTCTTCTTCTTCTTCTTCTTCTTCTTCTTCTTCTTCTTTCTATTAAATGTTTCAATTTACTTTTGATGCACATTAAACATAAACTACCGAATATTCGATTGAGCTAGACGTCTTTATGATGGTTTATTCAGTGGTATACTTTAAAGCTCAGCGCATTATCCACAGACGTTTATTTCATTAATAAATATTCTTCGCCAAATAACTCACCCGAAAGCTTAGTATCCTCCGTATCCTCCGTATCCTCCATGGCCATAGCCTCCATAGCCACCGTATCCACCGTATCCTCCGTTACCGTATCCTCCATAGCCACCGTATCCTCCATGGCCGTACCCTCCGTATCCTCCATAGCCACCGTATCCTCCATGACCGTATCCACCATATCCTCCGTATCCTCCGTATCCACCAGACATGACTCCGACGACCACGGCAGCGAAGAAGAACACGGCAACGAGCAGCTTCATCATTCTGGAACAGGATCTGAGACAGTTGAACGGATCTGGCGAAGTCGATCTTCGTCTGCGATTCTCTGACTTGTTCACCTGTCATATTTATAGGTCCGAAGAACACGAAGGAGGTAGCTGCATTCGTCGCATGTTCTCAGTCTCCACGTCACGTCTTGAGTCCGGAAACATTTGTCAGATTTTACGGCCTCGGTGATATTTAGTGCCTCGAGCAATTCGTCGTCGTCATCCTCCTCCTCCTCCGACAGTTTATGAACAATCAGAACACCAAACGAATGTCAACGTCCGCCGAGCGATAGAATTCTCATTGTTTCGTAGATAATCGACAGGTAATAGTTAATAACATAGAGTAAGAAGAATAAATAATAATTTTAGAGTCAGAAAAAAATATACTGTTAATTGGTTTTGATAATTTTCAGAATTTGAATTAGGCCTATCTGGATTTACAAAGTATTGGTCTGCAACTGCGGTCTAGGCGTCAAAACTCAGCCAAACTGGAGAAATTCTGGCGACAATTTCTAATTTGCTTACTTCAAAAACACAGAAATCATGGAAAGTAATGACGACGCTATCGAATCAGGAAATTATTTGGTTTAGACATTTTCTTTTCACTGTTCAGTCTGTTCCATTTTAATGTGTGTAAGGCTTCGTCGGTTTTGATAGAAGACTTTCACTTTCCCAACTTGGATTCAGACCAAATCATGCTACCTACGGTAGGGTAGACGCCAATACCAAGTTTAACCGATGCTATCTCAGCAAACTTTGAAGCCAGTAAATACACCACAGACATATATTTGGATCTTGCAAAACCTTTTGATGTGATTGATCACAAAATTGTACTTCGCAAACTAAATTATTATGGTATAAGGGGAGCATCACATAGATCATAGGTGGTTCACCAGTTATTTGTCAAATCCTATGCAATTTGCCTATGTTAACTCCATAAATTCGATGAGATTAAAAATTGATTTGGTGTTCCTCAATGTTCTATTCTAGGACCACTTCTATTCATATTATTCTTTAATAATCTACCACATGTTTCTTCACTCTTCAAATATCTCCTATTCGCGGATGATACTAATGTGATGCTACTCATATCAATTTAAATTAACTTATATTCAGTGGCAACACACAACAGAGAGAAATGGAAGTCCATAGTCGTCAACGTAGAAATACATGACACCTGAAGAAGATATTCAGTGGCGTCGCGCAACAATTTTTTTAAGAGATGCCCACTCCTGACGCCGGGGTAATTGAACGAAAATTGTAAAGTAAGTTATTACACCGCCCACGTAAACATAAATAAATAGCATAGACTGTAGACATAAACATATACGTAACATATGGGATAAGCATAGATATCATAAAAGACATTTCCAATGCATGTATGAAATGGAGTGTGGTAAAACAACGCACATGCAACAATAATAAACGAAATTTTTGAATTTTTGTAGACACCATACTTTTTTAATTTTGAGGGATGCACGCATCCCCTGGCTTCCATTACGCGACGCCACTGTTTATATCATAGATTTATTATAATACACTGGATGCCGTCTATCTATGGCAAAGTCAGGCCAAAGTTGAAGCCAGTTTGCATGGATGGTGTGTCAAGAAATGTTTACCCCGCAGATATCTTGAAGACCTCATAATTCTTTAGCGCTATCATGTTTATTTGAGTGCAGCGCCTACTTAGATATGGACGACGTCACCGCTTTAATATGGTGTACCATAGTTGCTTTAAATGTGTCCCGTTTGATCTTTTACTCATCTTTTCCACAATTCTTATTCGTGCCAATTGATTTCCGAATATAAATACTATAATCGTATCGTAAAAGTAGATTTTTAGGTCGATTATTAGTTGAGTTTGAAGCCGTTTTGTGCAGTGCTGATTTATACGACTATAAGCCTATGTTACTATGTGACCTATGTCTATGTAATTTTCGAAGGCTTATTTGCGGCAGCGACTGCGCAACGTCGCGGCTATTCGCATAAATCAGTCAATCAGACGATCAATTACACAACTAGTGTAAACAACTAGTCCACATTAAATAAGTTAAACGGCTAAACGATATCCGTTCCAACAGTGTACCAAAATTTTCAAGATTTCAGCGGGGTAAACATTTCTTGACACACCATCCATGCAAACTGGCCTCACTTTCTGATACCATAGACTCTGTCTTGTGATATTAAAGTCTATGGTTTATATTACTAATAAACATTGAACTAAATAAAATTAATGAATAGTTTCAATGTAACAAATTATATCTAAATATTAATAAATCTAATTTTATTATATTTCACTCCAATTGCCAAATAATATTCCTAAAATTAAAAGTAATTGTATTGAACTTACTCAAAAAACGCACCTAAGTTTCTTTGAGTAATTATTGATCATAATCTTGACTGGAGAAGGAACATAAGTAAGTAAGTAAAATCTCGTGGATTTATATAGAGCATTGGAAAGCAGCACAACAGTAGCTGCTTATTCTTAGGCGCTCAGCCTCTCTTAAAATAGCCATAGGAAAGGTATCCGATCAGCCAGGCAATAGTCAACATCGAAGGCATCCGAAGGCATCCGAAGGCATCCGAAGGCATCCGAAGGCATCCGAAGGACAGTGAGGCTAGGTTGTTAACTTGTTACAGCTATGGAGGAAATGATTTAAGAAAAAGGAAGGATTTAAGCTTAGATCTGAAGACTCGAGGAGATAATGCAGGAATTATAGGAAATCAGCTTTGAGCAAATAGACAAAGATCATTATTGCTAACTGAATCAAAACCTGAAGATCTGAACGTTAGCATTACAAAAGATGGCAGAGTGGGTTACGGCGCTGGAGCGGAAGGCTGACGGAGCGGGTTCGAGCCCCGTTAACGCCCCAGTTTAAATCACGCTAAGAAAGTTAAGTTTTGCTTTATGTATTGCTCTAATTTATATTTATTACGACAGTGTTAGAACAAACTGTATTCGACCTGCATTTCACTTTTATTTGCGTTAGTCATCAACTTGCAGCGCTCGCTGCGCAGATCATATTGAAGCACATTCCAGGCCGGTGCAAATGCAAAACATATTAAATCAAGCCTGCTTTTTCTCTTGATGGCGCCACTGCACTTTAAATTCTAAATATTACAACTTAAATGAACGCAATCATGCATTACAATATGTTGTAGAACCGCAGAAGTACACAAAATTCCATGCATTTTGACCTAGAGGTTGTTAAAATTTTTACAACGACGGAGGATTTTCAGCCATCCCGTAGTAACGAAGACGATGATTCCTTTTTAAAGCAACAATTCAAATTCTTAGCTGACTCAGCAGCAACAACAACAGCAACAACAACGTTCATTTGCACTTTCATCGATTGTGGGCGCATCGACGTTCCGAGAACATCAGGTCTCGCCGTGTTTAATTCCGTCTCTACGGGCCTAATTGAATCCGCTGCATAAAAGTCTCGCTGACAGCAGTGCATTCCGACTGTTTACTGATAGTACGGTCCACGGACTAGTTCGCATTAAGCTATGACTTTAGTATGGCGCTATAAAAGTTGTCAGGACATCATTAAGATTCCTAATACCTTCTTCCTTTATGCGCGTATTGAATCAGTGAAACTGACCGCAGTTGTCCCTTACATTCTGCAGCGTACTTTCAGCTGCGTTCGTTTCAACGTAGCGCTGCTCTAATGCAAAAAAATTCACGTTCCCAAGAGTCAGCGGGCAAACGGAAGTCAGCTCTCTGCTCAGAATCCAGATAAATCTATTACCCGATATGAAACAGAGCTGTAGGATATATGTTGTGTATAAAATCTGGCCATAATCAGGTCATTAATCTGCATTTTTAAAAGTCGATCCGGAACGACAGTGTTGTCCCGCTATCCGGTCACCGGATACCACGCATAAAGACACACAGGACACATTAACGCGATTAACGACAGCCGGGTGCATTGCTACAGACAAGCGCGTCTTAATCTATATATTCAGCCGAGCATTTACACTGCCCATTTCTTTGAATAAGCAGGAAAGCACGACACTTCTTAACTGCAATTGGGGGAACTTATTATACGGGCGATTGTTGCTTATCTGGTTTTCATCATTTCGGTGTGCGTGTGTGTGTGCGTGTGTGCGTGTGTTGCAGCTGAGTGTTCTGTCATTCCGCCGTCTTACAGTTGAAGGATCAGCAACAATCATTATTGTCAAATCTCCGTGTGTTAAGCAATATGTTTATTGCAAACCCTGTTCCGAATTTATTACGTAAACTCTATTAGAGGCGGTATAATCATGTATATTATTGAATTTGGCTGCATTTAGAAAAATAGTTTGTCATCACTGAACTGATAAATCTATGGCGAATGCCTGAATGGGAATTAGTCAGGAGAAACCCCGTTAAATAGCCACCATCCCCCAGCGATTAGCAGATTAACCCACTCATTAATAATATAATCAATCATCGATCACTCGTCGTGATGCTCTGACATAGATTGTAATCATTCGCTAAGTCTTAATGAACATCATATTGCACTGTAGCTCAACGGTTCTCAACCCGTGGGCCGCGGTCTAAAGGTGGGCCGCGAGAGACAGCCTTGTGTATTTCTATTGAAACGTTGCTAACTTACTACTCGTTACAGGGTGGTTGCGTGGGTAAAAAAGGGCCATTTCCAGCGTTATGTAATTTTGACATCTTAAATGCTCTTCCTGACTCTGCCTGTTACTACTGTGGCCAGCTGCGAAAGGAGCGTTTTCAAATTAAGAATGATCAAAACCTATCTACGGGCATCCTGTGGCGACTGTGGTCAGGAGACAAACTTTCAGTCATTGCACTGTTGAGTAGGCCTATAGAGTCCGGAGGTTGCACAATCTTTAAGCCTGGATGGTTTAATTAAGAACTCTGCCTCAAAGAAAGTGAGACGAAAGCTGTCAATTAGCTTCAATAACTGAAAGTTGGAACTGGTGTGATGCTAACAGTTGACAGTGGTTGATCGTCATTTCCTACTCTTGTTTTAATTAAGCGAAAGTAGGCCCAATGTACAAACAGTTGCTGTATGGTCCTTCATGTCACAACATTTTACGTCAGGTGTCATTGTAGGCCTATTATAAATTTTAAAATCATTACAAGTTGCTATATTTTAAATGTGTTAATACAAAACGCTTAAGGCAGTGGTTCTTAATCTTTTGTGATTACGTGCCCTTGAAACAAGTGCAAGAGAGAGAACTTACAGTACCTTATAGGAGGACAACAGTTTATGCTCAGTAATATTTTGAAAAATTATAAACTGCAACGTACTTCTGTTCTGTCACAGATTGTGCACAAGCCAGACAGTGAAATTTTTCTTTTACAATATCTAATTTATTACATACATTTCTAAAGTATCCGCACAGTGTACATTGTAGTAAAAGTCTTTAAAACAGATCATTCTGCAAACCCCCCACAACGTCCCTCAAGTACCCCAAGGGATACAAGTAACCCCGGTTAAGAACCACTGGCTTAAGGCAGTGTTACCCAAACTGTGGGTTGCGACCCAAAAGTGGGTCGCACGGCTCAGTCTATTGGGTCGCGGGTAGCGCGAAATTAAATTCAACAGTGTCATTTTCTAGCCAATACCACAATGTCACAAGCCTTGAAAGTTTACAAGTAGGCTTAGGTTTTAAGAAGTTTATATGTCTGCAATCCTCCATACACAGCTTATAGTAAAAAAACGGTTATTGTTTTATCCAATTTTAGTTGACAATAAGTTTGCCGCGCCGCAGCATGTTACAAAACTGCTGAAGTGGGTCGCGCAATTCAAACAAGTTTGGGAAACCCTGGTCTAGGCCCTATAGTACTTTTTAAAATTAACCTTATTTCTCAATAACGCAAGTAAAGCGTATTCCGAACATTTTGCTCTGAAACTCCACAACAATAATCTAAGAATTATGTAGAAAGAATACCTGGAGGTTAAGCGATTTTGCCATACTCATCGACTTTTGAAGACGCGTAACAAAGGTATGTTCCTGGCAAAATTTTAAAAAAGATAACTTTCGAGAAATGACAATATCCATTTCTCTCCTTTTGTCTCATTTGGCAAAAATATTAATAATCCTGCCTAATATATGTGCCATATTCTCATTCGAATTGAATCAGAGCTTTTGTTTTGCCATTTATTCAACACTCAGAAGATTCTTTTCAACTAACGTTCACCAGATGGCCTAATGCATTTCTCTGCTATTACATGTTATGATTACTATTGATTAGGGTGGCGGAACGTTACAAAACCGCTGAAGTGGGCCGCGGTTCCAAAATGTTTTGCAAACCCTTGCTTAAGATATTCCAGAGATGGGCAAATGTATCCCTTAAATGGCCGCATGAAACCTAAATACCGCATTAGGCGGGCCGCACATCAGGGGCGTCATTTGGGGAAGGAGGCAATGAACGAAATGAAGAAATAATGTATAATGCATTACATAAATAAATAAATAAATGTGCAAAACATCACAAAATTTTCCTGCCAAAAATTGCCCAAGAAATTTCAAAAATGTACAAATTTTCCAAAATTGATCCACAAATTGCCCAAAAAATTTGCCAAAATTGACCAAAAATTATCTTGCTCCCAAGAAAAGTGTGAAATGACACTACTGCCGCACATACAAAAATCCAGAATGTTTATCATTAAGTAACTTTTGTTATCATTAATTTGGTCTATAACAGAGTAGCATTATGATACATGCTGCTCAAATATCAAATATTTAATAATCATTTCTAAGGTTTTAAAATAAAGTCCCGCCACGTTTCCATAAAATAATTTCAAACTATCTCTAAATTATCTTTCTGCCGCTCATATGCAAATTGCTAAATGATCTCGCGGGTCGCACGGAATCAGGTGGCTGGCCGCATGCGTCCCGCTGGTCGTAGTTTGCCCACCCATGAGCTATGTCATAATATCTAGGGTTCAGAGGTTGGGTGTTCCCTCGTCGAAGATCAGCACGTAGGCTACATTTTCATTAAACTTTCAGGGTGCCTCCAACCCATTGCTGTCTAAGGACCTCGAGGAGTGAAGTCATGGGCCTGTGCTAATAATTGATACAACATACGATATAAAGTCATCGAGTAGCCTACAAGTGAACAAAGAAGCGAAAAGCAGACAGTAATTGAATGGATGGGTGGAATAAGGAGGTAACTGTATCCGACCCCCCAATGGTTTGAGTATCAATAAGAATAAGAGGGGTAACTGCATTTACTTCCATATTTCACCGGACCCTTCAACTGATATTTTCACCACTAAGGGTGTAACTGGATTTATTTCCTTATTCCTCTGGGCCTTTCAATTGACAACCTCACCATTATAGTGGTAACTACATTTAACTCCTTATTCCACCCATCCATTCAATTGCTTACGAAGTTACGATCACATGTCGTCGACCGCGTACATTAGAGGATAAAGACTGCAAAGGAAAAGTTCAGCAATAATAATAATGCATAAATAAATAAAATAGTAATTGTATAGTGCATCAGTACAATAAATATATTTATATCATTGCAATTATCCAGACTTCTCTACTGCATGACCTCTGGATGGTGGTTCGTCTGATCTAAAAGCAGTTTCCCGTGATTTCTCTGCGATACTTGATGGCGCTCTGTCATCTGACAAATAATCAAAAAAAGCGCCAAAGCTTTTAGTGTCTAAAGTCTGCGATCGAATTCTCAGAACCGTCTCTATGTCATTAATTGCTTTTCAATTCGATCACCTGCGCCAGTCTTATATATATATATATATATATATATATATATATATATATATATATATATATATATATATATATATATAATCATCCAGCTCCATGGGTGCTGTACCCGTAGGTGTAGACAGCCTGATTCACAATTTGTCTCCATCTTTCTCGGTCCTGCGTCGCTCTGTTCAGTGTGTGCAGCTCCGCCAGTGTTTATTCTAGGCCTTCTCTGGG
Source organism: Metaphire vulgaris (assembly GCA_018105865.1). NCBI lineage: Eukaryota > Metazoa > Annelida > Clitellata > Crassiclitellata > Megascolecidae > Metaphire > Metaphire vulgaris. Next base: position 8,051,335 of record CM030837.1, read on the forward strand.
GGGAATTCCCCCCAAGTTATAACCCCCTCCCAAATTTTTTATATTGCATGGGGATGGAAATTTCCCAAGTGTGAGGACAGGGGCTTTTTTGAGAGGAAAATATGCAAGGATGAAAATGTTTTGCTTGCCAGGGCATTTGAGAAGGGTAAAATATTAGGGAAGTCGGAAGGATGACTTTTTTTGCTTGTCAAGGTTTTTGGAGACTCAGACATTGTCCCCCGCAAACATTTACCCCTCCCCCCAATGACTAGGTGACTAGAATAAACACTGCAGCTCCGCGTTTCCCCATTCTTCGATATCATCCAACCACTCTCTTCTAGGTCTCCCTCTTCGATTTTCTCCATCCATTGTTCCCAGCATGATCTTCTTCACCAGTCTATTGTCTTTCATCCTGCATATGTGCCCAAAGAAGTTCACTTTTCTCCGTATCAATATTTGCATAATGTTTGTTTTTTCTTAATTCTTTCTCGTATCGTTGGGTTCTTTATTTTCTGTTGCCATCTGATGCCCAAAATTCTCCTATAGCATTTCATTTCAAAGGCTAGTAGTCGGTCTTCGTCCCTCTTCTTTATGGTCCAGGTTTCCGATGCGTATAGTAATGCACTAAATATGCATGCACGTTCTTAGTATGTCTAGTTTTGTCTCGACTTTCATGGCCTTGCTTTTCCATATTGTTTTAAACCCTGCCATTGCTCCTGTTGCTTTTGTTATTCTTCTTTTTATTTCCTGGCTGCAGTCGTTATCCCATGCCAGCAGGCTTCCAAGGTATTCGAATTCTGTCACGTGTTCGATTTTATCTCCATTTACTGTTATGTTTACCGTGTCCTCTTGTTGTCCAAACATCATTGTTTTTGTTTTTTCTATGTTTACCCTCAATCCCATAGGCTCTGCAGCTTCCACCACATTGTTGAGGCTTTCTTGTAAGCTTTTACTTTCTTCTTCTATTAGGTCTATGTCGTCTGCGAATCTCAGGTTGTTTACCATCTCTCCGTTGATCTTGACTCCTTTTCTCTTGTTCTCTCCTGCATCTGCATCCATTACTTTTTCTAGATATGCAATGAAGTTAATGGTTGAGAGTTGAGACTGGGTCTCCTTGTTTTGTTCCCTCTTTCTGTTCGAACCATTCTTCTAATTCTTGTCCTACTCTTACTGCAGCCTTTGCGGTTTTATACATGGTTACACAAACACATACACACACATTATATATATATACATATACATATATATATATATTCTATATCTAGTCTCTAGTCTATATAGGCGTCTTAATATATATACTAGAAAGATGCTCGCTTAGCTCGCAGTGCAGGATAATACTAAAACCCAATCATTGAATTCATGCTGCTGAACAACGTTTCAATGACGTACATACGCCACGTAGCCAAGCTCTGACGCTGCAACGTACGCTTCGTCAAACGCTTCGCGTCGCCGTTCGCTTCGCGAGTTGTAGGCCTACACACTATGACGCTGCAACGTACGCTTCGTCAAACGCTTCGCGTGGCGGTTCGCTTCGCGTGGCCGTTCGCTTCGCTTCGCGTCGCCGTTCGCTTCGCGTCGTATTTCGCTTCGCGAAGCCTAAGATTCCAGAACGACCAATCAGAACGCTCACCCAGCCAACCAATCAGAACGCTTGAAGGTAACGAATGAGAACGTCACACAGCCAACCAATCAGAACGCTCACACAGCCAACCAATCAGAACGCTTGAAGGTAACAGACATACAGAGCAAGGATCTTAATATTATACTAAAAAATGCTCGCTTCGCTCGCACTCGCTTCTCTCTTCGCTCGTAGTGCAGGCTCGCTTCGTTCGAGGCAACGAATATTCCAACAAACAAATTAAACATCAACTGCTTACACAAATCGGGCCTAAATGTGCTCTATAAAATTAGCTTTAAGCGAAGCGTAACCGCGTCTTTCTAACGTTTATAACCGCTGAGATATAGGTGCTATACGAAGCTCCTATTCACCATTCGGCGCTGCACAAACATGCATTTTATTTAACTAATAATCGATGAATAATTAATTCCTTTGCAAGAAACCCGGGGATAAAAATTTCAGGAATCGATAGAAACGTAAGGAATTATAAAAAGGGACCTTTAAAGTTGAAAGCACTAAACGGAACATTTGAAACTCATAATGCTAATCTATAGAGCATGACGTTGCACATTTGCGTCAAATTGCGGTAGATTTCCGTAGCTATGCAAAAATCTCATAATGTTAATCTATAGGGCATGACGTTGCACATTTGCATCAAATTGCGGTAAATTTCCGTAGCTATGCAAAAATCTCATAATGCTAATCTATAGGGCATGACGTTGCACATTTGCGTCAAATTGCGGTAGATTTCCGTAGCTATGCAAAAATCTCATAATGTTAATCTATAGGGCATGACGTTGCACATTTGCATCAAATTGCGGTAAATTTCCGTAGCTATGCAAAAATCTCATAATGCTAATCTATAGGGCATGACGTTGCACATTTGCGTCAAATTGCGGTAGATTTCGGGAGGGGAAGTGGGTGGTATATTCGGAAGGCACACAGACAAGCTCAGCTAAAGGGATGGTTGGTTGGGAGATGGATGGAGAGAGGGGGTGGAAGAGGGGTTGGGAGAGGGGTGGAAGGAAAGGGGTTGGGAGAGGGTTGGGAGGGAAGGTGGTTGGGAAGAGGGGTGAAGGAAGGGGTTGGGAGAGGATTTGGGGGTTGGGAGGGGAGGAAGGGGTTTGGGAGAGGGAGGGGATGGAAAGAGGGTGGGGGGGGGAAGGGGGGGGGGGAGGGGGGTTTGCTTGAGAGAGGATGGGAGAGAGGAAAGGGAACGGGGGTTTGAGCTGCAATTAAGACTCTTCGAACGCTCCGTTGATTATATTATACAGTTTTGATTAATAGACAATGGTTGTCAATGGCAACAGCCTCGTGCACAGCCAGGACAGAGGTTACGCAATTCGATTGTTACACAGTTTTGATTAAACAATAGACAATGGTTGTCAATGGCAACAGCCTCGTGCACAGCCCAGGACAGAGGTTACGCATTCGACTTCGCAACGTCGATTGGTGACCAATCAGAACGCTCGAAGGTAACAGGCAAACTGGACAAACAGAGCAAGAATCTTAATATTATATATAATATATGTGTGTGTGTGCGCGCGCGTGCAGAACTCTTCTTCTCTTCTTTTCTGACTTCTCCACTCGGTACATAGCCATAGACGAGTCTAAAATAAATTGTGTCTACTTTCTGATCGATTTTCAAGTCCAATTTCCTGTTCTGTTTTAAAGTTAGGCCCTATTTGCTTTGTCTGTGGTTACTTACACTGTATTTTTGTCTCGCTGTCATCGATACGCCTTTTCCTTTGTCTTCTTTGGTTATACCAAAGGCGCTTTTGTCTTGCGTATATATAGATGCTTTATTAGAGAAGCAGAAGCAGAAGTATAGTTATCTTGAGATTTCTAGAGAGCTGTTTTTCCCAGAGACACCGATGACCGCGGTAGGCGCGGCCGTCTTAATTAAAACATGCAGTAATCAAGCGCCGTCGGCAGAACGGAGAAAGAGAATGAAACAAATGAGAAAATATTGCGAGTTGAGTTATTATTATAAGCGCAGCATCAGAGTCGATGGCGATGCGACGGACCAACGGACTACATCGATCGAACCCTGAGCATAATCGCCTTTGGCTAGGAGCAGCCGAGGAGCATTAATCAATTGCGTGCTAGGGGTCGCAGCACTGAGTGCTAATAATAATAATAATAAAACGTACAGCCGGAAGCCGGATAAAAAGAATTCGCGGTCTTAGCCCGTAAGGAGACAGCTTTGGAAAGGATAAACTCTGAAAGGGTTGTCGACCGTCAATTTAGAAATGACATCCTGTAGGCTGGATCGTGGAAGCTTAGATAATGCACCTGGAAGGCGAACCTGTTTCGAGCGTTGACCAACTTAGGCCAGCTTTGGTGGTTGGTTGGCTGGTTGCATGCAGTTGGGGGCTATGAGTACACACCGCAACTGAAAATTGCAGTAAAATTAGTAAAAATCTGTGAAATTAGTAAATACGCAATAAATACTAACTAAGTCAGTAATATGTAAGTTTAATTTTATTGTTAAAGTTTGTAAAGTGTGAAATATATTACTTTAATACTGTTATAACTCACCAACAAAGAATAGATCGAATGAGAACATTTATAGAAGATGCCACCAACAGCAATACCAATGCAAAGAAATAGCACTCAAAAGCAGGGTTTCACTTGAATGTCTAAGACACTAGTACACTACTACTACTACTACTACTACTACTACTACTACTACTACTACTACTACTACTACTACTACTACTACTACTACTACTACTACTACTACTACTACTACTACTACTACTACTACTACTACCACTACTACTACCACTACCACCACCACTACCACCACCTACACCACTACCACTACCACCACTACCACTACCACTACCACTACTACTACTACTACTACTACTACTACTACTACTTCCCCACCACTACTATTACCATTAGTACTACTCAGAGACGGCTCCACAGAGGAGGTGGGGCGGGGGTGGGGTTTCCCATATTGAATACGTGGCCCTCATATTTTAGTGCACTCATTCTAGGCAACTAGACCAGTCAAGTTTCATGAAATATAAATGGCTCCCCATGATTAAAAAGTGCCCAATGGCTTCCCCACTTGCAAATCCTGGGGCCGCCTCTGATGCTACTACAACTACTACTGCTACTACTACCATTACTACCTCTACTACTACCCTACTATTATTATTATTATTATTATTATTACTACTACTACTACTACTACTACTACTACTACTACTACTACTACTACTACTACTACTACTACTACTACTACTACTTATTATTATTATTACTACTACTACTACTACTACTACTACTACTACTACTACTACTACTACTACTACTACTACTAGTCTATTACTACTACTACCCCTATTACAGTTGAACTGGGGCACTGGGAATTACTGATGGAACAGCCGACTTCAAACATGCCTATCCCTTAAGCAGTTTGTCATTGCTGTATGTCTTCCATTCCTTTAGCAATAAAATCGGTTGGCTGGAAGTGCACATATTTCCAAATGTTTTGTTGGCTTCAGATCTCGTTGAAGATTCCCTCGAATCCACTGCTGATCGCAAAATTTCAGATTACTTAAGTCGTAATGTATAACTATGAAATGTTATTGTTGGATATGTGAATGAGTTTGATATCCAATGGTTAATCCATAGCTGCATAGCAGAACAAGTAATCCAAAATGACTGAGGATAATCCGAAAACTATGCAAAGTAACCTGTATCTACATGTATATACGCTCTTAACACTGCTATACTCGACATTATATGCTGACAACAAACAAACTAATACAAGCAGTTAAAACTATTAACGCGTAAGTCATAAGAAATCTATTGTACATAAGCACAGAACATAAGACACTTATATGTAGAACACGACACACTAGAATGGCTGACCAACTGATAGCCTTGCTTCTGGGCAGTTAGTTGGCTGACGGCAACTGGGCGGCTGGGCACAAGGGACGCAGATGTCAGGTTTGGGTCGCTAAGATCGCAGGACCTGAAGCACTGGCCTAAGTTGGTCAAATTCTTTAATTCTCTAACCGACGTTGCCCTTCCAAGGGCTCTATTTAGGCTTCCATGGCTGGATTGACAGATGCTGAGGCATTACGCAACTACGAAAAAGAAGGACGAAAGTGGAATACAGCTTAATTAAGTCGACGCGCATTCTCTGGTCACTTCAGGTGTGGAAACAAAACGTTTAAATTAGTGAGGCCAGTGGCGTAGCCAGGATTTCCGGAAGGGGGTTTGGATTTTGGTTTTGATCGCAACCAACGCCAACTTTTGAAAAATCTTGACAAGCAAAAAAACGTTATCATCTCCAGTTTTTTCCTGACAAGCAAAAAAGGTCATCGCCTCTTAAAAACCGTTATATTCTACATTTATACCCAAGGGGGTTGGCTTGACCCCCAAAGTCGCGTCAAAAAATAAAAAATGCATGGAAACTCAGAAAAATATTTTGTTTTCGGCAGCCAAGGGGGTTCAACGCCAACCCCCCTCTTGGCTACGCCGCTGAGTGAGGCACGGTTGGCGTCGCTTCGGTAAATTTTTAAAACGATAACTGAAAGTCGAGATAACAGTTGAAGATGCAACATATGCGACTAAATGAAACAAGTATGTTTCTAAAGCCAAGCACAGCGTTTTTCTGCTTCTGAAAATGTCATTTGTGCGATGTACTTTTGAACAGCGTATGGCCGTGAAATTGGACTTTCATTTTGTTACGAGTGGCGATAATTACATATCTAAAATGACTTACACGGTGTTTCTGTCGACTCTTGAAGAACGTCAAACAATTTCAGCAGAAGAATTAGGCCTGCAATTTAAAGTGCTATTCGAATTGATTAAAAATATCAAAAATGGGTTTGCAGGTCGACTTTGCAGATAAGTCTGTTCTATATTTATTTACTTCATTTTTTCTAAATTGAACTTTTCGGTCAGCTGATTCAGCGGCGGAGCTTTTGAAAGCTTCACAAATAGAGCAAAGGCCATAGAGATTGTTGCGATCGGAAGCTAATTTCAGATTCTGTCCTGTCGTTAAGAGAGAGAGAGAGAGAGAGAGAGAGAGAGAGAGAGAGAGAGAGAGAGAGAGAACTTGCGATCTCTGATGCGTGTTATTGTCTTGAAATGTTTGCTCGCTTCGCTGCGCGAGAGGAATCATGATCAACACATGAATAATACATGTCCATATACTGAGGTCAAACTTCGCGCCACTTCGAGGGCAGAATCCAGAATCAGTCGGTGAGCAGGATTATTGACATGTTCGCCGCCCTGGGAAATGACCGAACAAACTTCAGAACATCGTCGCTGAAAATGTCACGAGTAGGAGACGAGTTTCGACGAGCGACATCGCATTCAGCTTGACTAGAAATCAATACAGGAAGACGAAACAGATAATGCGATATATATATATATATATATATATATATATATATATATATATATATATATATTATGCCCTCGGTACTTCATTCCCGAGGACTTATGATAAAAAATTGTCCGGAGACATGAAATTATAGTGTGCTAGCTCTCGTTCGGTTGCAGATTTGGAAATGTTCCTCGGAATGCATGCGATGGCGTTGAAACGCTGAATCGTGACGGATATTCATATATATATATATATATATATATATATATATATATATATATATATATATATATATATATATATATATATATAAATATCAATCGAGACAAATCAATCGGGAGACAAAAGGGAAGGCAGTTTCTAGTTCCAGCGTTTGTCACTGTACAATTCAACGCTTCAACGCAATCGCCTTCCGAGGTTCTTTTTTCCAACCTCGAACCAGACGAGATTTAGCAGCACACTATTTCTATATGTCTTCGGACAATTTTTCATAAGCCCCTCGGGAATGAAGTACTGAGGGCAATATATATATATATATATATATATATATATATATATATATATATATATATATATATATATATATATGCTGTGCTTCTACAAGGCGCTATAGAAATTGCGATATACGCTTCTGGTCGCACATAGCGAGGCCTCGTAGACACAAAGCGCCGCAGCAAAATTATTGAGTGCTTGTTTTTTTGTCATGAACTCGCCGCACTAAGAGTTGACGGTCTTTGTTCTCTAAAATAAAAGAGACAGTATGCTTATTACCGTAAAGTTTATAATGGAAGTCCGGTCTTCGTATATATCGATCAATAAGCCTTGGGGCTAAAGTCATTTGCCCAAAAGTCATTTGCTTTTATAGAAGCCGTGGTATGGAATTAGACGTTTACGGTAATAGCGATGAAAGAAACGCGGTTTCATATTTCAAATGGTATCAAGGTCATGCCATAAAACTGCATCACTAGTTAGGCAATTTATGTATTTCAAAACGACCTTTAGTGCATATAACTATATGTACTCAACAAGCAGATGATACAGAAACATCATGTCTAGGATTTACACACAGCTTATAATGTTAAAATGTATGATATACAAGAATGTCTTCAGCTAGCAGGTTTTCTCAAAGCGCCCATTTGAATTTAGTTCCACCAGTGTCTTACTGTCTTAACGCAAACTTATTTGTTGCTTTGAAAGTTTTATTCGAAAGTTCGAACTTGAGTTTAGAAAATTTACGCTGAAACCTGAAAGCAGGTTGCATCTATAGTCTATACGGATGACCACGACCACGATGACCACGACCGCAAAGCCCATAATACTAAGGCGAACTGTCAGGCTTAATATATCCCTAATATCCTATCTCATAGTTTGTTTCATTTTCAAAACATTAATCATTGGCGAAATATCTGTCGGGAATTCCAAGGTATTCTAGATCATTTTGTCTCCTTGGTGACCATTTGATTTTGAATAATTAGAATTGTTTTGCTATCTGCATAGCGCTTTAATTAAAACATTATCTGTTTCTAATCGCTTTCGGGATCTCCTCCCCACCTGCTATTCAACGACAGCAGCCGTGAATCTTAATAAAGGTTAGCATTGTCGCTGCACGCCACGATCAGTGACAGAGATTGCACTCTGGCTTATAAACGGACGACGCACGGCTTCCTTAATATCGACGCAGCTCTATCAATGCTCTGAGCGAATTCACCCCGTCCTCTCTCTCTCTCTCTCTCTCTCTCTCTCTCTCTCTCTCTCTCTCATTAGCTATACGCGCTGCGTCAATTGACGACGACACAATTCTCTTCAAAGCGCCGACGACGTTTTTGAAGTTTCTTACCCTAATACCGACTTCATCCCACCCACCCCCCCCCCAAAACAAAAGCCATTTAGCCTCTTTTTCTTGATAAGATCTGTCGCAAGATATAGGCTCAATTGCCGATATTAATAAGAGACGATCTTGCGTTTGACAAAGCGCACACATTGCGTTTCGTCGCATACTCAAATGACAAGCGGTGTGTCTGCATTGAGAGAGCGAGAGAGAGCGAGCGAGCGAGAGAGAGAGAGAGAGAGAGAGAGAGAGAGAGAGAGAGAGAGAGAGAGAGAGAGAGAGAGAGAGCGAGAGAGAGAGAGAGAGAGAGAGAGAGAGAGAGAGAGAGAGATGCGACAGCATCTAGCGTGTTGCGGGTTTGACAACGGATAACAGACTGGACGTATGTCGGTTGTTCAATCGCCGCCCTTACTATCTCTGAGCCACGATGATGGCCGCGGTGATGTCGTGACTACCTCCATCGTTCGGCCAGAGCGGGCGGGTTTCTTGGCCGCCGCCGCCGCCGCCGCCGCCGCCGCCGCCGCCGCCGCCGCCGCCGCCGCCGCCGCCGCCACCGGGTTAAAAGCGCATTTCGTCCGCTGACCTTTCATCTAATCGCTGCAACGGACGAACGGACAGAGTTCGCCGGGGACGATGAATGATCGCGCGACAACACGAGAGAAGGTAAAAGCGGAAAGATTTCGTGTCTTTATTTGAAACGATTAATCAAGATCAAGTGCATGGGGACTTAGTATGTAGCCATACGCTGTCAGGGCGATTCACTTTGCAATCGCTCACTGAAAATCAGATATTACTCTACTGTACCTCTATACTGTAACCTTAAGAACCGTTTCGCGATTGACTGATGAGGCAATACGAAAGTCTTCAGTTGGAATTCATCTGAAAATATTTATTGAGTCTCATACAAGACAAACAGACGATATAGGATTACAGTTTTATCAGAAATAATTAAAGAATTTGATTTATCACTCGTCAAGCAATGGCCATGGGTTTTTAAATTCATATTCTGAAGCACCGAGGGAAAATCCATTATGAAACCTGACTCTGCTTAGTTGTTTTGCCTCAGTAGCACCGCTGTGTGGAGTGCTCTGCACAGAGCCAGCTTCGCTGACCCGGGTTTTCGCGTCTAGTCGAGCTACCAATATTTGTATTTCTAACATTCCTAATATGACTTTGAGTGATATCAAAAGCGGCGTTATAGAAATGTTTCGCTATTATAGTTTTACGGGATTCAGACCCTAGAGTGAAGTTTTTATCGTGTATTATTTGAATTTATCTGTTTTGGTCAGAGAATTTTGTTGTAGAAGAAGAATAATAACAACTGAGATGACTCTCTAGAAACTTTTTTTTATTAGACAATGATGTTCACTCAACCGTTTCACTTCAGATCAATAACAAAACGAATGCTTCAAGAAGATTTAGGCTACATCGAAGAACACAACTGAAAATCATCGAACGAAATCTTCTCCTTGAAAATGCAGCGAAAAAATCTTAGACGTAAAGAAACAAACGGTCAATAATTTATCTAGACCTGGTGTGGTCAAAATGTTCCCACAAGAGGGCAAATATAAATTTTGATCGACAATGCGGAGGGCTGCATTTTTTGGCGACTTTTGCACATCAATGTTTTCAAAAGAAGCACCGTCACTGCCCTCTCTACGCTGTTCTGCGCTATAGAAATAGTCGAGTTCGTCTGAAATTTCATCGTCGTCAAGAAGATGCGTCTTTCGCCGTGAGGACCGCCGATCAGCAGCCGGAGGGCCGCATGCGTCCCGCGGGCCGCCGCCGCCGCCGGTGTGGCTACCCTTGATCTAGATTCTTGACCGTTGCAGAGAAGAACTGTGGTCCGACCTCAGTTACCGAGATTTTTCTAGATACTCGACTTTTCTTTTGCGAGTAAAATGAAGAATTTAACGACAGGAAACGCATCCGAAGACCAGTTCCAGACGGCAGCGAATCTGACCTCGCTCGACCTTCAATCAGCAGCGACGCTTCCACCCCGTTCGAAGGGAGCGACGCGCCTCGAGAGCGTCGCCGCTCTCTCGACGCTGTTCTGCGCTATAGAAATCGTCGGAATCGTCGGAAATCTCCTCGTCATCGTCGTCATCGTCGTCGACAAGAAGATGCGTCGATCGCCGACGAACATGTTCATCATGAACCTGTCGGTGTCCGATCTCCTGATCATGATCTTCGGAATTCCCGAGATCGTTCAGTTCATGTTGAATCGCGGTTGGTTGATGGGTCCGGTCATGTGTCGTGTTGAGCGCTTCGTGCTCGTGTGCAGTCTCTACGCTTCGATCATGACGCTCATGTCCGTTTGCGTCGAAAGGTAAATAACAAACGGACGTCGTCATCTTCTTGTTATACCTGTGTTTTCAGTGACGGTTCCACCATGTTGATGACTGGGGATGCATCCCCCACCGGGGTTCTGGATTACCTGTTTTTTGCTTGTTTTTTTGCTTGCTTTTTGCTCCTCCCTCCAAGACTACTAAGTTTGGAGAGAGATCCTTTACACGCGGTAACCCCCATCTTGTGAAACTCTCTTCCCGACGATGTCACCACGGCTAATACTCCTGAGCACTTCATCAAGAGCTTAAAAACGCATCTGTTTGGGTTGGGGTATAGTTGAGATGTTAAAGCGCTTTTGTTGTGGGCCTCAGCCTTGTTACAGCGCTATAGACATTTTCCACGAATGAATGAATGAATGAATGAATGAATGTCAACCTATTTTCCGGTGAGTTTTACAAAAATGTAGTGAAAAATACCGCGAATGGCCTTCTTTTTTGCTTGTCGGCCTATTTGACAAGGTTTATTAACATTTATTGGGCAAAACACTAACAAAAGACCTTTTTTCTCTCTTTTCTTCTTCTTCTTCTTCACTTTGCATCCCCCCACCCAGTGGCGTACCGTGCATGGCTCGTGGCAAATCCGCGCCCCAAATTCACTCTTATTACACCTGTCAAGCAAAAAAGATCGTCGGCGCTAAATTTGTCACCCCTTCTAAACTTTGCCGCCTTCGCTAAAATTCCCCCCTCCCCGACAAGAAAAGAAAAAGGTAATCGCCACTTATTTGCCGCCCCTTTTAAACTTTGCCGCCTTCGCTTAAACTCCCCTGACAAGCAAAAAAAGATCGTTTTGCCGCCACCGTCACGTGTGCCGCCCATGGCTAAAGCCATAGTAGCCATTCATTGGGACTCTACGCCTCTGCCCCCCACCAACTTCCTATAAATTTTTTCATCTCCCACCAAGAATTCCTGGAACCGCCACTGTGTGTTTTTATCGATAATTGTCTCATAGGCTCTGACTTTTTCTTTTTTTGAGAGGGGGGAGGAGGGTTGAGATGGTTCGTCCTCTGGTGTCATTTTGGAGATGATTAATCAATGATGATGCTCGTAATATTGTTGCTGTTCGGCTGATAATATATTGTCTTTCCATTTCTTCAAACCGCTAAAATACTAGACTTAGAAGTGCTACTTAGCAAGAGCATCGTCAGGTTTTTACTCAGAGTATAGCACTTATATTCCGTGCATTTTCTCAAATGTTTTCGCTTATTTTTAAGTCATCTGTTTTCAGCCGATGCCACAAATTGTTAACTAAAACAACGAGGAGTGGCGGTAGATCTGGCATTGCTTATCCAGGGGAGGGAGGTCCACCCAGAAAGGCAATGTCTGGACAAAAATGTTCGGATTGCGGTTTTATTTATGCAATAATTACGATGAACAGTTTTCAAACTGTATTAGATGGTCAGCTTAATTAAACGAAGATCAGAGTAATCTCGTCCATCTTTGATATCTCATTGCGCGTGACTTGGGCTTTGCGATGCAAAAGACATTATTCGTCAGAAGAAGACCATTTCGTTTCCACCCTTGAGCAACGAACGACAAATGGCTTTATGCACCGCAATAGTTTAACTTCGTTTTGGACAACGAGACATGATTTCCTCGAATCAAGTTATCCTCGAGGCTCTTTGACAGATTGTCAGATGACCTATTTTGCGTCTGCATTCTTTGATCTCGCGAATGAAAACGATCGACGGCGAGCTGTGCATGTGTCATTATTTTCCGCCACGACTTCTGTCGAAATCAGAGTAAATATAAAATAAAATCTTGTTTTCGGTGTTGCCCCAGAGAATTTGAAGACGCTTATGGAATAATTGTTATAATTTAAGTAGGCCTATAGGCATCATCACTGGAATAACTAGAATCATAGATAAACATAATAAAATATTGTAAAAAAAACTTTAAAAAGCGTATCACACTTTGTGTATAATTAACGGTATATATATATACATATACAAAAAAATATTTAAAAAATATTTTAAAAAATACATATACATATACATGCCGTACGCATGACAGATTGAAATCAAAATGGAAATATGAAAATGTAAAGGCATCGACCGAAAGTTTGGAAAACCGAACATTCTTTGGCAGATGTTAAAATGGTCTGCGTGTTATTTTGCGGCTTTATTATAATCGAATGGCGCGACAATTAGATTACGCTCGAATACTTTCCATCAGACGCCGAGTAGTAAGCTAACCGCGAATCACGTAATCTGATCATTCATGGACTAAAGCTATCAGCAGCGAGAACTGATGATACTCAGTCGAATCCAAGAACGATCTCACTTTCAACGCGAAATATTTATCGGAAACGCCTTAAATCGTTGCCATCTAATTTGGTCTTCTCATTCTGATGCAGTTACTGCCATTCGGTCGATTCTTCATTCCCCTCCTCCGCCTTCCTTCTACGACGCACGCTCGATCACTCCGAGACACAATTATTATTGCCCGGCCACCCCCAGCAGCATCCGTCTTTCGACTCTTACAAATTTATCCGCGGATCCTTCTTTTGCCTTCCGGATAATCCTTGGCGGTAAGTGGTGGCCGCCTTTCCTATAACGACATGATCTGGATTAATGACAAATTATACAGAATAGCTCTGACGCACAATGCACAACTCATCTAAGAATAAGCACTAAGCAGTCAGCATATGAGAGACCATGGTTGGGGGTGGGGGAGGAGGGGAGGTTGGATCCCATTCAGTTTCGAGCTGAGGACCCAAGATGCAATAAAACACAATCATAGACTTCTTTAGCGTCGTTGTAATAATGCATTTAACATCAATTGATGGTCATTTCAGAATGAAAATCATAGCGTGAAATCCTGTCCGTATAGTAGTAGTGCGTGGTTTAAAATCCACATGCCAGTAGTCCATACGTGACTGGTTCTGACTCGGGGAGAATTGAAAGTCTAAAGACGTTGAGTTTGGTGAGCGTTTGCTGACAGAAATGCCTATATGCTTTAAAAACGTAAAGGCAAAACGTATGCTCAGTGGCGGTTCCAGGATTTCTTGGTGAGAGGAGGAAATGAATTCATAGGAATTTGGCGGAGAATGAAAATAGAAGGACAAAAATCAATAAACTGTGCCGAAAAAGGCTGACAAAAGGGAATTTTATCTCTAATTTTAGCCTACTACACTTTTACAAAAAGTATGTTGACAAGCAAAAAAGGTCATCCGCAGTTTTTCCCGTAGTTTTACTAGACTTTTACCCAAAATAGGTTTCACAAGCAAAAAAGTCCGGTGGGGATGAATTCCCACTCATCCCCCACGTGGAACCGCCACTGGGTATGTTCCATGGTATGCATGGGCTAAGCGCCCGTCGGAGAACCAATATTAGAAAGTTAGGGCTTTCAATGCATCACCTGAACGAGGGCGGTTAGCCGGTTACCAACCTTTCACTCGCTGCCTATATCATTCGACCAATGCAGGCCTCCTACTCATTCTAAGCTGCGCCTACTGGAAGCAAGTGTGTCAGAAATAACCGAAAAGATTTGTAGTGGTCTGACTTGAATTGCGGACGTCAAGTTTGGTATAGACTGGTGCGCTAATTACCACTCCACTGCAAACCACCCTATACCTCAATCCAAGACTATAAGACATGAAGTGTAAGTGTTCTGAGAGAAATTGTGATATTAGAGAAACACGTAGATTCTCGAGAAGCGCTGTTTTAATTAGATTTATTATTTAATCGCCCAACTGAAAAAAACTTCATTCGCCGTCATCATCATCATCATCATCATAATCATCATCATCATCATCATCATCTTCATCAAGTACTTTTGAGTGAGTAGCCACTGTGTGCATTGGCGTAGCCAGGGGCCTCGGTCCTCCCTATTCGGGCTTGGACCGGTCGTGAAATTCACTCAAAGCCGTTGAGTTTTTTGTGGAGGTAGGGGTAGGTATTGTATGAGATTGAGGACAATGGAAGAGTTGAAAGCGCTACAGGACGACGTTTTTTGCTCGTCAAGATTTTTCTCTCCAAATCTGTCGATGTGCCTCCCTATTCCGGAATCCTGGCTACGCCACTGCCACTGTGCATGCACATGAGTGCATTAATGGACGTGTGATTACCTGCCATCTAGTCCAGAAGGAAGCCGAAAGTATCGCATAATTCTCAGATTTGTAATGTGTCAACAGAAAGCTTTATTAGTATTAGTTCAGTGACAAGGGATCTGAAGACATCACCCAGTAGCGGAGCATTGAAACCGCGTCTCAGCCGCAAAGTAGGAACCGAAGCATCAACTGCGGCAGTGCCTTCTTCGTCAACCTGATCATTGCCCAAGCCCAAACCTGTAACTAAGTCATTAATACGAATATCTTGCCGTTTAGATGACACACACACACATATACTGTATGTATATATATATATCGTGACTCATTAAAAAAACATGCCACTGTATATTTGTCCATAACTTCGGCAAATGTGAACCGATTTTTAAAATGTTTTCACTATTTGACTCAGAAATAAATGGGAAACGATGGCATATATATTATTTACGACGCCTTTAACGTGCAGCACCCATGCCTAGTAAAACTAAATAAGCGGTAAAATAGCGACATTGCACACACACATTATATATATACACATATATACATATATTCTAAGTGCTATATATATATATATATATATATATATATATATATATACAGACTTCGGTTTGCATAAAGAAGCGGACTATTTGTCTTCCGCATTTCGTGACATGTCTGTCATTTTGATGATGATCGATGATTGACTGAGATGGCTTTGTTGTTTAAATCGCCACTTCATTTATTATTTATTCATGTCAAGACGTTACACACTCGTCGTGCCGAGAAGATCGAAGATTGAAGTTAACTTTTTTTTCTCCATAGGAAGACTGAGAAGGTAGATGAGAAAACGCAGAAGAAAAACCCCGAAACCGTGTGTTGCGTCGGGATTTATGCAGATAACAGTTTGAAAGCGTAGTTCTGTAGACTCCCTTTGGCGTTCCTTTGAACGCATAGATCTCTGCCTTTTCTCGATTTTAATTTATTCGCCAATTATTGTTCTAACGACCAAGGAAGATTTTATCGCCAACGAAAGATAGGCCCGATAATTTATAATGCATCGAATTGCAAAATGTAGTCTAGCGTATAACAGTAGCTACTAATCAATTGGCCAACAGCAACTGGGAAGCTTCTGGAGACCTATAGGCTCATTTTGTGTATTACGATTGAATAAAGGTTTGTGCTCATAAATAGGAGCTCGACAGTTGGAAAAAGATGCAGACATTAGCATGAGTTGCATTCTAATGCAGACCTTTCACTCGCTCTGTAGACCTTAAAGCCCCAACGCCATACCTGACTGTGAAACAGGTATAATGGTATTCGCAGTACAAGGGAATAGACAGTATCCGTATTGAATCAGAATGGGACAATGCTGCGTTACATAGTACGATTCTCTAGAACAATGAACGATTAGTTATGCGTATAAACAATTGTAACATTCCGTTTTTTGCCCATATTTTGTCTCTTTCAGCAAACCGAATTATACTCGAAGACTTCATAATCACTTGGAAATAAGGAAACGCAAAATACCAACAGCAGCAAAGTGTCCGATAAAATAATAAAAAAGACAGAGACGGTGGAAATGAAAGAGAAAGAGAAAAGGACAGAGAGAGAGAGAGAGAGAGAGAGAGAGAGAGAGAGAGAAAGAGAGAAAGAAAGAGAGAGAGAGGCATATAAAGAGATACCGAAATATTGCAGGAGCCGCTGCCGCATACCATTAACCGTAGACATGCGAAAGTCCGAGTCGAAACCTATAGAGAATGCTGAATGCAGGCGCCGAGGAGGAAGACATTTTAAAAATCAGACACGCAAACAATATTTCTGTCGATTTCTAAAGTTGACGGGCAAACAATCAGCAGTTTCCTCCCTGAATCTTCTTCCATACTTTATCTGCAGATTCGTTTGACCTGTTAGCATACTGAAAAAGAAGTACCTGGTCAGGATGCACGCGTGCCGCTCCTATAGACTGAAAGTATCCCGTTCAGTTGACATCATGACTTCCGCTTGTAAAAAGACTGAAACGAGGACAGCCGCATGAATTAACCATTTCAGATTTCCCCGTTATTGATGCATGCATGCTAGATTCTACACGGCCCATAATACGGGCATTTAGGGAGAAACAAACAGCACTGCATGGCCCTCCCTATTGTACGCATTTCACCGAATACTGCGCTCTTGAGTGGCTGCTGCTGCTGTTGTTGCTGCAGTTGTTGATGTTGTCAGGCTTCGTCGTTGATCTCTCGTTGGAACGATGACCTTGAGGCATTTTGGAACACAGCGACTGCAGAGAAGCCGGTCATTCGTTCTTTGACCTTCAGGTCCAGGTGCTTAAGACCTTAAGTCCAACTGCAAACGTCAGCACGCAACATGTCCACGCAACGCGGTGGTCAACTTTCAAACCTAAACTCCGAGCAATCGCCAGAAAGCTTCGACTGATTTTATGATCTTCAAACGGCTCAGCTTCAATGACGCCTGGAGACAGAAAGAGAGAGACAGAGAAACAAAGAGAGAGAAACAGACAGACAGACCAGTGGCGCAACGTGCACCCGTGCCGCCCATGACTCCTGGAAAAATTTGCTTTTATTATAGGCCTACCTGAAAAAGGTCGTCGCCGCTGAATTTGCCGCCCCTTCTACATTTTGCCGCCCCTTCGCCTTCGCCAAAACTCCTCAACAACCCCACAAGCAGAAAAAGGTCGCTTCCTAAATTTGCCGCCCCCATCATGTGTGCCGCCCATGGCTAAAGCCATAGTAGCCATTGGGACGCTAGGCCTTTAAGACATACACAGACAGACAGTCGTACAGACAGACAGAGACAGAGAGAGAGAGGAAACGAATTATTTAGCGAATGTTCGTTGAAACGTAATATCTGCCAATGAACTGCTAATTTAACGACAAACTAGCTAAATGCAGTCTTCCCGGTCGAGAAAATCTATGGACAAAGTCTGGTAGCATGACAGTCTCCTAGATTGTGGGGAAAATGAAACTGAAACAATAATGACGGAATCTGCAGGTAAATCAGCATGGTCGTCGTCGAAAACGCTAGAGGACGTACGGGGTGGGTGTGAGAGAGGAGAGCCATACAGAATTTGCCCGAAAGTATTCCCGGGTGTGTTTGCCACGCGTGATCACGCTTTGAGTAATTATTCGCTAGGCGCAGGATTTGAGTTAATTGCTTTTCAAATGGGAAGAAACAGCGACGAGGGAGTGGGGGGTATATCGGTATATATAGCACCCCCAAATCAGTCTACCTTAAAGTTTTTTATGTGATTTACATGTGGTTATATGTAGTTTATATGGTTTATGTGGTTTATAGTTAAGATTTGTACACACCCAAAATATTTATACCCTCCCAAATCAAATTCCTGGCTACGCCCCTGAGCGACGTGTGAAATCTTTGACAGCAAGTCGACTGCTATCGCTACTGTCGATTATATACTTGCAGGAAAACGGAAAGGGTGAAGATCTTTTGATCATTATTCACCAAATATGTTTCACTTCCAGTAGAATTTTGGCTTCCTATACTATAGTCGCGCGAAATCCAACAGCAGAAACTCTAACAATAGCGGAACAGACCGGTCGTTATTCGAACAGCAGCGCGCTGCATGGCGTCGTTCTGTGCTAATTAAGAGCGACTCCCGTGAGATCGTCAACGAGTCTGCACCGTCCTAGTGCACCGACTTTGCACTTGTTGCGTAAATTACACGTGGGCAGTACAGTGGCGTAGCCAGGTTTTCAGTTTCCACGTCGACATTTTCGGATCCAACGTCTTGAAGAGCAAAAAAGATCGTCGTCCTCGAGCATTCTCCTCGATCTGATACTAACCCTACCCCCCCCCCCAACTACTCACCGGTTTTGAACGAATCTCCCGAACGGTCCCAGCCCGATTAGGGGGGAGAGGCGGGCCCTCCGTGCACCCCCGTGGCTACGCCAATGCACGAGACGCAGTTTCTGTTTCGTAGTGTTGTGTGTGAATTGATTGAGGCATGCTCAGCTGCACCCGTGATCATCAGGCGTATAGACAACAAGGGGTCTCGAGCTTACACTGATCGCGAGATTTGTGTAAAGCCGGGGAGAAATTTCATCGGGGATGTTGCAAGAGGGAATACCGATTATAGTTTGTCTTAAATAGTTGCCAAATTGTTCCTGTGCTCTGGGTTTGGCTCTGATATTCTCGGCGGCGAATTTCTTGCTGTTGACG
Organism: Metaphire vulgaris; assembly: GCA_018105865.1. Lineage (NCBI taxonomy): Eukaryota > Metazoa > Annelida > Clitellata > Crassiclitellata > Megascolecidae > Metaphire > Metaphire vulgaris. The sequence continues at coordinate 8,070,688 of CM030837.1, forward strand.
TTTTTCGCTTCCACAACTCCCTATAACTGCCGCTGTTCTGTACCCTGTCTCTGCGCAACTGCACGTGTCTCGGAAAAGTTTTTAATACCGAATGTTGAGGACTGGACGTACGAATGATATTCAAGACCAATAGAATAAATGTTTTTGCGGCAATTTTGATTTCTCTCGGGTAAAATGTGCCAACCCTCTCAGAAAGAATATGGCCCCGTAAGCTGATGGTCGAAAGGATTGAACGATGAGCGGAGAGCACGTATGGAAGAGGTCCGTCGCTAAAAGGCGCTGCTTTCGTTTGGCGGAGTTCTTCAGCTAAAATGCTGTGCTGGCAATTCGCGGACACTTTACTCTAACCACTGAATTTCATAATTCTTTGGCAGAAGACTGTGTTTAGATCTCAATGGGAAGAAAACGTTTCTTACGGACCTACAGAACAAACCGCCGCGCCAATTATCATGACAACTGTTCTGAAGTCGCAGTTTATTTTTGAGTTTTCGCTGTTTAATTTAAGCTAAATTTTAATCTGACATCTAACAATTTTTTAAAATTAATCTTTTAAAATTTAAGGGGGATAAGATAGAAGGCGGTTTAATTCATTTGTGACGCCTTGACGGCTTGTTTTCATTGTTACGTCATACGACATAAAGGTTCACAATAGTCTGCGTCACTACCTCCGATAGTCAGTAACGTATTCAGAGGCGCGGTTCCAGAAACCAGAGATCAACGCTGCACAAAGCAACTTACGGTGTTCTGAAACAAGTTAGCCCTAAAACATTTATGCACTGCATAGCCTGGCTATGCATTATACCCTATAGGAGTACAGGCTTTTGTACTCTATAATTATTATGAAGATGAACGGTACTTGACCCAACAAGGGTTCAATGTAAGGGCTTGTCGGTTAACTCACCGCCAACCTAACCCTAACCCAAACCATAACCCATAACCAAAACCCTAACCCCAAACTCTAACCCAAACCCTAACCCTATTGGCGATGAATAAACTATTGGCCGTGAATTCACCGACAAGAACCAGATGAACTTCTAGGCCTATAACACCAGTTTGAATGCTCAATTGCCAATACGCATAATACCTTTCAATTTAGCATTCCAAAGTTCAGTTAGCTTATTAAGCGACTTGACAAGTTCTAAATGCCCATAATATGCTTTTGAGAAGAAAATAGTTACACTCTAGAAAATAAATATTGCAAGATTTAACCCTAGGAAGATTTAACCTAAGGAAAAATCGTAGAAAAAGTTGACAAACTAATTTACTTTCAACTCCATTACACTTGATATGCACTGTCGGAAATGAAAATCTCTTCTTCTTCTTCTTACCCTGGCTTATTGAAAAATAGACGGTCATCTGTTTGCTGTCCGGCCTAAAGTCCTGGATTTTAATTCGTTCTTTTGCGATTGCAGGGACATGTGTGCCATCGGCTCATATAATGTAATGTATAGGATTTGTAAGGCGCTTCTTATAATTATTTCCACTCAGAGGCGCTCCTGGCATTGGAGTAGCTTCTATACAATACAAATTGACGCAATAAAAGTCAACTTTTGGTTTTTATTTTTATGACTGATGTCTTGAAGTAAGCCTAGTCGTTTGACCGGCTGATCCTTTTAATAATTAATTAAACTCTAGTCTTCTATTCCGTTACCCGCGGCATGAGGCTTGTATAATGTTATATGGATTTTTTAAAAGGTAATTTAGAGCTGCGTTAAATTATTGCCAACACAGCTGGTACTTACGACGGTAATCTTGAGGTCCATCAGTTCGATACACTTAAGATAGTCATGCGGTGCTAGAACAGAATGTCCGCGGACAAAATGTCACGGACAAAATGTCATGGGGACAAAATGGCAGTGAACAAAATGTCACGCGGGGACAAAATGTCACGGACGAAAGTGCGCAAAAATGTTTAAAATTTCAACAAATTACATTTAAAATCTCGCAATTTTTTGGCTTACTTAAGAGCATTGGTCGCGTTTCAAACACTAATTACTAATGGTTACTTTCTCTTGATTACTTATTTTAGTTTAAACATTAATGTTGTTTGAATCCACGTGATTTATCTTTCATCGAGACTTTGTACGTTATATGTTGACCGATTTCAACAACCGGGATACAATCACGTACTTAAGAGACAATGTTGGCGTTTGAAACATTGATTCTTCTTCTTTCTTTCTTTCTTTCTTTTAGGTGCCATGCTGCGTCGGCGGCCACGGACTTCCACTTTTCTCGATCTCTAGTGCTCCTCAGGAGTTCGATGTTATTTTCTATCCCAATTTCCTCACTCATTCTGTCTGTATATTTTAACCTTTGTTTTCCTCTTGATCTTTTGTCCTCCACCATGTCTGTCACTGCCAAGTTCTATAATCCTTCTTTCTTCATCACGTGCCCAAAATTTTCGACTGTCTTAACTTGATGGTAGTCATCAGTGACTGTCTCTTTCCCATCACCTGTAGTATTTCTTCGTTATCTTCGTTAGTTCTCTTGTCTGTCCATGGGACCTTTAGCATCCTCCTATAAAACCACATTTCTTCCGCTTCCAATTTCTTTTTCGTCTTTTTTTATATGTTCCACGTCTCAGATCCATATAACAAAACTGACCATACATAGCATTTAAGCACTCTGAGCCTTGTTTCTTTTAACCTTAATTGAAATTTTTCTTCGTTTGCCTCCCTGACTTTCTTCTTTATGTTTCTGTTTAAGATGTTTCTTTGAGTAAAAGATGTATCAAAAAACAGAAAGATCTTTACTTATGCTTTATTGATTATTAGAAAGCCTTCGATAACATCAAACACGAAGACCTATTTGAAAGCCTGAATAAAGCAGGAATCGACGGAAAAGACAAAATATTAATAGCGGATCTATACTGGAAACAGAAGGCAGCTATTAGACTAAATGGGGAAATAGGGAAAAGGATAAAGATCTTAAAGGGATTGAGACAGGGGTGCGGACTATCACCAGATTTTTTTTAACTTGTGCGGGGGGGAGATATTCGAAATGATTAAGGAGATGGAAGGTATAAGGATAGGAGGAAAATATCAATAACATAAGATTTGCGGATGATACAACACTGTTAGCCTTCTCGGAAAGTGAGCTGCAGAAACTGATGGACAAACTAGCAGAGGAAAGCGAGAGAAACTTTGAGAAAAGGACTAAACATAAACATAAAGAAGACCTTCACCATGGTAATCACAAAACAAAAAAGTGCCGAAATGCAAGACCTTATTAAACGGAAATAGAACAAGTAACTTATTTTAAATATTTGGGAAGCATTATTACAAGTGATGGAAGAAGTGATAAAGACATCGTAACAAGAATGAGTATGGCAACATCTGCCTTCATGGAAATGAAACAAATCTTAAACGAACAAGAAAATATTAAAAGAAACAAGGCTCAGAGTGCTTAGATGCTATGTATGGTCAGTTTTGTTATATGGATCCGAGACGTGGAAACAATTAATCAGACATTAATGAGGCTAGCATTCATCGAAACTTTAATTACTTAAACATTGATGTGTCTCGCGTTTGCTTGAATTATCTTCCAACTTCAACCTCATAGATCCGTCCTTGGGTCTGTACTGTTCAGCCAAGTTTACATCATATAACATTGTTCCTAAATAAATGTCATAAATGTAAATCACCAACTCTATGCTTCTAAGCCAATGATACTCAGCTATTCGTTCCTTTTACCTTTTTTATTTAACACATCTATCGCCTATCTATTATCACTTCAGCCTCCTCCACCCACACGATCGACGTCTCATCTCACTCTTTCGCACCCAGTGAATCAGTCATCCCTGATAATCTGCAACCGTGCCTTTGCATGCGCTGCACCTGAACTTCTGAACTCGATCCCAGCTTCCTCGCGCAGCCTTAGACACTGCAAACAATGAAATCTGAATCTCACTTGCCACAATTTCTTCATTATCTCCTCATGTCTTCAGATCTAAGCTTAAATCCACTATATTTTATTTGCATACTTACTTTTATTTAGCCTACTTAACTCAACTTCAATGAGATAGGCCTACAGATGAATTCTAATGATTATCTCCCGGGGGTTGCAAAGAGCATTATGCCTAACCGCCTAACGGTCCACACAATACATCAAAGATTAAAAGTTGTGACATTTTGTCCTGTGACATTTTGTCCTCGGTCATTTTGTCCGTCCACGAGTTAATACCGGTTCGGTACGAAATTATAGGCCTATGTCAATAGGTCTATGCAGCAATTTTATCCGCACATTTTGGTATTTTCGTGATACATTTCGCATTTTTCGCTATTTTTTGGAACCGCCGGCACCTGTTTGGATGACCTTTTTCGCTCGTCAACCGTTTATGAGAAAATGTGGAGTTCGCTATCGAAAACGATGCAATTTTCCCGCAATTTCCCCATATATATGGCCGCACTAAACTGCAATTTCCGCATGTAAGGGAGTCTAAGTAGGAATCATAAATAGGAAATTTCCACACTTCCCCCCCCCCGCAATTTTAAAAACTCCGAGTCCCGCACTTTTCCCGAAAAATCCCCGTGCTAAATCGGTATTACTAATAACAAGAGACTAAACTTTTGTCAGTTATTTTAAAAATGGCAATGGACATGCTGCTTTTGCTGCATCATTTCAGTGTAGGCATTTTGACATTTTATTTTGATATTTTCATTTTGATTTCTGCCTTTTTCAATCTGTTATTCTCACTGCACATATATACAATGTATGATAAACGTTTAAAAGTTTCTTTACAATAATAATTATTAATATAAACGATCTAGTGACTCAACGTTAAGAAGTCATACAACCAGGGTGCGATTTGTGACCTGGAGCAGTGGGGGGGGGGACATGTCGAGCTTGGAAAGATGTAGTTGTTGGGGAAATGTAGCAGTGATGGGATGTAACTGTGGGGGATGTAGCAGTAGGGAATGTGGCTGGGCAGTGGGGGGGATTCCCCTTCCCCTACAAATCGCGCCCTGCCATATAACCGAACTGAAGAGAACTGATTAAGACGTCTGATTCGACTTTTGACCTGCATTTGACCTTTGACTTTCACTATGCGATCGCTTATTCTTAAATCGCTCCCTAGAACAAGCAGTACAACCAGTCTTTCGAAATTTTCTTATAAAGTCGCAAAATGCAAATTCTTTTCTCGACAAATTATCTTTCGCACAGTAAAAAATATAGCTCAACGCAACACATTATAGTTTCTAGAGCCACTGTGATAAATGAGCGCCGTTATCAAGCAGTGCTTTAGGTCTTCGTCTATTTCTTCATTTCGACAAAAGTGCCGACCACTGGAAGGATAATAGTAAGTAAGTAAGTAAGTAAAATCTCGTAAACTTCTACAGCGCCCCGGAAAGCAGCACAGCAGTAGCTGCTTATTCTTATGCGCTTAGTCTTTCTTGAAATAGCTATAGCCAGGGTGGTTTGTCGGCCGGGCAAATGTCAGTGTATCCATGAGGCGGCTGGTCAGGTTGTTGTTGCTATGGGGGAAATGACTTTTCGAATAGGAAGGTTTTAAGTTTAGACCTAAAGGCTTGAGGAGACAGTGAAGGAATTAAAGGAAATGAGGATTCGGAGCTTATTGTTTGACCATGTCGTAGGCTGCGGAGGGAGGCTGGAATTGAGTTCCAAAGTTCTGGTGCGGCGTATGAGAAAGCGCGGTTGCAGATTTTGAGTGATGACTGATTTAACGGGCGTGAAAGTGTGAGATGAGATGATGATCGTGTAGGTCGGGGAGGCTGAGGCGTTAAGAGTTTACGAAGGTAAACCGGTTTTGACGAATGAAGTGAACTGTAAGTAATCGTTATTATCTTGTACTGTATACGTTCAGATATTTTAAGCCAGTGTAGTGTCTTCAGTATGGGTGAAATATGGCAGAACTTTGGTGATTTGGTTACTGCTCGGGCTAGTGCATTTTGAATTGATTGTAATTTATTGATGGAGGTTTTTGGGAGGTTATAGTAACGGGAGTTGCAGTAATCTAGTTTGGAATGGACTATTGAAGTGGCGATTGTGGATGCAGTTTTGGTGTCAAGGCAAGGACGGAGGCGACGTAGATCGCGAATGTGGGCATAGCAGGATTTCGATAGTTGGGAGATCTGTGATTCTAAATTTAGGGATGAATCAATTTTGAAACCAAGATTTTTTGCAGTTGGAGCAGGGGTTATTGTGGTATCTGGAGTCAGGACTAGCTTGGGACTGTCAATTTTTTTAACTTGTTGGGGTAGACCTATTAAGAGGAATTCAGTCTTGGATGGATTAAGAGCAAGGAGGTTAGATGACATCCATGACGAAATAGACGAGAATGCTGATTCAAGCAAAGTAATTGATGTGTCAAATGAGGATGGCGAAAAGGACAGGAATAACTGAGTGTCGTCGGCATAGAGTTGGTGATTCAAGTTGAGGGAATTGATTAAGGATGACAGTGGTGTGGTATAGAGACTGAACAATACAGGCCCTAGGACGGATCCTTGGGGCACTCCGAAGTTTACGCTATGAGATGATGAGGTTTGTTTGAGACACGAGACTTGGAAGGAACGAGACTTGAGGTAAGATTTGAACCAGTGATGAGCTTTGTCGGATATGCCGAACCAGAGGGAGAGTCGCTCGAGTAGAATATTGTGATCGATAGAAAACTGATCGTAGTCTATTTATTGCTGCCAGTAAACAGGTTCAAAGTCCAACCTCAAGTTTTGTCTACTTGGTCGAAGTGTGCTAGATTTTTCAACAACCATGCGGGTCACATTGCGGGTGCCATGCTACTACATGTACAAGACCAAGATTTCACCCCTCTCGCGTCGACCCTGACGATGTTCAACCATTATACCATTTAAATTAAACACTGTTCGCGCTCATCTGCTGTACAGTAGCGAGGTGGATGCAGCTTCCGTATTTATTCATGCAGCTCTTTATTGTTTAAGGCACTTAGTTTGCATTTCGGAATCAGTTTTTCACGGCAGAAAAATAATTACCGGTAATCGATCGACTGCCAAGTTGATTCAGTCTGTTGTTCCGTCGACAATGAATGTTGTAAAATAGTGTGTTTTGATCCTAAAAATGCTCTCTGGAAATCAAACTAGTGTTTGCGAGCGAGGATCAGAAGTGAATCGAATTCGACCACAAGCAATCGTCTATGTGTCTAATGCGTCGTTTTAGTGCGAAAATACTTGTTACCCGAAGTACGCATGCGTTATTTTTTCACCGCGTCTTTATTGTGTGGTTGAAAGACTGAAAGTGGACGACCATAACTATCTGCATCTAAAGGGCTGCCCTCTCTCTCTCCCTCCGTCCGTCCCTCCGTCCCTCCTGTCATATCTCTCTCTCTCTCTCTCTCTCTCTCTCTCTCTCTCTCTCTCTCTCTCTCTCTCTCTATCTTTCTCTCTCAAAATCATCCGTTGCCATCTTCAACTCGATTCTGCTGTTAATCAAATAAAACGGTCTTCTTATCGCCTTGAAATCTGCGCATCATGTATTCGCTTCCAATTAATTCATCGCTTAGGATGACAGAACGTGCTCTTGTCACTCGCCAACCAGTTTCAGCGGAGTCAGTTTTGTGACAGACGAAAACCGTGGACTATTAAAGAGAACCGCTGCCCTGCGCAAAAGAGCGGACGAGGTCCTCGAACCCCACTCCGATCTCGAGAAAAAGGCTGCGTGAGTACGGGCAACGGATAAGACGACTAGCATTCCTCTGAGGAAGGAGTTAAGGCGGTCGCAAAAGCAATCGACGGAAGGGCGAAGGTCAGCGTCGCTTGACAACGAGACGAATCCTATCTTTTCTGTCAACCAAAATGTCACCCAGCCGGTGACTTCGGACGTTATATATATATATATATATGTATATATATACAGTGGCGGCTCTAGGATTTGGCAAGTGGGGGGGCGTTGGGGTGGCAACTTCTAATCATGTGGGGGCCAACCATTTGTTGTTTAATGTATGTAGCATTAAGTATATGGTCCCAACTGGGGGCCACTGGGGGGGCAGGCACTCAATAGGGGCACGGCCCCCCTGGGTCCCCGGTGGAGCCGCCACTGTATATATATATATATCAGAGATGGGCACAATTAGACAAAAATCTAATCAATTAGAATTAGAATTAGTTGCTTCTAGCACCTAATTGATTAGCATTAGAATTAGTTCTACACTTTGTTTAATTAATTAGAATTAGCATTAGCTGCTGTCTAATCAATTAGAATTACAATTAGATTGTCGATGTTCGCGATACAGTTAACACACCATGCAAAACAGTTTTAAACTACTAATTTAATATCAGCAGTAATTGCATGCAGCTGCAAATGGTTGGAAATGGCTGGCATTTCCAGTTGTCAACAGCAATCACACAAAACACTTAATCTATCAGCTGTAAGTTTTTCCTTGCTAATGCTACCATGATCATCTCAGCGTTATACTATGAGCATGCGTTTCAACATTATTTTCAGGCTGCCTCGGATGGCTAATTGTCATGTAATTAAAAAATAATTACAATTAGCAGGTAAATTCTAATTGATTAGAATTACGATTAGCTGATAAAATTTGCCAATTGATTACAATTAGAATTAGCTGGTCATCTAATCGATTAGCTAATCAATTACTTCCTAACTGATTAATTACCCATCTCTGATATATATCACCCACTCTATCCGTCACGAAACTGATTACACTGAAACTTGCTGGCGGATGGCTAGGGCCAATGCTATTTGTGGATGGTACGAGCCGGTACGGCGTACCGGAAAATCTGTAAGCTAGTCTGTATTTTTCTCGAATCATCACGTTAAAAAGTGTGGTGAAAAATTTAAGCTTTTAACTGCATCTTTTGCTGCCTTTCTCTTTCCATTTGATTCTTCTGCATTTTATTTTATAAATTATATATAATTTATACACGTATTATTACCTCACATATATACCGAGGGCCAAAAATACATATAGGCCTAGCTATACTCAGTACCTTATTTGAAAGAAATATTTTTAAAAATAAATAAAAACATAAAAATTCCGATTTTACGACAAGCTAGCTCGTTTTGACGGTTTGAACGCAATTAGCCAAGTAAATGCATATAATAAAGCTTATACGGATCATTTATAAGGGCCTATGATGGCAGCAGATGATGGGTTTTCTGGCTTCATTCAGCGTGTTGTTTTCCTTACATTCGTTGGTCAGGCGACGCGCAGATCAGACATCAAGAAAGTTCTGAGCATTACCAATTGTGTTCCAGAACTAATTCAGTCTAAATTAGTTAATTTATTATTGCTGCCATATGAGTTCTAGCATTTCGAGTGATGCATGGGCCTACAATAGAATTACGTGGGAAGCCTTAACTATCCAAATATTTGTCTTGTTAGGCCTAAGGCCCATAAAATTCGAATTATAATAATATCGTATTTGCGGCACGAGAGCAATGAGAATTTTGCAAAGGACATGATTTTAAATATCCATATTATTATTATTATTATTATTATTATTATTATTATTATTATTATTATTATTATTATTATTATTATTATTATTATTATTATTATTATTATTATTATTATTATTATTATTATTTTTATTATTTTTATTTATTATTTTTTTTCGATTTGTTTGAATGAAGATTTGTGCCACTTATTATTATTATTATTATTATTATTATTATTATTATTATTATTATTATTATTATTATTATTGTTATTATTATTTGGAACTAATGTCGTCGTTTAAGTGTTCGCTTGTATGGGGGATACATATTAGAAACATCGAATGAAGTCTTAAATTAAAGAATGAAAATTTATTAGGCCCTAGACATAATAATTATTATGATTGATCGACTTCAAGTTTTGCTTAAATACACTTCTTTACTAAAGTTTAGGCGATCATTTCTGCTAAATGCCAATATTCTTATAGGAATTTTTGCTAGTAGCAAATATAGGTCAATTGCAGATTGGTATTTTTAGCTCGACGAACTTGCGATCTCCGGAACTTTAAAATCGGGGAATATTCAAATGAACACGCTTTTCGCGCTAAATGCAAATTATTGTCTGACTGCAGGCCCGTCGAGAGAAATTTAGGGCCCTGGGCAGAGCAGTTTGAAAATGTAGGCTTATATTTTTTAGACAGTGTCCTCAAAAAGTTCAAAAATTTTCAAAAAACACACAAGAATATACAGATCAGGTGTGAAAAAGTTGTGATGACCTTTTTTGCTTGTTAGAATTTTTAGGACGTTAAGGCACAAGCAATACCTTGGAACCCCCCCCCCCCCAACTGCCTTAATGGTGTTCATAATAATAAATAGTATTGCATGAGATAACATTTTGCGACCCGCCCGGGCCCCCTACAGATCGCCGGGCCCCTAGGCATTTGCCCCCGCCCCTCTCTCGGCAGGCCTGCATGAATGGAAATTAATTTCTTTGATTGTTATTTTACTAAGGAATTGCAAACGTGAGTACATACAGTAGTTACTGAGATGCAAACACTGCCAGAACAACAAGCAAAAATTGACAATCGAAATCGATATTTCAACAATCTAAGAAAACAGAACCGCTACTCTGAACTGAGAAAGCTATTGATCTCTATCGACTATAGAGATGCTGTAATAATGCGAAATTCTGAAGGTCAATGAATCATATGCAGGGCCGCCGAGATAAAAAAAATTGCGGGCCCTTAAGAAAAATTTATCAAGCCTCTGAAAAACCTGACAAGCAAAGAAAACGTTATCAACTCTCCAAAAACAGCCTGACAAGCAAAAAAACCTTAGCGTCTCACCGGATCTGGGCCCCTGAAAACTCCATGGGCCCCGGTACAATGTACCGGCTGCACCCCCTCTCCTCATGCCTGATCATATGTGACTCTTAGGTTCTGTTAGTTTATGCCGCAATTGTCTTTGTCGCTGTTCCCTCACCCACTGACCTTGCTACATCTCCGATTATTTCACACTTTTCTTGGGGCGCGATAACATTTTGGCAATTTTTTGGTAAATTTTGCGATTTTTTGCACATTTCACAGTTATTTATTTATTTAATACATTATTTCTCCCTCCTGCCCCAGCCCCCCCCCCAAATAACGCCCATGATCCACTTTCCTTCACCCTCTCAGCAGCGTGTATAAAGTTCTGTGCATAACATGACACTCGTTGGCTGACTTCCTTGGTTAGATTTTTACCTGTGCTCCAAGTGAGCAGAGTCTAGTTTCCTTCGTTATCTCTCACCGGATGAGGCTCAGGGTTTAATTGCCCCTTTCTACCCCCCTTCCGGAAATTTCAAATTCCCCCCGGAAATTTTGGCATACTACATCAACTAACAGCAGCCCCCTTGCTGACTTCCCCCCGGTTTTGTCAGTCTCCGCCCGGAGTCCAGAGAGTCTTGACTAAACACCGATGAGGCTTAGCTTTCCCTAATTACCTATTATAATAATATAATAGGTAATTACGGTAATGATCGTTCTTTCATGACAACTGCGATGCCCGTCTCTCCTGGTCTATCCTCTTTCAGAGCAGCGTGCTAGTTCTGCTTGACCGTCACCTGTGGAGTCATCTTTCTAAACAAAAGCCAATAAGCAAAGGCGAAGAGTAATGAGCGATAACTCAAGACGACTTAATGTCATTGCCTGCGACGATTGTTGCATGCTGCCGTCGTTGAAAGTGATCGTGGTGATGATGACGATGGTGGTGGCGATGACAATGAGGATGACGATTATGATGCTGATGACGAAAACGACGAAGATGACGATAATGGTGATGATTATGAAGATTGTAATAACTAGTGCAGCGGCGTGTGGCGGTCAGGAATAATTTTAAAATGCTATTGCACAGCTGCACATTGGAGAAAACTGTCAGAACGTGAACTGAACTGAAGAGTCAAGACTAAAGGATATGCGGGTCAATGGTCTTTGGCCGGGCTACTCAAACTGTTTGCATGCAGTGTTTATACTAGACCTGTTTTTTTGGGTGGGGGAATCCCCCAAGTTTTAAAATTACCCCCCCCCCTCAATTTGTATATGTTGGCTTGGGGATGGAAATCCCCCCCAAAGCGTGGAGAGACAAATCTTGTCCCCCAAACATTTCAAACCCACCTCCCATGTCAAGGTGGCTAGAATAAACACTGTTTGCCTGGCGGTCCGGAAATCTCTACTGAGACACGACTGGGACCCGGTCCGACCAAGAGGTTCCAGTTAATTTTTTTGATGAGCAAAAAACGTTGTCGTGGTTCTATCTCCGGCGCTTTGAACCTAAATAAAACACCACAGTAATAATTGGCAATTAATTAGTTTCCCCATTTGACTCTGCAGTTTTAAATAAAATCAATATTTTTCGTGGCATTTTGCTGGGGGAAAAATGGCCGTGTGATGTATGAAATTCATTACTCGTTAGTAATAATTCGATAAACAAGACTTTTTGGACCTCGCCGCAGTCCGTTTAGTAAGCCTTCGCGGCAGTGGCGTAGCCAGGATTTCCGGAAGGAGGGTTTGAAAAAATTTTCGTCAATAGCCGCCAAGGGGGGGGTTTCACCCAAAAAATTGCCAAAAATCGCCTCAAAAAATAAAAATTGCATGGGAATACATTAAACAAAATTTTTTCGCCTTCCAAGGGGGGGGGGGTTAACCCCCAAAACGCCCCGTGGCTACGCCACTGCTTCGCGGTCCGGACATCTTTTTAAAAACTCTTCTCGCTCTTTGACCGGGTTTGAAAATTCATCAAAAACTTTTGAAACCAGATTTTCTACGACTTTAAAAATCTCGACTAGCGCTTAAAAGTTCGCAAATATGATAAATAAAATTTGCAAATTTAAAATCAAACTGAATATGGGCGCAGACTTGGTGCCTCTGACCTTGGTCCCAGTCAAAACTTTGACAGCTGAAAATTTAAGGCTCTTAGACTGCGTAACCGTCCCAACCAACTTTAGAGGTTCTTTAGTACTTTTAAAAATTAATCTTATTTCGCAATAATGCAAGGAAAGCGTATTCCGTCCATTTTGCTCTGAAACTCCAGTAACAATAGCAAATCCCTAGGGCCTAGGCTGACAAATGGAGCTGCAAGTGGAGCTGACGGTTAATTAAGCGATTTTGCCATACTCATAGGAATTTTAAGACGCGTAACAAAGGTGTGCTCCTGGCAAATTTTTAAAAAAGATAATTTTCAAGAAATTTAAATATATATTTCTTTCGCTTGTCTTATTTGGCAAAAATATGAATAATTCTGCAGAATATATTTGCCATATTTTCACTGGAATCGAATCAGAGCTTCTGTTTTGCCATTTATTCGGATTTTGACTATTGCCTGGCTGATCTCACACCTTTCCTATAGCTATTTTAAGAGAGGCTGAGCGCCTAAGAATAAACAGCTACTGTTGTGCTGCTTTCCAAGGCGCTATAGAAATCCACGAGATTTTACTTTACTTTACTTATTCAAAACTCAGAAGATTCTTTTCAACTAACGTTCGCCAGGTGGCCTAATGCATTTTTTGGATTTTACACGTTATGATTAGGGTCGCAGCACGTTACAAAACCGCTGATGGGCGCGGTAACACAGTGTTTGGGGAACCCTGCTTTAGACTGCTTAATAGTACACATTTAGGATTTGGTTTTTCCAAACATATGATATTATAGGGGGAATTATAGCCAAAATGTTGCATTGTACTAAGTTGGGCGTGACTTTCCTGCTGTAGTTTGGTAGCTTGCAAGAAAAAACCGGACACGTGCATCTCCACTTTATTTTCCAGTAGGCTATTGTCTCATTTTTTCACCGGCAAATAGGCAAAATACTGGACAGTCCTGTTTTTAACCGGACATCTGACAACTCTAGAAACATGTACTGGCCAGGGCCATATTAGGGCAGGGGCTGAGGGGGCTGAAGCCCAGGCCCACCATAAAAAATAGGCCCACCGTTTTTCAAGCGACGACCTTTTTTCGCTTGTCAGAGATTTCCAGTGAAGGCGGTGGGAAAATTTTACAAGGGGCAATTTTTAAATTATGGAAGCGGCGACCTTTTTTTACTTCTCAGCCCCAGGCCCACAAGGACCTAATTAATCCGGCCCTGGTACTGGCGATTAGTTTTTCTTATTAGCAAGCCGCGTCACTCCCCACAAATTGATTAGCTACATTTGACGCATCCAGTTCAAAAATTCAGTAAAAAATGCATGATATCTGTGCAAACAGAGGTTTGTTGTAGCGAAACTACAGCCGACGAATTTGAACAAGATTCTTCACATCGCAAATAGGCTACGTATACGTCGGAAACATTTGCCTGGCATAACAGTGGCATATGGTCGCAGTAGTCACTGCATGGACGGTCATTATAATGGAGCCCTCTTCACTTTCACGCTCTCCTCCTGGTGATGATGATGATGATGATGATGACGATGATGATGACTGACGACGACGACGTCAACATCGATGATGATGATGAAGAAGATGATGATCATGATGAAAATGATGATGATGATGATGTCATCAACGCCAACGACACGAAGCTAATGACGCTTTATTGCTGCGACGACCGTTATCATAATTAGCAAATCCCATCTCTGTCTCTCTCTCTCTCTCTCTCTCTCTCTCTCTCTCTCTCTCACACACACTCTCTCTCTCCATCCTCTCTCTTATCTCTGTCTGTCTGTCTGTCTCTGTCTGTCTGTCTGTCTGTCTGTCTCTCTCTCTCTCCATCCTCTCTCTTATCTCTGTCTGTCTCTGTCTCTGTCTCTGTCTCTCTGTCTCTCTGTCTCTGTCTCTGTCTCTGTCTCTGTCTCTGTCTCTGTCTCTGTCTCTGTCTCTGTCTCTGTCTCTCTCTCTCTCTCTCTCTCTCTCTCTCTCTCTCTCTCTCTCTCTCTCTCTCTCTTCATTTTGGTTGACATACGACGCACAGTGCGTCGGTGTTTTTGTTTTTACGCCTAATTACCGTTCTCTTTCATGCCATCGGGGGCGCATGATATGTGGACCATCAGGACATCGTAAGTCATTATTGTTCGGAATAATTCCGACGTCTTTTCATTTGGCGCTTTTTCTTCAGTCTCTTATCGTTGATATATTCATGATTTCCTTTCTCCTGTCTTGCATAGCGCCATATTTTCAACTTAATCGCTAATGTGCATTGGATTACCGGTGCTTATAGGCATGACTGATATCGGTGGCGGAGACAGGGTTCCGGAGTAGGGAACAAAAGAGGCGTCTTCAGACAGACATTTCCTGCTCCGACTACGGGGCTTGATGGAATCAGAGACGTCATTTCACTGTTTTTCATGGGGGGGCAAGACACTTTCGACCTGACAAGTTATAAGTTTGCGAAAAAGTTGACGACCTTTTTTGCTTGTCAGCCGTTTGTAACGGTTAGTTACTTTTCAGCTTTTCAGACTACTCCACACCATACATCATCAGGCGCTCCTTTAGGACATGTAAAAAACTAAATACTAAATAACTCAAGAAAAAATTTTCCCCTCAAAATCAGGGGGCAAATGCCCCCCAAATGACGTCCCTGGATGGAATGTGGTTAGTTCATTGAACGTAGTCTGTGGCGGTCCTGGCGAAGCCACAGGCCGAAAAATTGTAGGGCAACATTATGTTCAAATCTTGATATTTGATGCATATTTTTCAGACTATAATACAGAACATTGACAATCCCAACTGAAAAATGTCTTTAAGGTAATCAGTTATATCGGGACTGAGCAGAGCGCCATATACGCCCCAATCCATGATAATCATAATGCGAGATTCAAGTCTTGATCTTTGGAGCAAATTTGCAGACTATAGGACAGGCTAAGACAGCTATAGGTATTATTATTCGGCAATCACTTTACCCTTCATTAGAAGAGATGTTCTCCTAATTTTTCTGCAAGAATCTCTCCCTTATCGTTGGTCTGCTTCAGATGGCGCCAGACTGCTCCCGCTCCTCCTCTTGTGGCTAGGCTAATGGACCGATCGATGGCCCCGAACCGATACGCACGCCCCATTTAGTCCGACCAAATGAGGTTCTGGGGAGCGTCGTGAGCTTCCCCGCCGGAGGCAGATAACTTTGAGTAATGTTAGAGCCATGGTCCATAATTTAAAGACTTCAATTACGATTTATCAGTGGGTGGCCAAGGATATAATACATAACTGTGTATATCGATTCTGTTGACAATCAAATTTCTCATCGGTTTTGCGCAAATTCCACGACTGAGCCAATCTCGAATCCAGTGTTTTATCCAGACTCCAGGCCTTGGGGGGAATTGAGGCTTTCGGGGGGGGGGTAGAATCGACTTGGTTGGAGGTGAACAGACACAGCGCAGCTGGTCCAGATGGAATACCACCAGAGCTACTCAAGTGTGCAATTGACCCAGTTAGCATTGCTCTCAACGAACTCATCTCAAGGGTGTGGACGACTGGACATGTACCAGTTCAATGGAAGGAGGGAATTGTTCTAGCACTGTACAAAGGCCGAGGACCAAAGACCGAATGTTCGAGTCACAGGCCAATCACCCTCCTGTCCGTTCCTGGGAAGGTGTTTGCCCACGTGCTCCTTGCGAGACTCAATCCACTTCTGACAGCGAAACGTCGCCCACAGCAGTCCGGATTCACGGCGGGCCGATCCACGATGGACGCGATTCTCGCACTCAGACTCCTGTCCGAAATCCACCGGGAATTTAACAGACCGTTGCAGGTGGCTTACGTCGATCTGAAATCAGCCTTCGACTCTGTAGACCGTCAGGCACTTTGGATGGCACTCAGAGGTATTGGTGTTCCGACGTTCTTATTGAGCTTAATTAAAGACCTACACGAGGGCACGACTGCAAGAGTGCGCATCAATGGCATGCTATCTGAGACATTCTTCACTGCCTCAGGAGTCCGTCAGGGCTGTGTCCTGGCTCCAGCACTCTTTTGCAGGGCTATGGACTGGATCCTGGAGCATGCTATTGACCAGACCGGGATCACCCTACCGGAACATAGCTTCTCCGACCTAGACTACGCTGACGACGTTGCTCTTCTGGAAACGTCCGTTAAGAACCTAGAAACATCACTCAATCAGATTGAGTCGACAGCCTCCAAACTAGGGCTACATGTGTCCTGGACAAAAACCAAGCTGCAGAATCTAGGTTCTGGAGGAGACGCAGGAGACATATACGTTAATGGACACCAGGTGGAAAATGTGTCAGAATTCACTTACCTGGGTAGTGTCCAGAGTTCTGATGGCAGGTGTCAGCGGGACATTACTCGCAGAATCGGCATAGCTGCATCTGCCATGAGATCTCTTCAAAATTTATGGCGCCAAAGACAGATACAGCTCGGTACTAAGATCCGAATTTATCAGTCCTGCGTCCTGCCAATTCTCCTATATGGTTCTGAGACTTGGACTCTGCTTACACGAGACTCTGAAAGACTACAGGCATTCCATATGCGCTGCCAGAGACAGATTCTCTGCATTCGCTGGTTCGACTTCGTGACCAACGAAGCAGTCTCCAAACAGACTGCCCTCCTGCCAGTGACAGAAATTATCACGCGACGCCGTCTGTCGCTCTTCGGTCACGTGGCTCGCCAGAACAAGAACATTCCGGCCCATCGCGCTCTTGCCTGCGCCATTGCTCGACGCACCGAGACGCGTCCTCCTCCGAGCTGGAGAAGACCTCCTGGCAGACCACGCCGTACATGGCCCCAGCAGATCGGCGATGGTCTTCCTTCCACAATTTTTCATGAATGGCACTCAGCCATCGGTCGCGGTCACAACTCGCGCAACACGAGATTGGCACAACGGACCTCTGTCGTCCATGTGAACAAATGAATGAATGAAATGAGACACAGTTCAATACAAAATTTGTGTTAAGTGCTGGGATTTTGGGGAGAAATTTTGAGGTTGGGGGGATCTCACCTCCTAAGAGGCCTGTATAAAACACTGCGATTATGTATCCGGCGAGTATACGCGGGGGGGGGGAGGAAGCGGGAGGCGAAGACATAATAAACAGCGTGAAAAACAGCGACAAGCAAAAAAGGTCATCACCAGTTTTCGAGAGTTGCAACATCGAATCGTGAAACCAATGACAAGCCAAAAAAGTTCATCGCCAATTTTTTAAGACTTGTTCAGGGGCCCGTCGGCCCTTCAGCACAGGGCCGTGACAGGGGCCCGGAAATTCTCTCGGCGGGCCTGGCCATGTCGGTAGACTAACTATCCGACTCCCATTTTCAAATCCTGTGCTGTCTGCCGACGAGTATTTTGCGAAAGGCAAAAACGAAGAGATTGTCAAACAAATCAATACTCTATTTTCATTCTTTTTTAATTATTCTTGTGTTATTCAGAAGCGCTTCAACGTCTAACCATTGCGGGTTTGTCATCCCACGTAGGCCTAATCGAGTTTCTGGAATGTTTGCCTTCAACATCGAATAATTGTGCTTTATCTATGACATTCAGATTCAGTTTCGGACACACAATGGCCATATGTATATTGTGTTCAGTCGTCGAATGATGAGATTTTTCAAGAAGTTTGTCAGAACCGATAGATAGGTTGGGTTTCGACTTCCTCCTTTTCTCCTCTGGTCCATTACTATTAGTCTGAATAGTGTGTGCTGTTGTGCTGTGGTGCTGTGCTACGCCGAAATAACGAGACGATAACGATAACAATGATGAAATGATGATGATGATGATGATGATGATGACATGATGATTGGGATGATGATAACGATGATGATGATGATTATGATGATAACGATTATGATGATACCGATGATAACAATGATGATTGTGATGATGATAACGATGAAGGTGATAACGATGATGGTGATGATAACGATGATGATGATGATGAAAACGATGATGATGACGCTGACGATGATGACGCTGACGATGATGATGCGGATGGTGACTTTCAGTCGTTTAATAATCGACCGCTGGTGTCTTCTGGTGTCGCAGGTACATCGCCACCGTGCATCCCATTCAGGCGCACATCGTCTGCAGCCGACGACACACTCTGCTGGCCATC
Organism: Metaphire vulgaris; assembly: GCA_018105865.1. NCBI lineage: Eukaryota > Metazoa > Annelida > Clitellata > Crassiclitellata > Megascolecidae > Metaphire > Metaphire vulgaris. The sequence continues at coordinate 8,089,589 of CM030837.1, forward strand.
GGCGTCATCTGGCCGCTGTCCATCCTCTGTGGCCTACCGACGATCTTCTTCAACACCCTCCGTAGTCCCGCTCCATCCGTGCCAGTCACCCTCTGTCTCATCCACTTTCCAGGCGACCACGTGACCGGAAGCGCCGTCTACAAGGGTTCGGAGTTCGTCGTCTTCTTCCTGGTTCCGGTCGTCGTCCAGGTGGCGCTCTACTGCGTCATCGGTCGCCGGCTGTTCGTCGGAACCGCCGACCTGCACCGGAAGATGAGGGTCACCGACGGGGTCAATCAGAAGGAACGCGACCCGGAAGCGATCCGGTCTCGTAGAGGGGTCGTTAGGATGCTGATAGCGAGCGTCGTCGTCTACTTCGTCAGTTACGCCCCGGCGCAGATCCCGCTCTTCTACAACCTGTTGGCGGACCATCCGTTCCGCAGCAACTGGGGATTCCTCGTGCTGCTCATGACCCTGTCGTCGGCCAATTCGGCCGCCAATCCCGTCCTCTATGCAGCGTTCAGCCAGAACTTCAGGCGCCGATTCAAGCGCGTTCTCTGCCTCTTCCGTCGTCAACGAGGAGGAGACGACGTCGACGACGACCGCAGAAGCAGAACACGGTCTCAGAAGACCGTCATGTCGATGGAATCTTATCATCCGAACGCAAGAACAAGGGTCCTGTTGACGACAGCAACATCATCTGCAATCGACGAATATGAAGTCTGAAATAATCACAATAGATAAATAATTAATTAATATACTGTAGGCTATACTCAAGCGCATAAGGACGTTGCAATGTTAATTGCCGATTGCTTTGTCAAACAATGTGCAGCAGAGGAGCCGAGAGAAATTCCGGACCCCTGTGCATCAGGGTTTAATCTAGGCCGTTTCCGGGGGAATTGCCCTTTCCCCCCTGAAATTTCAAATTCCCCCCCGGAAATTTTGGCATACTACATCAAGTAGGCCTAACAGCAGCCCCCTAGCAAAATTCCCCCCGGCTTTGTCAGCTCCCCCCGGCTTTGTCAGTTTCCCCCGGAGTCCATGAATCTAGTTTAAACACTGCTGTGCATATATGGGCCTACGGGCCCCTTACAAGTCTTTAAAAATTGCTGACGACCTTTTTATGCCTGTCGACGTTTTCACGCTGTTTATGATGTCCTTAGCGCCCGGGCCTCACTTTTACTGGTCTGGTCCTGTGCATATAACATGGTGGCCTCCTTTTTGTGTTATTATTGTTAATAATACATCTTCATCATCGGTCCGGGCCCAGGGACGTCATTTGGGGGGGGGGGCAGGGGGGCATTTGCCCCCTGATTTTGAGGGAAAAATTATTTTTGCCAATGTTTGTGTTATTTAGATTTTACACGCCCTAAAGGAGTGCTTGATGATGTCGAGTAATTTGAAGTAACTACTTTAACTAACCGTGAAAATTGGCCGACAAGCAAAAAAAAGGTCGTCAGCTTTTTCGCAAACTTGTTACTTGTCAGGTCGAAAGTGTTTTGCCCACCTGAAAACAGTGAAATGACGTCTCTGTCCGGGCCCCCTCCAGGCCGCCGGGCCCCTGTGCATTTGTCCCCCTGCCCCCTCTCTCAACGGCCCTGATGTGCAGTGTTCTAATCCAGTGTGTTCCCAAACTTTACATTTTCGATCCGCAGCTCCCTTGGAAAGCGTTACGTGTGTGTGGGTGGGCGCGTGGGCGCAAGCTTAACGTTCATCATCATCATGTGTCATCTTCATATCTGAAGGTTGACGGTCATGAGTTGTTTCCACTTCGTTCTGTCTTCAGCAATCCTTTTTAGTCTTCCGTAGTTCTTTTCCTGTATGTGTTCCTTAACGTCGTCCAGCCAGTCTCTTCTAGGTCTTCCTCTGGCCCTGTTTCCCTCATATCTGCCCTCTAATAGGACTTTTGCTTGTTCTGTGCTTGAACCCCGCATTATGTGTCCAGCATACTGAGTTTTCCTGTTTAGCTTAACGTTACGTAGCGCTTTTTAAAACCGAGCGAGAAAAGTGTCACGGATGAAAATTCCATCTTTGAGAGGAGGCTTGGAAGCTGATTCCAGAGTGATGGACCAATCGTTTTGAACGCACGCTCTCCCAATCTGGTACGAGTGCCTGGCACGCACAATGTCCTGGTGAGGTTAGAACGTGTGACCATAGTTCCAGTGAGAGCTTTAGGGCCTATCAGATAACAGTTTACAGTCTCGAATAAGATACTGCGGTGCTTCTATTCTTAGACATTTGTCGACTAGCGAAAGCAGCTTGAACGATATTCGCTTATGTACCGGCATAAAATAGCCACGCATTCAGTCATATTTTCAGCGCCCATATAGTTCTTATAGGTATAATTAAAGGGATTTCCAAAATTTTTCCTTATAGTGGATCATTCAAAGTATACAACGGTGATTTGGTATCACTTTGATAAAAGAGCATGAGAAAATTACTGTGCTCTACTCCTGACCACAACCTCCACAGGGGCAGGTAGGGTTGCCAGATTTCCAAAGTCAAAATACGGGAGATTGTTGTTACCGCGATCAATGCGCCCACTCCACGCAGTCCACGGTCCAGTTCATTGTGAATTATTATGGCTAGAGCTATACTACACAACAGTACTGTAGAGCAGTGGCGTAGCTAGGATTTACGGAAGGGTTTTTTTTGGTTTTGGTCATGGTCAACTGTTAAAAATTGTAACAAAATCTCGACAAGCAAAAAATGTTCGTCCGCTCACACTGACACCTTGTTTTCCTTCGTTAGTGTTTGGCAAGCAAAAAAGGTCAACGCTTTTAATTAACTACATTATTTCTTCAATTTCTTGAATTCGTACCGTTTTTAAGCAATTTTTTTTACTCCGGCAACCCCACGGGGTGGGGTTGATCTACAAATCCGCAATCCGAAAATAAAAATGCGTGAAACAATGAAAAAATCTTTTAGTGACAGCTACGGGAGTTTAACCCCCAAACTTCCTCCTTTCGGCTGCGTCACTGCTATAGAGCATAGACTAGGAAAAAGCAGTGTACAACACTGTCCATGCACTGCATCATCTGTATGTAGTGAATTAATATTACAAACAAGTTATAGGCTAATAATATCATTATCATAGACCTCCCAACGAGTCCTATGTTCCTGCAGTTAAAGTAAGAAGCAGAGGGGCATTGCCGTCTGCCTCAGAGCCTCTATTATCTTGTCTGACATTGTACTAAACTGTACTAATGACTTTTATTTGACCTTTTATCACGCCAGAAAATGTAGTATTGTTTCGATTTTAAACGGCGTCTCAATGAAGTCTATCGACCTAGCCAAATACGGGAGATTTGGTCTCCCGCGTGGCATCCGTCCGAGAGGCGGGAGACTGGGGCTGAAATACGGGAGCCTCCCGTAAAATACGGGAGATCTGGCAACCCTAGGGGCAGGTTAGAATAAATGTGACCAGGAAATTGTAAATTTCTCGCTTTGCCGTTTTAATTCTTTAAATATAGAATTATATTTATTTTATAACTTTAAAGAGTAGGCCTAATTTTAGTAAATTTTCCGTTTGTTTTATGATAGTATAGCGAACCGGGACTATGGTTCTAGTGAACTTGTATGTCGGCCTACAGTATATATATATATATATATATATATATATATATATATATATTTTGCCCAAGATGACGCTTGCCCAGCCTGCCACACGGGTTGACTTAACTCCGTGGTTCGTAACCTTTTAGTGATCACATAAGCCTACCTCTGACACAAGTATGAGAGTGAAGTATCCCCTACCAGCCTACATTACCTTAGGCCTATATAGGGATATTTTTACACCCCCTAACACCTCCCAATCTGAGACCGACACCCCCATAGAGGGAGATTTTCCCCCAAAGCCTCAACATCCCCCAAATCTCAGCAATTACACAAATTTTGCATTAAACTATGTCTTTTCCCCTCCAGCCAAGTCCATTCCCCTCCAAAGGCCTGGAGTCTGGATAAAACACTGGGCGGCGACCGACTTCAACACCAACATCCCTGTTAAAACATTAAAAATCACACAATATTGCAAAACTTTTTCCATTAGGTCATCAAAATATTTGCCACAATGCCACAAGAGAATTATGCATCTGCAAATCTATGGCAATGTAGGCATGAGACTCCTTAAAAAACAGTGTCCAGTTGGTTTTATATTAATACAAATTCTGTTAAAACATATTTATTAAAACCAGTTTCATTGTTCAAAATTCGCTGATGACACAAAACTGTGTGGACAGAGTGATAGTGAAGCAGAAGCAAAAATTTTACAACAAGACCTTAATAGACTATCCCAGTGGTCGGCAGATTGGCAAATGCTTTTTAATACAGATAAATGCTCGGTGATGCACATTGGGAAGAAGGGAACAGATCATGAATTTAAGTTATGTGGGAAGGGACTAAAAGTGACAAACGAGGAGAAAGATCTAGGGGTCATCATGCATAACAGCTTAAAGCCATCTAGGCAATGTGCAGAGGCAGCTAATAAGGCCAACAAAATTCTAGGTCTGATCAAAAGAACGATAGTGAGCAGAGAGAAGGATGTAATAATAAGACTTTACAAGACATTGGTACGTCCACATTTAGAGTTTTGTGTTCAAGCATGGTGTCCATTCCTGAAGAAAGACATAGAGACCTTAGAAAGAGTGCAACACAGAGCAACAAAGATGATCAAGGGATATCACAAACTAACCTATGAGGAAAGGCTAAATCACTGTGGATTGACAACCCTGGAAAAAAGAAGAGAGAGAGGGGATTTGATCGAGACATACAAAATACTAACAAACAAAGTGGAAATGCCAAAGGAAAGATTTTTTACAATGAAGGAGTATGATCGAACCAGAGGACACAGCATGAAACTGTTCAAGAAACGGGTTGGGAGACATAAACAGCATTTTTTTAGTGCAAGAGTGGTGGACAGATGGAATGAACTGGGTGAGGGGATAGTAACGGCTACAACTGTAAACGAGTTCAAAATAAACCTCAGTAGTTTAGGATATTAGATTGGACGGGAGCAACAGTGGTTCTCACACAGGGCAGTCCCTACTGAACCACTTTAAACCTTGTTATATTATATTATATTATATTATATTATATTGCCAAATAAAAAGACATCACCACTGACAATGAATACATAATGAGCTTTTGCAGAACTGATCGATGACTGTAACCAAGAGATTTGTTCAAAATAATCATTCATCAGTATTACAGACATTAAATGCTAGAACTTCAAGCCTGTCATCGGCACATACAGTATATGCAGAACTCATCATTTATCATCTTGAAAATAATCAAGAAACTACTAACAGAAATACCGGTACACTAAAAGTAAAAAACAACTATAACCCATACAAAATAATAGTTGATTATTTTAAGACAAGCTCTGAAGCAATTGATAACAATTAGCAAACAGCAATAAAAACTCAAAACATTTACTAGCAAAGTAAAAATCTAAACCTCATTAAGCATTCATAGTTTCATATCCATCCAGTTTCTAGAGTCTGGACATTCATCCCAAAGGCATTATTCTGCATGTTATTAAGCCATCAAGTCTTCTCTGCGCTTTCATAATATACATTCACGTCTATAGTTCTTGAAGATTTCAGAATCTTGGACCCTTACAAACCTCACTTTTTCACTTAAATTTTAGCAGATATATTCAACAAGCTGGATATGAATATACATTAGAAAATGAGTTGTTTGCTAATTCTCATTTTATTCTAAAAAAGCCTACAGAAGCAGCAACAATGGATGTGGGGCACTGTGGCAACCCATGTGAATGGAACATTAGTTACACAAGCCATCTTTCAATTATGTGACCAAACCCAATGAGACAGCCAACTCTGGCTGCATCATTATCATGACCATAGAAAAATAACTACACTGTGTCTCAATTGAAGTGGCACCATTTTAGAAATCAATATAACTTCAACAAATTTTACCCCAACATTATACAATTTTACCCACATCAAATATGATCTATTCTACACAAAATTTGCAAATTTCTACTAAATTAGCTGTACAGTTTACAAGATATTAATTTTTAAATATTTGAACTGGAAAACAAGTTTCTACAATGGGACAATCACCATTGCAATCACCATCATGCAATGGCTATCATTCTAGTCCTAATAAAAAAATAATTAAAATAATTTTCCAATCATTCTTTGCACAAAATATGCAAATACATCTAAATTGTATGGCAAAATATGCAATCAGGCAGAAAAAACAGGAACACTGCTTCAGCAAAATACAAACACAATAGAGCAAGAGAAACATGGACATACAAAAATATGTTTAGCAATCTCCATTTGGAATGCAAGAATAAGGATTAATCATGTATGACAAAAATGAAATATTCTTTCATGGAAGTGCATAGATATAAAGTTGCATTTGAATACATCATATTACAACTGAGAATCATTGTTTAGAAGAACAGTAATGGAAGGAACTATGCCAGGCAAAAAGACAAAAAGAAGACCAAGAAGGATGGTTACTGAACTGGATGACAAAGACAGATGCACAGCCTCACAAAACCTACACAAAATTCAAAGAAGAGTCAAGGCACAGAGAGGAATGGAAACAATGGAGCCTGTCTCAGGAAAGAGAACCAGATGATGATGATATTTCAACTAAAACATCCAGATCTTACTAAACATTTTGACATATAACTGCATATAGGGGACAACACAAGCGAATGCAGCAGTTTCTGAAAGAAGCACAATAGCCATAGGCATTACTGACTGGACAGCAAGGAAACAACTTTATTTCATAATTGCACATATGAATACATGCAAGCACCAAGTCATTCACAAAACAATATCGCTTCATATATCATTACTTGACAGTGGCATAGCCAAGGGGAGTTTTGGGAGTTAAACCACCCATGGGCGCCGACGAAAACATTTTTGTAATGCGTTTCCATGCATTTTTTTTTCAGACACTGTTTTGAGGGTCAAACCCCCCTTTGGGGCTGCTGACCAAAGTATTGTTTTAAGCGCCATAGGCGTGACGGCCTTTTTTGCTTGTGCATTTGAAAGGAAAAATTTTAAGAAGGAAAGACATATAGGATGACCTTTTTTGCTTGTCAAGATTTTTCGAAAGTTGGTTACGGTGAAAAGTAAAAACCAAAACCCCCCCTTCCGGAAATCCTGGCTACGCCACTGTTACTTGATAATGCAACAGCCCGCAAATTCCCTTCATGCTGTTTCCACAAGAAGATTTAGCTGCACAAATAACACATTTCTGAATTATGGATAAAAAATACAAAACGGTTCAACTTCATCACAGTGCTATAACGAAATTCTAAATCCTGCAAACAATTCCAGGATGAAGCTATAGATTTCAAGATTTAATGATTAGTTTTTCACAAAGCAAGTTAATCATAGAAACAAAATAATTCATCAACCAATATGAAAGGTTGTGTGTTCAAACTTTAAAAGTATATTCCAACTTATTAATAAAGCAAAAACACTCTCATTCAACAAGATTTGCCAATTCATTACTAAATATACATACAGGTTGAACCAACAATGAAATTGGCAAGAGCTGTTTCTGTTGCATGCCTGAAAATCTGGAACTCACTTCCTTTGGTTTTTAGATCATTCAATGAATCAAGCACTTCCAAATCTAGACTATGCTTCAAGTATCTGTCTCAGTAGGCTTTTCCTTCATAGACTGTCTCACTGTTACCCCTCTGACTGATTTCTAGACTGAACTGTTCTTCTGAGGATGGATCTGGAGCTAACATCACTTAATACCCTGATAGTATTAGAACCAGTGCTATGAGAGTTAACCATTGTCATTATAGATTTTATTATTATTACAGGTACTCATTATTATGGTTATTTATTATTAACAAGATGCACTGTTAACTCTAGATATAGTAACAATGCACTCTGAATGCTGAAGTACAAGATTCCAGGTTGAACAAATGAATCCATTCAATATATGGAATAAAGCAAGAAAATAATACAAATAACGAAAATAATATATTAATGCAATCAACTTTGAAAGCTTCCACCAAACCTCATAATACAAATGAAAAATTTTATATCACAGCAATATCTTCAACTGAGATGAAAGCAATAAGTGATCCACACGTAAAACCTATAATGAGTACATTTTAATGTACTAGTAATGTTGCAAACCACATCAACTGGTTACATTTTTTAAAAACTGACAACCAAATACCCCACACCCAAGAGATTCATTCATACAAAGTATGCTTCCTGATTACACTTGAAAATCATTCACACAAACACACAGCAATACAAGAACATATATCCAGAAATATAAAGGCACTCCTAAGTATAAATAATAATAGTAATGAACTGAAGACACTGCTAATGGTAAGTTTATAAAAAAATATAAATCAGTAAAATTGAACACTTAATCAGCATCTCCACTTGATGGCACACATCAGAAGTGAACAAAATTTGAAATTATCTAAAAATAAATAAACAAATGATTAATAAACATAAATGCATAAACACGTAAAGCTTATCAATATCAAGGCACTCAAATCAAAGAGCTTTTAAATCTTCCTTTGAGTTGTGATCCAAATGTGCAATTGCTTATGTAAGGTCATTAGCAAAACCTTGAATACTAGTTTAGTATTTTTCTGTGATATTATACAGTACAAGGCAAGATTAACTGCTCAGTGGCACTACGTATCATATCACAGGTTTCACATTTCTTATACGTATACTGTGCTGACAAATTTGTAATACAATTTCTCAGCAGGACATACACGTAACTAATATATGATTCCAAAAAGTTAACTGATGTGTCTTGAGTTTCACAGAGAATTAACAGAACTCACAATTAATAGACTTGGATTCCTTTAATGAAGCCTCTGCAACTAGCACGGCAATAGGATTTCAAATTTATAGACTTTTGATATCGAGTAAGTACACACATAAAAATATTACCGTAATCACAAAATTTCTCCATGTAATTTGAGTGTTACAACAGCCCTAGGTTATTTACAGTCACTCATACCCTACTATGCTACATACTGTTACATGACCTCTCTCTTCTGAATCCTGAACAATTCTTTACCAAGGATTTATACTTTATGTCAATAGAAGTCAAATTCCAAGAGTTTAAAGTATCAAATGATGCACAATTCATGAGTATGGGTAATAGCAACGTCAGTTGAATTTCTATGCCATGCATTGCTTTTCTGCATTACACACACACGTGCAGTTGTGCATGGTGTGCAAGACATGCAATGTTCAATACAACATAATATGATAACTTTTGAACTTACATATTTTGTATTTCCTGAAATGCTGTGTCCATCTCTTCCTGCAATGCCTTATTTTTAGCCTTCTGCTGCTCAACTTCCTCTGTAAAACATCATAACATGATAATGAATGATCTAATGCTGTCATAAAACAACACACAACAGCACATGTTAAAGATATGATGAAAGGAAAAATGATGCAAAATGGTTTCCATCAGTCACAAAGAAAATATTGAAGCATCATAAAATTAAAATGTCTAGATCCACATAGTTGAAAAACTGACAGTTCAGATAACAACTGACACAAAACAATTAATTACAACAATAAAAAGCAGCCGATAGGCAAAACTTAATACCTAATAAAACAAGAGAAAATGCAAATGACAGATGAAGGCAGCAAATAATTTCCTTATAAACTACCTTCCAGCTTATCTACATGTGCCTGCAATGTACCAATTGATCGCTCTGACTCAAGAGCACGAGCTTCAGCCTAAAATTCATAAAGCAATGTCATAGAGAACACATTAAAAATCAAGAACATCAGTCTGTCTCCAGATGACTCCCACATATCTTAAAGATGGATAATGATAATCTGATTGGCCATACTTGAAAATAATCAAATGTAGGTGTAAAAAGAACAGCAACGCAGGCCAAATTAATTTTGCATATTACAGAAATACTTCATAAACCATTTCCCCAAATTTCACTTGTATGCATTTCATCTACTTTAATTCTCCTTACTTTAACTCTGGATTGGATTAAATAATTTTTGCAATCACAGGGAAAAGACAATTACTCATTCTGATTTATTTTAGAAGGAATTCCATAGGTGTAATTATCAACGTTCCCTCTAAGCTGCGCGAGTGCGCGCGCAGCTGATCCAGCATCGCCATGCAGCTACTTTCTTCCCAGCGCAGCAAATGAAGAATAGCTAAATAATCAGCCTAGCATAACGCAGTTTGAAACTCTGTGGCATAATCCGTTAAAGTTCAAACTTCTGTAAATCGTGATCAAAAATGGAACTTGAATAGAGATGTTTCATTGCATTCATCGCTTTGGTCAAGAAGTGATGAATGAAGCGATGATCCTTTCTCGACCTTCCTCCCAAGATTAAAATCAAAGTGGCTCAAATCAGATTATCAGAGACGTGCGCTTTATCCCTTTACCATACAGTATGCATATGTGAATTGTCCCAGCAACTGCTGTAGCACTCTGATTTGATCCACTCTAGCGGTACCTCTCTTTGAAGCCAAGAAGGCTCTGATGAGTCAACTAGACTTCCTACATGAGACCCCAGGGCTCAGGGCCACACTTACTGATTAATGATCATTTTCTATGGACAACTCAGCTACCGTGCTGGCATCTATTATATTAAAATTATTAAAAGTATGTAGCTGATTGATCTCATATTTAATTTTGACTGGTAATAATAGGAATATTTGAATTATCCATGATTATATATATATATATATATATATATATATATATATATATATATATAAGTCTGAGCTATGCAAAACGCCTTCGCATTTCTACGTTTAATATATAGGCCTAATGTTGTTAAAATGTTGCACAACGCTCAATGACTCTTGCACAATGCTGCTAGAGCAGGGCGCAATGCTACCTCTCGCTTAGAGGGAACGTTGGTAGTTATCCTTCATTTCTAAATACTTTTTCTTCTCATTTTATTTCATTTGAGAAAATAATCTTCATTCTTATTCTTGTCAATTTTCATGACTATTATAGGTTCCCTACAAACTGTCATTGTAAGTCTAAATGGAACACAACTGAAAGCAATGCTCCCTTTAAGCTGCATGGGTGCGCGGCCACGCACATGACAAGAAAACGCTGCGCTGCAGTTTTCAACCGACGCGCAGTGATTTTGAATTTAAAATAACACTGATTTTGTTGTTGTCTTGGGTAACGTGTGTGAAAAAATTCAGGTGCTCAGGCATGAAAAGGTGCCACTCAGGCGCTATACTCTTCCGCTCGCACTCAAAAAATGTAGAGGGAATATTGACTGAAAGCATTTAAAATCATCAGCATGAAGTTTATAGGAGCAACAGTTACTGAAAACTTTATAATCAGACCAAACTGAAAATATAACCATCCAGTCTCATTTCAGAATTAATGCAAACTTAAATTCCAAATTAGTGAAATACCAATTGTTACCATTTGTTTTAGAATGAATTCAACATAAGAAACCATAATTAATTATAGACCAGTTGCTTAATTGATACGAATGAAGCAATTTAAACATGGCAGTGTGTCAAACTTGATCACAGGTCTCTGTCACAATTTCCAAATCTATGCTATCATGCAAATAATTCCCTTTTATTACTATCTTCCTGGTAGTGGATACGAGACACCAACTGTCTCCGACAGCTTAAAGACAAAATCCCTGAAAATTAATTGTATAAAGTTTGCTTCACAATTATAAAATAAAACAACTCCACATCACTTACATCTTTTAAGCGCGTTGTCATATCCTTGATGGTTCCTTCGTAGGAACCCTCGCGCTGAGATGCCTGTTGTAAAATAACATTATTCAGAAAGTGTAGAAGTGAATTAGAATAGTTAAAACTCTACTATGTTTCTCACTTCATAAACAAAAATTACTGTATTTTTGTATATATAAGACACCTTTTATATGAAATTTTACATACCCGGCACCATGGGTGCGTCTTATATTCAGGGGCGTCTTATCCAAATTTTTTAGAACACAAAGAACTGGCATCTATGTCATCATCAATAAATAAATCCAAGACTGCAAGTAGATGCTCTTCAGATACATCATACATCATTCATTAAGTTGAATGCCTAATGGCTTATCAGTCAACATACCCAGTGGTGCTATTAAGACATCAATGGGGTATGAAAATACCATACCCGGTGATTAGCAGATGGTTTCATGTAAACTGCATGATAAGGAGTAGCAATAGACTATTCAGGACATACCTCAGTTAACAGCAGAGGGAAACTTTGTTTAAATGTCAAATTTGAAGCAGATTTGGACAAATGATTGTGATGTAGGTCTATTTTAGCATTAGGAAGGTCGATGGCGAGGGAAATCATTCAAATTCAAGGCAATCTGCCTGTCTGTCTGTGCATCGGTGTTCCTCATACTCTCTCCCCCGGCAGCCACATTTAAGTGAATGAGGATTGTGATTAATCAGGTTCTCTGAATAGAGATTCCATAGTTGATAGTTAAGCAATTTATGTGTAGACAATATATCGCCCACAACAGTGGAGAGAAGCCCTTCCAATCTCTCTCTCTCTCTCTCCTTCCATTTGTCCCTCCCCCTCCCTGCCGCAGGCAGCCACATATTCAAGTGAAAGAGGATTACACAGTAATTATAAATAATTAAGTTACTAAATAGAGATTTTGTATTAGATGATTCTATGTTTAAAGATTGATGCAGGTCTGTTTTAGCATTATGACGGTCCACGGAACGCCTTCAAATTGAAAACAATCTCTCTCTCTCCTCACCTGTCTATCTATCTCTCCACGGGCAGCCACATTTTAGTGAAAAAGAATTGCAACTAACCAGATTACTAAATAGAGATTTGGTATTTTAAACTGTTGGTGTATCTTAAATATGGGTGCGTCTTTATCCATAATTTATTTTACACAAATCATCAAATCCTGCATCTTATAATTGGGTGCGTCTAATATACACAAAAATACGGTATGCAACAATGCAACAGATCTGTTTCTACTTAGTTCCTAAAGCTCCAATTTCAGGCATTTTTTCATATAACATATAATTTAATGGATCATCATGAAAATATGTGCTTGCAAATAGTTTGGAACTACTTTTTAAGCACTGAAAGACTCTGAAATCATAGAAATTAACATTTCTTTACAGCTCTTTGGTCTAACTTCTAATGTCATCCTATAGCAAATCATTATAACAAATCAGTAACAAATCAGTTTTTCACTAAATCTGTGATAAAATTTAATAGAACCCAATTCAAACTATAAAAGCACAAGAAATACAAAATTCAGCAGCTGATCTTAATTTTTTACCTTTGATTCATTAATCTCAAGAGACTTCAGAGTACTCGTAACAATATGCAGTTCAGTATCCAAGGTTTTTGCCTTCCTAAAATAAACAGGATCTAACAATGATAAGAATTATACCATAAAAACCAAGGCATAATATTAGTATGATGATTATGTTGACAATAAGACGATGATACCGACAAAATGATTATGATGACAAAAACAACATTTCATAATACTGTTACTTAGTTACAGTTGAAGAAATGTTGCATTATAAGGAAGGAATGTTGAAGAAGAAATGCATTATGAAGAAGAATAAGAAAAAGAAGAAATTAGGGGTCATCCATAAATTATGTCATGCAAATTTGGCACTTTTTTGACCCCCCCCCATGTCATGCAACGTCACAAAACGTCGGACCCCCTAAAATATGACGTCACAACGGGCTGACCCCCGAATTTTCGTCTTCCAAAAAGTCTTGACAAGCAAAAAAAGGCCATCCTTGTATTTTTTCCTCTCAAAAAATCTTGTCAAGCAAAAAAGGTCATAATTGTATTTTTTCCTCCCCAAAATCCTTGACAAGAAAAAAGGTCAAGGTCATGACCTAAGTTTTAAAGGCCATGGCCTATTTTTTGCGTTACGTCACATTTACAAAACCCCCCGGGCCTATTTTTTGCATTACGTCACATTTACAAAACCCCCCCGTCGTCACAAATGGCCAGACCCCTAACCATGTGATGTAATTTATGGCGACCCCTTATGAAAAAGGAATGTTGCTTTATAAAGTTAAAAACAAACTCACACCCTAATGAATAGTGAAGCATAAAAATAACGTACAAGAGTAATACTTATGTAACACATAAAGAAACTGCCTGTGGAAAAGCAACTGGGTGAATGAGAGCAACAATGAACCTGAGACTACCTTAGCTGTCAAAACCAGTTACCGAGGACAATCTTTACATTGAGCATTTCCATCTGGATTCTATGAATATCATTAGGTTGGTTCTTCTGCATCTCAAATCAACAATTATCCTTAACCCTTTAACCTTTTGCTCGGGTTAGCTGTCTTAAGACGGCGGCGGAAAACTTTGACCAAACGGGGTTAGCCGTCTATAGACGGCGCGCTATATAAGCGACTGCGTACTACAGACCTGCACGATTTTCAAAAATCCAACGCGGCAACCGAGTTAGCTCACATCCATTCGATAGGCGGCAGCACCGTTTTCGATAATACTGACTATATATGCAAGGGATATTGACTGTAGACTGACCAAGGCTGGAAAATGTATAGGAAACATCTTCAGCCGGAGGCTAGAATGGCCATAACTACGCCAAATATGGTCCGATCTTCAAAATTTTTGCACTATTCTGTTCCAATTACACCTCCCAACAACTTTCCTGCTCACAGTTGGGGGGTCACTGCTGAAATTTTTTTTATTGAGCTTTGAAAATTTTTTGTCGGAGATGGTCCGATTTTGGGGTGTAGAGTGGACCCTACCCCCCAAAATTTTTTTTTGCACGGATGGTTCGAAAGTCCAATAAAAATGCTCAACAATGGTGCAAACCGCATCTTTCTAGCTTCTATATAGCCTGAAATATACCGAGTTGTTCGGTTTTTCACATTGAAAATCCGTTCGCGTAATTGTCATTTCAGCAAGCAATTGGTACTTGGGTATGAAACTCCATAATTACCCCAAATATGGTCCGATCTTCAAAATTTTTGCACCATTCTGTTCCAATTACACTCCTCTAGAACTCTATTGCTCACATTTGGGGGTTTACCGCTGAAGACGTTTTGCTATTGACCTTTGATCAAAATTTGAACAAAATGTTGGGGAGGGGTCCGATTTTGGGGTGTAGAGTGGTCCCTACCCCCAACTTTTTTCTTTTGGCACGGATGGATAGAAAGAGCAATAAAAATGCTCAACAACGGTGAAAACCGCATCTTTCTAGCTTCTATATAGCCTGAAATTTAGTAAGTTTATAACGTATATGCTCACGTTTTCATACGAACGCCTTTTCCAAAAATTAATTCCCCCGACGCGGGATGACTTTAAAAATTTAATTCCCCCTTTAAAAGGTTAACAGGGGAATAAAATTTTACAAACCCTCCCCAGTCTGGGTAATTAATTTTGGGTAAAGGCGTTTATATGAAAATGTAAACATATAAGTTTTAAATTTACCATATTTCAGGCTATATAGAAGCTAGAAAAATGAGGTTTGCGCCGTTGTTTAGAATTTTTATTGTTCTTTCTAACGATCCGTGCCAAAAAGAAAATTTTGGGGTGGGGTCCACCTTACAGCCTAAAATAGGGCCCTCCCCAAGGTTTTTAAAAAATTTTGTTCAAAGCTCAATAGCAAAACGTTTCAGCGGTGACCCCCTAATGTGAGCGGCAAAGTTCTAGGCGGATATAATTGGAACAGAATAGTTCAAAAATTTTGAAGATCGGACCAAATTTGGGGTAGTTATCGCTTTTCAAACCCCAGAACTCATTGCTCGGAGAAATGAACATTTTGCGAAAATTTTTCAATCTGAAAAAGCGAACATCTAAGTATATTTCAGGCTATAAAGAAGCTAAAAAGATGAGGTTTGCACCGTTGTTTAGCATTTTTATTGTTCTTTCTAACCATCCGTGCCCAAAAAAAAAATTTTTGGGGTAGGGTCCACTCTACAGCCTAAAACCGGACCCCCTCAAAAAAATTTTTTTCAAAGCTCAATAGCAAAAAATTTTCAGTGGTGACCCCCCTAGTGTGAGCGACAAAGTTGTAGAAAAGTGTAATAGGAACAGAATAGTTCAAAAATTTGGAAGATCGGACCAAATTTGGGGTAGTTATCGCTTTTCAAACCCTATAAATGTCTCTTTTCAAAGCCAATAATCCGACTCTCGGTCGAATAAGGCCTATTTTCCTTGCTTAGGGTGGCAACACTGGCTAAAATCGAGCTACTATCTATCGAATGGATAGATACTAAAGAGATATATAGCATTGGACGTGTCTCAGCCGTTGTGCCCAAATAACGAAACGCTACGAAACTACACGACGTCTGAGCGATGTTGCGCCCAAATAGTGAACGGCGGTGGACGACGTCGGAGCGACGTTGCGCCCACTTGAGAGGTTAAAGGTGAAACTCATATAAGCTTTGCCCTAACAGCAAGTATCATTACCCATTTATGAACCAACAGCACCCAATTTTCATTCATGTGCAGTAAACTGACTGATTTACCTCTTCAGGGTAATTTAGCCATTGTGGCTGAATACGACCCTAAATCTCTGGGATAAAAACATGAATGGATGTTCATCATTTTAAGAGCTAAAACATACAGTACATCTCAGTAACGCTTACGATGAAATGTGAAATGAACGGAGAAATTAACCAAAGCACAAAGATTTTCCACAACCTTCTTCACTGGAGGCCTCAGACTGAACTACAAAAAGGCAATTTATTTCTGGGCATTAAACGATGAAGAAAGCTGATTACATTTCTGCTGCATCTGCTCTTTCTTCTGCTTCATCAAGTTCACCTGTGCACAATTGCAGCTTACGAGACACCTGAAATGCATTTTCAAGCACCTCAACACTTTAGCGCCTTTACTAATGATGCCTGCAAAAAATTATTTTATATTTCATAAAAATTTTAAATACTGTTGATCAGGACTGTAGACCAGAGCCATGAAAGTGGTTCAAATGCAACTTGCAGGAAGTTCCAACCACACAGGTCAAAGTATAAAAAATGGTACAATGGATGATTTGGGGCTTTTTGGTTTGCAGCTTTTGAATAATTATGGACCAAAATCAAAATAAAGTCATCAGGACTTTTTAAAGAAAAAAATCAAATACATTTTTCTAGATCTCATGGTCATACAAATTCTCACTTTGTCTATATATATACTGTATCTACAGTAGTCATGAAATGTAGCTCTGTGTCTATGTGTTTAGACACAGAAGAATAGTGCTAGAAAATTTTAAATAAGAAAGTAATGAAGATAAAATAATATTCTTTTCCAGTGTTCTGCTCCAGTGCACTCTTCTTCACATCAGCTCATTTTTCTTCATCATCATGCCATTTGCTGATTGAAATAATAAGTTTTCTCTTAAAATGTAACAGGGCTATCTTTTCCCTGTGTCTTGAAATATTTACTCATTCATCTTCAACTGATATCTTGGATTCTTTGCTGGTTTTGGTTTATACAACTGATTTTCTAAATTCTTTAATCAAATTTACTCCCTAAAGGCCATAATTCATTCAATGTCTTGATTCTTCATAATCCATGTCTTCTCTGAGACTGAACACTTAGCAGTAATTTATTTTAATCAATTTCTGCTTCCCAATTGTCTCTGTTTCTTGAAAATATGACCAATACCTGACAATCATTTACCTCATCATATTTTCGCTCTGCTTCGTCAGCTGCTGCCCTCGACTCTCTGACCATTCTTTCCAGAGTGGAAATGCGATCATCGTCCAGATTTTGTCTGTTCTCTAAAGCCTTGCGACCCCTAAAAGAGAAACTAAACTTGCCACCATACCACAAAATACTGACTTTAACTCATTCTATTCAATTCAAAAGGCATTTCAAAATGTAATTTCTTCACGTAGTTTGTATTAAAACTTCCATATCGTGATGCTGATATATTATTTTAAGGAAACTTAACTGCTAACAACCTCTCACTCTCGTCTGCAACTTTTCCCAGTTCAGTCAACTTTTCTGTGGCTGTTCTCAGACGAGACTGGGTGTCCTCAAAATCATCCTCGAGCTGTCGAAATTGTTTTGAAAGTGAAGACAATTCATTTTCTGCCTAGAAATATAAAAGCAAAGTACTGAATGGATATTCATTTAAAATTAACGATAGTTAGTACACCAGAGACAGCACTGGCTCCAAAATATGGTAATAATCATTATCAGTTCAATTGATAACCTATTGCACAAGTATTGTGGTTGAATGCACACAGGGACTAATCCATACTAGATTTGGTGCACTATTGCATCAACCTTAACTAAGCTACAAAAGTAGATGAACAAATTTTGATGATTCAGAAATCTACCCTTCAAAAAAGGGATTTCATCCGAATCATTAACTGCCACAGTGGACTAAATTTAAAATGTTTAACATGTAATTTATCGATCACTATGGTTGCATGTTTCCTGAGGAATCTACCAGTAATGAAGGCCTAATGGTGTTTAGCTTCACTGCACTGTAGACAGTGCAAGGCTGACAATGACAAGGGTGATTCAATGATTATATGATAATATTATACCCTAATAGCCAATAGTATGATGACTAAAGTCAATTTAATTAAGTCTGAATTATTGGAATCATTGAGAATAATTATGAACAAGCATTTTGTTGTTTTAAAAACAAATCTACTTTAAATTGATTTATATATAAACGTTCTCTATTCATTTACATTAAAAATGTGCTAAAAATCTAAAACATTTTAGTCTGATTGTTGCTGGTTTTCCATAATCATTAATAGTTAGCTTCTGAAAAATACAAATTACAAAAATTACTAAAATACTGATGAATGAAATGTTATGCTCTTATAAGAGATTCTAACATCCAAGCTTTGAAAAGCGCTAATCGATAATTTCTTTAGACAACCAATAACTAAATCCAACTGATGCTGTCCATTTTAAAAGGGATATCTAATAAACAGTAGAAATTCTTCATGATCGAGTGACAACAACTGTCACTACTACCATATATATTTTTATTAATTTTTAAAAATATTAATAGATATTATTTTCCAAAATTACACCAAAATTCAAAATCTGGCTCCATAAGAGATATAACAGCTGAACCAGAAATCACAACTAATAAACTTAATTCAAATACCGTGCAGAAATTCTCAAATTTGATGCAATGCAATCAAGTGACTTGCAAGGCATTACCAGTCAATAATGGTAAAAACCAATGGGAGATAAATGTTATTAGAAACATAATCCACCATGTCAATTTAGATATCCATATATAATAAAATAGCAGGTAAGCCAGCCGTGTGCTCAAATTCCATGACTACACTTTATTCATGCACAGTTTAAAGTTGTATAACAAAAAAAGATATCCACATCCCATCCACATCCACAAAAATAATTTACAGATTTAATGAAGGTCTAGACTTCTGACAGAAACAGGATATCCTGTCATCAGAGCTCACAAGGAAAACTGCATTGCTTACTAGACTCCATTAAGGTCTAATTAAAGTATTTTGCATCTATAGAGATAAAAATTACAAATCTACAATTGCATTTCACTTATAAACCAATTGAAGTTTGTGTGTGTGTGTGTGTGTGCGTGCATCAGTGGCGGCTCCACCGGGGAGGCCAGGGGGGCCCGTGCCCCCCTATTGACTGCCTGCCCCCCCCCAGTGGCCCCCCCAGTTGGGACCCTATACTTAATGCTAAATACATTAAACAACACATGGTTGGCCCCCCCATGATTAGAAGTTGCCCCCCCCAACGGCCCCCCCACTTGCCAAATCCTAGAGCCGCCACTGGCGTGCATGTGTGAGCATCATATATCATATATAAAATATGTACAAAATCTTATGCTGCAATGGCAAAATCTACAACTTGAAAATGCACTTCCAAATATATAATATTTTTTGAAACTTCTGATTAAATACCTCACTGTGTTTTTATGCATCTAGTCTTCAGAAAGAATAAAAGAAGTATTCGGAGGCCACTAACTTCATAACTATAAAACAAATCTACAACTACTGGAAGATACAGGCCTATAATAGGTTAAAGCCAATAAACTTAATTATCCTCTGTATGGTTTTAAGAAAGGTAATGGAACAGTAAACAGACCACAGACTCTTGTCATAAATTCCTAATGTCACCTAATTCTCTCCTATCAGGGAAAGGTCACCAGAGAGAACAAATGCCAAATGCAGACATCAATTATAGGAAATGCTTGCCCTACATTTAATGGAAATAACTATTTGCTATTCATCAGTGAATTCTTCTGAGGCTGATCTCATGCCGGATTCTGCTCTCTAATGCAGTACATAACACTGACTAGCTGGGAATTATGCAAACATTGGAATTCATTCATACATTGGACTGCTTCAAATGTATAGTCCAGAAACACAGGTGTAGATACACTCTCTAATTTTGCAAGCATAAAATTTCAGCATACAAATAAAGTATAGCCCTGTGAATGTTTACATATAGCCTTGTCTCTGTCAAGTGGCTATGAAAGGTTATGTCTGTCCCAATATGTATGCCAACTTAAGCAACAGTATGAAAATGTCACCATTCCTTTCATTCAAATTCAGATTCTGAAAAATAGAAATTCACTTTTAGCTGACCAATCTGATACCCTGATAGAATATCCTAGTTCATTCAGAGGACAACACCAAAGCCACACATTTCATAATTCAAACATACAGTAAATTCCACTATTAACAAATCATTCCAGTCAGAGATAATGTACATTCATCCGCGAATTAATAAATTCCTTCTTTGAAAGTCCGGTGCCATGTTCAATTACCGGTGGCGGCGTTTCCAGCGGCCAAGCATGCTCCTGTGCATGCCTCGGAAAAGCGTCGTTCTGGGCGGTTCGACGATATGTTGCGCTCGTTTTAGCGCAAACTGTGCGAGTAGTGACCTTCCCGTCATTTTCGGAAGGTCCTCTGCACTTTTCTCGGGTGGATTAGGACGGTTTTAGTCGCTGATTCGTCGCCTGTCTGGTCCGCCATCTTATTTTGCGATTTTTCTATCAACGCGGCCTGGCAGAACTGCAGACTAGATACCCGTGCGGGAATGCTGCGACATCCGTTCTAATTGTAACCTGGAATTCCATCCAAAGTCGGATTCACCTAGATCGACGACGGTTTACTCACGGGAGTCCGCATCTCAGAAATTCTCCGTGTGGCTCGCCTCGCGGACAGTTCTCACAACATCCGCGGAATTTACAACATCTCATCCCGTGTTTTTGTTCCTTTGACGTACCTGGTGTGGATGGTTCTACAGCGGAAGGCTCCTTTCTACGGGATTGCTGTCGTGGGCGTTTGGGCGGCGATTTCCGTCGTTTCCATCAGGGCTGACTTTACGCTGTCTCTGTTATCCGACGTTCCCCATCGGCATGCCAAAGTATGTCAAAGCGCCTTTGACTTCGACCTTCGTCGTGCGTACGGCGCTATAGAAGTCATCAAGAAGATAAAGTCATCTCGTTAAATATAAGCATTGCACAGAAGCATTAAAGTATTTACTAAAATGCAGAAATACACACATACAAACACACATAATTTTACATATATATATATATATATATATATATATATATATATATATATATATATATATATACACACACACACACAATAAGATGTAAGATGGTAAAATTTTATCCACATCTAGTCTGCAAAAATTTGCAAATATCAACAAAATCAGCTGTACAGTTTACAAGATATTAATTTGTTAAAATTTGAATCAAAAAACCCAAGCCTCCATGATGGGAAACCCACCATTGGAATCGTGTCATTACGTCGCTTACGATTTCTATTCTGTGCACTGAGGTCTGCTCGATGCCTGTCTCTCTCACAATCTGATGCACACTTCGATGAGTTACAGGTCCAGTCTCTTGGTTAAGAATGAACTGCGAAACGGTTTCAATGTTTTCAGTCATGCAGATTGTTCATTGTCTACCACCACCGTGCCTCTTGTCTGCAAAGCCTGTTTCGTCAATCTACCACAGAAGTTGTTTTAGCGATCGAAGTGACCACTGCATATCAAGAAATTCTGCTAAAAATGTTCTTGCAATGTAATTCTTGGGTTGTTTCAAAATGGTTGTTAAGATTCAATCCTCTAGGTGCTTGAATTCGTGCAAGTGGTGGTCACTTTGAGTACAAACTGAGTACAAACTGTAAACGATGTAATGATGGCAATTGCAATGGTTATTTTTCCATTATGGAAACTTGCACTTTTTGGTTCAAATTTTAAAAAATTAAATATCTCAAATTGCATGACTGATTTATTTGAAATTTGTATATTTTGTGTAGAATAATTGATATTTAATGTGGGTAAAATTTTATAAATTTTGGGCAAAATTTATTGAAGTTATATTGCTTTCTAGAGTGGTGCCATTTCAATTAGGACATAGTACGTACACACACACACACACCACACACATATTGCAGACATAGAGTATCCCAGCAGATGATCAATTAAACTCACTGGGAATCAAATACCCGGGTCAATCCATGAGCATGAATGTATGTGCAATTGTTCACATATAAGTGGATGTGTGTCTACACATGTGTAAGCCCCTTAGTTTATGATATAACCAATGAACACAAATTGATGAAACTGAACATGAATATCACTGAGGATTTATGTTGTAGTTGACAACTTAAAACAATATCACATTTTCAAATTTTATAAACTTATGAGATTCCTAGATATGAATATCAACAACTGCTGCATTTGCAATGTCTTCTATCATTAGATATTTGCAGTTTGCAATGTCTTCTGCATTAGATATGGCAAATGGCAGTGTCCATGCATGAAACTATCAATAAATGAATTTCATGCAGACATTCAGAGTTTCCACATACACATGCAGTACAAATAAGGTAAAACACCAGTTTTTGAGCACAAGTGTCTAAAGAGGTAATTGAACATGGATTGTGATTTTGAAGAATTTACAAGATTACAATAGTTTTCTCAAATTTTAATTAGAATAAACATTTAATATAAATTATTTTATAATGCAACTTAAAAGCAAATTTATTGCCACTACCAGTAATTTTTAAAGGCTATGGATAAAAGAGATTATATTGCTTGAGGCTTATATTCTGGCCCAGAAAATGTCAGTCGTGAAAAATAAGTATTGGCATCATTAAGGATAGCGGTTGAAGAAATGCTAGTTTAGAAAAATGCACCTGCAGTCACAGATGCAAATCTCGATCAATAATGTTTGTTGCTACACTAACACTAGTAAATGCTACATGTGTGTGCATAATACAGAAAATTCAAATGTGCTTCAGTTAATGATATTCAATATTGGTAACCATTCCATCAATCAACTGACTCAACACAAGGCCTTTGAAACTGATTGAAACCTAATATGAGCCACAAAATGGAGAACATTATCTAAGTTTTATCTCATAACTGTTATGGTACAGTCCAAGTTGCTCTTATAATGCAGTGGCCTACTCAACTGATAACAATCAACATAATTAAGCACAAATTACCACAGAACCACTCATCTCATTCCATGACTTTAAATAGTTTACAAATACAGAGCATGCTTAATAATGGCAGCGACATACTTTTACAGACTTCACACCTGCACACATCTCTAATGAATGCTGAGAAATCTACCACCACAAAGCTTTTGGTGATCACTGCTGTTTGCATTTTCAAATAGCTTTAACCTATAAGCTTACCATAGATGGATAAAAGCTTTTAGATCATTACCTTAACATATAAAATTAACAGTACCTAATTCAGATTCTCATCAAGAATTATAATGGCCTGTCATAAGATCGTACATAATTACATAAGATTAATAATATTGGAGTATATTTGGAATGCAAAGAAATAAAGATCAGCACCAAAATTCAAATATTCAACACTATCATTGCACCACAAATACTATATGAAACACGGATCATAAAACGAGCGGACGAAAACAGACTGCTAGCGGCAGAACTGAGCTGTTCATGAAAGATCTTGGGTGTAAGCAGGCTACAAAGAATAAGAAATGAAGACATCAGAAAAAGACTGAGGATGCAAGAGACAATAATAGATAAAATCAGAAGAACAAGACTTACAGTAGATGGTACAGACATGTAAATAGAAGGAAATGCAACAGACTTCCATATAAAGCACTCTATACATAGAAAGAAGGCAAGAGAGGAAGAGAAAGGCTCAGGGAAAAGTGGATGGATAACATCAAAGAAGACTTTGAAAGATACCATATATCAGCAATCGATGATAAGAGATTAACAACGGAAAGAGATAAATGAAGAAGTTTCGGGTCTAGCTTGCATGGTTTGGCTTACATGCTAACATGCTTAAGCTGTTTAACACCAATTGTAGTCTGGCACTTCAGGGCACCATCGTCCGCCCTTCTTCCGTCGTCAGAGATCTCGGAGTACTGTTTGACAATGAATTGACCATGAAGCAACATGTTGGACAGTTAGCCAAGAGCTGCTTCTATCACATACGACGTATCCGCCAGATTTGTTGAATCGCTGGCAAAGAAGTCGCCTCGCAACTGGTTTCTGCGTTTGTTCTGTCCAGACTAGACTATTGTAATTCCGTTCTTGCCGGCCTTCCAAAGTCTACACTAGCCAACCTGCAGCACGTACAAAATGCTGCTGCACGTCTGGTGCTGGACCTAAAACCTCGAGACCACGTCACTCCGGCGCTTCGCGAACTTCATTGGCTTCCAGTTCAGTCACGGACATATCACAAACTATGCACGCTGATGTTCTGTGCACAGAATGGCCTTTGTCTGACCTATCTGACCGATCTGCTCCAGCCAACATCAACCGCCATTGGTAGACCAGGCCTACGATCAGCCTCTACCAGTCAATACCAGAAACCTCGTCTTCGAACACAGTCATGGGGCAACGAGCCTTCTTGTACGCTGGACCCCATGCCTGGAACGCCCTTCCACCAGCGCTACGGAACATAAAGTCGCCCGTCGCTTTCCATAAACATTTGAAGACACATCTGTTTAATTGTGCATATAATAATTGACATAATTGACATGAATTGTAATGCGCTTGCTAACATTGATTGATTAGGTGCAATATAAATAGCTAATTACATTACATTACATTAGCTATTGCCACTAATGAGCTGGCAGAAAGCAACTATGATGCTGCTGATGATGACTATTATGGGATAATAATATAGGATAATAAAATGAGATAATAATAGTTATATGGTTTTTGCAAATTAACTGTCAATTGGACAAAATGATACAATCATGAAAAAGGCATGATGAGAAATTCAATCACTGCATCCAGCGATCAATACTGTCGATTACTGCAGGGTTTAAACCCAAACTTTTTGGAACTCCAACCCACTTCAACGGGTTTGTAACATGCCGTGACCCTGAAAACTAAGTGTCAACTAAAACTGGATAAAACGCTAATCATGTTAATATAAGCCTTGTATGGACTGCAGGTATATACATATCTTAAAACTAAGCGTTTTGCGAGGCTAGTGACATTATGCATGGTGTTGGTTAGAAAACGACACCTATGAATCTAATATTGAGTTGTGACCCATGGTTCAGGAAACACTGGATTACTGAACATTTATGCACAAGCATTTATTATCTAGACCAGTGGTTTTCAAACTTTTAGGATTTGCTGCATGGTGGTCCCTTAGAATTTGTGTGATGACTCACAGACCTTAAAAAATTTGAATTTTAAATGAACTGTAATTAACACATAGGCTACTTGTTTTGTCAATAAATTATTTAACCAGAAAACTGCAAATCTTAGTCATCAAATTTAAATTCAAATGGAATCAGCACTCTCAGAGCCATCAGTGTGTTTTGTGTTGGTGAGATATCTTGAGAATGTAAACCCTTTACGGTCCCCCTGAAACCGCTTGGTAGTCCCCTATGGGACCAGGGAGCCCAGTTTGAGAACTGATCTATAACCAGTAGCTGAAATGGACATGGTGCATGTTTTTCTTCCCACAAGGCCTGCACCATTTGCTACATTGATATACTCTGCAATGGATTAAAGTCCATAAGCTCCTTGAATAATCATCCTGTCGACAAATATCAGATGCCCCAAAACTGCACATCTAATATTTGAAACTTTATACACAATCTAATAAACACAACATTTTGACAGACTGGGTGTAAAGATAGGGAAAGGGGGAGTTCACTTCTTGCTGAAGAAGAAAGTTTAGACAAATTTAAGTTCAGTGTACAATTTAAAAAAAACTCCTACAAAATAGCATCTATTTGGATTTTTGACATAACATAAGATTGGAGCAAATACTGCCAAAGCTGAAGAATTTATTACAAAGGCAGCTATTCTCTAAACTTCCCTATGCTACTGTTGTCGTCCCTGATGTACGGTAATTCCAGGGATGGGTCATTGCCTTTACATTCTGGGCTTTTAGAAAGCACCCTTTCAGGTTATGCTATGCCCACATTTTAGAATTAATTTAGCTTTAAATGACTTTTTAAAACGTTTTCTGGCTTTTAGAAATAACATTGAGAAAAAGATAACATACAATACTGACTTAAACATTTACGTGTTGTGTTATTTTGGGATAATGAAATGTAAATATCACCCACATTTCTTGTGTATATAACAGGATATATATATATATATATATATATATATATATACATACACTGTATATATAGCATGTATATAGTCTGTTATGTCACTCATGCCAACAGTCTTTCAGACTTTATTGGTCAATTGCAGGTGATCAAGGTGAGCAGTTACGCCTCTCTGGTTACGCATATACCAGTACTCTAGTTATGCATCATATGTCATGAATGCAAGGCCAAGCATTTATGCCTACAACGATAACACAATTACCTGTGCAACTGAACATGAACATGGGTTTGCCTAATTGCCTTACCTTCACTTTTAACCTGTAATAACTGACTTACATGCTCGATTGTCGCTGGAGAAACTAATAAATTGAGCCCTGAGTACACGCAGCAACTATTCACCAGTTCAGTGTCTCTGCAAGACGTAACCGCATAATGAACTACAAGTTCTTCCATTTACTGTCAAGCGCTATAAAACCCGGATCTTTCAACCAGGGCAGGGTCCGGCTACTGTGAAAGTCTGAATTCAGACCCAGTATCTTCAATAAAATATCTATTTTAACTGCAAATCAAAGACACGACAACCGATCCATTGGTCGCAGGAACAAGAGAAGAACCTTTTCAGGAGGAAAATTACTCAGAGTCCGACTGTAGGCCCTACCTGATTCCTCAGCGTCTGTTCAGTCTCCAGTTCCTTGCATTTCGTCTCGTACAGCTCTTTGGATTTCTCCATTTCCTCGCGAAGACTTTGCATTTTGTTCTTAAGGGACGTCAGAGCCCCCACTCCAGATGCGCTCGACATTTTCTCTGCGTTAAAGACTACGGAAAACAAGGTGAAAATGAACGAATTCTATCGAACGATTGCTTCGCCGAACGGCGTTCATCTGAGGTCAGCGGAGGAGCGCCAACGAAGAAGTCAGAATCACCCACCCGTAGAGAAAAGCGCATCGGATAGAATACGTTTTTCATCATCTTGCCCTTTCTTCTTCTTCATGTGCCATGTATTGCTACGTCGGCGACCATGGATTTCCACTCTTCTCTGTCTCTGGCTTTCCTTATCAGTTCGATGTTGTCTGTAGTTCTTGTCGCTTCTCTTAGGCTGTCCGTAAACTTTATTCTTTGTCTTCCTCTTGCTCTTTTCCCCTCTATTTTTCCTGTTATGGCTAGATTTTCCAATCCGTCTTTTCTTATTAGATGTCCAAAGAATTCAAGCTGCTGCTTTCTTATGGTTTTTAGCAATTTTCTTTTTGTACCAAAAGTTTTTAGTACTTCCTCATTGGTTATTCTTTCTGTCCATGAAATTTTTTGCATCCGTCTGAGAAACCACATCTCTGCAGCTTCCAGTTTCCTTTCTGATGTTTTTGTCAACGTCCATGTTTCGAGCCGTACATCAGAACCGCCCAAACGTAGCTGTGAAGAATTCTGAGCCGTGTTGTTGTTGAAATATGTTTATTTGTGAGAATCTTTTTGAGTTGTATGAAGGCTGACTTCGCCATACCTATTCTGGTTTCAATGTCCTTTTCACTTCTTCCATCGCTTGTGAAGATGCTTCCTAGATATTTGAACTGTGTTACCTGTTTTATTTCCATTCCCTGTATTGTAGCCTGCATTTAGGAATTTCTTTCTTTTTGTAATTACCATACAGTACGTCTTCTTTTATTTATTCTTAGTCCTTTCTTTTCACTCTCTTCTGCCACCTTGTCTAATAAGCTTTGTAGTTTTCTTTCAGTATCTGCCATTAGTGTTGTGTCATCTGCGTATCGTAGGTTATTTAAATTTTTTCCTCCTATCTTTATTCCTTCCAATTCTTCTGTATCCTTCATAATCTCTTCCCCATATTCATTGTAGAAATCTGGTGATAAACCACAACCCTGCCTTGTCCCTTTTAAAATTTGCCCTTTAGCCTTTAGAATTCTAAAATGCTGGACATTTGATTCAAAGTGAAACCAATGTTTCGATAGATAGATCCAGTTCCATGTTTGGTTTATGTACTGACCTCCCAATCAACACATTTTGTTGGCCCTATCATATGGCCAATGAATTTTTTTTTGAGGGGCCAATGTCGATAATTGCTATTTTTCTGCATTGGGCCCTCAAAGATTTTGCAAATTGGTCCTATAAAGGCCCTACATGTCGGGCCATCAAAGGGCCCTCAGTTCATATCTGCATTGGGCCCTCATAGATTTTGCAAATTGGCCCTATAAAGGCCCTGCATGTCGGGCCCTCAAAGGGCCCTCAATTTATATCTGCAGTGGGCCCTCATAGATTTTGCAAATTGGTCCTATAAAGGCCCTACATGCCCGGCCATCAAAGGGCCCTCAGTTCGTATCTGTATCCGGCCTTCAATGGTCCTTCAGTGGGCCAGCATATAATACTGCACCATCCTACCATATATAAACTCTCACACCCTTCACTTCTAAAACATAACATATTAATTTTTAAAAAATCAATGACAAACATAGTCAGCATACAACTTACAATGCAAGATCGATGATCAATTGTGATAGTGTTTATTCTAGGCCTTCTCGGGGAATTCTCCCCATCCAAAGTTTTATAATTTCCCCCCAAAAGTGTGAGGATGGGGGGCTTTTTTGGAGAGGGCAAAATGTAAAGTTGACAATTTATTTGGTTGCCAGGGCATTTGAGAAGGGTAAATGAGAACTTGAGAAGGGTAAAGGATATTAGGAAGGATGGATGATCTTCTGTTTTGCTTGTCAAGGTTTTGGAGACTCAGACCTCCCCCAAACATTTCAAAATCCCCACAATATCAAGATGGCTAGAATAAACACTGATTCTGATACATGTATCAACATAATTGCTGTGACAATTTTTGAACAAAAATAATGCTAAAAAAATAATGCTAACGGCACTTTCACGTAAGTGGTACAACATTTTAACAGCCAATATCAATTATTGATCAGATCTGACAACAAAAATATATGAAAATTGATTGCCATCTACAGCCTCAACTGATTTACTGGTATAGATATTATAAAAAAATACAAGCCAAAAACGACAATGAAATCTCTTAAATCTCTTTAACAGATATTAAATTTGCTTACTAATTGGTTACAGCCATGGCGCCCGCAGAATTTTCGCCAGGAGGAGCAAAACACAATGATCACGGTTATGCAACATAAATTTTTCCAGGAGGGAAAAACATTTTAACACAATAGTCACAGTTAGTATTTTATCAAGGTTTTCAAATTTTAGTGTGAAATATTGGTATTTGCATTTTCCAGGAGGGCAAGTGTAATCTCTTGCCTCAATGTGCGGGCGTGCATGGGGTCAGCTGCAGACTGCACAGTACAAAAGGCTACAATGTCTGCCAAAAAGCAATGAAAACTAGTCAAATTGAAAGTCCAAAAGAACAACTAATTTGAATAAAATGACCAGTTCTAAACAATTTCTTCACTATATCATAATTTAAATATGTGACATTGTTTTAACAGAAGCTGTAGGTCAGTTATCAGATTTGACACTGTTGTCAGACTCCTGGTCTGAGGGAAGTTGTTCAAAACGTCTTTTATCAGATGACTGCTTTGCAGCAGCAGTCAGAAAACGTTTCCGACCACCATCTCTGTCCCGAGCCTGTCTCAACCAGACCTTAATTTTATCTTCAGCCAGCCTGTTGACGGTATCTCTCGTTTGTTCGTTAATTCGCACAGCATCTGCAAATTAGACAACAGTATTGAGACATCAAATACTGTTGATTTGAAATACAAATATATAATTTTTCTCTCAATAATACCTCATGTAATATTCACCCTAAAGTTGCATTCTAGATGATGTATACCTATGGTCAAACATGCTAATCTGCTCTGAGTTTCTCTAAGAAGATGCGTCTGCATTAGCTCATACCAGCCACAGCTGCTAACGATTGGTATCTCAAGCAAGTTGGTCAATGTATTTACAAGTCACTAGAAGCCTGCACTATTGCAGCAACACTATCCATGGTCTCGACAGTAACTGAAGGAGCTGCACAGGACAAGCAATTACAACAAAAGACATAAAACCTAAATATTGGCACTAGTCAATTTAATATGAAGCCTGACATCAGCATATATTTGGGTGAGCAGTAATAATACATGCTTTATTAATAATAATAATAATAATAATAATAATAATAATAATATTATTATTATTATTATTATTATTATTATTATTATTATTAACGTACTGATCAAGAGTTTGGTGTAATTGGACTTCTAGCTTGCTGCTCTGGAATCATTATGGTGCATAGTCTGTTAGTTTAACCAACTTCCTACACATAACTGCAAATCACTTTGTATTGTTTTAAGCCCATTACAGTCAGTGTCAATAAATAAAGTTTGTCTGTAACAGCTGTTTTGAAGACGTATTGTGAAAAAAGCAATCTATTGCAATGACTCAAACTCTTATCAAATATATACAAACACAACCACTGTGACCTGAAATCTGCAAACAAAATAAAGAGTGCATATACCACATATGGAAGGTGACAATCCCAGTGCTTGGAAGGTGACAATCCCAGTGCTTGGAAGCTGTGCTTTCCTCTGTTTCCAGCCCAGTTGAATTGGCAGGACAATTCGTTCATCATAATCGCCTTCATCATACCATTAACTGTATTGGTGATAGTTGTCGCTCCAAACGTTGACAAGTATCTTGCCTAAACAGTTCCAGTTAAACCTTCATAAAGTACGTCGTATTTTACTAGGTAGGCTACATATAATGTACCGGTACACACACATCCAATACATGATAGCATTGGCTAAAGTATAAATTTTGGGCCCTACTGGCATGTTCAATGTTCTCGGCAGAGTACATCATCTTGCTGTAGGCTAATTTGAGACATAAGCCGAATTTTGCATATTTAAATGGCTCAAATAGGGTAACAGAAGGCCCATTAAGAGATAAACATCTGAATATTTATTCAGAAATAAATATCAGAGATGAAATGTGGGGGCACACTCAACCTGGATCTTACTGTACCAGTTAATAAAATTAACACCATCTAACCAAGCCTTGTCCAGCTTGCTCATTCTGCTTGACAAAAGATGCTGCATCCTTCAAATCTTTGACTGCATCGGCTGGCAGCTTCATTCCTTCAGGCATAGTGGGAACATCCAACCTGCTGCCTCTTGTTCCACCTCTGTTGACAAGCATAGTGACACTCCGCGACAATATCTCAATTTTGGAATCAATTCGATTTAATTTTGCAAAAATCATGCAGTACTCTTCAGAGGTAGCAAATGCTGGAACAACACATCCACAACAGTACTGGACAGCATGTTGATTTAATATAATATAATAATATATATAATAATAATATAACAAGGTTTAAAGTGGTTCGCTAGGGACTGCCCTGTGTGAGAACCACTGTTGTTCCTGTCCAATATAATATCCTAAACTACTGAGGTTTATTTTGAACCCATTCACAGTTGTGGCCGTTACTATCCCCTCATCCAGTTCATTCCATCTGTCCACCACTCTTGCACTAAAAAAGTGCTGTTTGTGTTTCTTGTTCTCTATATGAGTCTCTATATAAGAAAGAATAGTAAAATGCTTTTAAAATTACCGTTAACAAACTGGAGAACATGCTAATTGTGTCTATTCAAGCAATTCCTTATATTTGCATAATGCTAATTGCATCTATTAAAACAATTCCTTATATTTGCATAATGCATCTGTTGGACCAGCTGACATTCAATGCTGTTATACTATAGGCAGTGATGTTAACAAGGACCGACCCCCCAAGGACGAGGATAAGGACAAGGACTGACCCTCCAAGGACGAGGATAAGGACGAGGACCGACCCTCCAAGGACGAGGACAAGGACCAGGATTTACCCCTCAAGCACAAGGACCACAAGGACTGACCTCCAAGGACAAGGATCAAGGACAAGGACCGATCAAAAGTCAGAAAGGAAAAAAGCAAAAACAATTTCAAATCGAATCACAAAATCATAAAAGCAGAAAAAGAATGTTGTAAAACATAATCTAGTCAACAGCAATGTTGCATTGCAAATAAACAAGTGTTTCCAACAGCTGATCAGTCATGCGCGCACGATGAGGTCTAACATTATGAGACCACTTTGCGAAAACACTCGTTCAACTGCCAATCTCCATTGCTGATCATGCTTTGTTCCATTCCTTTGTAAGTTTGTAGACAGTGACACCAGCATTTTACGATACAATTAAAGAATAATAGAAATTTAAAAAACGCATGCGTCTGGTTCATACGCTTTCAATCAGGAAATGGAAGTTCAACTGGTATTATAAAGGAAACAATGACTACACATTTAGAATAACTCAAAGCAAGTATGTAAATATGAATCCAAATACAACTCTTACCTTGGAACATAATTATCAGAACAATTGAAAATGGTATGCAAGTAATTTGGTCCTTATAAGGATTTTTCAAGGACTAAGTTACAAGGACCAGGACAAGGACCGATCTGCAAGGACGAGGATAAGGACGAGGACTGAGTCCCCAAGGACGAGGACAAGGACAAGGACTTCAAATTGGTCCTTAAGGAGTCCTTAAGGACAAGGACCAGGACAAGGATTAACATCACTGACTATAGGCCAACATTTTAAATTTTGAACCCATTTCACAATATTTTGCACCAACTGGCTGTACATAAGCATCATAAGCATGTCATATTCTTATGCAAGTCCACACATATCAGCAACACGGACCTGTACTGTCCAGAGTTATCTCGCTCTGTTGTAAAGAGACCGCAGTGCAGTGATAGGAGATTGTCACTCCGTTCGAGTCGTGGGGTCAAACTTCAGGTTCCTTCTCCCTCCAAGACTACTAAGTTTGGAGAGAGATCCTTCACACGCGGCAACCCCATCTTGTGGAACTCTCTTCCCGACGATGTCACCACGGCTAATACTGCTGAGCACTTCATCAAGAGCTTAAAAAACGCATCTGTTTGGGTTGGGGTATAGTTGAGATGTTAAAGCGCTTTTGTTGTGGGCCTCAGCCTTGTTACAGCGCTATAGAAATCGTCCAAGAATTAATGAATGAATGAACACATTGACACGACTTTCCGATACTAGATGCTTACACTTTTATACACAACAGTGAATAGAGAAACCAGAGAATTACAGGTGTAACAGTAAGCAGTGGGTTCTAATCGCCAGTTTCCGCCCACCCCTCCACAATTATAATTATAGATCGCGTACGTGCTACATATACCATCACATGGCGGCGCAACAGCGCATGACAATGTTTTAAGAGCCAAGTCAAGTTTCATAGGGAAGCCTCAAATTGCAAAGTTCACCACTCACACATTAAGTGCAGACAATTGAATTACAAGATTTGTTTTAAAAATGAACTTGTTACAAAAATAAATTCAACTCACTTCACAGCGTTTAACGAGAGCAGCAGATCGCGGCCATATATCAGTCCCGCAGTAACATTTATTTGAATTACAAAAACTTCTAAAAGTTATGATTAAGTGTTATTCAAAACAAGGATGCACTAATTTAATTTATAATTAATATAAGTGTAATTAATTATAACTTTATGATAATATTATGCGTTATTTGTTGATTTACACTTGATTAAGCAGCTAAAATAGTGCACCGGAACTATAGTGCGTATTACTACGCCGGTAAACATTAAGCGACGACTGGCCGCGGCTGGGCCAGCTTCATTGGCCCACTGTGGGCATAAATCTGTTGGCGGGTCTTCGGCCAATATCGCCATGTGGCCCGCACTTACACGCGTCGGCCCTGCAATGGCCCAACGTTTGGTGTTTATTGGGCTACTGGATTTGACAACGGGGATTAGGATTCAAACCAAAGAACGACCATCGACAGATGTCATAACATTACTAAAATAGCGCTAAAGAAGTTCGATGATGACGATGACTACGACGATGACGATGATGACTGGCGTCGTGCGTCTTTTTTTCTGCAAACAAGCAGAAGGTTATATGAATATTTATGAACCGCGTGACGCTCTTAATGTTAATATTTCTAAAGCAAAGACAACTTTATGGGTTAGGGTTAGGGGGTTAGAGTTAGGGTCAGGGTTAGGGTTAGGGTTATTTAACCCTAACCCTGACCCTAACCCCCTAACCCTAAACCCTATGCAAAACCTTCTGCTTGTTTGCAGAAAAAAGACGGTGGCGTCGTTGCTTATGGACAATAATAATAATAATAATTATGCACTTCTATAGCACCAGTTCTAATACCCAAGGTATCAATCGATGGTACTTCAAAATCAATCCGCAAAAGATCCAGGTCATTCCAGAGATCAGTCAGAGGGAGAGAGGGAGACGGACTATGGAGGAAACGCCAATTGAAAGAGATGCGTCTTAAGTCTGGATCGGAAGATGCTCAATGAATTGGAAGATCTGACAGCCGGAGGGAGAGAGTTCCAGATTTTAGGCCCAGAAATAGAAAAAGCTCTCTTACCAATTTCAGTGTTGGTTCTAGGTACATTCAACAATGAATCAGCATACCTTGTTGAATGACGATGGTTTGGGTGATTCAACATAGATTTTAAATATTGAGGTTGGCCAGACTGCAGTGTTTTAAAAACCAGGAGACCAGTTTTGAATAGAATTCTCTGTTCTACCGGCAACCAGTGTAACTTTTGAAGAACAGGTTTAATATGATCATGCTTACGAGTTTTTGTAATGGCTCGGGCAATAGAATTCTGAATCCTTTGAAGCTTTTGCATGTTAGATCTGGTCATACCATTGTAAAGAGAATTGCAATAATCAAGTCTGCTGCTGACAAGGGCGTTTGCAAGAGGAATCAGAGCGGATTTGGGCACAAAATCACGAATTCGTCGAATATCTCTGATTTGCATATGAGCAGCTCTGCTGACCTTATTTATATGATCGTTAAACGACATGTTCTTATCAAATATCACCCCTAGGTTGCGGACAGACTGACTTAGATTAACTGAAACTTTCTGAAAGGTTGTCAAATATAAATGAATTTATGTATTCAAATTTACTTAGATTAAATGATGTACCAAGAAGTAAAAACTCAGTTTTTGAAGGGTTAAGTGCAAGCTTATTATAATTATTAAACATCCAAGACTGAACGTTTGCAGGCAAAGGGACAGATTTGCTAGTGACATGGAGGAGGTTTTATCGTCGAAGGCAATGAATAACTGTGTATCGTCAGCATAGAAATGATAGTCAGCAGAGAATTGTGTAAGAAGAGATCCAAGGGGCATTGTATATAAGGTGAAAAGGAGAGGGCCTAAAACAGATCCCTGGGGAACACCGAAATCTAATTTAGCTGAGTTTGACTGTGCACCGTTACAATAAACAGATTGACTGCGATGTTTAAGATAGGATGTGAACCACTCTAATACAGTACCCGATAAGCCAAACCAATGTTCGAGTCTGTGGAGAAGGATTGCATGATCTATTCTATGGTGTCAAAAGCCGCAGACAAATCTAGTAAAATAAGTGCAGTTACCTTGCCGTTATCCATAGCAGACAAAATATAATCATGAACAGCTAGGAGAGCAGTTTCAGTTGAATGAAATTTTCTATATGCAGATTGTTTAGGCAATAAAAGATTATGCGATGAAAGATGTACATTTATTCGACTGAGCACAATGCGTTCAACGAGTTTAGATATAAAATTTAAATTTGAAATAGGTCTATAGCTAGAAAAATCATTTGGATCGAGTGTTGGCTTTTTCAGTAGAGGGTGAACTAGAGCACTAGCATAGGTTGATGGAAAGGTACCTGATGACAGAGATAGGTTAACCAAACGGGTAATTACTGGCCCAAGCACATCAAAACACTGCTTAAGGATATCAGTTGGAATAACATCCAGCAGACACTGTTTATTCGGCAATGAGAAAATAATTTGGCGTATTTCAGACAGATTGGTGGGGCGGAATGCTGTGAATATTGGGGGAGGGGTTTTTGGCAGTGAGCAGTTGTCTTCTGTGGGGTGTGTTGGAAATTTGAGCCTGATGCTAGATATTTTATCTGAGAAAAATTGTAGAAATTTTTCTGCTAGCTGTTGAGGTGAATTTGACTGAGGTAGAGTACTTTTTTTGTCTCGATGCAAAAGTTTATTTAAGGAATTCCATAAAGATTTTGGTGAATTCAGATTATCTTTTATCAGATTGGATAGAAACTGGGCTTTGGCATTATTGACTAGTTTACGAACATAGCGACATTGCTTCCTAAACCTAAACCGGACAGCTCTAGATGTTAACAAGGACTCAGCCCTCAAGGCCAAAACCAGGACCAAGGAGTCCTTAAGGAGTCCTTAAGGCCAGGACCAGGACCAAGGACTAACATCCCTGCCGTTATCACTGTCATCGCACACTCCTAGTTCACAAATTCTAATACTCAAACACATCAATTTGTTATTGTTATGTTATGTGCAGTGTTGTAATAAATACTTCACTGAAAGTATTTAAATACTTTCATAAATACTTGGTTCTCAGGTAGTATTTAAATAGTATTTAAATACCCAAATACCAGGGTAAGTATTTAAATACTGGCAAATAAGGTTTAAATACTTTTTTAAATACTTGATAATGTATTTGACACGATTCGCCACAACCGTATTTTTCTGTAAAGAAATGTTAGTTAAAATTATTTCTAATAATGTCAATGTAGACCTACTTAACTGTTCAACTGTCTAAAACCATCCGTAAAGAAAATGTACAAATGAACAGTCTATAAAAAACGTTATAATTATGTGAAAAGTGCAATAAATCCAAAGTATTTAAATTTCTTAAATACATCTAAATACTCTATGGTATTTAAATACTATTTAAATACTTAATTTTGGATGAGCATTTAAATACTTTATTAAATACTGGATAAAGTATTTAAATAGTATTTAAATACTGAAAGTATTTAAATACTTTACAACACTGGTTATGTGATCTACTTACTTACTATATACATGTAGATTTGTAGTATTTGGTTAGGACAGGTCTAATGTGATCATGTTTGCGAGTTTTTGTAATGACCCGAGCCATGTAGCCCATATCGATGCCCGAGCCACATAATTCTGAATCCTTTGAAGTTTTTGTAGCCTACAGTATATTAGATTTGGCCATACCATTGTCACGCCCACTCAATCAGTCATCTCTGAAAATTTGCAACCGTGCCTTCTCATACGCCTCACCTGAACTTTGGAACTCGATCCCAGCTTCCCTCCGCAGACTTGGACACTTTCAAACCAGTGGCGTCATTTCATACTTTTTCTTGGGGAGAAATTTTGTCAAATTTTCGTTTACAATTTTTTTCATTGTTGGAAATTTTTTCGACTAAGTTTGAGTTTCATAAAAAAGTTGACGACCTTTTTTTTGCTCGTCAGTTCTTTTACGTTTACGATTACCAAAAAATAGTTGACGACCTTTTTTTTTGCTTGTCAACCCTTCTTAGGCTGCTGACTCTTTTTTTGCCCCCTTAAACGCAAATGACGTCCCTGTTTTTGTTTTTTGTTGCACATTAATACATCATAAATTAATATTTTCGTTTCCTTGGGGGGCCACGGCCCTGTTTTTGTTTTTTGTTGCACATTAATGCATTATAAATTAATATTTTCATTTCCTTGGGGGGGGGCACGGCCCCCCAGCCCCCCCCCCAATGACGCCTCTGTTTCAAACAATAAAATCTGATTCCTCGTTTCCTATCATTCCCGCATTATCTCATCAAGTCTTCAGGTCTAAGCTTAAATCATTCCTTTTTCTAAAATCATATCCTCCATAGCTGTAACAACCTAGCCTCACTGCCCTTTGGACGTTGACTATTGCCTGGCTGATAACATACCTTCCCCATAGCTATTTTAAGAGAGGCTGAGCGCCTAAGAATAAGCAGCTACTGTTGTGCTGTTTTCCAAGGCGCTATAGAAATCCACGAGATTTTACTTTACTTTACTTACTTTAAAGGGAATTGCAATAATCAAGCCTACTCTGACAAGGGCATTGGCAAGAGGAATCAGAGCAGGTTTCGGCACAAGATCACGAATTCGTCGAATGTCTCTGATTTGAAAATGAGCAGCTCTGCTAACCTTATTTAAGTGATCATTAAAAGACAGTTTTTTTGTCAAATATATACTACACCTAGGTTGCGGACAGACTGACTTTGATTAACTTTGATTAACACCAACATTAAGGATGGGCAGGGTGAGTATAATCGGCGGGGAGGGGCGGTTCAGCGACAATCAGTTAATATATATATATATATATATATATATATATATATATAACAAGTTTTAAAGTGGTTTAAAGTGGTTCAGTAGGGACTGCCCTGTGTGAGAACCACTGTTCAGGAAAGAGAGCCTTCTAATGGCTCCAGCCAATCACGGCAACCCGCTGCTCACTATTTTTAGATCGACGTAAAACCCCGTAGCCTATATCACAATTTCTAATACCGAAGGGTATCAATAGGTTTCTAATACCGAAGGGTATCAATATCTGGTACTTCAAATCCCGGCATTGAGAAATACAGTGTTTGCGTATAGTCACGTAATTGTGGCTTTTGTCAAATTGCAATTGATGTTTTCCATTTTTATTCCTCAATCAAACCATCCATGCACAATGTAAGAAATTGGGATGAGGGTCCAACCGTGCCTAATACAGCTCCCCTCCAAAAAATATTTTTAAAATTTCAACTTAGCTGCCAATGATACTTGAACATGTTGCTGTGTATAGTCAGTAAACTGTGGAAGCCGAAGTCTGGTGAAGTGTTCGTATTTCAAAGCAACGGCACAGGTTGTTATTAAATTTGTATTTACTTCTTTATTTATTACTAGTTGTTAACCTGCCGAAAACGACGGGGGAGAGTGGCTGTCTCGTTCCCTGATT
This sequence comes from Metaphire vulgaris, assembly GCA_018105865.1. NCBI lineage: Eukaryota > Metazoa > Annelida > Clitellata > Crassiclitellata > Megascolecidae > Metaphire > Metaphire vulgaris. Next base: position 8,128,886 of record CM030837.1, read on the forward strand.
TATTGCAAAAGTTCATATTATCACATATAAATTTTTAAACTGAGAAAATGTAAAGTGAATGGCTGAATGCGTAGATTAGCATTTAAACAATTTTATATGCGCTCACTGGGTGGTCTTCCCCCACCCACCACATGGGCTGCTCACCATAACGGAACCTACGACTACGGTTGGGCCTTAGTGCTGTTACGGTTAACCGAACCGAACCGAAACCGCGGTTTTTCGGTCAAAACCGAACCGAACCGAAACCGCGGTTTTGACCATGCAAATTGGACGGTTTTCTTCCGTTTTAACCCTAGGTTAGGGTTAATGCTAACCCTAACCTAGGGTTAAAACCCTAGGTTAGGGTTAGGGTTAACACTAACCCTATGATCTCTTTTTTCAATGCATTAAATGCATTTAATGCATTTTGAATGCCGTTCAATCAATGCACAGCTTTTAAACGCTAAAATAACGAGTGTTGTTCTTCTGGCATGTCTATGTCTCTATGATGAGTCAGAGTCTGACGTCATTATTGAAATCAGTAAAAACAATTTTAAAATGGCAGCATTAGTAGTGTCGCGCAGTGCCAGTTTAGTGTGGAATGCTAATTAGCTCCGGACACCTTCAAAATTGAGGTAGACACCCCCACCCCCAAATCCACAATCCTAGAAATATCCCTGAGGCTAACGGAGCGGGTTCAAGCCCTGTTAGTGCCCCTAGTGGCTTTCACACGTGCAGTAATGCCTTCTTAGCCACTTTAAAATTAGTTTAAATCATGACGAGTTTAAAATTAGGCCCATTGGCAATTTCATCAACTGAAAAGAGGTGACTTAAATAAAGGGGCCGTCCATAAATGACGTCACGCGAATTTGTCACTTTTTAACCCCTACGTCACGCAACGTCACGCAACGTCGGACCCCCTAAAATATGACGTCACAACGGGCCGACCCCCCATTTTCAAAAATCGCGTAACGTCATTTTATTTTTTATTTCTTATTAAAGTCCTCAAAAAGGTCATTCTTGTATTTTTTCCTCTCGAAAAACCCTGAAAGCAAAAAGAGGTCATAGGGTTAGGGTTAACCTATCGCTAACCCTAGGGATAGAGTTAGGGTTAACACTAACCCTAACCTAGGGTTAAAAAACCGAACCGAACCGAAACCGCGGTTTTTCGGTCCAAACCGAACCGAAACCGACCGAGACTGCTCTAGGTGAAACCGTAACAGCACTATTGGGCCTACGATTCCATTGGGATTTGGTCTCCCATGAGTGACGTGCCCTTCAGGGGCGCCCATTCCCTAGCCTCCTTGGCGTTAGATTAATTGTGTAAATGACGTACCAAAAGCGTTTGATTATTTTTGGGGCGAAACGACGTTATTACTAAACGACGTTATTACTAAACGACGTTATTAGGCCTGCTAAAACATTATTGAAGACTCGAGATACGAAGGCTTTCGAAATAGAATCCAATAGCTAGAGATATTCATTGGACACCTGATGTTAGTATCATATTCACTCTATGTGTGTCTTTATTTATGTACACATTTACATTTATTTAGCGCCTTATTAGGCCTACTACAATTCAATTCATACTCTAAAACGCGGGAATTTCAAACACGCGTTTATACAGTAAAGTCAATAACTGCAATAAAGGTATTTGAAAGCAAACTTATACACCTGACGCTAGTGGTTAATCCGCTCAATTTCATTTATATAGCGCAAATTTATGTAGCGCTTTATTACTACAATTCAATTCATACGCCAAAAGGCGGGATTTTCAAACACGCGTTTATACAGTAAAGTCAATAACTGCAATGAAGGTATTTGAGACCAAACTGAGACACCTGACGCTAGTGGTTAATCCGCTCAATTTCATTTATATAGCGCAAATTTATGTAGCGCTTTATTACTACAATTCAATTCATACGCCAAAAGGCGGGATTTTCAAACACGCGTTTATACAGTAAAGTCAATAACTGCAATGAAGGTATTTGAGACCAAACTTAGACACCTGACGCTAGAATCCGCTCAATATAATTTATATAGCGCAAATTTATGTAGCGCCTTATTCCTACAATTCAATTCATTTGCTAAAAGGCGGTATATTTGCGAAATCAGTAACTGCCAAGGCAGAAGATTATATAAGTGAATTTTGGTAAAATTGCGCTATAAAATGATAAATGGGCGCTATATAAATGAAAATTACAGGTGCTTTATATTATGTTACCATGACTTTGTGACGAAAAAATATTTGAATAATGCATATTTGCGAAATCCGTAACTGTCAAGGCAGAAGAGTATATAAAAGTGAATTTGTGTAAAATTGCGCTATATAAATGGGCGCTATATAAATGAAAATTACAGGTGCTTTATATTATATTACCTTGACTTTGTGATGAGATAATATTTGAATAATGCATATTTGCGAAATCCGTAACTGTCAAGGCAGAAGAGCATATAACAATGAATTTGTGTAAAAATGCGCTATAAAATGGGCGCAATATAAATTAAAATTGCATATTTTATTAGAAAGGTATTCCATTACCTGTCCCCGATGCCTACCTCACTGCCACAGTCAAACTTTGACTGTTTTGATCAACTGAAACTTGGACGCTGCAAATTAATATCTTGTTACATTACATTACATCTTGCCCGTATCACGTACGGGGTTAACGCTTTTAGCATGTTTTCTTTGCCCGTGTCACGTACGGGATTAACGCTACGGAGGCTAGGCTCTGGCTGCTGGAAGCAGCTTCCCCCCTAAACAATGAACATGTATCTTAAGGTATAACTAATGTAATGAACATATAGAAATGTGTAAATGAAATTCTTATGTACTGTTGTAAATATTATGCTTGCCACACAATAGCCAATTACTTAAAAGTTTACAGTGTACTCATAGGCGTCAATCCATAGGGGGCCCGGGGGGCCCGGGCCCCCCAATAATTCGGGCAGGGGGCCCCAGCACTTGTTGGGCCCCCCAATATTTCAACTTTTTATATACCAGTTAACACATTTTCCAGTCTCAATGCATGCTCTTCCTGAAATTTCTATTTTTGAAATTTCATATTTTTGGAGTTTCGGTTCAGAAATGAAGATCCACGGGGGCCCGATTCTCTCCATTGAATTAGAGTGGGCTCAGCATTTGTTCATCATATGTTGCCCCACTCCAATATGTAAGCCCTATAACGTTTGATCAGTTTCAGTAGTTTGACACTCAGTTACTGGAGTACCGTCACTGCGTTTATCCAGATTGCCTGCAAATGTGAACCTTTTAAATCTGATAATTAATCCATTGGGGACGAACAAGCAGTCGGACTGTAGGAACCTGGTCTCTGGTTGATTGACCCTAAGTGTAAACTTTCCTGTCACTTAACGGTCATCATGGGAACGATGTCAAGATGCTTGTGAGCCGAATTTACTAGGTTTCGATAGTTGATGGCGGTACAACAGCCTTGCTGCGTTAGTAACATGGGGAGGGGGATAACTACGCCACCCTGCTGAGAAAATGGCGTTTAACTCTTTAGAAGTTTAGATCAATCCTATGGGTTTGTCGAAATCACCGGTGAAGCGTCTAAATTATATGGAGTTTACGGGAACTGAGTCACCTGACTGCATTTAAGACATTTCTCTTGGTTGAACTGGACAGTTAACTGTTTAGACGTCTAAATCCGAGTAGTAGATAATAAAATTTAATAATGTCTCGTAAGCGACAATGCAATATCATTTAAGATGTTGCCCACGAAACCGGGACTCTTTTATTTGTCCAACTTTTCACTTTGTTCAGCACCTTGGGCTCAACACTCTAATTGAGATTACGAGATAGACTACTCAAGCAGGTAAGGTATACATGCCTACGTTTTAATATGATTAGTCAGCAATAATTTTTAGTGGTGCAGACTGCAGAACTATGAGTTTTTGCCTTTATAAACATTAAATAGCTTAATTGAAAGTAAATTATTGAACAAACCCAAAAGTAAATAAAAATTATGGCTTAGTTTATATCACTTCCTGATATAAACAAAGTAAGTAAGTAAGTAAAATCTGGTTAATTTCTATAGAGCTTTCAAAGCAGCACTGATATATATATATATATATATATATATATATATATATATATATATATATAAAGTATCTATATATCTATATATCAACTATATATAATTTATATATAAGGTATCCATATCCATATATCTATCCAAATATACCTTATGTATAGGGTCTACACCCTGTGTGTGTATGCATGTATATATATATATATATATATATATATATATATATTTCTTAGGTTAACTAACTATATATATATAATTATTTATATAGTAGCTATATATAATATAGTGTCTATATATATATATATATATATATATATATTAGGGTGTGACAAAAAGTACAAAATTTTAGAGTTCACATCCCGTACAAAGGGAAATCGATGATCCATATTAAAGTAAATAAGCTATCGAAAACAGATATTTCATATGAATCACCCATTTCTAGCAACTTTGTTAAGAATGCAAGTCAATTTTGCCAAATTTATGCATTGCATTGCCATTTTCCGACCCAGTCTGACATTAACAGTATTAGCAAGTTACACCATTGCACCACTACACCATGGTGTAATATAGCAGAGAAATATATATAATATAGGGAAATTAGCAGGGTTAGGAAGTTGACAGGGGCAAGAATTTAGCAGAATGATAACAACACTGGACGATGGAGCAGAAGGTCGCGGGTTCAACTCTGGCAGGAGCCCTAAGGTCAATTCAGCCTTCTTTCTCCAGATGACGATGGCAATGAGTAGCGGATTAATCCGCGGAGTAAACAGTCGCGTTTCATGAGAACACTGGCCCCGTATCATGTAACTTGCACCAGTCGCCTGGCTGAGGGCCTTGGTAACGGAGATCAGCGCCGCCTTATGAGCCCTGAAGTTAGCCATGAGTGATCGGGAAGGATTTTACTTATACTTTTGCACCATTCTAACTTATATGCTCTGAGTCAAGCAGCATATCATCTTCTAAATTGAACAAAACTGACCGAAAAAGAACAAAATCATACGTATGCTACAGTGCTGCAGTTTAACTATTAGTGCAGTAAATGTGATTTGCTTTCTATAGTTGGCAACTCCGATCTTGATTTCTTCATTTGAATTATAACTCCAAGGCGTGAATCATGTCCATAAACTTTGTGGAAGGCTACAGAAACATCCTTGATATGTCTTTCCACATCTTGTGCATGACATGGATAATATGGCATACTTATTTCTGCATGATTTTCAATGGCTCCTGAAGTGATGTCATGCACGAGTGGATGGATGTCAAATTTCATCCGTTCCCAATCAATGTTGAAGTAGGAGTCTGAAGTGAAGTTGATTGTAATATTGTTATTGTCAAAACAACGAATTCTACCACTGTGTTGATGATTACTACGAACTAGTGAAATTTTGCATAAGCAAATTTTCTTATATTTTCGTCCTCATCACCGACAGCAGCTAGATACTGATGTCTATTCTGTGGACCACTGCTAGAACAGCACTGATTGTCACTATCCTCCTCTTCTGTCTCCCCATCGTTGCCCGTGTAACTGACATCACTGCAAAGGTCATTTGGACTGTTTTCTGAATTGTAATTCATTTCAAACTCTTCTAAAGCAGTACTACTTTCTCCCATTTCTCTTTTTGTTTTGCCTTCAACCTTTGTTAATTTTCATTTTCTGTCTTCTAGTTATTGCAGCCTACTTGATGTAACTGGATCAATTATTCAATATCCAGTTTTCATGTAGTTTTTTCTGCAGATCATTCCATTTCTCAAATAGCCTTTTCTTTTTTTTTCACTATGCTGACAAATGCAATAGTAGGTATGCTGGCCTTATTATATATCTCAATCACTTCAGATGTAAAAGTTTTTACAACATCAACAGTCTTATGTCTCTCTTTTTGCTGTTAAAAATAACACGCTCTTAGAACATCTTCACACGTTGGCAGCACATTTTGGGGGATTTTGGCTAATTCCTTTGGAAACCCAAATACTGAATGTCAACTTTTACTTCGTGTTCTAGAGCAGTGGTTCTCAATCCTCTTTGCCTCGTGGACCTCTTTTGAAGTTCAAAAATATCTCGCGGACCACCTGCTAAATTGAGCAGTCATCTGCTCCAAAGAGGCGGTGATGACCTTTTGTTATTTTTTGCTTGTCATGCTTTTTCACGTAGAAAATGCACAGAATACACACGAAATGTGCCGATAACCTTTTTGTGCTGATGACCTTGTTTTGATCGTCTCACTTTTCAGATTTTTCACATGGAAAATTAATATGTCTAATTTTTATTTACGTTTTTTCAGACTTCGCCGCGGACCACTAGACCCCGTCTTGCGGACCACTTGTGGTCCGCGCGCGGAACAAGGGTTGAGAACCACTGTTCTAAAGCTTGCCATAATTTAACTACAATTCACCTCTAAACCCACTTAATGATCATCATTAGAAATCATAAATACAATGGTTGCTATGGGCATGAGAAGAAAGCAGAACCCACTAGCGTGCCAAGAAGTGGATCACTTTATGAAGGATATTGTAGAAAAGCCTGTATTATTTTAATAGCAAACACCCAAGTTTATCAAATTTAATCAAAAACTATCAATAGATTCAACAAAACAGTTTATAATATCCCAGCAACTATGTTAATGCAGTTATTGTTAAGAAGCCATTGCTTTGCAATGAAATATGCAATATACATATTATTCATAAATAAGTTTTTTCAAAGTTGGGACCCCTAGACATAAAAATAATATATTGAAATAGGGGTTTTTCTTGATCAGTAGATCAAAGAGCATCTTTTTAGTACTGAATGGATATAGTTTGTACTTTTTGTCACACCTAATATATATATATATATATATATATATATATATATATATATATATATCGAGTCGTGAGTGACCAGGACAACGAAAAATAACAGTATCAACTTTTCATGTACCTAACTTCGGAGTTTTGGGCCCCCCCAATATTCCAAGTGGATCGACGCCTTTGAGTGTACTGTTGTAATAGCTGTTTTTCCCTTTTCTTGTGTATCTCTACATTGAGAGGTGAAGTCCTATTTTGCAACGTAGGCCTAGAGAGCTTTTATTACTAGTACCTGTCTAGCGTTAATGTCGCAAATGATGATTACCTTGTCAACTTGAAACCGTGTTCTATTTTTAAAATGCATCGACCATTTATCCTGTTGAATAAGTTTGCGACAGGCTGTTTCCAGACATCTATATCTGAATAGCAGAGATGTAGTACTTGTACTTGTACCCCAGTTGTACTCAAGTACAAATTTTCAGTACTTTTTCTTGTACTTTTCAGTGGCATAGCCAGGATTTCCGGAAGAGGGTTTGGCTTCGATCGAGACCAAACTTTTCTTATTATTCCTTCCATTTTTAGGAGCTGACAAGCAAAAACAAAAAGGTTTCACCCCTTTGTATTCTTTCTATTTTGTACTATTTTCTATAGCACTTATAAATTTTTTAATCGGCAGCCATCCAAGGGGGTTTGACTCCCCAAAATCGCATCCCAAAATGAAAATTGTATGGAAAAGCATGTTAATAAATTTTCTTCTGCAGCCTTTTGGGGCTTTTAACCCCCAAACCCCCTTAGCTACTCCACTGGTACTTGGACTTGGAGGTCAGGTACTTGTACTCGTACTCAAAGTTTTTAGAATGCTTGTACTTGTACTTGGAGTCCATGTACTTGTACTTTAAGTATTGTGTACTTGACTTGCTACAGAATTTCTCTTATTTGGACTGCCACAACAACTGAAAATATTAAAAATACCACGCTGATTTTAGCCCCAGATACAATAATAACCTCTGTTCCAACTGCAAAAAATCTTGGATTTACTTTTGACTCCTCCCTAAATTTTGAAGCTCACATATCTCAACTATCAAAAACCTGTTATGCTCACATTCGTGATCTACGTCACCTTCGTCCCTACCTTGATATTAAAACTGCTTCCACTATTGCCACTTCAATAGTTCACTCTAAGTTAGACTACTGCAACTCACTGTTTCACAATCTTCCAAAGGCTTCCATATGCAAACTCCAATCGATTCAAAATGCCTTAGCTCGTGCAGTAACTAAATCGCCTAACTTTTGCCACATTACACCATTACTCAAATCTCTCCACTGGCTCAAAATAGCAGAACGCATTGAATATAAAATAATATCGATGACTTATAACTCACTTTATACATCAAAACCTGTCTACCTAAGAAATCTGATAATTCCACAACAACCTGGATCTACTAGATCTTCTTCTCGTGTAACTCTCCTTCGACCTCTGAATCAATCATCTCTCAAAATTTGCAATCGTGCTTTTTCATACGCTGCACCTGAGCTTTGGAACTCAATTCCAATATCCCTTCGCTGTCTACATCAAAGCCAAATAACAAACTCCGAGTCACAATTTTCTCCCCTTCTTGCAATATCTCCTCATGTTTTTCTTTCTAAACTAAAATCATGACTACCTTACATGCAAATGAGATGAAAATAGGCAGAAAGGTGGGGAAATATGTGTTGTAGAAGTGTGGAAATTTTGATAAAAATATATTTCGGAACTTTTAAGAAATCATAGTTTTCCTGCTGGGGTTTTCTTTTCATAGACACCCTGTACATCAAAGACAAATAACAAACTCTGAGTCACAATTTTCTTCCCTTCTTGCAACATCTCCTCATGTTTTTCTTTCTAAACTAAAATCATTTCTCTTTATAAAATCATTTCCTTCATAGCTGTAGCATGGACTACTAGATGACCTGGACGCCCAACTGAAAAAGGTGCCTTACATCAGGGGGCTGGATAAATGCAGCCTCCTGTGCATTTGCATGTAATTTTGGACATTTTCAACTTGTAATTGCTCGGATTCTGTGAAAGCTAAAATGATGAGGTATACACCAATGTTTTGCATTTTTATCCCTCTTTCAAACCATCCGTGCAAAATTTAGTAACAATTGGGATAAATGTCCACAATGTGGCCTGAAACAGAACCCACTCCAAAAACAAATTTTTTTCTGTTCCAAGCTGTGTTGCTAAACTTTTTGAGTGGCAATCTAACTCTCGTGAACAGCAAAGTTGTAGGGGAATGTAATTGGAACAAAATAAATAAAACATTTTGAAAATTGGACAATATTTGGTCGAGATATAGCAAATAATAAAAGAAATACAAGCATCGTTCTAAACTGATCGAAATGACAATTTATCGGAAGGAGAGTGCTCGGGGTAGGAAGAATATATCTCGACCAAATACAAACATTGATGTAAAGAAGGTGTCAACTGAAGACTGTCAACTAAAATAAGTGTACAACTTAAGATATAGTTTTAAAAATGATTTAAGTAATTTGTAAACTTAGAAAGGATAGAAGTAAGGTCATGGCAGTGGCATAGCCAAGGGAGGTTGTGGCGGTTAAAACCCCCTTGGCTGCCGACGAAAAAGCTTTCAATGTGTTTGCTTCCATTTTTTATTTTCGTACATGGTTTTGAGAGTCAAAAAGCACGATTGCTGCGACACAAAATAATTTCTCAGCACTACAGAATGTAAAGGTGTCAGGTGTAAAGTGATTACCTGTTTTGCTTCTCAGCATTGCTTGAAAGGAAAAAATACAAGAGGAAAGATGAGGATGACCCTTTTTGCTTGTCAAGATTTTTCAAGATTTTTTGAAGTTGGTTATTGATCAAAACCAAAATCTCCCTTCCGGAAATCTTGGCTATGCCACTGGGTCAGGGTGTGATTTTGGCATTAATAAGTTACTAAATTCAAATGTTTGAATATATATATATATATATATATATATATATATATATATATATATAATTATATATCATTGTTGAAGCCTAAATAAAATTACAGTTGGACATTTTATAGGTCACTCTGAAGGGGAGAGTTGTCAACTATATCTTCTTTTGGGTGATTAGCTTTGATTTAAGTTTTGCATTGAAATAATTTAAAATACAAATGTGTGTCATGTGTCAAAAGGAACTAGCAGTGTAGGTATCAGAGTAGGTAACAATTTATTATTATTATTATTATTATTATTATTATTATTATTATTATTATTATTATTATTATTAATATTTAAATTGATAGCTTCGATAATATCCGAAGTAATTAAATTCTAAGCTTAAACTAGACTCTTAGATATTGCTTAAATGTTGTTATGTTTAGATAACTTATGACGATTATTAATTGACTTCCGATGTCCTTTAGACTTTTCTCAACTGGGCGACTGGTACTGCTGTTCCACATGGCGGAGGAACGGCCCAATCCCAGTTGCACACCTGCTCACCATGATCGAAAACCAGTTCTAGAAAATACGAAAGAAGCATTCCATTACGAAGAGCAATGGATTTAGCTACTTGCTTTAGTTGATTTCGTCTCCGGATATTAGCCAGAATTTAGTTTCAGATGTGTTTACTCGGCCTTGGGCAATCAGGTGATCAGATTTGGATTTTTGACAATGGAGGATTACGATGTGGCTTCGGGGCAACTATTGACTGATGACAACTCAACAAGTGCATTACTAAAATGGCGCTATAGAAATTCATTAGTTACTTATTAAGTCTGATTACCTGCAGAACGCCCTGATCCAAGATTCGCGAGTCTTATTACTTTCAAAGAAAGTTTTGGGATCATTTACCTAGATATTGTCACGATTCGTGTCTAACTAGTCATTTGTAGGCCTACTCGTATGCAGATTTTGTCATGTGCACATTTTTGTCATAGTCAAACATTGAGGGGTGCTTGAGCACGCAAAGTATCCCTTCTCTGCAGCCTTTGACAAACCAAATAAGATCATACAGGAATTTATGTCTAGGGGCTGTCCATAAATTACGTCAACAATTTTTTTTGGCAATGTTTGACCATTTCCCCTCTTGTCAACAACTGTCAAACTTAAGTGACTCCCCTATAATAATGTCAAACTTTTGAAACCCCCCAGGATCAGTGACGGGTCCCCTAAAAAGTGTAGGTTATTATTTTTGCAGTGATGGCTTGTTTTTGCTCATCAGGTATCAAAATGTGATGATGACCTTTTTGTATTTGGGTATCAACGTTTGGCGATGACCATTTGGTTTTTTTGCATGTCAAGTTTTTTCCTTTGTAATATAGGTGTTCCATATAAGTGTTCCATAAAATTTCCTATTTTTTGATTATTTGTAAAAAAATAAAATTGTTGACGCCAACTTTTCTTGACCGCCTCTCCTGTCAACAACTGTCAAACTTTTCAACCTCCTCCCCTCCTAATTTGTTGATGTAATTAATGGACAGCCCCTAATAGCCTACCCTATTTTCTAATAGTCTGAAATTTGTACATTGGCGTGCACCCGATTGAATGCCTACCCCATGATGTTATGATGTTGATGCCAGAATTACGCAAAATCCGCATTCTTTCATTTCGGATGACCTTTTTTGCTTGTCAGGGTATTTGGAGAGGGAAAATATAAAAATATCAGGATGACCTTTTTTGCTTGTCAAGACGTATTTCATGGGCGATTTTAAGTCCCCGCCATAATATGCAATATCCCCCATAATGTAAGGGGATTTTTATATTTCTGGGGGGGGTCAACTTTTAAAAAGTTATTCTATTTCTCCCCATGTTTTCAGTGGTTTTCACACAGGCTTACTTAGCCTCCTAAACCACTTAAAATCGCATCATTATTACTATTATTATTATTATTATTATTATTATTATTATTATTATTATTATTATTATTATTATTATTATTATTATGTTGACGCCAGGTTTACGCCACTGGTAGTGAGTCAATATTAAAAACAAGTTATAATAATTATATTAGTATCATAGACTGGGGCTGAAATACGGGAGCTCCCGTAAAATAGAGGAGATCTGGCAACCCTAATTTGACCCGTCTTCCATTACTATGTAAATGCAACTGGTAGTTTTAAGTTTTCAAGAATCATAAAAAATGTTACCTCCAGAGTCTGGAGGGTTGTTGCAAGGAAATGCTCCGATGAACAGTTCATTCTGACAAGTGTAAAAGTATCTGCAGTCTGGTAATACAGGATACAGAGCGTCAATAAGACCAGTGCAATCGGACCAACCGCAAGGCGGAGGAAATGTCTCCCATCTATACACAAAGCGGCATCAGATCAACAATTACATTAGTATAAAAATACTTCAAAAGTTTATAGGCCTAATTCAATAAATCATAGACAGAAAAGGGCATGGATCAACTGTCGATATCAACATTCAACACGCACAAATTTTATGATCCAGCAGACATGGACGTGGGTTGGGTCCACCCATGGGTTGGGTTTGGTTAGGTCCGAAATTTCCATTTTATGTTGGGTTTGGTTGCCAGGTTGTTGTGTTATATTGTACAAATGTATACATATTAACGAATTCTAAATTAGGCCTACTACAAGTCTAGAAATTACCCTTAATCTGTTTCGATGACTTTTCACAGGAGCTGCCGGAAAATGCAAGTTAAAGGCATCCAGAAATATGAAATCTGCTATATGGAATACATTCCCGTTGGTCTATGAAATGAAGGAGGATTTAAGAAATTTTTATGTATGCAGTGGCGTAGCCAGGATTTCCGGAAGGGGGTTTTGGTTTCGATCGTGACAAAAAATTTTTACATGCAAAAACCTCTATTTTATTTTTTAGGAGCTAGCAAGCAAAAAACACCAAAAGGTCACCTCCATTCTTTCTATTTTCTATAGCATTTTAAATTTTTTCGGTCGGCAGCCAGCCAAGGGGTTTTGACCCCAAAGTCGCGTCCGAAAATGAAAAATGTATGGAAAAGCATGTAACAAAAATTTTTTTCGTCGGCAGCCAAGGGGGGTTTAATCCCCCAAACCCTCTTGTCTACGCCACTGTATGTATGGGTTGGGTCAAGTAGCCCAGGTGTTTCCGTGGGTTGGGTTTGAATAGTGATGGTTGGGATGAGTTTTTAAAAATGGACCCATGTCCATGCAGTGTTTAATCTAGACTCCTGGACTCCGGGGGGACTGAAAAAGCCGGAGGGGGTACTGACAAAGCCGGGAGAATTCTGCTAGGGGCCGCTGTTAGTCCATGTAGTATTCCAAAATTTCCGGGGGAATTTGAAATTTCCGGGGGAGAAAAGAGCAATTTACCCCCGAAAACGGCCTAAATTAAACACTGTGTCCATGTCTGTGATCCAGCAACTGCAAAATGCGGAGGCTGTAAAGGTGAGCGCATACAGTGGCGTATTTAGGGGGCATGCTCCTGATCCATAGCGTACCCCTTTGGTCTTTGGCCTTTGGTCTTTGTTCCTTCCCTTCGATTGCACCGCAAAATATTTTAAAATTTGTTTTAGGGGACATTTGCTTCATAACTTGATTTGTGCAATTAGTAAAAAATTTAGTAAAGTGAAGGAAACTTTAAGAAAGCATGCGCTCCATACTTAATAAATGGTTCGTTACTGCGTCGTTACAAATTTCAATCAGCTTTCGTCTGTTAAACAATTATGGAGCAAAAAATTGAGGTAATTAAGCGAAACTACAGCATTTCAATAAACTTAAACTGTATGTTATTGCAGAACATAGAATAAAAGTTATTTTACGAACTTCTTAAATTTTAGCATACCCCTTTAAGCCTTTCTTAATACGCCCATGAGCGCAACAATCCTCTTAATCAGTCCTACATTGGCTTCCTATTGAACAGCGAATTGCTAAATCTCCCTTAGCCTATAAAATGTGTTTCTGTGAACCCAGTTATCTTAAGGCAGGGTTTAATCTAGGACATTTCCGGGGGGAAATTACCCTTTCCCCGGAAATTTCAAATTCCCCGCGGAAATTTAGCATACTACATCAACTAACAGCAACTCCCCCTTGCTGACTTCCCCGGCCTTGTCAGTTTCCCACCGGAGTCCAGAGTCTAGATTAAACACTGTCTTAAGGCAACTTAGGTAAGGCCTACTCGACCTACAAAATCATTCGAGTAGGCTAGATAGCCCACGGGGTTTTCGTTCGAAATACTCGTGCATCAGCATCGTTGTCGCCTTCATCTTCGAACTTCTATAGTGCAATTTTGTCAAGTTCTTGGCACCAGTCGATGGTCGCTTCTTGATCTGGACAGGGATTTTTTACACCCCCAGCTGGGGTTACACCCCGTGGTTTGTGACCCTATACTCCTTCCTAGGGGTGGTGTTGGTTATCACCAAAACAGACTGATGTTAAAACTATATTCATTTAAAATTCTAAAGGAGGAAATTCACTTCTGGAAATTGAAACTTGAGCCACTGTAACTGACTCCACAAAAATTAGAATGGACCAGGGCTTTTTGTGCCGGAACGAGGCGGAACAGCGTTCCGGAAAATATGAACGGCGTTCCGGAAAATCGCAAGACTGGTATTTAAAAAAAATTGCTGTGGCGACTAAAAAATAAAATAAAATAAAAAAATAAAAAGGTCATCGCCCGGAAAATGGAGTGTTTTATACGGATTTGAAAACATCTGTGACGACTAAAAAAGTCATCACCCGGAAAATGGAATGTTTTATACGGAAACTTCTGTGACGAATAAAAAAAGGTCCACCGAAATTTAGAAATTAAGGGGCGCAAAATGGAAATCTTGCCCCGTTCCGAAATTTTTTTTACAAAAAAGCCCTGGAATGGACCGCATGAAAACGGAAGAGATGACAACGGAAATCATATTTTTGACTTGTATTTTCCTCTTTTCCGGGGGTCAAGCATGAAACCCCGCCACCTCCCCCGCCCAATTCTCTTCTCCGTGGATCCAAGGAGTCTAGATGAAACACTTGACATTGACACCCCTGCAATTATTGGACACCCCACCGAACGCAAATTCCTGGAAAATAGCCTGGAATTGAATCATAACTCCTAACTGTCGTATCCAATGAGTCAGTCCAATTTTCCGGTTTCGGTTATGGCGGATAGGCATTAGAGAGCAGGTAAGTTTTGAATCTGAATCGAAAATTCGAAATAGCGTCAGAGACTCAGCGTAGCGGACAGATGCTGGGAGTGCATTCTACCAAGAGCAGTGCGAGTGTGCGGTATCTGCAGAGCAGGTGTGTCCGAAGAGCTGGCTGAGTGTCTAATAGTGTCTATGACTGCTGCAAGGGCATGGAACCGCCTGCCTTCTTCAGTTCAACTCTCTCTTACGCCAGACACCTTCAAGAAGAGACTCAAAACTTGGCTATTTCGCACGAGCTCAGTGGCGTCGAGAGGGGGATGCGGGGGTGCGGACCGCACCGGGTGACACCATCTAGGGGGGTGACACCAAACAAGGATGACCTTTTTTGCTTGTCACGGTATTTGAGAAGAAAAAATAAGAAAGATTTAGAAGAGGTCCCAAGTCTAAATGGGTGACACCACGATTTTACCGCACTGGGTGACACCAACCCTAGCGACGCCACTGCACGAGCTATTGTAATTTATAATTTGTAATGTGTCCACGCAGTCACTGTATTAGTTGCCACATAAATCTCTATGTTGTCGTTGTATAATAATAATAATAATAATAATAATAATAATAATAATAATAATAATAATAATAATAATAATAATAATAATAATAATAATAATAATAATAATAATAATGGTTCTATGCGGTGGCAACCGCCCCCGGGCGCCGGGGACGGGGGACGCTAAATTGTTCACCAGCAATTTTTTCTATAAGATAGCCCTTAACCGCGGTTGAATACGGAGAATTTAAACATGGATCGTTTATGTAAGTTAACTAGGCGAAATAATTGAGGTCCTTTTTTGCTCACGTCAGGATTTTTCGGAAGTTGAGGGCGCCATTGGTACACCTTGCCCTCGGACGCCGGATACCTTTGCTACCTCACTATGTCTAATTTTGTATATGAGCCTGAACAGTAAGCAAGGACATGCCCGTCGAGAGAAATTCCTGGCCCCTGGGCCAGGCCCTCCGAGAGGGGGGGCAGGGGGGGCAACTGCACAGGGGCCCGGCGGTCTGGAGGGGGCCCGGGCCGATGATGAATATGTATAAATAACAATAAAATGAATAATAACACTAAAGAATGGTTAAAATGCCAGTTCAGCAGAGGGGCCCGGCGAGCACAAGGGGGCCCGGGACACAGTGTTAAATGGTTGACGAGCAAAAAAAAAAGGTCGTCAACACTTAACACTTATAATAAACTAATTAAACGCGGCTGACAAGCAAAAAAAAAAGGTCGCCAAGAAATTATTACGAAAAGGGCCCGTCGGCCATTCTGCACAGGGGCCCGGAATTTCTCTCGGAGGGCCTGCCCTGGGCAGAGCAGTAACGGACCCATACAAATTAAAAAATTATTTACTAAGTTTGCGAAACGCTTATGTCTTCAAAAAAGTAAATCGGTCCAGCGATTTCCCAAATTCCAAAAAAATATTATACGAAACCAACTGTGAAAATGTGGCGATGATCTTTTTTCTTGTCAGATTTTTCAAGACGTTAAAAGACTCGCAATGCCTTTGGCGGGCCGCCCCCCCAGCGTGCCCAAAGCGCTCATACACAAGACTTGAAACAAACAGAAACGACAGAGTTCTATTGGTAACGCTGCAAACGAATGAATTGAATGAGCACTGTTTTGCTAGAATTCATTAGTCTACGTCATCACTTACGGTGCGCAACCCGGTAAATCTGGATTGAATGCGGTTTCAGGAAGACAATCGACCACCACACCAACTCCACCTGTGCAATTAGTGTACGAGCTGCACCCGTTATCATACGCGCCATCTGGTCGAGTTGAGCAGTCAACCTGTGCTGAAACTCCACCTGCAAATACGCCATAGATCAGCACACATCAACAGAAGCAAACAAAGAGAAATACATCCAACAAAACATAGGCAATATTAAATTTGCCTGGGGATGGTGATATCCCAACCGATAATAATAATAATAATAATAATAATAATAATAATAATAATAATAATAATAATAATAATAATAATACAAAGTTTAGAGTGGTTCCGTAGGGTTATGCCCTGTGTGAGAACCAGACCCGGTTCTTCACACAGGGCCCTGTGTAAGAATGTGACCCGGTGGCACCGGGTCACATTTTGAGACCCGGTGACCCAGTGACCCGAAATAAAAGTGACCCAGTGACCCGGTGACCCGGTGGTCATTGGTTCTAATATTTTAATATTTATCAATGACGTGAATTAAACGTTGTCATCACACCATAGAATTTTTATTACATTTTATAACATTCGATAGAGTAATAACACCAATATCTCTCAGTGATAAAATCAATTACTTGTATCTGTGGGCAGGGATATTTTTACACCCCCTAACACCCAAAAACACCAATTTGAGGTCGACACCCACCCCAAATTTCCTAATCTCGAACATCTCCCAATTTGAGAAGTAACATCCTCAACTTCATTTCTCTGATGACCTATTTTTGGCTTGTCAGACTTTTTTGAGACTTGATAACGTTTTTTTGATTTTTTTGCTTATCAGAATTTGTTAAGATCTGATAAGGTTTTTGGATTTTTTTGCCTGTCAGACTTTTTCTGTGTGATGACTTTTTTCTACACTTATTCGGCAGAGACCCCAAATTTTACCGACACCTCCAAATTCACAATCCTAAAAATAACCCTGTCTGTGGACCTAACTAATGTCAAGCGGACAGTCTCTTCAGCCTTTCCGGGATTGATGAACCTGCATGCTTAGCATCAGAAGAAGATTTTAATTCATACGGGTCTATAACCGGGTCATATAAGGATGACCCAGAGACCCGGTGACCCGGTGGACAAAGGTGACCCGAATGACCCAGTGACCCAGTGACCCGATTCAAAGTCTGGTGAGAACCACTAGCCTATGTTTCACCCATTCATTCATTCACATTGTGTAATCTCATTCTTTGCCCTCTTGTCCTCTAGTAGGTTTGTTCCTGTAACTTTTTCTCCTTCTTTGTCTTCTTGTCTGTGCATCTACAAATAACAAAACTTTTCAAACAATTTGGTCTGGGGGGGGGTCAAGATTCAATAACTTAAGTAAACCAAAGCCACGTCAAGTCCTTGCTTTGAACAGATGAACAGGTCTAATATCGCATTTAAAAAATGATTTTGATGACATTTGTTCCATTAAATCATTGAAACGTGTGCAGCCGAACTGTGTTCAGGAAATATAATTGCCTGAGTCGGCTTTAGGCCTACGCTGAAATGGTTTCAGTGCAGTCGTGATCTAGCTGATCTAGGTTGTGAATTTTGGAGGTTTATATGAAATTTTGTAGATTTTGTTAAACACATGTCTGCTTAAGAAAGCTGACAACTAGTTATGTTATTCGTGTTACGAGACTTGAATCCGAATGGGTGTCATTATGATGATGATGATGATGATGATGATGATGATGATGATGATGATGATGATGTCCTTTCAATTTGTCAAATTATTATCCCGCGCAAAGACCGTTTTCCCAAGAGTTTGTTAATTATAATTTTTCCAACGCCATATTGGCTCAGCCATGCGAAGTTCAAAGGGTTCGACCCCTTTATTCAGACCAGTGGTTAAACTACTTTTTCAGAGGTGTCGCGTCTTCTTATTTTTCGTCCGCCACTACATTTCTTTACAACTTTTTAATTCTTCGTTTTAAACGAGCATTTAGAGTACAGTTCACGTTTTCTTTTCTTTCCCGTGCATGCAAAATGCTAAAGAAAACAATAAAAGATGATAACGAATAAAAAGTACGTTCCGGATCTCATGCCAGACGTCCCGGAAATTGAATTTTAGCTTATAGCTATGAACACTTAGAAATTGATTTCGCTAAATAAAAATTAAAAAGATCAGCAAAAAGAAATTGTGCGCTAATTTGAAGAATGTTCGACATTGGCGAAGTCACGGGTAGTTCAGTCCCACTATTCGGATCGGGACTGGTCGTGAGATTCGTCAAAAACCGGTGAGTATTCGGGAGAAGGGGAAGGCATTAGGGGTCTATTAGATCGAGAAAAGCTCAGTAGATAGTATTAGAGATGGGTAGAGTTTAAAGTATTTGCGGCGACGACTTTTTTCTCGTCATGACTTTTTGGCCGAAAAATGTCGAGTTCCCATTTTCCGGATTCCTGGCTACGCCACTGATTTTTAAAACGTACCCATCATCATGAAGAGGAGTCCAAGAGAAACTCCAACCGCCCGACAGAGAGAAGACATCGCTCTCTGAATTGTGTCTGCAGCTCTTAATTACAATCAAACCGATCTGAACTGTTGCTTCTATGTTGCTTCCCTTTGCAGCTCTCCTAACAGTTGTGTCCTATTTGCATTGGACAGACTCTTTATATCCTCTAAGCAAGCGCTTTCGACCAATCAGATAAACGAAATGCTTAGAGAGCGACTGCCGATAAGAATTGATCGTTAAAATTTCGTACTAAGTCCCGGAAGTAGGCCTACATCCTAGACATTAAAAAATCTCATAGCTGGATTGTTCAATTGTTAGGAGTCAGAGTTTCGACGTATTTAGCTATTGATAAAACTTCATGAAAAGAGTTTTTCACATTCATATTTAGACCGCTTGACGATTTTTCGCGTCTAGGTCTATAGGCTACTTGAGTGTCTTAATGCTATCTGTACGGTGTACCTAAATGAATTGTCAAAAATACAGTGACAGCAATTATTTAGAATCACCAGTTACCTACATGATATAGATGTAGGCCTTTAAATATATTTTCCTATTTCAATGCAAGACCTTCATATAGGATTAAGCCTACTTCGAACAGTCTTGACACGAATAAAGTGCCCATGAAACTCAGTTCATAGGACTTTCTGCAAGAATCAATTGTCTAAAAGCTTAAATTTACGCACCACCAACATAACACGTTCATATAATGACTGACTCCTGACCTTACAGCCCTTACTGTCAAAATATGAAAACAATTTCTCTACCTATAGTATAATTTCTCTCTTTCACTTAAGTGAATTCAATCATATTATTAGTCTTAATTGCATGTTTCTGAGGTACTAGTTTCCAGTGGCGGCTCCAGGATTTGGTAAGTGGGGGTTTGTTGGCAACTTCTAAGCATGGGGCCAACCATTTGCTGATAGGTATGTAGTAGTAGGCCTAGGTATAGGGTCTCAACAGGGGGCCACTGGGGCAGGCATTCAATGACATTGAGGAAGATATATTAGAACTTTCAAAATTTGGTGATTACACAAAACTGTGGAGAGAGCGGTAGTGATGCTGAGGCAAAGATTTTTACCATATGACCAAAATAGACTATCTCACAAAAGTCACAATAATATCAAAAGACGTAAGCTGTGGACGAGAAGCATTTACGCATAAATCCGTTACAAAGATACGTACAGTACCTTTGCAGTCTTCATTTTGTTTGTTGCAAAAATTAATGCCTCTGGCTTGACCTTCATTTTTTCTCAAAAACTGTGATTGTGTATGTTTAGTTAATTTTCAAGAGCCTACTGTCAAATAGTTTAAGCCTTTGTAAAGATGCGGGTTATCTAGGCTGGTTGTATAATTGCAAGTGTATTACTTAGTTCGTAATATTGCATATTTACATTCTACACATCGTATTAAAAGCTTGAGGATAATAATAGGGGACACAGAGTGAATAATTAAATTAATATAAATTATATTCATTGAGGCTATCGCTTGGACTTAACGCCCGCCAGCGACACACTCAGACGGTCGACACTTAGTTCGTCGTGCTCTCTCTCAACCTTGTTGCTCCGACCGAGGCCGCTAAAATTCCTACTCTTGATGATCGCGCCTTTTCTCGAGGTGGATCCCCTCGTGTGGAATACCATCCCACCTGAAATAAGGAAGATCAAAACTCGGTCCATCTTCAAAAACAGACTGAAAAGCTATCTGTTTAGGGAATCATATTCCTTGTAAAGCGCCCTTGTCTTTGGTTATGGTATCTTACAGCGAAATATATATAGTCCAGTATAAAATACAATACAATAAAATAAAATACAATATGATACAATATGATACAATACAATACGATACAATGCAATACAAAAGCGTGAGCAGTTAATTTGCGTTTGCTGTATCCTGTATGAACACTGCATTCCACTACAGTGTATAAAGTGTAAGAGCCTATGATGACGATAATAATAATAATAATAATAATAATAATAATAATAATAATAATAATAATAATAATAATAATAATAATAATAATAATAATAGAAATAATAATAATAATAATAACAATGCACTTTTATAACACCACTTTTAATACACCAAACCGTGTAAGGGTATTATCAATTGATGATACTCCAAACACATCCGCAAAAGACCAGGTTATTCCAGAGATCAGTCAATGGGAAACAACGAGGCGGAGCTATGGAGGATATGCTAATTTAAAGAGAAGGGTTTTAAGCCAAGATGAAAAACAGTCTTGTTTGTACTACGAAGTTTGTCCGATTTGGTCCTGACCCTGGCTAACTTTTCAAATAGCTGTCACGTGATATAGCAATGGCGTCATTTGTAAACAACGCTATTGACGTCGGCAGTGAAGATCTCGTATGCTGTTACGTCGACGTGCGAAAATACCCAATACCGATACCAATATCGCGATATTTAGCCGCAAAACACCGAAATGCAGGCCTGTGGGAAGTATGGGTACAGAGGATGCAGCTGCAACCCTGGAAAAATAAAGGGGCGCAGCGCACCCTGGAAGATAAGGCTGTTTCTAAAAAAAAGTGCTTGTGAGGATTTTTAAATGGACGAGAGAGAGAGAGATGACGACCTTTTTTGCTCGTCAAGGCTTTTGGAGGATAAAATAAAGTTAGTGACGACTTTTTTTGCTTGTCAAGACTTTTAGGAGGATAAAGTAAAGAAGTTAGTGACGACTTTTTTTGCTCGTCAGGGTTTTCCTGATGCGAATTTTCCCCTTTGTCACAACTTTTATCTTGGGGAAATCTGCATCTCCTGCTGAAAATTCGTTCTGACGTGCCTGCCAAAATGCAGAATCGACTTTTAGCAATAGGCCTACAGACCGATAGGCTGTATCGAATAGGCCTGTAGATACCGACACCGACCCACCATTACTCTACAGCAGCGTAGTTTCAATTCGCTGCATCTGACGACGGCTTTAGAGTGTCCTATATTTTTGACACACGATATATTTTTATGAGCACCATCTGTTCCTGCTTCGCTTTATTTCGACTAAAGATACCAATTCTGTGAACTAATCAAGATAGCGAATCTGGCAGGTTCTTTAGAGTTGCTCATAGATATCTTATTGATTATCTTAGAAAAATCTTCGAACTGAATCCCCGCCGCTGAGGAAACGCCGTATGTTGCTTCACACAAAGACAGGCTAACGGCGAACGGATATCTTGCATCGCCCTCAGTTGAAATTTGCAGGACAATAGTTGCTGCTCGTCAGCTGACAAATGGTCATTAGTACAAACTAAGATTTTGTAAAATTTAGAGTGAACGTCCAAAGCTTCAAGTTAAGTCGATCAAAGTCAGAGTAGGAAGGACGAAACGCATTTACGCCGTCGTCTTTGGTGGGAGAACACGAAATAATGAAGTGTCTGCATCGACAATGAAAACGGCAACAGGGATTAGATTGTCAAATCATTTCAAGTGATAGCCAATGCCAAACGTTTTAAAGATGCGACATTGCAAAACGTAGATTGCCACGACACTATCATGCCACATGTCATATTCCCACGCTAGAGTCTAGACGTCAACTGATAGGGCCCTAATCGTTTATATGTTTTCGTAAACTGTTGCTATCAGGAAGATATTATATATAGAATTGGCAAGATAAATTACTAATTAGTAATTGGTCTACATTATTATATTATAATTATAAAATATAGTTTCTGATGTCTGTATATATATATATATATATATATATATATATATATATATATATATATCCTTACTCAAGGACAAGCTGCACTGGCTGCGCATCCCCGAGCGCATCATCTACATGCAAGAGATGCTGCCTGACATTCCGGTCTCTCAATGATTCCGCCTGCCCAGTCTACTTGGCTGAACTTGTGCATAGGCCATCGCTTACTGACTGTCGGCGGCAGCTTGGTTCATGTAATCGGGTCCAATTGGTTGTACCCCCTCCATCTAAGACAGTGAAATTTGGGAAGAGGTCTTTCACCCGGGGGAATCCCCTCTTCTGGAATTCGCTGCCCGACATTGTGACCAACGCGACTAGTCTTGAAATGTTTGCTACCAGACTTAAGACGCACTTGTTTAACATCTCATTTAAGTGCAATCAGTAAAGCGCTCTTGATCTTGGCCTGCTGTGACTATAGCGCTATATAAGTTGGCATATTAACTAACTAACTAACTAAAAGAAAAAAGAGGCGCTGCTGTCAATAATCTTTGCTAAGCAAAGTCATATTAATAATAGGAAGAGATTGAAGTGAGCGACGTAATTTCATTGTCTGACTGACCCTTTTCCTACATTTACCTCTCACCATCTTCCCATCCGTCTTTTCACCTACCCCTTCCCTTTCATCCCCTATCTCCTACTCCACTACTCCTTTCCCATTCCTTCTCCTCCCTTCCCAACCCTTCCCTTTCCATCTACTTTGCTCCCTGTCCTTTCCCCACACACTCCTATCTCATTCCTCCAGCTCCCTCCCAACTCCAAACTCTTTCGACGAGTTTCGACGTGTGAACTGCGTTAGACCAGAGAGCCTTTGTTTTTCACATGTCAAGTTGGCTTCTAAACAGAAGACAGAAAGTAGGCAAGTATTCAGTGAGGGCTGAGGTTATAAGTGGGTACCACAAAGTTCAATGTTGGGACTCTATTGTTATATATATATATATATATATATATATATATATATATATATATATATATGACATCCATGAAGATATATTAAAACTATTTTAAAAATTCAAAATTTGCTGACACAAAACTGTGTGGACAGAGTGGTAGCAAAGCAGAGCAAAGATTTGGCAAGAATACCTAAATAGATTATCTCAATGGTTAGAGGATTGGCAAATGGTTTTTAATACAGACAAATGCTCTGTGATGCATATTGGGAAGAATGTAGCAGATTATGAGTTTGAGCTATGTCGGAAGGGACTAAAAGTTACAACCGACGAGAAAGATCTTGAAAGTGATGGTAACAAGGCCGACCCCCAAGGACGAGGATAAGAACGAGGACCGACCCTCCAAGGATGAGGACGAGGACGAGAACCTACCACCAAGCACAAGGACCACAAGGACTGACCTCTAAGGACAAGGGACAAGGACCGACCTCTTGTCAGACAAAAAAAGTCAAAAAGGAAAACCCCAAAGACAATTTCAATTCGAATTCGATTCATTCATTCGATTATATTCGAATTACAAAAAACAGAAAAGCAAAATTAATTTATTTTGTGGAAAAGAGGACGAAGTATTATCAGATATAAATTGCAATAAAGAGTGTGTCCTGAAAATTCTGAGTCAAATGAAAACTGACAAAAGCCCTGGAATAGACAATATACATCCAAAATTTCTGTATGAGGTAAGACATGAGGTTAGTGATGTAATAGCCACAATATTCAATATGTCACTTGAATCGGGAATAGTCCCTAGGGACTGGAGGGATGCAGTAGTCACTCCTATATTCAAAAAGGGTAAACGTGGGGAGCCTGGAAATTATAGACCAGTGAGCCTGACCTGTATAATAGGCAAAGTTCTGGAAAAAATAATAAAAGCAAATATATTGAACCATCTTATGAGACACAAGATTTTAAAGGATAGCCAGCATGGGTTTATTAAAGGAAGATCTTGCTTAACAAACATACTAGACTTTTTAGAGGAGATTCATGACAAGCTAGACGAGGGAAAAGCAGTTGATGTAATATACCTGGACTTTGCAAAAGCATTCGATAAAGTACCTCATTCAAGACTGGCAGTCAAGCTTCAGGCCAGTGGAATTAGAGGTAAAGTTCTTGGATGGATAAAAAATTGGCTTCAGAGCAGAAGACAGAAGGTAGGTATAAGAGGCAAGTATTCAGATTGGGCTGAGGTCATAAGTGGGGTGCCACAAGGTTCAGCGTTGGGACCTCTATTGTTTTTAATATACATCAACGACATCGATGATGATATAATGTCAAAAATTTCAAAATTCGCTGATGACACAAAACTGTGTGGACAGAGTGATAGTGAAGCAGAAGCAAAAATTTTACAACAAGACCTTAATAGACTATCCCAGTGGTCGGCAGATTGGCAAATGCTTTTTAATACAGATAAATGCTCGGTGATGCTCATTGGGAAGAAGGGAACAGATCATGAATTTAAGTTATGTGGGAAGGGACTAAAAGTTACAAACGAGGAGAAAGATCTAGGGGTCATCATGGAGGAAACTAAGTAAACTCAGATTAGCAAGTAAAGGAAATGAGCAGAATCAGCACAGACTTAAGATCTTGGAGGAACAGTATACTCAGAAAAGAAAAGCATCAGCAGTTACTAACAAGATGGCTATTGCAAATTTTGAAGGTAGATTAGCAAAAAAATATAAAACAGAACAGTAAAAGTTTCTACAAATATTGTAATAGAAAGTTGAGACGAAAGGACACAGTCGGTCCCCTCTTGGACAGCGCAGGATGTGCAATAACAGACGATGTTGAAACTGCACAGATTCTAAATAACTATTTTTGTTCAGTATTTACAGAGGAAAATACAAATACTATGCCAGAAGCCAAAATTGTGTTTGATGGAAATGAAGAAGAAATGCTAACAGATATAGTGTGTACAAAAGAATGTGTTATCAAGGTTTTGACCAATTTAAAGACAGACAAGAGCCCAGGATTAGATGGCTTACATCCAAAGTTTCTTTACGAGGTTCGAAATGAAATAGGACATGCAATTGCTTTGATAATCAATGAATCACTCAGAACTGGAGTAGTACCGCAAGACTGGAGAGACGCATTAGTCAGCCCACTGTTCAAGAAGGAAAACGAAGTGAACCAAGCAATTACAGACCAGTGAGCCTAACATCTGTAATCGGTAAAGTTATGGAAAAATACTGAAAGAAAGCATTTTTGGAACATTTGACTAGGCATAAAATTGTTAGAGATAGTCAGCATGGATTTACAAAGGGGCGTTCATGCCTGACCAACCTGTTGGACTTTCTGGAAGAGGCTTTTGATAAGCTAGACAAGGGCAAGGGAGTAGACATAATATATTTAGATTTTGCCAAAGCTTTTGATAAAAATTACCCCATATAAGGCTGGCTGCCAAACTGAAGTCCTGTGGAATAAGGGGCAATATTCTCAGATGGATTGAAAATTGGTTGAAGGGAAGAAGACAGAAGGTTGGCATTAGGGAGGCCATTCGCAATGGGCAAGAGTTATCAGTGGAGTGCCTCAGGGCTCAGTGCTTGGGCCATTGCTTTTTCTAATATATATAAATGATATCGATGAAGGATTACTGTCCAAAATTTCAAAGTTTGCCGATGACACAAAGTTATGCAGAAATATAGACTCGGAGGATGATGCAAAAATTTTACAAGAAGATCTAAGGAAATTGTTTCAGTGGTCTGTGGACTGGCAGATGCTTTTCAATATTGATAAATGTTCTGTAATGCATGTTGGGAAGTCTAATAATGGTAATGAATATTCTTTAGGGGAAGGTTCTAACCACAACAGAAAAAGAAAGAGACTTGGGGATAATCACCCATAGAAGTATGAATCCATCTCACCAATGCATGGAGGCAGCAAAAAGGGAAACCAAATGTTGGGAATGGTGAAAAGGACAATTGTGAGTCGTGACAAAGAGATAATCATTAAACTTTATAAGTCATTAGTAAGGCATCATCTGGAATACTGTGTTCAGGCTTGGAATCCATTCTTGAAAAAAGATATAGAACTTTTAGAAAAAGTGCAAAGACGAGCAACGAAGATGGTCAATGGGTGCCATAATTTAAGCTACGAAAAAAGACTTCAATATTGTGGACTGACAACATTAGAAAGGAGAAGAGAAAGAGGAGATTTGATAGAAACATACAAAATAATGACTGGGAAAGTAGATGTGCCATATGATCGATTCTTTACATTGGCACACTATAGCAGCACAAGAGGCCACAAGTGCAAAATGTTTAAGCAGAGGGTTGGTCCAAGAAAGAAAAACTTTTTTAGTGCAAGGGTTGTGGACTAGAGGTGTGCACGGGGACTGACTGTTGTCCCCATCCCCTCCCGTCCCCGCAAAGCTTTTCTCCATCCCCACCCGTCCCCATTGACTTAAAATCCATCCCACCCCATCCCCTAATCTCTGTCCCCATCCACATTACCGTCCCCGCATTTCGGAACCCATCCCCGTCCCCGTACCCGCATTTTGGTCTCCGTCCCCGTCCGCGGTGTTTTATATCAACTATTCATTTATTAGTACCCAGTGTGCGATTTTATGACCTGGTGCAGTGGGAGGAGTCGAGCTTGTCGAATTTGAGTCGAATTAGTCGAGCTTGGGGGCGTAGTTGTTGGGGAAATGTAGCAGTGGGGGGATATAGTTGTGGGAGATGCAGCAGTAGGGGGATGCAGTTGGGCAGTGGGGAGGAATCCCCCTTCCCCCTACAAATCGCGCCCTGTTAGTACCCAACACGAGAAGTAGCTTTTCAAAAAGTTTTTCAAAAGTTTCTTCTAAACTATACAATAATCATATATGAAAATGGGACACTATTACTAACCTGATATCTTTAGCGCACATCATAACCATAGCGTCAGCCAATTCATTTTTCAACGTGTATATCGGAAACTAACCAAAAGATAACGGACATTCCCGGTTTTACTACCAATGCCATTCTGCCAGCAGTGAGCAACACGTTGAGAAATGAATTGGCTCTCTTTCTTGTCCATTTTTCTGTAACTTTATAAAATGTTTAATTTATATAGTAGGCCTAAGCTAAGTGGAGTTTTTTAATCCACCTCCGAATCGATGGTGATTGAGTCAGAGGCACTAAGGTAAATAGTGATGGGGGTTGATGGGCACAGGAGAGACTGGGCAATTGGCAGTGGGCACTGGGCATTCAAATTACAAAGCTGTGCAAAGTGCTCTGCAATCCGCCCCACCTCTAAATTATATTATCTTTTGTTGTCCTGTACATCTATAGGCTCCCCCAACAAGCTGAAACCGGCTCTGATGATTCTCCCCTGGTGTGTTTATCAATTACCCTCAAGTTCTCAAATGGCTTTATGGTCTCTACCAACTGCGAACTAACAATGGTGTCGAGTGATCAAAAGATTCAAAACCAATCTTGCCTGGCCTAACTGTTCAATTTAATGGCCTTTTAATTCGAAACTGAAAGGCGTAGGCCTATATGGTTAGTAGCTATGCTAAAATCGGCCGAACGCATGATTATTGAATTGCGAGATTAATCCTCCCCATTTCCGCGGTATTTACGGCATTTTTGAAACCGCATCCGCGGTAATACCGTCAGCCTGGATCCCGCTACCGCGGTACTACCGTCATAACTTTTCCGTCCCCATTAATATTTCGGCAAAATTACAGATTTCAATCCCGCTACCGCGGTAAATCCGCGGATTACCGCGGTGAAACCGCGGTAGCCATTACCGTGCACTCCTCTATTGTGGACAAATGGAACAGTTTGGACGAGGTGGGAGTGACAGTTGAAACAGTGAACGGATTCAAAGGCTATCTAGATAAACTAGGTTATTGAATGCAGATGGTTACATCAGTGGTTTTCACACAGGCTTACTTAGCCTCCTAAACCACTTAAAATCACATTATTATTATTATATCATGCATAACAGCTTAAAGCCATCTAGGCAATGTGCAGAGGCAGCTAATAAGGCCAACAAAATTCTAGGTATGATCAAAACAACGATAGTGAGCAGAGAGAAGGATGTAATAATAAGACTTTACAAGACATTGGTACGTCCACATTTAGAGTATTGTGTTCAAGCATGGTGTCCATTCCTGAAGAAAGACATAGAGACCTTAGAAAGAGTGCAACACAGAGCAACAAAAATGATCAAGGGATATCATAAACTAACCTATGAGGAAAGGCTAAATCACTGTGGATTGACAACCCTGGAAAAAAGAAGAGAGAGAGAGGGGATTTGATCGAGACATACAAAATACTAACAAACAAAGTGGAAATGCCAAGAGAAAGATTTTTTACAATGAAGCAGTATGATAGAACCAGAGGACACAACATGAAACTGTTCAAGAAACGGGTTGGGAGACATAAACAGCATTTTTTTAGTGCAAGAGTGGTGGACAGATGGAATGAACTGGATAGTAATGGCTACAACTGTAAACGAGTTCAAAATAAACCTCAGTAGTCTAGGGTATTAGATGGGACGGGAACAACAGTGGTTCTCACACAGGGCAGTCCCTACTGAACCACTTTAAACCTTGTTATATTATATTATATTATATTATATTATATTAAAAGTATGTTGTAAAACATAATCTAGTCAACAGCAATGTTGCATTTCAAATAGACAAGTGCTTCCAACAGCTGATCAGTCATGCGCGCACGATGGGGTCTAATTTTGAGAACGCTTTGCGAAAACACTCATTAAACTGGAGCCGACGTCGCAGGGCAACAAAGAATTCTGCTAAAGCAGTGGTTCTGAACCTTTTAACGATTACGTAACCCTGAAACAAGTATAAGAGAACAAAGTGAGCCTACCTCCTACCAGCACACCTCATCCCACGACAAAAGTTTGCAATATATTGAAAATAATTATAAACTGAAAATAATTATAAACTTCAACAGATGTCTGTTACAGAATGTGCACATGCCAGAAAGTGGGATTTTTCTTTAGAATTTTTAACTTAGTAGAAAAATATCTACAGCATTTGTATAGTATACAGGGTAACTTGTAGTAAAATTCTTGAAACATACTTTATTTCCGGGTTATTCAGTACCTCCACAACGTCCTTCAAGTACCCCCAAGGGGTACGAGTACCTCTTGTTAAGAACCTCTGTGCAAAAGAATCAACTCCTCAACTGGTATTATAAAGGAAACAATGACTACACATTTAGAGTAACTCAAAGCATGTATGTAAATATAAATCCACATACTACTCTTGCCTTGGAACATAATTATCAGTACAATTGACAATGGTATAGGCCTACAAGTAATTTGGTCCTTATAAGGATTTTTCAAGGACTAAATTACATGGACCAGGACAAGGAGTCCTTAAGGACAAGGATCAGGGCAAGGATTAACGTCACTGGATCTAGAGGTCATCATGCATAGCAGTTTAAAGCAGGTTTCCCCCAATATTTTTTGTGACTCGATAATTTGTATAACCCTACATACTTTTCCCTTCGCGACCCAATAACATTTTTATCCAAAGCCTACGTCCCGAAAGTCTGAAGCCTTACGAGCAAAAGAGGTCGTCACTGCTTTTTGACACCTATCGATGTCTAAATTTCAGTCTACTGAGGAAAAAGAAAAAGTTCGTCGCCGCTTTTTGAAACTACAATTTAACATATTTTACAACATTTTAAATTGATTATTATGAAATTTAATTATTTTTATTAAAAGATTTTTGCGACCCGACATTTTGCTATCCGTGGCCCGGTATTGGGTCGCGACCCACCGGTTGGGAAACCCTGGTTTAAAGCCATCTAGACAATGTGCAGAGGCAGCTAAGAAGGCCAACAGAATTCTAGGCATGATCAAACGAACAGTAGTGAGCAAAGAAAATGATGTACAGTAATAGTAAGACTTTATAAGACATTGGTATGCAGTGGCGGTTCCACGTGGGGGATGAGAGGGGATGCATCCCCCACCGGACTTTCGGAGTTACTTTTTGTTTGTGAAACCTATTTTGGGGTAAAAGTCTAGTAAAACTAATTGGGGATGACCTTTTTGGCCCGTCAACCTACTTTTTCGGTAAAAGCGTTAGTCAAGTTAGAGATAGAATTCCCTTTTTTCAGACTTTTTCGGCAAAGTTTATTGATTTTTTCTCTTCTATTTTCATTCCCCCTACCAACTTTCTATGTATTCATTCACCCCGACCAAGAAATCCTAGAACCGCCACTGTTGGTATGATGACATTTAGAATATTGTGTTCAAGCAGTGTCCATTTCTGAAGAAAGGCATAGGCCTAGAGCAAGGGTACCATACTCAAACTTTTTGAAGGCGGTCCACATCCAGTCATCTATCGTTCGTGTGGGTCCACCAGTAGCGTCATTTCACACTTTTCTTGAGGGAGATAATTTTTTTGCCAAATTTGTGCAAATTTTAGGCAATTTGTGCAAATTTTAGACAATTTTTGCAAATTTTAGGCAATTTTTTGGCAAACTTTAGGCAATTTTTTGCAATTTTTGCAATTTTTGGGCCAATTTTGGTAAATTTTCAATTTTTAAAAAATACTTTTGGCAATTTTTGCGATATTTTGCACATTAATACATTATAAATTATTTTTTCATTTCCTTGAGGGGGACGCCCCCCAAAAAATGACGCCTCTGGGGTCCACTAGTTACAAGGGAAGTCCAATATTATTCCCGTGACAACTATGGCATAGTAGGCAACTACGAGTAACTACGGGCCCTCTTAACACCAAGGCAACATACACCAAGGCCAAATTTAAAATGCAGAGAATTAATTATTTTAGCTGAATTGGAAAATTTCAATCAGAGCAGATCTTAAAGCATTTAAGCACATTTTGCAGTCCCTCTCAGTGACTAGTGCAAAATTGTTTCTTTGACTGCATAATCAAAACATAATCAGACGAATAACCAGTCAGAGCAATAGGCCTACACAATGCATTTTGCAGGTGTTGGTCTGTTATAACACTGCGAATATTCGATTTAATAATGTCCATAGCAGAAAATGCTGATTCTCACGTATATGTGGATTGAAACATTGTCAGGACAGAAATTGCTAACTTCTTGGTTACATGATACTGAGAATCTGGAACAAAGTTGGCCCAAAAGTTAGTTTTACCAACTTCACTGAGTTTATGCTTCAAAGCATCAGATGCTTGCAAATCAGCTGCTTCAGTCTGCAATAATGCCTGCTTAACATTTGCAGAAACTGAACTCCCAATATCTGTCCAAACACCATCAGGCTTAACAATGAAAGGGTTGGAAACTAATAAAAAACAGGCTTCAGCCATCTAAAATCGATGAAATGTTCCTCAAACTCGGTTTTCAATCTACAAAGAAAAGTTGACATCTCAGAAACATGCTGGCCAGGTGGAAGGACAGTTTTCAATATATCAACATGAAGCATCTTGCCGCCTTCCAAGTCATTTATGAAAACATCCATTTTTTGCAAAGGAGAAAGATTTCTCCTGTAAGTCCACCACTGTTTGAACTTTAAAGTTGCAAATCTAATGCATTCAGATGCCCCATGATCTCAACAAAAAATGCTAACTGTGCAGTCGTTTCATTATCCTGAATAAAATTACAGTAAAACTTAGCTAGCGTTCCTTGTTTTTAGCGCTTGAAGAAACTTTGATATATACCGGTAGTTTCTCAGGTTCCAGAATCTTTCCAAAACTCTCCCTCTACTCAACCATCTGACGTAATTGTGAAGTGATAAATCTCCAAATTCTGCAGACACATTTTCAAAGAATGAATGCAAAAGACGATGCTTTAGTGCTGAATTGCATCATAGAAAATTTACCAATTTCACAACAGTGACCATAACTAAATTTAGCTCATCATAAAGCTTTGTGTGTAGAGCTGCTTGATTGCAGTAGCAGCAGTAAATAATTAAGCCAACATTATTGGCTCAAAATTTCTCAGACGAAGAAAGCTGTGGCGGTCCAGAAGAAACATCCTCGCGGTCTGGAGTGTGGACTGTGGGCTGTGGCTTGAGTATTCCGAACATAGAGACTTAGAAAGTGTAGGCCTACAACACAGAGCACAAAGATGATCAAAGGGTATCAGAGAAAAAAGGCTAAAACACTGTGGATTGACAACTTCGGAAAAATGAGAGTGAGCGAAGATTTAATCAAGACATACAAAACAATAACAAAGTGAATGCGCCAAGAGAAAGGTTTTTTACAACAAATTCGTATGATAGTACCTGAGGACACAATATGAAACCGTTTAATAAAAAGGTTGGGAGACAGCAGTGGCGTCATTTCACTTTTCTTGGGGAGGGGAGCGAGAAATTTTTGTTGCAAATTTTTGACAAATTTTAGGCATTTTTTTCAAATGTTTTCAATTTTTTGGCAATTTTGGCAAATTTTAGGGCCAATGTTGGAAAATTTGCAATTTTTGATATTTTGCAATTTTTTGCACATTAATACATTAAAAATTAATATTTTCATTTCCTTGGGGGGCACGGACCCCCCAAATGACGCCTCTAAGAGACAGTCCGAGACACAAACACAGCAATTTTTTAGTGCAAGAGTAGTAGACAGAAGGAATGAATTAGATGAGAAAATATCAATGGATACCTGTATAAATGATTTCAAAATAAACCTTAGTACTATTGGATACTAGATTGGATGGGCAAAATAGTGGTTCTCACATAGGGCAGACCCTCCTGAACCACCTTAGTTGAACTACAAAGACAGTGTCAGGAACGGAAGAACCGTACAAACTTAGATTCTGCCTCTACAACGGATTACATATGTAACCACTGCGGAAAAGTGTGTGCAGCAAAAATGGGACTATATAGCCAGGTGGCTGAACTTCGGTGTGCCTTCAGGATAATATTTCGTAGGAGGATCGAATCCGTAGGGCGACCTGTCAGGTTAATGGCAAAAGGTCACATTCGGGATTTGACCTTTTGACCTGCAGTCTATAAAATTTAATGTTCTTTCTAGAGTATAATGTCATCAGATCAGACTCTAATAGTATAGTATATAGCAGGGGCTCTCAAACTCTTTCAGTACAGGGACCACGTGGAAAGGTATATCAAATTCGCAGGCCCCCTGATAAGGTCATACTTACTAACGGTAACTAACCAAAAGTATACTAGCTAGCTACAATATAAACGTCTAAATCCAAATTCAACGTTTCTCGTAAAAATCGTACACTCTTGAAATCACAACAGTAACAGATGTTAACTTGCTAATCTTGCTTAAGTTACTGTTAGTGAGACGTGTGGGCTTGTTTTTGTTGGCAGAGAAAGTCTATTCTTGGTTTAATTCCTGACAGACAATCTCTAACGTCATCCTGCACCTGAAGACGCGACCTGAACTTTGATTTCATGATAACAAACGTCGAAAACGATGTTTCACATGGATAGGTAGTAGCAGTGGCAGTTACAGGATTTCTTGGTGGGGTGATGAAATGAATTCATAGGAAGTTGGTGGGGGATGAAAATAGATGGATACACAGCCAGAAGAGCAGATTTTACGTCTTCATAAGCCGCGTCGACGTGTCCGTTTTCGTCTTAAAGATACACCTGGACAATGCGATGCTGATGACATAAGCAAAAGTAGAAAGATTACGGCACGGAGGTATAACATGAACAGTGTTAGGAGTGATCTTAGATCAAAAGATCAAAGATCACGATTTAAGATCACAATTCATGATCTTTGATCTTTGATCTAGATCACTTTTTACTTGTGATCTTTGACTCTGACTTTAAATCACTTTTTCGGTGATTTTGATCTTTATTATCAACAGAAGATCAAATTATACGTATTCTCCCAACTAAGTCAATCAATCAACGAACTTCTTTGTGTACTGAGTAAAATGGCGGACAAATCAAGCGTTCGGACCTCAATGATCATGTTAGTGCAGCCGGTGCAGATGATGAGGATTATTGGTATGGCTTTGACATTAGTACTGGCACTGCCACTGGGACTCAGAGGGAGGCTTGCTCAGTTGCAACTGGTCGTGAAAATGCAGTCAAGATAGAGGTCATGCACTACCTGAATAACCCAAATAAGGAACTTTCTAGCTTGTTGGCATACCCACATGTCAAGGCAGCATTTGTGAAATATAACACAACCCTGCCATCTTCTGCGCCTGTCGAAAGACTTTTTAGTATTGGAGGTTTGATAGCTACACCACGAAGAAACAGGTTGTCTGACGCAACGTTTGAGAGTCTGCTCATGCTGAAAATGAACTGCCGTGTTCAACAATGACTTTGAACTGACAGTTAGTTGCTAAAATTGTCATGAACAATTTTCAGTTGTGTTAGTAACTTAGTATTTCGAAAGTTTACATGCATCGTACAGTGGACATTTGTATCGTTATCATACGTGACACGTCATACATGATATAATAACTATATTTGTATGATCTTTGATCTTAGATCACTTTTAAAGTGATCTTGATCTTAGATCATTTATACTCTAGTGCAGAGATGTAGCAAGTACACAATGCTTCAAGTACAAGTACAAGTACAAGTACCTGGCCTCCGAGTACAAGTACAAGTACTTGCATTCCAAAAACTCCGAGTACAAGTACAAGTACAAGTACTTGCATTCCAAAAACTCCGAGTACAAGTACAAGTACAAGTACCTGGCCTCCGAGTACGAGTACAAGTACAAGTACCTGGCCTCCGAGTACAAGTACAAGTACAAGTACCTGGCCTCCAAGTACTAGTACAACATTTTTGACATTGACATATTTTTCGCTGACATTTTGTCCCCATGACATTTTCTACATGACATTTTGTCCGAGGACAGTTTGTCCGGCCACGAATAAAATTGACACTATTAGCATCTAAATATCATCACAGTTACACTAAAAAAGAGATGATAGTCTTGCATCGGTCATATTAACCTTATGCGGTCTCGCGATCAAGCCAGCTTGGCTAAATACGCGTTTAATTGGTGCGCCAGAAGCAGGCACACTAAGGTCTCTAATTAATGGCTGCATTATACAGCCTGTTGAACTCCTTTCTATTAACTTCACTGTTCCAAAAAACGATGGTGTTAGTGGCTTCATCATAAATATCGTTGAGTTCCAGGTACTTGGCCATCTGTGAGGATGTGCTTGTCATTAGCCTAAAGGAACAGCATTACTGGTACCATTGAAGTACATGTCGCCAAAGATGTAGCAAGTACACAATGCTTCAAGTACAAGTACAAGTACAAGTACCTGGCCTCCGAGTACAAGTACAAGTACAAGTACTTGCATTCCTAAAACTCCGAGTACAAGTACAAGCACAAGTACCTGGCCTCTGAGTACAAGTACAAGTACAAGTACTAAAAATTTGTACTCAAGTACAACTCGAGTACAAGTACAAGTACCAAGTACTACATCTCTGCTCTAGTGATCTTTGATCTTGATCTTAGATCAATTTCTCTCTAGTGATCTTGATCTTCGATCAAGATCATTTTACAAGTGATCTTTCCTAACACTGAGCATGAAGCATGTAATTGACAGTGAGATTAGAAAGAGCTATTGGTCTGATAGTGTCTAGCACGTGTCGTAAAGTGGTGGGCATTTATCACGTGCTCATCGAGCTTCTTTCAGGGACTAGCATATGAAAGGGGTGCAAAAATAGCAATACATGTATCAAGCAAGATAAATCAAAATAATAGATGACGACCTTCTATGCTGTTTAGGATTTTCGGAGTCGGGGAATGTTGGAATACTTGTCCATAACCGCCCCACTGTCGGCAAATGTGGGCAACGCTGATTCATCATTTTTGATCCATTGGGGACTCGATTGCCACTGTGATGTCGGTCTGTAGCGACCTGGGCCCCCAATTCCCCTATATCTTATCTTCATACTACTTTTAACATATGTTTGTTTGGATGATAGCCGACATCAACAATGATCGGGGTGTTGGTGAATGGGGGTGTCTGTCAGAAACCAGGGAGAGTAATCCCCTAGAATTCTCTTCGTATGAGGCATATCTACTTGCAAGAGAGGAAGCAGGCACCAACTGACCTTGAAATAGGCATATATAGTGTACAGAATGATGACATACTGTTTGGTGTGTTACTTTATCCCCATATTTTCTGTTTAGAAGTAACGACAGCAAAGTTAAAGGAATCTGTCAGTCAAAGGGGCCACAAGCGACGTCAACACCTGTGAAGGATCGAATTGAAGCACAGTATGTTAAGTACATATATAGTCACTGAACATTATTTTTAACCACATCCAAATGGTAACATTTGTTAATTTGGCTATCACCGGTTTATCCTTTTGATGTCCTTTCCAGTATTGGTTACATTTCTACCAACCATTGTTACTGTGCATTACTATTTCTTATAAATTACTAGTTGTTATAAATATTATAAATGCCTGCCCTTATGTGTCACTGGATTGCAGCCACAATTTCAAAGTTAATAAATGCCTGTTGTCCATGTGTTTTACTTTGTTCCAGTCACAATTTTGAATTCATTGACCACGCCGACTTGTCCAGTCCTTGGGCGGAGGAAACAAAAGACGCAGGCGATGTAAGAGCCTTCGCAGAAGGCTCTGAAGACGAAAACGTATTAGAGTCCTGGCAGACACAACCCTGAGTGAGGACGACATCCATATATGTTGTTTCGGGCAATGAAGATTATTGTGGAAACCGGCCTTGTTTTAACACTATCAGACAAGGGCATTTTGGAGAAACCAAATGAATGGCTTAATGATCGCTTAATATTTGGTGGAATGTCACTTCTAAAAAAAGAGTTCAATCACATTGCAGGATTTATCGATCCTGTCATCTTGACAACTTTGAGGTGCAGTTTTCAGGGCCAGACTTTTGTGCATGTTTTGCACAACCAAAATGATCACTGGCTAACAATTACAAACATCGATTGCCGCGTCGGTGTTGTTCGTGTATATGATAGTGTTTGCACTTTGCACCAAACTTGTGTGTTAAACAGGCCCTAGCTGTCATGTGCCACACCACCGAATCTTCACTGGAGGTTCAGTCTATGGACGTTGTAAGGCAAGTAGGGTCTGGAGATTGCGGTTTGCTTGAGGCTAATTGCATCGGGAATAATCAGTTTAGTCGCCGTAAGCAGTGAATGAAGCGGTGTGGCCTGCTGGTTGGTGTTGGTTTCGAGCCTATGTTGGT
The DNA here is from genome assembly GCA_018105865.1 of Metaphire vulgaris. Taxonomy (NCBI): domain Eukaryota; kingdom Metazoa; phylum Annelida; class Clitellata; order Crassiclitellata; family Megascolecidae; genus Metaphire; species Metaphire vulgaris. The sequence continues at coordinate 8,166,685 of CM030837.1, forward strand.
TTCTTCTAGGGTTGAGGATTCGGCGGGGCGGGCGAGATATTTACTAGATTCGGCGGGGCCAGTGTTTTATACAGGCCTGTTAGGAGGGAAGATCCCCCCAACCTCAAAATTCCCCCAAAATCCCAGCACATACACAAATTTTGCATTGAACTGTGTCTTTTCCCCTCCAACCAAGTCGATTCCCCCCGCCGCGAAAGCCTCAAGCCCCCCAGGCCTGGAGCTGTTTCCCTCGTATTACTGCTCTGATTCCAATGCCCTTGGCAGCAGTAGGCTTGATTATTGCAATTTCCTTTACAATGGTATGGCCAAATATAATATAGGCCTACAAAAACTTCAAAGGATTCAAAATTTCGTGGCCCGGGCCATTACAAAAACTCGTAAACATGATCACGTTAACCTTGTCCTTCAAAAGTTATACTGGCTGCCGGTAGAATAGAGATTTGTACTTAAGACTTGTGTCTTTGTTTTTAAAATACTGCAGTCTGGCCATCCTCAATATTTAGAATCTATGTTAAACCCAGTGATGTGACCAAGGCAGTCCAGTACAAGGCCAAGGCCAAGACGCTAACCCTCAAGACCAAGAACTCTGAGCCCCAAGGCCAAGGCAGTGACCTACAAGACCGAGGCCAAGGCCAAGACATTCCACTCAAGGCCAAGGCTTCGATCCATTTTAGCAATCGGCAGGGTCACACTCGTAATATAATATAAATATTAAATATGTACATGTACACTACAATAGCGCTGACAGTTGTTACACTATTGTACTATGTGATAGAGCTAACACAACAGCCTTTAATAAACTAGTAAATCTTGTTGTTTTGTAAATGTGTAATAATGCATTGAACGTGTTAGTTATTATGATCTGCATTCTGCAATCAGCTTCTGGGTTTTCAGTTACTTTCAGCTACAGGTGTATATTAACAAAGATGTCATTATTTAAGCAAAAAACTGCTCATTTCACTCATTTGCCACTGCAGCGCAATTCAATTAATGAAATAGGAAAGCCTGCTTTAACGATAAGATTTTCAACAATGGATCTAGATCTTGCTAGCATTTTCTGTTTTGGGTGATTCTGGCCATAAGTTGAAGCTACAGATCCATCTGATTTTGGAAATAATTCAAATAAAGATGCAAGTTTAGGTATGTCACGGTTGCCACCAGGTCCACCAGAGTTGTCCATGGTTCGGTTTTCTCAACGCAAACCCAAACCAACCCACCAAATTTCCAACCCAACCCAAACAAAATTCATGTTTTCTGACCCAAACCCAACCCAACCCAACCCATCCATACAAAAACATGAAAGTACAATCGCAATTTTAAAAACTTGGAGCCATAAGCACGTGCTTAGTATGCCTAATGGTTAATCCAGCCCTGCTATTGTCAACTGGCCGTGGTCGGTTTATAAAAGGAATGCGTTAAAACAAGTCAACAACAGCCGTTCACATGACTTCATCTATCTGAATAGCTATTGTCCACTGTTTACAGACTTCTGAATGCACTGTCTGCGATGGAATGTAGGCTAACGTATAAGGCGCCATTTTTAATGACATAATACAAGAATCTAATACTTTGTCAACGCAGAAAACCTATATATAACGTGGTTAACAGAATAACTGATGCAGATTCACGCAACCCATACCAACCCATCGATTTTTTTAAAAATCTCGACCCAAACCCAACCCATGGGTTAACCCAACCCATGGACAACTCTGAGGTCCACCACTGGTTAATTTGTGCTTGATGATTCGTACGCCAAGTAGCGTTCATTGCGTTTAGCTTTCAAGTGCCTACGAAACATAAACTACTAGCCGTAAAAACAGTCTAAAATCTAAAGCAATTCAATAATTCAATTATAAAATCTACTGGTAAGCTATTGAACTTTTGCGCAATAGTCAAAAATTTAGGAAGGAAAAGTGGGATTTATAATCATCTATTGCACAAGTACCGGTTTAGACGGAAGCCCACGGCTTTGCAGTTAACTAACACTATTTAAGCCTTTTAAGGGCTACATAATGAGGATGCGGTGGTCATTACGAAACCTAACTAACCTTGTAAATCCTGATGTTGTTCGAGGCCAAGACCAAGGCTTCACATCACTGGTTAAACCATCCAAAACATTATAATTCAACAAAATTTGCTGATTCATTGTTAAATGTACCTAGAAGTTAGAACAAACACTGAAATTGGTAAGAGAGCTTTTTCTATTTCTGGACCAAAAATCTGGGACTCTCTCCCTCTGGTTGTCAGATCTTCCAATAAACTGAGTATTTTCAGATCTAGGCTTAAAACACATCTCTTCCAATGAGCATTTCCTCCATAGTCTGTCTTGCTGTTTCCTTCTGACTGATCTCTGGATTCTGGAATGACCTGGTCTTTTGCGGATGGATTTGATCTGTGATTTCAACGTAAACTCTCCACAGATGTAGCAGAACGTGTCACTGCTATTGCGACATCGATGCGACATTTCGATTGATCGATTGATACCCTTGGGTATTAGAAATGGTGCTATAGAAGTGCATAATTATTATTATGAGTTTATTTATTAAAACAAGTTCCAAAACAATGACTTCTGCTGTTTCTTGGCCACAGTAGCTGATAATTGGTCAACAAATTTTATGCAAGTTTTTGTTTCCTCTACAAATTTTGGTGAAACTAATAGATTTCAACTTGCTGAACACAAATATGTAATTAGAATTTCTGTATCACGTAAGGTTTTTAAGACATCGACAATTTAGCATTTAGTATTGTAACATCTTCTGCAACATAATCCTACAGAAGGATCTAGGCAATAATGACAAGACATGAGAAAATTAGAAATGTTTTGCTGTAGATTTTCGTTTGTAGTCACTGTCTTGTGCTTCACGTATCAGTGACCAACAGTAGTTTCCGAGCATAGACGGACTCCACTTTCCCTGGTAGCGTTTCTCGATGCTGGCAATGTCTTTGTGAAATCTTTCACCATGTTCATCACTGACGGCGCCGAGATTGTCCGGGAAGAAGTCCAAGTGAGAATGAAGGAAGTGTATCTTCAGTGACATGTTGCATTTCATTGCCTTGTAAGCTTGTAGCAGATTTCCAACTTGTTCAACATAGTTTGGCGCCTTGTAGATGCCCAGAAAGTTAGCAACAACATCCCTGAAGGCTGTCCAGGCAACATGCTCGGCACCCTGCAGAAGGCCCTCGAAGTGACTGTCCTTGAGCATCTCTCGAATCTGTGGGCCAACAAAAACGTCTTCTTTTATTTTAGCATCACTGGTGCGTGGAAACCTCTGTTGTAAGTATGTAAAGGCTTCACTTTCTTTGTTCATTGCTTTGACAAAGTTTTTCATTAACCCAAGTTTGATGTGCAAAGGTGGAACTGGTCTCATTGCCGAGGCAAGGTTAGGATACTCAATAGACTTCCTATTCTTTGAAGAAAATCCTGTAACATTCGTCATGCAGAAATAGCAATCCGTTACATAATTATTCTGCTCTCACCATATCATTGGTATGGCGAATGGCATGGGGACGCTTACCTGCAAGCCAAGCTCGCAGACTGATAGCACAAGATGAACAACATATATGACCTCGAGGTGCCCATACTTTGTCCTGGTCGCCAATTTTGCATCCAAAGTATAACCCATATCCTTTCTTTATGATTGCTGTCATACTCCGCTTCTGTGATTTCAACGTAAACTCTCCACAGATGTAGCAGAACGTGTCACTGCTATTGCGACATCGACGCGACATTTCAGAAACTTTAATTAAATTAGTTAATATATTCAATTCACAGCCTTTAACTAAACAGTTATATCTCATCAAATAGAAAGACTACAGCTGCTTCCTAGTGCTGCTTGGTATTTATATAGGACTGCGTAACCATAGCAACAATACATGCTAGGCATGTGGTCTTGAAGACAGGTTTGGGCGCATCTGGGCATGTCTGGACATGCCTAATTATACTAATTTTCAAAATCCATGTAGTTAAGTGAGCCAACAGTGCATATTACATCTGTTATGGCGGTCACATAAGATTCTTGCCTAACCTGAATACCCATAACTCAGATAACTCTCGAAAACCACGATTTTAAAATTCTTATAATTTTAAATTTTTAAATCAGCTTTTTCTCAAAAAACTTACGTGATAGGAAAATTTCAAAATTATTCCTGTAATCAGCATGCCAAAATCTACCTGGAACACCAGACATTGCACAGGAAACAAAAACCTTGTTGACCAGTGTTTATATAATTTGCCACCGTTAAACATTTGTTCTGCTGAACACTACTTTTCTTGTTCAGTAAAGTTCGCTTCTTGTTTTTTAACCATTTTTTGTACTATTTTTTGTAATATTTGACCATTTGTACATTAACCGTAATGCTATTAATTTGGATCCCTAAAGTAACTGATTGTCATAGTTAAGTAAATGCATTATTTTCAAAATCTAATTGACTAGTTTTCGTCTTTCATAAGGGTTAAGCTACTTAGCAACAGGCGACTCCAGTCAAATGCGTCATCAGATTGACACAACGAAGCGCCTTATAGCAAGTCAATCAGTTTGAATTTTATGATATAAACTTGAATTAACTGCAATGAAATTGACTTATAAACTTCTAAGCAGTCTCTAAATTCTTATGTTCTAATTGTTTAGCTTAGATTAGAGAGGGAGCGGGCAACATCGGCCCGCGAATCAGATGTGTCCCGCGAACCAGATCTGTCCCGCGAGAAGCTTTAGAGTGGCCCGTAAATTTGGAGAAATGGTAAAGGAAGTGTAAGGGTGATTTTCTAATGGGCTATGTGATGTTGAGAATAGAAGTTGAAAGGTCAGGAAGGGGGAAGTAGGCTGTCATCTTCCATTCTTCTAGAGGTGGCCACGTTGATGGCTGCGTGTTTTAAGGACTTTTAAGACTAGACTAAATATACATTTATGGAGTTCTTGTGCAGTTAATTAAATATTAACTAGGGCCTCGGCTTGAGAATAAAAATAGACGTGACACTTAGGTAAATTTATGGGAATATGATGTTATATGTTAGTGGAATTTGTGATGCAGATAATTGTAACGAATTTGAAAAGACCTATTAATTAAATTTTGATTAGGCCTAATTATTAACATCATGACATATTATTAAAACATGATGTAAATAAGAAAATTTTAAAATAAAATATTTGGAATAAAGAAAAACCTGTATTTGAGTTGTGATTTAAGCTGATGTTCAAAACAGTTCAATAGTTGATTTTATGTACACAGGCAATATTATGAAGATTTTCATGTGATTGATGATGTGATTGATGTTCTGTTAATTTTGTGATTGTATCTTTAACTTGTACTTTACAAACATTGATATAAAGGTGGGACGGCTGTCAACTAAAATAAGTGTACAGCTTAAGATATAGTTAAGAAAATGATTTCAGTGATTTGTAAACTTAGAAAGGATAGAGGTAAGGTCATGGCAGTGGCGTAGCCAAGGAGGGTTGTGGGGGTTAAAACTCCCTGGCTGCCGACGAAAATTTTTTTTCAATGTGTCTCCATACATTTTTTATTTTCGGACATGGTTTTGAGAGTCAAAACCCCCTCTTGGCTACCGACATAAAATAAATTCTAAGCGCTACAGAATGCAAAGGAGCCAGGTGTAAAGTGATGACCTTTTTTGCTTGTCAGCATTGCTTGAAAGGAAAAAAATACAAGAGGAAAGATGAGGATGACCTTTTTTGCTTGTCCAGATTTGCAAGAATTTTTGAAGTTGGTTATTGATCAAAACCAAAATTCCCCTTCCGGAAATCCTGGCTATGCCACTGGGTCAGGGTGTGATTTTGGCATTAATAACTAAATTCAAATGTTTGAATATATATATATCATTGTTGAAGCCTAAATAAAATTACAATTGGACATTTTATAGGTCACTCTGAAGGGGAGAGTTGTCAACTATATCTTCTTTTGGGTGATTACAGCTTTGATTTAAGTTTTCCATTAAAATAATTAAAAATACAAATGTGTGTCATGAGTCAAAAGGAACTAGCAGTGTAGGTATCAGAGTAGGTGACAATTTATTATTATTATTATTATTATTATTATTATTATTATTATTATTATTATTTAAATTGATAGCTTCGATAATATCCGAAGTAATTAAATTTCTAAGCTTAAACTAGACTCTTAGATATTGCTTAAATGTTGTGATGTTTAGATAACTTATGACGATTATTGATTGACTTCCGATGTCCTTTAGACTTTTCTCAACTGGGCGACTGGTACTGCTGTTCCACATGGCGGAAGAACGGCCCAATCCCAATTGCACACCTGCTCAATTTCATCGAAAACCAGTTCTAGAAAATACGAAAGAAACAGTCTATTACCAAGAGGAATGGATTTAGCTGCTTGCTTTAGTTGATTTCATCTCAGTATATTAGCCAGAATTTAGTTCAGATGTGTTTACTTGGCCTTGGGCAATCAGATGGTCAGGTTTGGATTTTAGACAATAGAGGATTACGATGCTGCTTCGGGGCGACTATTGATTGATGACAACTCAACAAGTGCATTACTAAAATGGCGCTATAGAAGTTCTTTAGTTACTTTTTAATTCTGATTACCTGCAGAACGACCTGATCCAAGATTCGCGAGTCTTATTACTTTCAGAGAAAGTTTTGGGATCATTTACCTAGATATTGTCACGATTCGTGTCTAACATGTCATTTGTAGACCTACTCGTATGCAAATTTTGTCACGTGCACATTTTTGTCATAGTCAAACATTGAGGGGTGCTTGAGCACTCAAAGTATCCTTTCTCTGCAGCCTTGGACAAACCAAATAAGATCATAAAGGAATTTACGCTTAAGGGCTGTTCATAAATTACATCAACCATTTTTTGGCAATATTTGACTATTTCCCCTCTTGTCAACAACTGTCAAACCTAAGTGACTCATCTATAATTATGTCAAACTTTTGACTCCCCCCAAGATCAGTGACGGGTCCCCTAAAAAGTGTAGGTTATTATTTTTTTGCAGTGATGACCTGTTTTTGCTCATCAGGTATCAAAATGTGATGATGACCTTTTTTGTCTTCGGGTATCAACGTTTGTTGGCGATGACCATTTGGTTTTTTGCTTGTCAAGTTTTTTCCATTGTAATAAATAGTATTCCATAAAATTTCCTATTTTTGATTATTTGTACAAAAAATATAATTGTTGACGCCAACTTTTCTTGACCGCCTCACATGTCAACAACTGTCAAACTTTTCAACCTTCTCCCCTCCTAATTTGTTGACGTAATTAATGGACAGCCCCTAATAGCCTACCCTATTTTCTAATAGTCTGAAATTTGTACATTGGCGTGCACCCGATTGAATGTCTGGCCCCTGTTGGGACTCTATACTTACTACTGTATAGTACATACTTATCAACAAGTGGTTGGGCCCACGTTTAAGCATGGGCGTAAAACACGGGGGCGACGGGGGAGGTCCCCCCGAATAATTAGTGGCGGGGGACAGAGTATCAATTATCTCCCGCAATGTTTTGAGCTATATGGTCAAAAATTCTATCCTACCCCATGATGTTATGATGTTGATGCCAGAATTACGCCAAATCCGCATTCTCTCATTTTGGATGACCTTTTTTGCTTGTCAGGGTATTTGGAGAGAAAAAAATATAAAAATACCTGGATGACCTTTTTTGCTTGTCAAGACGTATTTCATGGGCGATTTTAAGTCCCACCATAACATGCAATATCTCTCATAATGGAGAGGAGTTTTTATATTTCTGGGGGTCAACTTTTAAAAAGTTATTCTGTCCCCCTTTCCACAATGTTGACGCCAGGTTTACGCCACTGTGTTTAAGAATTGTCACCGCAACGGCTCCCCTCTTGTCAAATCCTGGAGCCGTCACTGAATTTGTAACCTGCATTTTCTCCTAAATTTTAAGTTAATTCGGATAATTCCAATTCCAATTTGACCTAGGGTTGCCAGATATCCAAAGTCGAAATACGGGAGATTGTTTCCGCGATCAATGCGACCTCTCCACGGTCCAGTTCATTGCGAATTATTATGGAGCTATAGCCTACTACATTACAGTACTATAGAGTATAGACTAGGGAAAAGCAATAAACAACACTGTTCAATGCACTTTATCATCTGCATGTAGTGAACATGGGCGTAAAACACGGGGGACGGCCATCCGAATAATTAGTTGGCGGGGGACAAAGTATCAATTATCCTCCCAATGTTTTGGGCTATATGGTAAACAAAATTCTATCCTACCCAATGAAGTTATGAATGTTGATGCCAGAATTACTCCAAATCCGCATTCTCTCATTTCGGATGACCTTTTTTGCTTGTCAGGCTATTTGGAGAGGGATAATATAAAAATTTCAGGATGACCTTTTTTGCTTGTCAAGACGTATTTCATGGGCGATTTTAAGTCCCGGCCATAATATGCAATATCTCCCATAATGGAAGAGGATTTTTATATTTCTAGGGGTCAACTTTTTAAAAGTTATTCTTTCTCCTCCCATGTTTTCAGTGGTTTTCACACAGGCTTACTTAGCCTACTAAACCACTTAAAATCACATTATTATTATTATTATTATTATTATTATTATTATTATTATTATTATTATGTTGACAGTGGCGAATTTACAAGTTACAACCGTACCAACTGGTGCATCGGTACCGGGCCTCCCTTCAAAATACAAATTTAAGGGCCTCCTTTATTAATAATAATAATTTTTAAAAAGTCTTTTTAATTATTTCTTTTTAAAGTAATTTATTTTTGGAGATATACTTGAATGCTTGTATTGGTTAGACTTTAGTAGTGTTTGGACATGGATTAGTATTGAAATGGCATTAATTTGTTTCATTTTTTTCAAAGATGTTTGTTGTATTTTTACTTCTTTGAGTGACCACGATAGCGCCGGGGGGGGCCTCCATGGAAATATTTGTACCGGGCCTGCAAAATGTAAATCCGCCACTGAATGTTGACGCCAGGTTTACGCCACTGGTAGTGAATCAATATTAAAAACAAGTTATAATAATATATTAGTATCATAGACTGGGGCTGAAATACGGGAGCTCCCGTAAAATACGGGAGATCTGGCAACCCTAAGTTGACCCGTCTTCCATTACTATGTAAATGCAACTGGTAGCTTTAAGTTTTCAAGAATCATTACAACAAAATGTTACCTCCGATGTCTGGAGGGTTGTTGCAAGGAAATGCTCCGATGAACTGTTCACTCTGACAAGTGTAAAAGTATCTGCAGTCTGGTAATACAGGATACAGAGCGTCAATAAGACCAGTGCAATCGGACCAACCGCAAGGCGGAGGAAATGTGGTCCATCTATACACAAAGCGGCATCAGATCAACAATTACATTGGTATCAAAATACTTCAAAAGTTTATAGTTTATTATCAATAAATGATAGACAAGAAAAAGGCATGGATCAACTGTCGATATCAACATTCAGCACGCACAATTTTTTTATCCAGCAGACATGGACGTGGGTTGGGTAGCATATACCCATGGGTTGGGTTGGGTCCGAAATTTCCATTTTATGTTAGGCAGGGTTGCCAGGCTGTTGTGTTATATTGTACAAATGTATACATATTAACGATTTTTAAATTAGGTCTACTACAAGTCTACAAATTACCCTTAATCTGTTTCGATGACTTTTACAGGAGCTACCGGAAAATGCAAGTCAAAGGCATCTAGAAATATGAAATCTGCTATGTGGAATACATTCCTGTTGGTCTATGAAATGAAGGAGGATTTAAGAAATTTTTATGTATCCAGTGGCGTAGCCAGGATTTCCGGAAGGGGGGGTTTGGTCTCGATCGTGAAGAAAAATTTTACATGCAAAAAACCTCTATTTTATTTTTTAGGAGCTAGCAAGCAAAAAACACCAAAAGGTCACCTCCATTCTTTCTATTTTCTATAGCATTTTAAATTTTTTCGGTCGGCAGCCAGCCAAAAGGCTTTGACCCCAAAATCGCGTCCGAAAATGAAAAATGTATGGAAAAGCATGTAAACAAATTTTTCGTCGGCAGCCAAGGGGGTTTAATCCCCAAAACCCTCTTGCCTACGCCACTGTATGTATGGGTGGGTCAAGTAGCCCAGGTGTTTCCGTGGGTTGGGTTTGAATAGTGATGGTTGGGTTGGGATTTTAAAAATGGACCCATGTCCATGTCACATGGGTGATCCAGCACCTTCAAAATGCGGAGGCTGTAAAGGTGAGCGCATACAGTGGCGTATTTAAGGGCTATGCTCCTGATCCGTAGAGTACCCCTTTGGTCTTTGGCCTTTGGTTTTTGTTCCTTCCCTTCGATTGCACCGCAAAATATTTTAAAATTTGTTTTAGGGGACATTTGCTTCATAACTTGATTTGTGCAATTAGTAAAAAAATGTAGTAAAGTGAAGGAACCTTTAAGAAAGTATGCGCTCCATACTTAATAAATGGTTCGTTACTGCGTCGTTACAAATTTCAATCAGCTTTCGTCTGTTAAACAGATTATGGAGCACAAAATTGAGGTAATTAAGCGAAACTACAGCATTTCAATAAACTGTATGTTATTGCAGAACATACAGTAGAATAAAAGTTTTTTTTCGAACTTCTTAAATTTTAGCATACCCTTTAGGCCTAAGCATTTCTAAATCCTCTTAATCAGTCCTACATTGGCTCCCTATTGAACAGCGAATTTCTAAATCTCCCTTAGCCTATAAAATGTGACTCTGTGAACCCAGTTATCTTAAGGCAGGGTTTAATCTAGGCCATTTCCGGAAGAAAAATTACCCTTTCCCCGGAAATTTCAAATTCCCCCGGAAATTTTAGCATACTACATCAACTAACAGCAACCCTCTTGCGGACTTCCCCCCAGCTTTGTCAGTTTTCCACCGGAGTCCAGAGTCTAGATTAAACACTGTCTTAAGGCAACTTAGGCAAGGCCTACTCGACCTACAAATTCATTCGAGTAGGCTAGATAGCCAACGGAGTTTTCGTTCGAAATACTTGTGCATCAGCATCGTTGTCGCCTTCATCTTCGAACTTCTATAGTGCATTTTTGTCAAGTTCTTGGCACCAGTCGATGGTCGCTCCTTGATCTGGACAGAGATTTTTTACACCCCCAGCTGGGGTTACACCCCGTGGTTTGTGACCCTATACTCCTTCCTAGGGGTGGTGTTGGTTATCACCAAAACAGACTGATGTTAAAACCATATTCATTTAAAATTCTAAAGGAGGAAATTCACTTCTGGAAATTGAAACTTGAGCCACTGTAACTGACTCCACAAAAATTAGAATGGACCAGGGCTTATTGTGCCGGAACGAGGCGGAACAGCGTTCCGGAAAATATGAACGGCGTTCCGGAAAATCGCGACTGGTATTTTTAAAAATAGCTGTGGCGACTAAAAAATAAAATAAAATAAAAAAATAAAAAGGTCATCGCCAGAAAAATGGAGTGTTTTATACGGGTTTGAAAACTTCTGTGACGACTAAAAAAGGTCATCACCCGGAAAATGGAATGTTTTATACGGATTTGAAAACTTCTGCGACGACTGAAAAAAGGTCCACCGAAATTTAGAAATTAAGGGGCGCAAAATGGAAATCTTGCCCCGTTCCGAAATTTTTTTTACAAAAAAGCCCTGGAATGGACCGCATGAAAACGGAAGAGATGACAACGGAAATCATATTTTTGACTTGTATTTTCCTCTTTTCCGGGGGTCAAGCATGAAACCCCGCCACCTCCCCCGCCCAATTCTCTTCTCCGTGGATCCAAGGAGTCTAGATGAAACACTTGACATTGACACCCCTGCAATTATTGGACACCCCACCGAACGCAAATTCCTGGAAAATAGCCTGGAATTGAATCATAACTCCTAACTGTCGTATCCAATGAGTCAGTCCAATTTTCCGGTTTCGGTTATGGCGGATAGGCATTAGAGAGCAGGTAAGTTTTGAATCTGAATCGAAAATTCGAAATAGCGTCAGAGACTCAGCGTAGCGGACAGATGCTGAGAGTGCATTTTAACAAGAGCAGGGCGAGTGTGCGGTATCTGCAGAGTAGGTGTATCCGAAGATCTGGCTGAGTGTCTAATACTGTCTATGGCTCTATGCGGTGGCAAACGCCCCGTCCCCGGCGCCCCCGGGCGCCGGGGACGGGGGACGCTAAATTGTTCACTAACAATTTTTTCTAAGATAGCCCTTAACCGCGGTTGAATATGGAGAATTTAAACATGGATCGTTTATGTAAGTTAACTAGGCGAAATAATTGAGGTCCTTTTTTGCTCGTCAGGATTTTTCGGAAGTTGAGAGCGCCATTGGTACATCTTGCCCTCGGACGCCGGATAGGCCTACCTTCGCTACCAGCACTGCGTCTATGAGCCTGAACAGTAAGCAAGGACATGCCCGTCGAGAGAAATTCCTGGCCTCTGGGCAGAACAATAACGGGCCCATAACAATTTTAAAAATTATTTACTAAGTTTGCGAAACGCTTGTGTCTTAAAAAAGTAAATCGGTCCAGCGATTTCCCAAATTCCCAAAAATATTATACAAAACCAACTGTGAAAATGTGGTGATGATATTTTTCTTCTGAGATTTTTCAAGACGTTAAAAAACTCGCAATGCCTTTGGCGCCCCAGCGTGCCCAAAGCGCTCATACACAAGACTTGAAACAAACAGAAACGACAGAGTTCTATTGCTAACGCTGCAAACGATCGAATCGAATGAGCACTGTTTTGCTAGATTTCATTACGTCTTCACTTACGGGTCACAAACCCCTGTTGCTGGATTGAATGCGGTTTCAGGAAGACAATCGACCACCTCACCAACTCCACCTGTGCATACAGTGTACGAGCTGCACCCGTTATCATACGCGCCATCTGGTCGAGTTGAGCAGTCAACCTGTGCTGAAACTCCACCTGCAAATACGCCATAGATCAGCACACATCAACAGAAGCAAACAAAGAGAAATACGTCAACCAACAAAACATTGGCAATATTAAATTTGCCTGGGGATGGTGATATTCCCACTGGTAATAATAATAATAATAATAATAATAATAATAATAATAATAATAATAATAATAATAATAATAATAATAATACAAGGTTTAGAGTGGTTCCGTAGGTATGCCCTGGTTCTGGTTCTCACACAGGGTTCTGTGTGAGAATGTGACCCGGTGGCACCGGGTCACATTTTGAGACCCGGTGACCCAGTGACCCGAAATAAAAGTGACCCAGTGACCCGGTGACCCGGTCATTGGTTCTAATATTTTAATATTTATCAATGACGTGAATTAAACGTTGTCATCACACCATAGAATTTTTATTACATTTTATAACATTCGATAGAGTAATAACACCAATATCTCTCAGTGATAAAATCAATTACTTGTATCTGTGGACAGGGGTATTTTTACACCCCCTAACACCCAAAAACACCAATTTGAGGTCGACACCCACCCCAAAGTTTCTAATCCCGAACATCTCCCAATTTGAGAAGTAACACCCCAAACTTCATTTCTCTGATGACCTATTTTGGCTTGTCAGACTTTTATGAGACCTGATAAGGTTTTTAAAACTTTTTTTTGCTTATCAGAATTTTTTAAGATCTGATAAGGTTTTTGGGTTTTTTGCCTGTCAGACTGTTTCTGTGTGATGACTTTTTTGTACACTTATTCGGCAGAGACCCCAAATTTTACCGACACCTCCAAATTCACAATCCTAGAAATAACCCTGTCTGTGGACTTAACTAATGCCAAGCGAACAGTCACTTCAGCCTTTCAGGGATTGATGAACCGGCATGCTTAGCATCTGAAGAAGATTCTAATTCATACCGGATCTGTAACCGGGTCATAAGGATGACCCAGAGACCCGGTGACCCGGTGGACAAAGATGACCTGAATGACCCAGTGACCCGGTTCAAAGTCTGGTGAGAACCACTAGCCTATGTTTCACCCATTCATTCATTTATTCACATTGTGTAATCTCATTCTTTGCCCTCTTGTCCTCTAGTAGGTTTGTTCCTGTAACTTTTTCTCCTTCTTTGTCTTCTTGTCTGTGCATCTACAAATAACAAAACTTTTCAAACAATTTGGTCTGTGGGGTCAAGATTCGATCCAAAGCCACGTCAAGCCCTTGCTTTGAACAGATGAACAGGTCTAATATTGCATTTTGCATTGCATTGCGTTCCGGATCTCACGCCAGACGTCCCGGATCGGAGATCCGGCAAGATCCGGCTAAATCCGGCTAAATCCGGCTAAAAATAATTTTGATGACATTTGTTCCATGAAATCTTTGACATGTGTGCAGCCGAACTGTATTCGGGAAATATAATTGCCCGAGTCGGCTTTAGGCCTACGCTGAAATGGTTTCAGTGCAGTCGTGTTCTAGCTGATCTAGCTTGTGAATTTTGGAGGTTTATATGAAATTTTGCAGATTTTGTTAAACACATGTCTGCTTAAGAAAGCCAACATCTAGTTATATTTATTCATGTTACGAGACTTGAATCCGAATGGGTGTCATGATGATGACGATGTCCTTTCAATTTGTCAAATTATCATCACGCTCAAAGACCGTTTTCCCTACAGTCTGTTAATTATAATTTTTCCAACGCCATTGGTTCAACCACGCGAAGCTAAAAGGGATCGACCCCTTTTTTGAGACCAGCAGTTAAATTACTTTTTCAGAGGTGCCGGATCTCCTTATTTTTCGTCCGGCCACAAAATTTCCTCACAACTTTTTAATTCTTCATTTTAAATGAACATTTTCTTTTCCCGTGCATGCAAAATGCTAAAGAAAGCAATAAAAGATGACAACCAGTGTTGGAGTTGCCGAGGGGTTCGGGGGTTGAACACTCCCAGCTAACTTTGCAACCCTCCAAAAAATCGCATGTCGGGTACATGCAGCTTCTGTCATTCATTGAATTTCAGTCCTCAAACCCCCAAGCTCAAATTTCACAACTCACTGATGACAACGAATAAAAAGTACGTTCCGGGTCTCATGCCAGACGTTCCGGATCTCATGCCAGACGTCTCGGATCGGAGATCCGGCAAGATCCGGCTCAATTTAACCCCTGATTCAGACGTATACCGGTCTATGAACTAGATCTATATACATTATAATCCCATTTTACAACATGATATAATAAATAACGATTCAGCGTGCTAATATGAGTTTATCATACACGTATCTAGAGTTTCTAGACTTCGAAGTTCGATCGTAAGTCTCATTGCTGCGAAATTGATTTCGCTAAATAAAAAGTTAAAAATTCAGCAAAAAGAAAGTGTGCGTTAATTTGAAGAATGTTTGACATTGTTGCAGCCACGGGTAGTCCAGCCCCACTATTCGGATCGGGACTGCGCGGTCTGGTCGTGAGATTCGTCAAAAACCGGTGAGTAGTCGGGAGAAGGGGAAGGTAGTAGGAGCCAATTAGAAAGAGGAAAGCGCACTAGATAGTACTAGAGATGAGTAGAGTTTAAAGTATTTGCGGCGACGACTTTTTTTGCTAGTCATGACTTTTTGGCCGAAAAATGTCAAGCCCCAATTTTCCGGATTCCTGGCTACGCCACTGATTTTTAAAACGTACCCATCATCATGAAGAGGAGTCCAAGAGAAACTCCAACCGCCCGACAGAGAGAAGACATCGCTCTCTGAATTGTGTCTGCAGCTCTTAATTACAATCAAACCGATCTGAACTGTTGCTTCTATGTTGCTTCCTTTTGCAGCTCTCCTAACAGTTGTGTCCTATTTGCATTGGACAGACTCCTTATATCGTCTAAGCAAGCGCTTTCGACCAATCAGATAAACGAAATGCTTAGAGAGCGACTGCCGATAAGAATTGATCGTTAAAATTTCGTACTAAGTCCCGGAAGTAGGCCTACATCCTAGACATTTAAAAAATCTCATAGCTGGATTGTTCAATTGTTAGGAGACAGAGTTTCGACGTATTTAGCTATTGATAGAACTTCATGAAAAGAGTTAGTCCCATTCATATTTAGACCGCTTGACGAATTTTCACGTCTAGGCCTATACTTGAGTGTCTTAATGCTATCTGTATCTAAATGAATTGTCAAAAATAGTGACTGCAATTATTTAGAATCACCTGTTACCTATATGATATAGATGTAGGCCTTTAAATATATTTTCCTATTTCAATACAAGACCTTCATATAGGATTAAGCTTACTTCGAACAGTCTTGACACGAATAAAGTGCCCATGAAACTCAGTTCATAGGACTTTCTGCAAGAATCAATTGTCTAAAATCTTAAATTTACGCACCACCAACATAACACGTTCATATAATGACTGACTCCTGACCTTACAACCCTTACTGTCAAAATATGAAAACAATTTCTCTACCTATAGTATAATTTCTCTCTTTCACTTAAGTGAATTCAATCATATTATTAGTCTTAATTGCATGTTTCTGAGGTACTAGTTTCCAGTGGCGGCTCCAGGATTTGGTAAGTGGGGGTTTGTTGGCAACTTCTAAGCATGGGGCCAACCATTTGCTGATAGGTATGTAGTAGTAGGCCTAGGTATAGGGTCTCAACAGGGGGCCACTGGGGCAGGCATTCAATGACATTGAGGAAGATATATTAGAACTTTCAAAATTTGGTGATTACACAAAACTGTGGAGAGAGCGGTAGTGATGCTGAGGCAAAGATTTTTACCATATGACCAAAATAGACTATCTCACAAAAGTCACAATAATATCAAAAGACGTAAGCTGTGGACGAGAAGCATTTACGCATAAATCCGTTACAAAGATACGTACAGTACCTTTGCAGTCTTCATTTTGTTTGTTGCAAAAATTAATGCCTCTGGCTTTACAGGTACCTTCATTTTTTCTCAAAAACTGTGATTGTGTATGTTTAGTTAATTTTCAAGAGCCTACTGTCAAATAGTTTAAGCCTTTGTAAAGATGCGGGTTATCTAGGCTGGTTGTATAATTGCAAGTGTATTACTTAGTTCGTAATATTGCATATTTACATTCTACACATCGTATTAAAAGCTTGAGGATAATAATAGGGGACACAGAGTGAATAATTAAATTAATATAAATTATATTCATTGAGGCTATCGCTTGGACTTAACGCCCGCCAGCGACACACTCAGACGGTCGACACTTAGTTCGTCGTGCTCTCTCTCAACCTTGTTGCTCCGACCGAGGCCGCTAAAATTCCTACTCTTGATCGCGCCTTCTCTCGAGGTGGATCCCCTCGTGTGGAATACCATCCCACCTGAAATAAGGGAGATCAAAACTCGGTCCATCTTCAAAAACAGACTGAAAAGCTATCTGTTTAGGGAATCATATCCCTTGTAAAGCGCCCTTGTCTTTGGTTATGGCTTCTTACGGCGCTATATAAATAGCCCAGTATAAAATACAATACAATAAAATAAAATACAATATGATGCAATACAATACGATACCATGCAATACAAGAATGTGAGCCGTCAATTTGTATGAACACTGCATTCCACTACAGTGTATAAAGTGCAATAGCCTATGATGGCAATAATAATAATAATAATAATAAAAATTAAAAAAATAATAATATAGCACTTTTATAGCACCACTTTTAATACGCCAAACCGTGTAAGGGTATTATCAATTGATGATACTACAATCCAAAAGACCAGGTTATTCCAGAGATCAGTCAGTGGGAAACAGCGAGGCCAAGCTATGGAGGATATGCTAATTTAAAGAGAAGGGTTTTAAGCCTAGGTGAAAAACAGTCTTGTTTGTACTACGAAGTTTGTCCGATTTGGTCCTGGCCCTGGCTAACTTTTCAAATAGCTGTCACGTGATATAGCAATGACGTCATTTGTAAACAACGCTATTGACGTCGGCAGTGAAGATCTCGTATGCTGTTACGTCGACGTGCGAAAATACCCAATACCGATACCAATATCGCGATATTTAGCCGCAAAACACCGAAATGCAGGCCTGTGGGAAGTATGGGTACAGAGGATGCAGCTGCAACCCTGGAAAAATAAAGGGGTGCAGCGCACCCTGGAAGATAAGGCTGTTTCTAAAAAAAGTGCTTGTGAGGATTTTTAAATGGATGAGAGAGAGAGAGAGAGATGACGACCTTTTTTGCTCGTCAAGGCTTTTGGAGGATAAAATAAAGTTAGTGACGACTTTTTTTGCTTGTCAAGACTTTTAGGAGGATAAAGTAAAGAAGTTAGTGACGACTTTTTTTGCTCGTCAGGGTTTTCCTGAGACGAATTTTCCCCTTTGTCACAACTTTTATCTTGGGGAAATCTGCATCTCCTGCTGAAAATTCGTTCTGACGTGCCTGCCAAAATGCAGAATCGACTTTTAGCAATAGGCCTACAGACCGATAGGCTGTATCGAATAGGCCTGTAGATACCGACACCGACCCACCATTACTCTACAGCAGCGTAGTTTCAATTCGCTGCATCTGACGACGGCTTTAGAGTGTCCTATATTTTTGACACACGATATATTTTTATGAGCACCATCTGTTCCTGCTTCGCTTTATTTCGACTAAAGATACCAATTCTGTGAACTAATCAAGATAGCGAATCTGGCAGGTTCTTTAGAGTTGCTCATAGATATCTTATTGATTATCTTAGAAAAATCTTCGAACTGAATCCCCGCCGCTGAGGAAACGCCGTATGTTGCTTCACACAAAGACAGGCTAACGGCGAACGGATATCTTGCATCGCCCTCAGTTGAAATTTGCAGGACAATAGTTGCTGCTCGTCAGCTGACAAATGGTCATTAGCACAAACTAAGATTTTGTAAAATTTAGAGTGAACGTCCAAAGCTTCAAGTTAAGTCGATCAAAGTCAGAGTAGGAAGGACGAAACGCATTTACGCCGTCGTCTTTGGTGGGAGAACACGAAATAATGAAGTGTCTGCATCGACAATGAAAACGGCAACAGGGATTAGATTGTCAAATCATTTCAAGTGATAGCCAATGTCAAACATTTCAAAGATTCGACATTGTATCACGTAGATTGCCACGACACTATCATGCCACATGTCATATTCCCACGCTAGAGTCTAGACGTCAACTGATAGGGCCCTAATCGTTTATATGTTTTCGTAAACTGCTGCTATCAGGAAGATATTATATATAGAATTGGCAAGATAAATTACTAATTAGTAATTGGTCTACACTATTATATTATACTAGGTGTTTACCCGTTAAAAATGACGGAGCAGATTGGCTGTTTTACCACCCAATTTTGTGCAAATGCAATAGGATTTTGCACAATTAATTTCCCTAACTCGCCGCCTTTTCCTGCAACCGAATTAACGCCCATTCGCGTGAATTTTCTGAAACTTGATAGTCAACGTTAGTGTAATGATTTGGCAGTGTCGAACGACATGCAGTGCTTGATTCTCTTGTTTGCTGTGCTGCTGTTGCACGCCGAGCAACAGCCTGCTCCTCATTCTCGCTTGATTGTCGGAAAGCTCGTGAACGCTAGACTTTTTTTGTTTTGCACGGACGGTTAGAAAGAGGAATAAAAAGGCTAAACAATGGTGCAAACTTCATCTTCTTAGCTCTTATATAGCCTGAGATATAGCAAATTCAAAAAAGTAGGAAACTAAAATTAAATTATTTAATGGAACAGAAATCGATTTAGGAATTCAGTCATGATCCAGCAATAGCATCAATGGGAATGGACATAATGCCTTTGCTGGATCATGTAATTTTGATCAGAATTCTCAGAATTCAAAACTTTCGCGAAATTCACCGATAATAATTATGTTCAAACATTGGGGTCATCGGGTTGGAATTGATAGATCTTTACCAAATGTCAACCGATTTTCAAACTTTTTGGTTTATTTTGTTCCTCTGACATCCCTTTACAACTTTTCCGCTGACCAAAGTGGGGTTACCGCTGAAAATATTTTGCTAGGGGGCTATAAAAATATTTTGGGAGAGGGTGATATTTTAGGCCGTAAAGTGGACTCTACCCTCAACTTTTTTTGTTTTGCACGGACGGTTAGAAAGAGGAATAAACGATCTAAACAATGGTGCAAACTTCATCTTTTTAGCTCCTACATAGCCTGAGATATAGCAAATTTAAAACGTTACAGCAATCATTTGTGAAGAACGCTTTTCCAAAAATTAAATCCCCAGTACGGTGACGCGTCTGAAAATTTAATTCCCAATTAAGGGGTTAAATTTAAAAAAATAGGGTTTGAGGTTAAGAAGGAGTAAATATATATAATAACGGGGGGCAGGGCATTGGGAGAGGGAAGGGAGATTCGGGAGGAGGAAAGTGGGTTGTACGGGTTTTCGGAGCAGCGTTGTGTAGGTTTGGGAACGGGGTTTGTGGCCGTAGGTTTGGGAACGGGGTTTGGGGCCGGTGGGGGTAGGGCGGAGCGGTGATGGTTTGGGGCCGGGCCGATTGGGAAAGGGGTGGTGAGAGGGAATGGGGGTTGGGAGAGGGATCGTGAGAGGGAATGGAAACGGGGGTTTGGGGCCTGTGGTGTAGGCGGGGCGCGTATGGGTTGGGGCCTGGGGCGATTGGGAGAGGTTTGGGGAGAGGGAAGAGGGGTTGGGAGAGGGAATGGGAACGAGGGTTTGGGGCATGTGGGGTAGGGTGGGACGGTATGGGTTGGGGCCTGGGTGGGGATGTGTTGGGGCCGGCGCGATTGGGAGAGGGATGGGTAGAGGGAAGGGGGATTGGGAGAGGGATGGGGAGAGGGAAGGAGTAAGGGGGTTTGGGGCCGGGACGGGAATCGGTTGGGGCCTGGGCGATTGGGAGAGGGGTGGGGTGAGGGAAGGGGGACGGGGTTTAAGCTGCAATTAAGACGCTTCGTTAAACGCTCCGTTGATTTTAATACAGTTTTGATTAAACAATATTTGGTTGTCAATGACAACAGCGTCTTGCAATACCTGCCATGTTGCCGTCGGACGGACGGACATCGAGAATTATATATATAGACTAGGTGTTTACCCGTCAAAAATGACGGGGGAGATTGGCTGTTTTACCACCCGATTTTGTGCAAATGCAATAGCATTTTATGACGGGGGAGATTGGCTGTTTTACCACCCGATTTTGCGCAAATGCAATAGCATTTTGCCCAATTAATTGTCCTTAACTCGCCGCCTTTTCCTTCAACCGAGTTAACGCCCATTCGCATGAATTTTCTGAAACTTGATAGTCAACGTAAAAGTACTGATTTGGCAGTGTCGAACGACATGCAGTGCTTGATTCTCCTGATTGCTGTGCTGATTTTACACGCCGAGCAACAGCCTGCTCCTCATTCTCACTTGATTGTCGGGAGACAATCAAGTGAGAATGAGGAGCAGGCTGTCTTTTTTGTTTTGCACGGACGGTTAGAAAGAGAAATAAAAAAGCTAAACAATGGTGCAAACCTCATCTTCTTAGCTCTTATATAGCCCGAGATGTAGCAAATTCAAAAAATTGGAAACTATCAGAATTCAAAACTTTCGCGAAATTCACCGATAATACTTGTGTTCAAACATTGGGGTCATCGGGTTAGAATTGATAGATCTTTGCCAAATGTCAACCGATTTTCAAACGTTTTGGTTTATTTTGTTTCTCTGACATCCCTTTATAACTGTGCCGCTAACAAAAGTGGGGTTACTGCTGAAAATAGTTTGCTAGGGGGCTTCAAAAAAGTTTGGGGGAGAGGGTGATATTTTAGGCCGTAAAGTGGACTCTACCCTCATATTTTTTTGTTTTGCACGGACTGTTAGAAAGAGGAATAAACAATCTAAACAATGGTGCAAAACTCATCTTTTTAGCTTCTATATAGCCTGAGATATTGCAAATTTAAAACGTTACAACAATCATTTCTGAAGAACGCTTTTCCAAAAATTAAATCCCCAGTACGGTGACGGCGTCTGAAAATTTAATCCCCACTTGAGGGGTTAAATATAAAAAATAGGTATTGAGGTTAGGAAGGAATATATATATATATATATATATATATATATATATATATATATATATATAATGGGGCAGGGCATTGGGAGAGGGAAGGGAGGTTTGGGAGGAAGAAGGTGGGTTATACGGGTTTTCGGAACAGCGTTGTATAGGTTTGGGAACGGGATTTGGGGCCGATGGGGTGTGGCGGAGCGGTGATGAGTTGGGGCCGGGGCGATTGGGAGAGGGATGGAAAGAGATACGGTGATTGGGAGAGGGGTGAGGAGAGAGCAGGGAATGGGGGTTTGGGGCCTGTCGGGCAGGGTGTGGGCGGGTATGGGTTGGGGCCTGGGCGATTGGGAGAGGAATGGGGAGAGGGAAGGATATGGGGATGGAGAGAGGGAAGGGGAACGGGGGTTTGGGGCCAGGGCGGGAATGGGTTGGGGCCGGGGCGGGAATGGGTTGGGGCCGGAGCGATTGGAGAGGGATGGGGGAGAGAGAAAAGAGATGGGGATAGGGAAGCGAAACGGTGGCTTGGGGTCGGGGCCGGAATGGGTTGGAGCCGGGGCCGGAATGGGTTGGAGCCGGGGCGATTGGGAGAGAGATGGGGAGAGGAAAAAAGGATAGAGAGAGGGAAAGGGAACGGGGGTTTGCGGCCGGGATCGGAATGGGTTGGGGTCGGAGCGATTGGGAGAGGGAAGAGGAGAGGGAAGGGGGATGGGGAAAGGGAAGGGGAAAGGGGATTTGGGGCAGGGGCGGGAATGGGTTGGGGCCTGGGCGATTGGGAGAGGGAGGGGTGAGGGAAGGGGGACGGATGTTTAAGCTGCAATTAAGACGCTTCGTTAAACGCTCCGTTGATTATAATACATTTTTGATTAAACAATATTTGGTTGTCAATGACAACAGCGTCTTGCAATACCAACCGTGTTGCGGACGGACAGACGCGACAGACGGACATCGAGAATTATATAATAAGAGATTATAATTAAAAAATATAGTTTCCTGATGTCTGTCTATAGAAAAGAAAAAAGAGGCGCTGCTGTCAATAATCTTTGCTAAGCAACGTCATATTAATTAATAATGGGCAGAGATTGAAGAGAGCGACGTAATTTCATTGTCTGACTGACCCTTTTCCTACATTTACCTCTCTCCATCTTCCCACCGTCTTTTCACCTACCCCTTCCCTTTAATCCTCTGTCTCCTACTCCACTACTCCTTTCCCATTCCTTCTCCTCCCTTCCAAACCCTTCCCTTTCCATCTACTTTGCTCCCTGTCCTTTCCCACACACTCCTATCTCATTCCTCCCGCTCCCTCCCAACTCCCAACTCTCGAGTCTCGACGTGTGAACTGCGTTAGACCAGAGAGCCTTTGTTTTCTCACATGCCAAATTGGCTTCTAAACAGAAGACAGAACGTATGCAAGTATTCAGTGAGAGCTGAAGTTATAAGTGGGTGCCACAAGGTTCAGTGTTGGGACTCACTTTATATATATATATATATATATATATATATATATATATATATATATATATATATATATATATATATATATATATATATTATATATATATGACATCCATGAAGATATATTAAAACTATTTTAAAAATTCAAAATTTGAAATTTCCTGACACAAAACTGTGTGGACAGAGTGGTAGCAAAGCAGAGGCAAAGATTTGGCAAGAATACCTAAATAGATTATCTCAATGGTTAGAGGATTGGCAAATGCTTTTTAATACAGACAAATGCTCTGTGATGCATATTGGGAAGAATGTAGCAGATCGTGAGTTTGAGCTATGTCGGAAGGGACTAAAAGTTACAACCGACGAGAAAGATCTTGAAAGTGTTGGTAACAAGGCCGACCCCCAAGGACGAGGATAAGGATAAGGACCGACCCCCAAGGACGATGATAAGGACAAGGACCGACCCCTCAAGAACGAGGATAAGGACGAGGACCGACCCTCCAAGGATGAGGACAAGGACGAGAACCTACCCCCAAGCACAAGGACTAGAGCTGGGTCGATTACGATTATTTTTTCCGATTACGATTACGATTATTTTCGATTATTTTTCACGATTACGATTTCGATTACGATTACGGTTTTTTATATAATCGCGATTTCGATTTCGATTATTTCACAGCAGGGGCGCCCATCCCCCCCTGGCTGCTGGAAGCAGGTTCCCCCTTCCCTGCCCTCTCTTTCCTCTCCTGCCCCTAAACGGGGGTCCGGCAGGGATTTATCTACACCACATTATTATTATTATTATTATTATTATTATTATTATTATTATTATTATTATTATTATTATTATTATTATTATTATTATACGAAAAAGTAGCCGTATAAGACTCGACACTGAACATTGACAATCCCCATCCCCTCAAATTCATGGAAAAAAGTCTGGGGTCCGGGGTATAACCCTGGAAAATTTTTGAAATTAATAGGTGCTCGTAGGTGAGTTTCAGTGCATTTTGGACATTAAATCGCATACTTTGGTGCACCAGGATAGGTCTCATACCAGTAACTTCTAATTCTTAATTTTTGGAAAATTCAAACAGCCACAAAGCACTATTAAATGTAAGTTGAAACTATGGAGAGATATCGCAGTAATTGTGCTGTCAAACTATTTAAAATTACCTGCAAATTATCTATTGGCAATATGACCACATCCAAATGCAAATAAAATAAACGCTACTTTTAGTATTTATTTTAAAAATTAGATTTCTCCAACAGCCACACCTACATTATTTTACATAGATGATAGAGGCATTAAAGCTGCAACAACTGCAAATTGGGTAACTAGACTTAAGGCAACTGACTGAAACAAGCAAATTATAATTATTACTAACAGTATTTAATTGCACCGTTTCACAGTTTTAAATGGATTGTAATTTGTTGATGGAGGTCTTTAATTTGGAAGGCTGCAGTAGTGGAGGGAGTTGCAGTAGTCTAATTTGGAATGTAAACTTTATGTGAGTCTATTAGTTTGTTATAAACGATTTATATTTCACAGGAAGTTTGCACTCTTCATCATTAGAATGACTACGTAAAAGTTACAATAATAATAACAACATTTTATGAATGCCTGATAATAATGAACTTGAGCTTGAATTGAGT
Organism: Metaphire vulgaris; assembly: GCA_018105865.1. Taxonomy (NCBI): domain Eukaryota; kingdom Metazoa; phylum Annelida; class Clitellata; order Crassiclitellata; family Megascolecidae; genus Metaphire; species Metaphire vulgaris. The sequence goes on from CM030837.1 coordinate 8,191,643, forward strand.
ACCGGTAATCTAATTATATGAAGTTACACAATTGCACTGCAATTAAGCCAGTAATTGCGCAGTCATTGAGGGGCCTATTGAATTAATATACTATAACGTGATACCAAAACTCAGGGGGGAATTTCTTCCCCCCCCCCTAGGTTTTTCAGGAAGCATTTGCTTCCTTTCCCCCCTTGTGTGGGCGCCCCTGTTTCACAGTACCTTTAGAAACTGGGTTTCCCGCCATATTTTACAGTATTCGGCAATCCTCTGTGTATCAATGTTCAGTTGGTCTTTAACACTAGAAGGACCAGAATTTTTTATACCTAGAAGGCCCACGTGCGTCAATTGACGCAAATGCTTACAGATGGTTGATTCTTTGAGAAATGTATTGGAATTAATGTTAAGAAATCAAATTATTTCATCTATTTCTTTAAAAATGAATTTTACTAATTTTATGGGTTGTTAGTTAATAAATATTCTATAGGCCTATTGTTGTTTCAGTTATTTTGTAGCTTGTGTTACAAACGTTTTCTTAATTTTTATTAAATACATAGTTCAGGAATTGATGCTAGGTAAAGTAGCAGTTTTATATTGTGTTTATCGTTTAATTAGCAAATGAATTTCGTTCATCTGCATTAAATATTTAATTTATTGCCTTATTAGGCATATACAGTTATAGGGCCTATGGCCTGTTAGTGGCCGGTAGCAAAGTCTCCTATGTCAAACGGCATTGTCTGTTTTAGTTTTCAAGTGTAACCATGGTCCTATTCTTGTTTTATTGTCATTTATCTTTGCTTTTATTGTTATTTTTTAAATCTTAATCCAATTTTTATTTTTATTTATAATGTAAAAATAAGAAGGGCCTAAAAGTAAATCAGTTGTGAAAGCTGTCACTGTCGCTGAACCATATACGATAGTTACCAAACGTACAAAACAAGGCGTGCAACAGCCAACAGCTACAGATCAAGAGTCCCAACATCAGCTGAGCGTGAAAATCGTCCTCAGCGCTGGATGACTACAGTACAAGCATTGGCTACATTGCAAAAGTCTAGTGGAAACCAAAAGTGGCAGTGAATCCGACAGTACTGTCTGTAAATTATACTGTAGGCCTACCTGGGGAAGTTTGAGGCCATGGTTGATAGTCTTGGTACACACGTTGTGATGCAACATATGCAACCATACCTAGGACTTGGTTACAACGTGACAATTGACAGCTTTTTCACGAGTAGAGAGCTTGCAGAGAAGCTACTGGAGAAGAGAACCTCTCTGGTTGGAACAACCAGAGCAAACAGAAGGGAAATCCTCACACCCTCACACTGGTGAAACTTCTTCTACACGAGTCAGTTTTCTACAGCAGTTCTTCACTCAACTTGACTGTCTACCAGGCAAAACAAAACAAATCCGTATTGGTTTTGCCAACCCTTCACAAATTGGCAGCACGACAAGGAGATGGAGAGAAAAACCATGAACAATAATTATTTATTACAACAGAAGTAAATGCGGCGTTGATATGCTTGACTATTATGTGTCGAGAAATGAGCACCAAAGGAGCTTGCAGAAGATGACCACTGGCTACCTTGTTCAAATTCTTTATCTAGCGGTGGAAATGCATGGGTTATATGCAAGCTGCTTCTGTTTGAACTGTCTCAGCAGCTCAAGGAAAGCGAAGTTTGCAGGAGAGCTAGCGCAGCAGTTGATAGTTGTTCAGTCAGTGGCAAGCTGAAGGAGAGAGTGACGTGTGAAGTTGGAGCAAATTGTAAGTGTAATCGTAAAACGACTAAGTGTACTCAGTGCAAATGACCAGTTTGCAAACAGTGTTTTGCAGCTATTTGTGCAAAATGTAAATTAGCGTGGGCGTGGTATGAAATTTGTTGACAATTGATTGTGACCAAATGCTATAATTGATAAGCATTATAACATGATTTTAAAAAAAAATATGTTTATTTATTACTAAGATATATTACTAAGATAAGTGCTTTTATTAGTAATGATAACACCGTAATTGCATTTATTGCTGTTGCACTATATAGTGTTTCCACATAGGTAGCTTCGTAGTGAAACTTAATTGCGTCAATTGACGCATTTGGGCCTTCGAGGTATATAGACATCGTTCAAGCACTGGCGAAGTGTATGGAAAGAGTTTATCTGCAATTTCTTATAGCATGGGTCGAAAGAGGAAAAGTCAAATTTTTTCAGAATTTTCCGATGAAAACTCTGACCATGGCATTAATCAAAAATGTCAATTGCGTCAATTGACGCACTTGGTCCTTCTAGTGTTAACAGGGATATTTCTACACCCCTAACACCCCCAACACCCCGCAATTTGAGGTCGACGCCCCCTAAAATTTGGTAATGTGACAATAGTATGCATACAGAATGCATATTGATTAGCCCTGAACACCCCCAAACAGGCCCATTCAGAGGGGGCCAGGAGATTCGGCCCGGGCCTCCATCATTTGGGGGCCTCCCTTTGTTTCCTTGTCTAGAATTCTGGGAGAGCTAGATAGCTACTACTAGAAGGGGCCTCAAAATTTGGTGATGACCTTTTTTGCTTGTTGACAATTTTGGGATTTTGGGAAAGCTATAGGAAGGTATTCTGCGGTCCTCAAAATTTGTGATTACCTTTTTGCGCTTGTCAAAATTTTAATTGTTGGGAAGGCTAGGAGAGGCCTCGAAATTCCAACTGGCCTGGGCCTCCTTCAGCCTCTGAAGGGGCCTGCCCCCAAATGGAGAAATACACCCTACAACTTTTATCTTCGGATGACTTTTTTTGCTTGTCAGACTTTTTGTGAGTCTCTATAACGTTTTTTGCTTGACATCCTTTTTCGGTAGAGACTTCCAAATTTCGACACCCCCAGATTTTCTCGACACCCCCAAATTCACAATCCTACAACCCTGGAAATAAACACACTCCAGATTTTCCCGACACCCCACCCCAATTCACAATTCTAGAAATAACCCTGGTCTTCAATCTTTTTAATTAAAGGATCGAGCCTGGGTGGCAAGACCGATATCGTCAGCGTATCCAAACTTTCTACTGATGGTATCAGGTAAGTCGTTTGTAGGCCTATAAGCCTACAAATTGAATAACATAGGTGCTAGAAATGAACACTGTGTTAGACCGTTTCGCTGACGTCTCCAGGAGCTGACATCTTCTCCCAAGTGAACTCAGAGCCGTCTGTCAGAGATGAGTAATTCCACAAGTTGACAGAATCAGAGGGCAAGTTGAGCGAGAGTTTGTACATTAAACCCACATGACACACCGTGTCGAAAGCTGCTGTCAAACCCAGAAAGATGGTATCTGTCTTTAGACGCTGTTGAATCCATTTTCAATGAAAATCTGATAATCAACGGTAAATTGATCTTTCTTTGAATCGGAAATATTGTATAATATAACTTACGGGAATAATCGAAAATTAATCGCGATTTCGATTATTTTTTCGACGATTATCGATTATTTCGATTTATTTAATAATCGTGTCGATTTCGATTTCGATTATTCCAAAAATCGCGATTTCGATTTCGATTAATCGACCCACCTCTAACAAGGACTGACCTCTAAGGACAAGAGACAAGGACCGACCTCTGTCAGACAAAAAAGTCAAAAAGGAAAACCCCAAAGACAATTTCAATTCGAATTCGATTCATTCATTCGATTATATTCGAATCACAAAAAACAAAAAAGCAAAAAGTATGTTGTAAAACATAATCTAGTCAACAGCAATGTCGCATTTCAAATAAACAAGTGCTTCCAACAGCTGATCAGTCATGCGCGCACGATGGGGTCTAATTTTGAGAACGCTTTGCGAAAACACTCGTTAAACTGGAGCCGACGTCGCAGGGCAACAAAGAATTCTGCTAAAGCAGTGGTTCTGAACCTTTTAACGATTACGTAAACCTGAAACAAGTATAAGAGAACAAAGTGGGCCTACCTACTACCAGCACACCTCATCCCACGACAAAAGTTTGCAATATATTGAAAATAATTATAAACTGAAAATAATCATAAACTTCAACAGACGTCTGTTACAGAATGTGCACATGCCAGAAAGTGGGATTTTTCTTTAGAATTTTTAATTTAGTAAAAAATGTCTACAGCATTTGTATAGTATACAGGGTAACTTGTAGTAAAAGTCTTTAAAGATACTTTATTTCCGGGTTATTCACAACGTTTATTACACAACGGGTTATTCACAACTCACTCCACAACGTCCTTCAAGTACCCCCAAGGGGTACGAGTACCTCTGGTTAAGAACCTCTGTGCCAAAGAATCAACTCCTCAACTGGTATTATAAAGGAAACAACGACTACACATTTAGAGTAACTCAAAACATGTATGTAAATATAAATCCACATACTACTCTTATATACCTTGGAACATAATTATCAGTACAATTGAAAATGGTATACAAGTAATTTGGTCCTTATAAGGACTTTTCAAGGACTAAATTACATGGACCAGGACAAGGAGTCCTTAAGGACAAGGAGTCCTTAAGGAAGTTAAGGACAAGGACCAGGGCAAGGATTAACGTCACTGGATCATCTGGTCACTGGTCATCATGCATAACAGCTTAAAGCAGGTTTCCCCCAATATTTTTGTGACTCGATAATTTGTATAGGCCTACATACTTTTCCCTTCGCGACCTAATAACATTTTTATCCAAGGCCTGCGTCCCGAAAGTCTGAAGCCTGACGAGCAAAAAAGGTCACTGCTTTTTGACACCTATCGATGTCTAAATTTCAGTCTGCTGAGGAAGAAGAAAAAGTTCGTCGCCGCTTTTTGAAACTACAATTTAACATATTTTACAACATTTTAAATTGATTATTATGAAATTTAATTACTTTTATTAAAAGATTTTTGCGACCCGACATTTTGCTTCCCAACCGGTGGCCCGGTATTGGGTCGCGACCCACCGGTTGGGAAACCCTGGTTTAAAGCCATCTAGACAATGTGCAGAGGCAGCTAAGAAGGCCAACAGAATTCTAGGCATGATCAAACGAATAGTAGTGAGCAAAGAAAAGGATGTACAGAGCAAAGAAAAGGATGTACAGTAATAATAAGACTTTATAAGACATTGGTATGCACTATGCAGTGGCAGTTCCACGTGGGGATGCATCCCCCACCGGACTTTTGGAGTTACTTTTTTGTTTGTGAAACCTATTTTGGGGTAAAAGTCTAGTAAAACTAATTGGGGACGACCATTTTGGCCTGTCAACCTAATTTTTTCGGTAAAAGCGTTAGTAAAATTAGGGATAGAATTCCCTTTTTTCAGACTTTTCGGTAAAGTTTATTGATTTTTTTCCTTCTGTTTTCATTCCCCCTACCAACTTTCTATGAATTTATTCACCCCCGACCAAGAAATCCTAGAACCGCCACTGATGGTATGATGACATTTAGAATATTGTGTTCAAGCAGGGTCCATTTCTGGAGAAAGGCATAGGCCTAGAGCAGGGGTACCATACTCAAACTTTTTTGAAGGCGGTCCCATCCAGTCTTCCATCGTTCGTGTGGGTCCACCAGTAGCGTCATTTCACAATTTTCTTTGGGGGAGGGAGATAATTTTTTTGCCAAATTTAGGCAAATTGTAGGCAATTTGTGCAAATTTTAGACAATTTTTGCAAATTTTAGGCAATTTGTTGGCAAATTTTAGGCAATGTTTTGCATTTTGGGGGCAATTTTGCAATTTTATATATATTTTTGGCATTTTTTTGCGATATTTTGCACATTAATACATTATATAAATTATTTTTTCATTTCCTTGAGGAGGACGCCCCCCCCCCCAAAAAAAAAATTATGCCCCTGGGGTCCACTAGTTACAAGGGAAGTCCAATATTATTCCCGTGCAGTGGCGTAACGTGGGGGGGGGGCGGGGGGGCACTTTGTTGACTGCCCCCGGGCGGGGGGGGCCCCCCAAAGAGGGGTCTAAGCTAGGGTTAGGTTAGGGTTAACCCTAACTTCTTAATCCTAACGATAGAAATGAACGTGCTGACGACCTTTTTTTTTGCTCGTCGGGGTAAAAAAGCAGGTGATGACCTTTTTTTTTTTTGCTCGTCAGTCCAAAACTTTCAAACTTTGGGGCCCCCATGACAAAGATGCCCCCGGGCCCCCAAAAGTCACGCTACGCCACTGTTCCCGTGACAACTATGGCATAGTAGGCAACTACGAGTAACTACGGGCCCTCTTAAAGCAAGGCAACATACACCAAGGCCAAATTTAAAATGCAGAGAATTAATTATTTTAGCTGAATTGGAAAATTTCAATCAGAGCAGATCTTAAAGCATTTAAGCACATTTTGCAGTCCCTCTCAGTGACTAGTGCAAAATTGTTTCTTTGACTGCATAATCAAAACATAATCAGACGAATAACCAGTCAGAGCAATAGGCCTACACAATGCATTTTGCAGGTGTTGGTCTGTTATAACACTGCGAATATTCGATTTAATAATGTCCATAGCAGGGTTGGAGACTAATAAAAAAACAGGCTTCAACCATCTAAAATCGATGAAATGTTCCTCAAACTCGGTTTTCAATCTACAAAGAAAAGTTGACATCTCAGAAACATGCTGGCCAGGTGGAAGGACAGTTTTCAATATATCAACATGAAGCATCTTGCCACCTTCCAAGTCATTTATGAAAACATCCATTTTTTTGCAAAGGAGAAAGATTTCTCCTGTAAGTCCACCACTGTTTGAACTTTAAAGTTGCAAATCTAATGCATTCAGATGCCCCATGATCTCAACAAAAAATGCTAACTGTGCAGTCGTTTCATTATCCTGAATAAAATTACAGTAAAACTTAGCTAGCGTTCCTTGTTTTTAGCGCTTGAAGAAACTTTGATATATACCGGTAGTTTCTCAGGTTCCAGAATCTTTCCACAACTCTAGAGCTCCCTCTGCTCAACCATCTGACGCAATTGTGAAGCGATAAATCTCCAAATTCTGCAGACACATTTTCAAGGGACGAATGCAAAAGTGCTGAATTGCATCGTAGAAAATTTACCAATTTCACAACAGTGATCATAACTAAATTTAGTTCATCATAAAGCTTTGGGTATAGAGCTGCTTGATTGCAGTAACAGCAGTAAATAATTAAGCCAACATTATTGGCTCAAAATTTCTCAGACACAGAAAGCTGTGGCGGTCCACAAGAAACGTCCTCGCGGTCTGGAGTGTGGACCATGGGCTGTGGCTTGAGTATCCCGAACATAGAAACTTAGAAAGAGTACAACACAGAGCAACAAAGATGATCAAAGGGTATCAGAGAAAAAAAGGCTAAAACGCTGTGGATTCGCAACTTCGGAAAAAATGAGAGTGAGCGAAGATTTAATCAAGACATGCAAAACACTAACAAAGTGAATGTGCCAAAAGAAAGGTTTTTAACAACAAATCCGTATGATAGTACCTGAGGACACAATATGAAACCGTTTAATAAAAGGGTTGGGAGACAGTCCGAGACACAAACAGCACTTTTTTAGTGCAAGAGTGGTAGACAGAAGGAATGAATTGGATGAGAAAATATCAATGGCTACCTGTATAAATGATTTCAAAATAAACCTTAGTATTATTGGATACTAGATTGAATGGGCAAAATAGTGGTTCTCACATAGGGCAGACCCTCCTGAACCACTCTGAACCTTAGTTGAACTACAAAGACAGTGTCAGGAACGAAAGAACCATACAAACTTAGATTCTGCCTCTACAACGGATTACATATGTAACCACTGTGGAAAAGTGTGTGCAGCAAAAATGGGACTATATAGCCATATGCGCACCCACTTATGAATGCAAACAATCTCTAGACATAGATTATATGGACTCACAGGTGATCTGTTATAATTGATTTCGATAGACTGCTTAATATTATTATTGTTATTACTATTATTATTATAAATTCTAACAAGATTTGACCAATTGTGCTGCAGGTATTTTGCTTACATCAGTAAAACAACCATGACAATGTTTCAGCATCTCACATGCATGATCGTCGTTGAAGGGCACAATGTTTCGCAAAAGAACCCACAACTCTAATTATGAAAAATTGGTTTAGCTGCTTTAGCACTAAACAACCTTAACAGCAAGACAAAGATTTTGATACAGATTTCAAACTTAAAACTCATGACTTTCTATCCAGACATCAAAATAAGAAAGTTATAATACTAAAAATATGAGAATCAACATTCAAGATGTCATTTAATTTAGGGTTAACCATAATGGATGACTTCTTAGACAAATGGTGCAAATGTGTTGTCTCTGAAGGAAGAGTACCATTATCTTAATTGTCAAACACAATTCGTCACCATAACCTGTCAGTACATCGACCAATAAGGGGCCGTCCAAATGCCTTGAACACAAGAAAACTCAATATATATTGGCAGTTTTTATATTGATTTCTCAAGAACCTAGTGCATCATACAAACCATTACAAACAGTGACACCGTTTTACAACTGATTTATTAACAAGCATTTTATTAATTCAAACTTAAATAAATGTTCAATATACAAAATAAAAAGACTAGATTTGAAAACAAATGAATGTTAAAAAGTCACCACAACAATTACCGGTAAATACAGAATTAATAATTATACTCAAATTGTATTTACTCAGGATGCCTACTTTAACTGTTAAACAAACTTGCCTGGGTGACAATAAGAGCTACATTTTCTCCCTTACATTTTGTAGCCACTGCTCAAATTTAAACAATTGATATATCATTATAATTTAATGATTACAGACTTTTTGCCTATAAACTATACATAAGACTGGATAGTAAAATTGTGACATAATGATCTTATACAGATATCTGTCATCAAATAAAGTATCTTGAGGCAATATGCTTTAAGTAATAATTATTTTCAGAAATAAATTTGCTGTAGCATCCAGGTCAAGCAGCATTGACGAGTGAAATGAATACATATTGATTTAGTTAATGTGATCACATACTGCTTTAACAATGAAAACTCAAACAAACTCAGCCTACACAAAATCAAACAATCCTACACTAGCCAATTAAATCACAAAGAAGTGTAATAAAGGACAATGCAGTAAACAACATTGATTAAAAATTAACCTTCTACTTGGTTCACAAATGAACAACTCATACTCATGATAACTCCTTTTCACTTCAGTTAGCTTCAACAAAAATGAAAGCAAACAGAGAATGCTATATGAAATTAACTATATCCAGCACTTTCAGGAAATTCTGATATTAGCAAAAATACATAATAAAATTACATATTAATAACGATGAACCTAAGAAATATTAAAAATTATTTATGAAAGAGTCTGTTATATCAAAGTGCTACAGTATTATGTTACAGAATTATGTAATTCTCTATTTCAAAATCTATAACTGAGCTTTGAACAATGAAAAACAATGGAGAACTGTTTCCAGTACAGCAATATCTATTCATTTTAGGCATTATTGTTTTGGAACAGCAACAATTGCTACAAGCTGTGTCCATCTGATGTATGAGAGTGCATATGTATCTATGGCAAGTTTTGCACAGCTGAACAAAATACCGTAGCATTTCGATATAACAGACTCAGTCATAATGTATCACAATCTACAGTCCCATGCAATGCGCTACCGTATTGGATAAAATGTACCTCGGATATAAAGTGCTAAATTTTACAGACACTAAGTATGTCATAACAAAGTTCTACTGTATGCATCACTAGTCAGAGTACACTAGTCAGAGTTAAGGTGTTCAAAAGCATTGCAGTAAACACTTCATTAGCAGTGTATCAACCTGTTGGTTAAGAGAAATCTTGGTAGTAATGATGAGCATTGTCTGGACGATTTTGACTTGCTAACTATATGGTTCAATTCAAAGCATTTCTTGCACAATATTTTCTTGAGAAAATAACATACTCTAATAAATTCTCAGGAGAAGTTTTTAAAGATACCGGTAATCCTTATCTCTGACAAGTCAAAGTTAAGTCTACCTCAAATTTCTGAATCTTGAGTGACCATCTGTTCATTAATTATTTATTCTATTATGCAGTCTCAGCTACAAATCTGCTAATAGAAAGCATTTTAAAATGCAATAGCATTTACAATACCAAATTGGTTATAGCATAAAATGTCTGCAACTGCTTAAAAATCAAGGAGTTCAGTTTATGGCATTGCCTATAATTTCACAATATTTAAATTTTCATTTATGAAGAATACAAATTGACTTTAAATAAAACGGTTCAACAAAACTTGTTTCTTTATTTTACATTTTCACTTCTCATGTTCAGCTTCAAATTAAACAATTTCATTGCTTAAAATTTTGACTGCCTTCAGTTATTTTTTAATTTAACTGTGAAATATACACATATCATGCACAAAGCCTCTGCAGCAAATCATATCAGATTTCAGTACCATGTAGGGAATGGGTTTCTGGAAAAGGGGGTATGTTAATGCAGCAACTTCAAATTAGCGATAAACCAATATAAATGGAGCGAGTGTGGTAAATAGATACATACACTGGGAAGAGGAATTCATAAACCCATAGCTGCAATTTCCATCCCAGCTAATGAGTATTAATGATGGGACTATCACTTCCTATTAATAGACCATTCATTTGAATATTCTAGATCCAAAATACCTTAATACCCAGTATTACTTGTACAATGTAAAAGGCAGAAAGGCTGATGCAGTCATTCGGTGCTAGGACAAAATGTCATGGTGACAAAATGTCATGGACGAAATCGTGCGAAAAATGCTAAAAATTTCCAACATTATTTTTAAATCTAGCAATTTTTGGCTAAAATAAGTATTCAAGGGAAATTAACCATTGATAAGAGTAAGATCAAATAAATTGGAGAAATACAATTTAATTGAGTTAAAGTTTTATTTTAGAATTTAATGTATTTTTAATTTATTTAAGAATTTAATTTATTTTAAATTTAATCAAATAACATAGTTTACAAAATAACCTGAAGTTTAACATCTTCGGCGTCAATTGGAACTGGGAACAATGGCTGGAATGAAAAAGAAAGCATACGAGGCTTTGCATGCTGTGGTAACTGTTTGCAACAACCAGAATCCAATCATTAATTAATTAGACGTTAATGCTGTTCGCATTCGTTTGAATTATCTTTCAACTTCAACCTCAAGGATCTGTCCATGGGCCTGTACTGTTCAGCCTTTACAACACACCACATTCATCTTTAATAAACTCCCTGAATTTAAATCACCAACTCTATGCCAATAGAGTTGGTGATTTAATGCTATTCGTCTCACTTTCTCATGTCCACTGAATCAGTCATCCCTGATAATATGCAACCGTGCCTTTGCATAATGCTGCACCTGAATTTTTGAACTTCCCTGCTCAGCTTTAGACCCTGCCAAGCAATACAATCTGAATCCTCACTTGACACAATTCCTTCGTTATCTCCTCATGTCTTCAGATCTAAGCTTAAATCGTTCCGTTTTATAAAATCATTTCCTCCATTTCCAAAGTGCTATATAAATCCACTATATTTTACTTACCGGTACTTACATACTTTAATTTAGCCTACTTAATTTCATTGAGATAGAGATGAATTCTTTTGATTCTCTGCTGGGGTTGAAAAAGGCATTATAACTCGAACCATCTAACGGTCCACACATCAAAAGTAGGAAGTCATGACATTTTGTCTGGTATTAGTATGTCCTCATGACATTTTGTCCTCAGACATTTTGTCTGGCCACGATTCATTCACTTTACAGTGTTCACAGAAACAATAATAACAGCATCACATAATAAAATATACATCACCTGGCAAAGCTATTAATAATATAACCAAATGGTTCTCTACAGTTCATCAGGACTATTAATTTTATGGTATATAAAATAAAGCATATGTGCTTCACAGAGTGCATAACATAAGCAAGATTGTATTACCTTCAGCAATAACAATCCAGAGCGTAAATTAGTAAATGACAAATGAATTATATTGACTCATTGAATGATAAATGAATTATATTGACTCATTGAATGATAAATGAATTATATTGACTCATTATCAAATTAACAGCCTTTGATTGTCAAGACTTCACAGACAATAACATCAATAACATAGAGTAATAAAGAAGAAACACTTAAGCAAATAGCTACCGGTAATCACTGCACATAAGCCAATAATAATAGTAATAATAACAATAATAATAATAATAATAATAATAATATTATTATATGTGCTATGTGAATGGAAATGAAGACACATGGCAGCACTGGGGTTAAATGATTATTGTATACTACAAAAAGCCTTCTAATGTACAGTACACTATGCCTGGTCCACTGCTTTCAACACAAAATTCCATAAAATTACAAGAACTTCTGTAATGAAAACACTGGTTACAAATTATAGTAAAAAAAACAACACTTAAATCAAAACCAGGTAAAGTAAATATTTACAAATAATCATACTATTTACAAGACAATATTGAACCATTGTATATAGAACCAGAATCAAGTTCTGGTAAGAAGATGTTGCTCCTATTTGTAATGAAATCAGTCATGTTCTGGTCTAATTCGTTTTGCTCTTTCATCTTAAAAACAGCAAACATCAAAATTCAGTGTAAAACTGTGAATCACAAGAAAGTTACCATGCAAGAAACGGCCAACTGAAGGAGTGAAAAGCATTAGACAAAAAGACCTAGCTGAAAAATTAAAGTAAACAATCTGCTATTCTATCATTATTGTTCCAGAAGAGAATAGCTGTTTTGAAATTTAGCCCAACATATGAGATATAGGAAATATTGTTTTGTAGATAGTTAGAATTTAAGTATCCCAAATTTCAATAAATATGTGTGATCAATTGATAACAATATATGTATTTGCTATTTATGGCAAAGTTAATAGGGCTAAACAATATCACAGATTAGAAATAAGAGTACCTGAGTGCCTCAGCGGACAGTGACACGCCAAGGCACTCTTAGTCAACCTAATTCTTCTTCTTTAGGTGCCGTGCATTGCTACGTTTGCGACCATAAATTTCCACTTTGTCGATTTTGACATTCTCTTATTAATTCGATTTTGTTTGTTACATCCTCAGACCCTCTATTGCTTCTCAAAGGCAAGCTATATACAGTAGAACCTCGTTATATCGAAGTTCACGGGGCCGTGATAAATACTTCGAAATATCTGAGGTTCGTTATATCCGTGTTATATCTGTTATATTTGTGTTTGGCGGGACTAGCGCTCAAACTTTGATATAAGCGTGATTTCGATATAAGCGAGTTCGATATAGTGGGATTCGACTGTAGGTGTTTCTCTGTCTTCCTGTTCCCTTTCCCTCCACTTTTCCAGTTACTGTCGAGGCTCCAGGCCTTTCAACTGCATTATGTAGGGCTGCTGGTTTAATGCGGCGATTTCTTGTGAAATATGTGGAACTCATGGGTCACAAATGTGCAGGGGAAATGCGGAAATTTTCCATTTATGCACTTATTTCATTGCGCATATGTTTTAGGAAAAAAGACTGACGAGCAAATAAAGTTATCCAAACAGGTGCTGATCCCCTGTAAATCTATTGTAAATCTCTGCATATATCTGGAAAATAGCAAAAGTGCTGTATTTGTGATGAAAATAGCGGAAAATGTGGATCAAATTGATGCATATTTATGCAGAAATTGCATATGTAAAAACAACGGAAGAAAAAAACACGGTGTATTAAAAATTTGTCAGATATGCGATCGCATAATCGCATTAAACCGGCAGCCCTAATTAAGCAGTCTGATTACTTGAGTTCAAATCCTGGAGTTGGTGATTGGAAATACCCATCCCTCAGGTATTTACATGTATATGGATTTGGAATTTACATCAATATTGTCTACTTAAGTGGTTTTGTGTGAACACTAGTGCATTATTATCAAGGTGCCAAATAATGAGTGAATATTACCTTCATTGGTGATAAAATTATCAGTGTAAAGTCGTTTTATGGGTGCATTTCTAGCCAACTTGTCCATGTCTAAAACTTGAAATATCTGGCAAAATGCCAGCTTACGAAGAACTTCCTAAACAAGTAAACAAACCAATCTTTGACTGAATAGACAACTGAATAAAGCAAGTCTTGGTTAAAAAGAAAGTACAGTGGATCCCACTTAATTACATACCACTTAATTGCATAACCCGCATAATCGCATTTATTTACAACAACATAAAAACCCGAACCAGTGTTTTGTGCATACAATTAATTATCAGACGTCCCGGCTATTCACATAGGCCAGTTAATCGCATAAGCAAGGCTTGCACGGCATCTATGCAATTAAGCGGGTTTCACTGTACTTTAAAAATCAAGATAATAAAATCTGGACATTTCAATGTCGGTCAGATAAAAATGTGGAAGATCTATAGCAGTTGCAAAGCACCACATATTACGACAGTTATGCTACGACATAATGCTGATTTGCCATGACAAAGTGATTAGTCATTATAACTTTCATGCAAGAAGATAGATCAGTAGTTCTTAAACTTTTTCAGGCCACGGACCGACAATAACCTTTTCTTGAAGCTAGCGGACCACCAGCTTAAAAGGCACACACAAAATAGATAGATAGATAAATAAATAAATAAAAACTCAAATCCTAATCATAAAATATTAACGTATTCACATCATGTTACATGAACAAGAATGCACATTAATTAAAACACCAGGTAAAAACAAAGCAAACACACAAAAAGCCTCAAATATTCAAAATTAAACTAAATTGGTTAATAATTAATTAAAATTTATTTCTAATTCTTTTGTGGACCACCAATCAGTGGTCCGCGGACCACCAGTGGTCCACGGAGTGCCACTTTAAGAACTACTGAGATAGATACAGAGGTAAGAGAAATCTGTTATACCTGGGCAGTTGTAGTGAAGTCCTCTCTTTCCTGTTTAGTCATACATCCAGCTGTATCAGCAGATTCTTTCTCACATGGATCATAAAGCCCTGATCCTCCTACAACACCCATTATAACTATCTTATGTAATTCTTACTCAAATACAGATGAGCATCATATTTTAACCCTTAAACCCGCCAGATACTTTGTAATTATATGTAATGTAGCCAAGTACACTCGGTTCCGGTCACTTAAGAGTTAAGAATTTCACTTAGTACTGATGACAAAACAACCGGGAAAAAGCAAAGCTAATTGAGACTTTCAACTGTCAAATATAAATATCCAATCGAATTCTATCCTTGACTTCTATGGAGCCACTTTATAATGCACAGAAACATCAGCTGATGATGCACCGAATCCTGAACGCATAAGAAATTCAGAAATTCAGGCCAGACAAACAGATCCTAGTCTGGATCTGAAAAGTGGTACATCATAATTTATAGTTTACACAGATTGAAGCAACAAGTTCAAGAGCCTAGAGGCAGCCCTAAGGAAAGCATTTGTGTCAAGGACTGTTCAATTATGGGAGGGAACTACACAGATGAGGATTGAGTCTAGCAGTTTTTGGTCTATTGACGGACTGTAGATAGGCTGAATGTATTGAAGAGCTTTGTAAACGAGAACGCTAAGCTGTCTCTTTAATGGGAAGACAATGCAGAATCATATAAACCTGGGTTACTTGCTCTCATTTGTGGGGTTTTAGAAACAACTTTTGTCTCAATGAATATATATATATATATATATATATATATATATATATATATATATATATATATATATATATATATATATATATATATATATATATATATATATGCAACAGCATACCTATGAATACCGGTATACATACAAACATACATTAAACACATCATAATATAATATCATCATCATCATCATCATCATCAGTGTTTCTGTCTCTCGACAGGTCCAGGTATCCAGTTTCTCCAGAGAAACTGGATAATATCATATACAAATATATTTGTGCAATGTAAATCTATGAATGTATGAATCCAAATGGACAAATTAAAATAAAGAATAGGCAAAAGGCTGATTTGGACTTATTAAAGATTTAAAATAAGGTTGAAAAGCAAAAATGTTAACAAGTTGTCCAACATATTATGACAATTTAAGGAAAACTGTAAGAAAAAATATTACCGGTATATCTGATAAATATTTGCAATTCAGCCAGACCTGGAAGCAGAATTCCAGATGAAACACATTCAAAGATGCGTCGGAAGGCCTCTCCGGGGCTAAGAGAACGACTGGCGCTGCTGATGCATTTCTCGACAAGCAGCTCAAGAGCCTTGAATCATGAGATAAACTACTTCTAGGCATTTCTACTCGGTATATGTAAACAAAAGGATTAGGGCAAAACAACATGTAAAAGTTTATAAATTAACAAAAACTGTTGACAAAGAACATTGTAACTGTACCATCAGATGCATGCCAGCTGCCACAGAGTTACAAAAAGATGATTGAAAAAACTTTGGACCAAATACCGGTAAGTGACTTTTGATAGTTAATAGTATTTGCTACAGAGTAAGAAGTAATTCAAATGATCAATTACCACTTATGATAATAAGAGCAAACAAGTCTAACTCAAATGTAAAAACAAGTTTTAAAAATTAATTTTTTTCAGCGAACATCATTCAGTAGATAAGAAAACTACACAGTTGGCCTCAATTAAAACTGAATTGTGATTCTATTAAACAAAGCAAGTTAAGCAAGCATGGACTGTTGTTGACAAGTGCATTTCACACAATAACTACGCTACAAATAGATAACAAATCCATAAAACAGACGATATAGTAATGGGAATCATGATAATAATGCCATGGGTATAAGAACAAGGTTAGGTAGTGCTGCACTGGATGGTAACAATCAACATGGCAATGCAGTAGTGGTAATGGAAGCCATGGTAATTATCACAGCAATAGTAGTGATATTTCAATGCAATTTTTGGGAGGGATAGATATCTTCTTTCCCAGTTTAACATCAAAAACCAGCCTTACTTAAATCTACATCTTTACTAGCATGAGTGCAATGATTTAAATGCATCATTTTCAGCAGAAGTGAAGTCACTTATACCTCTTGGACGGATAAAAGAACCAACAGAGAAATTTTACAGATGATGGAAGAGAAACAAACACTGATGGCTACCATCAAGCTAAGACAGTCGAATTTTTTGGGCACTTGATGAGGAAAGAGGGACTTGAGAACTTGGCAGTTACAGGAATGGTGGAGGGTAAAAGATCAAGAGGAAAACAAAGATCAAAATACACAGACAAATTAAGAGATGGACTGGAGATAAACAACAACATCGAACTCCTGAGGAATACCAGGGATCGTGAAAAGTGGAAGTCCATGGTCGCCGACGCAGCAATGCATGGCACCTGAGGAGAAGAAGAAGAAGAGGTTCATATTGTTATTGTTCATGACAATTTATATAGCGCCGTAATATAGCAAGAGTACCTCTGCTTACAGCCAACTCTCAGTGAGGAGTAATAATGCCCAAGTCCTCAGAATTGCAACAATATCTCCCACAACTTATAGAATTTAACAAGGAAGTCTTCAAGTAGAGTGTTTGTGGTTGTTTTTTTGTGATTATTACACGTTCTCAGAACAATAATCTTTAATCCAGTAAGTATTTTACTGAGGCACCCTGCTGCTTCCAAGCATTCAGGTTTCCAAAAGCACTTTTGCTGTAATTTAAAAAAAAACAACCACTATAACTACAATTTACTGAAAATTCCCCCAGCCAATTGTGTAATTTTGATATTCTAGTTATTACTTTGAAATTTCAAACCCTAAAGAACTTTGAATAGATAAGATTGAAAATGGAGAATGGACACATATAGGGGCAATTGGATGGGGATGGTGTGAGGATAATCCAGTGGGGAAAAGACAATGGTTGAGACAC
Source organism: Metaphire vulgaris (assembly GCA_018105865.1). Lineage (NCBI taxonomy): Eukaryota > Metazoa > Annelida > Clitellata > Crassiclitellata > Megascolecidae > Metaphire > Metaphire vulgaris. The sequence goes on from CM030837.1 coordinate 8,209,400, forward strand.
TTAAGGGGGACAATGTGAGTACATGAAAACCCTGATGGAGGCAAAGACAAGATATTTTAGTATAATTTTACTTTGTCATTTTCTATTACACTCATTTTATAAGTTAATAGTCCAACTGAAACATGCGCTGTACATCTGACACCATCATACATGAAGTGTAAGCCATGTAGGTGAAAATATGAAATGTCTTAATCACTCAAAATAATTACCAAAGAAACACAAGGCTATTACAAACCCATTCAGGAAGTGGTTGCCACGTCGCATGACGATGACAAAAGTCACGCAGAACTCTGATAATTATAACGCATGATTGGAGACCACTGGCTTTTGCCTACGATAACATTGCCAATTACAATCAGTACAACAACTAGCATATTCCTCAAACTATTCAATTACAAAAATTCCACATCAGATTATATTGCCAAAAGATCACACTCAAGTGCACAAATAATACTGTATGTCGTTCTCACAAGTGCAAATCAAGACATTAAATCTGCTTCAAATATGTTTCAAAATGGAATTCTGAATAACCATTCATAGTTCTGCTGTATTGCAACAGTTGCATAAATTTGTAATAATGAGTTTTAACAAAATTTACAATTCATAAATAGATATTCATTAATTCTAACACTTATATGGTGACATCATATTGCTTTCACTTTTTATTCATATAAACAATGTCTATAAAAACTAAACGCCTAGGACAATATAACATGGTATATTTAATACTGAGCATATAAAATTCTGCTAATTACAATACACACATTTTCTCACTTGCTCACTCATACACTCACACATTCCACTCACACTTTTGCACTCATACCAACATTCACACTATGAAAAATATTGCAAAATACAATCAAAGTTCTCCTTTCTGTATACCAAATAAGCAACCTATTATACATCCATCATTGTTATTAAGAATCTCTCCTTTAATAAACTCAGAAATCTGTCAAGTGAATTTAGTAATAAATTCCTTTCAGCCAAAAATGTATGAGGCGTTAGTCAAAGTTGGGTAAGATGTCCACTATGCCATTATTCCAAAACACAATTTGCCTTAAGAAATGAGCAGGCAAATAACTGCAAAACAACCTCTGTAGATGCAAAATAAAGATCCTCCCACTCAAAAATGCAATAATTTAATAAATTTCATAATCAATATTCAAAGTGATAATATAATTAAATGATGTCTTTTCATCGAAAAATTATAAATTATTTTCATCAAATCTTCAAAATGCCTGCTGAAGACACTTCAGTCAAATTTAACTATCAATGAAATTTTTATCAAAATTTGACTTATTAGAATATAAATTTGATAATTGTTAATTTCAAAAGCTGTATTTCCATTCAATGGTTCAAATAAGAAGATGCATTATTTATTATCACTAAAAAAGTAATCATGATTTTTGTAAAAATAAGTATGCACATTTATTTTAAATAAAAATTAATTATATCATTTTGTTACATGCAGAATTTAACTAATTCAAACATAAAGTGTTACAAGAACAGTACATTTGAATAACAAGTCATCTGAAAGTGTCATATTACCATCATCTAAATCAGTGCTTCCCAAAGTGGTGGTCCACAGACCGGTGTTGGTCTGCAAGCCCTTTGCTGGTCTGCAACACGAGTTGATTTAGAAAAGTGAGAAAAAAGTTAAATATTTTCTCTTTTGAGTATTGCTTAGGACTTTTTAAAACAAGATTGTCCTTTGCTCAAAACATGATATCTGCCCTGTTTCTATGGTGATTTAATTTAGAAATAAATTGAGCATAGAGCCGTATAGCTTCATATATGTAAGTCAATGTTTTTGAAAAATTTTAGTGGCAGTCAGCTTGTTTAAAATTTGTTTTGGAATCGTTTTCCACAATATATTTTAAAAATCCTATATGCTGTCATTGGTGTTTATTACTGTCGGTGTATATGAGTATATCACCTTCACAAGAAGACCTAAATGTAGTTTTGACATTTGAAAATTTTTTACTTGTAAAAACTTTACAATAAAATTTTTACCCATGAAAATTGGACCACCATTAAATAAATCACTGTACAACCCAAAGTATTATTGAGCAGTATTTATAATGTGGTTATAACACACACAATTATGTTAAAACTGATATTTATATTAAGATGTATATTGAGGTCATATAAAATTCTAGAAATTACAAATTACAAAGAGAAAATTTTTTAAATGGCACCGGTCCCTGGTGCGAAAGGAACATTTTATGCCAGTCCTCAAATGTGAAAAGTTTGAGATGTACTAATCTAAATGATACCATGCTGCATAATCATAATTGTATATAGTCATCATCATTATCATCATCAATTTTTGAATTTTACTTTAAGGGAATTGCAAACCACTGGTAGCCAGGATTCCAGAAAGGAGGGACCCCAAGGCTTGTGGAGTCCCAGCTGCCCAAAATTTAGGGTAATACTAGATTCAAACCTTAAACTTTGGAGCAAATTTGCATACTATATCCCCACATCAAATAAGATTTTCTTTATGCTTTTGCAAGAACCTCACAACTAGTCTTGGCCTGAACAGAGGCAGTTTGGACACAGGCCTCCACTTCTGGGTGTGTGCCAATGGACATCAAAACATACACACATCCCATTTATTCCGGCTAGGAGATTTTGGGAGCGTCATGAGGTCCCAGCTGCAAAAGTTTTGAGCAATATTAGAGTTAGATCATATCACACTATCCCATCAACGAAATATCTAGCATGTGTTTTGTGCAAATCCTGTGCCTGGCCCCAGCCTAAATATGGAGGTCCGGTCCCATGGCTATGCTACTGTTCCAAAAACTACCGGTAAACAGCTAACTGCATTGCAACTCAAATGAGTTTTCCGTCACTCAATTCACTGCAGTAGCCATTCAAATTATATAGATCCCATAGTTACTGAAGCTTCACAAATTACTGAATAACTTTTCAATGTAATGTAATGGGATGGAAAGTTAGCAGAGTGGTAACAATGTTAAACGATAGAGCAGAAGGTTGCAGGTTTGAGACCTGCAGGAGCGATAAGGTCGATTCAGTCTTACTCGCTAGAGGGCGGCGGTAAAATGAGGCGCAGTGGTAAAATGCTGCGATAAGTCAAACAGGATCACTACGCGATGCACTAGCCCCTTATCTGTGGTATTGCATGCCTGGCTGAGGGCTTTAGCAACATAGATCAGCGCTGCCCTATGAGCCCATGAGGTTTGAGAAAGACTTTGACGAGAAAATTTGTATAGTGCCTCTTCTGAAGAATCACTCAGAAGCACTCCCGCTGTGCTTGCTACATACTGATCAAAGATGAATTTTAAGTTGCTTCAAAAAGAGAGCCATAGAATCAGCATGATCAGTCATAATTATAGCCAGAAAGTGGCTGAAAAGCATTAATTTTAAATGGTAATGATTCCTGTTGGACAATGGCAGTTCCAGGAATTCTTGGTGAGGGGACTAAATGAATTCATAGGAAGTTGGTGGGGGATGAAAACAGAAGAGAAAAAAATCAATAAACTTTACCCAAAAAGGCTGACAAAAGGGAATTTACCCCTAATTTTACTATACTTTTACCATGAAAATAGGTTGACAAGCAAAAAAGGTATCTGCAGTCTTTCCCCATAGTTTTACTAGACTTTTATCCAAAAATAACCCAAAAATAGGTTTCACAAGCAAAAAAAGTAAGTCTGGAAGTCCGGGGGGATGCCCACGAATCCCCACTCATCCCCCACATGGAACCGCCACTGTTGATGGAGTAAAGACATGAAGCAATATCACTTCACACTATAAGAATATTCAATGTCAGACAAATTATTAAGGGAATGACAGCAATAACTTTTATGTCTGCAATGACCCTCCTGCAAAAGAAACTGCACAAGGTGTGGCTTCTCTTTTAAATTGTTTATATAATTTTTGTTTTCATGAGGAAACGGTTCCAAAAACCACTGATCACATGGGAGAGAGAAAAAAATACCCAAAATTCACAAACATTTCTTCTCTCTGTTCATCAGTTACTTGAAATACAACACATTAAAAAAGATTCACAGATATTATTGTTTACTATATCATAATTTTGTCAGTATTACAAAGCATTTCAAAGAGATCAGAGCTCCCATTTCAAGTGATCATCATCAGTTATCTTTGAGAAATGTGATCACATGTGAAAAGGGCAATACTATGAAATTCAAAATATATTCACTATAAGCTTCTAATTGTCGATAACAGCAACATCATTACAGATTATATACAATAAATGTGCATACTAATTTGTTTTGAAGGCGATTTTACATTAAGAATATTAGCATATTCTGGGCCCCATGGGCAGTGCCGTCACAGACCCTAGAGTTTTTATTGCAAGTTGGGTGATGACCTTTTTTGCTTGTCAGTCTTTTTCAGGAGTGAAAAGTTAAATCCGTGTATGAGCTCCCCAACTGCCTTCAGCATCTTCAACCCCAACCCTACCCTAACCTTAACTACAGATCCTCCCGGTCCCCTACAGATCGTCGGGCCTCTGGGCATTTGCCCCACTGCCTTCCTCTCAGCGGCCCTGATTATATCTCAGTTTAGACATTTTTAAATAAAATTAAATGCTAACAATAATGATTATGCTGAATTTTTTCCAGGATAATAATTTTGTATATGGGCTGTTAACCTGTGTTACAGCTACATTTAGTAAATCTATTCAAAAGACAAATAAAAGTGCATTACATTAAATTGAATTTAAATTTTTTAAAATTCCAAATAAGCATGACAAAGGAAAATAAATTCTGTAATTAGCAGATAAATGTCACTTTATGTCGTTAGAAATAGATGAATTTTATTCTATTTCAAATACCTGTTTTTCCTAGATTCGGAAAAAACCCTTAATAATACAAGCACAAAAGTCTGACAGAAGGGATCTGACTCACTGCCTCAAAAGCAAATGCAATATAGCTGTAAACTTTCAAATCTGAGCTCAAATTTTACATTACAGTCTGAAAAACAAACTGCAATAAATATACTGACAGCAAACAAAAATATTGTTCCCTGTTGACAATGATACACCTGGCATTAGCGTCAGAATTAAACTCAAATGGTGCTCCGAGTAAACTGGTTTCATCCACAATAGCAATTTCCCATGCAAAGAATCAACTGTCTATGGTAGATATAGATTCAATATATTCATCATATGATCAAATCTTAAAATAGTGAGTCATATCTGGTAAGAATATATATATATATATATATATATATATATATATATATATATATATATATATATATATATATATATAAGGTACAATAAATTTCAAGTGTTTGTCTGTCATGAGAGGATTAGCAAACTTTTGAAAATATTTTATATATCACATAATTAATTTTACAGCTTTGGTGCAAAATGTATATTTGTTTTGAGAAAGGTAAGGAGGAAAATATATATTATTGTGTGCTGAAGAAAACACCAGTTGCTTATGGATGCGTTTTTGCAAAACAAAAGCAGGAGGAGAAATGCAATGCAAATTATCATTTAACATTTAAAGAAAGTTACTGAAATTTACACTAAAATCTGAACAAATTTATTGGTTCAATTTTCTAAAATCCAAGACATTCATTTGCACTTTCATCTAGAATCAATCTTTAGATTTTATGAAGCAATAGAGATTTTGGAAAAATTTTCTTAAGACATAATTACTTAGCCCCATAATTCATTACTAATTTATTTGTAACACACTCATGCAAGAAGCAACTTGTAAGATAGGAATGTGATTGTATGGCTGTAATTATGATTTCTTGGTATGCATTATAATTTCTATATGCATACCCAAGCGAGCAGAAGTTATTAATTGCTTAAATTTCAGCAATTAGTTTGAGACAATCGACTAAAAAATTGTAAATCAACAAAATTTGTTAACATGAAATGTCTTATTCCAGTTAACATTGAAGTTAACATTCTAATTTTTTGGGTAAATAAGAAATTACAAAATACTAAATGCCAGATCAGAATTTTCTATACAAAATGTACCGGTATATTGAGGAGGAAAAACTTGAGGACAGACAAAAACACATATCTGTCATTTCTATCAGAAAATTTTCAGACCCAGTAGCAGAAGTAAACGCTTTCCAACCTGGAACCATTTAGCGTGTCGTAGAAGGGCAAGTGCCTCCAGGCATTTCTGCCTATCCAAAACGTCTGGGGGATCAGTCACCACAGCTACACTTTCTAGAACACAATGCATCAGCAATGATTCCAGTCTCTGTTTGAAAGTAACCAGAACTCTGGCCTACTTCCAACAGATGAAGAATAATTGCCAAATGACAATGACAAGATATTAATAGCACATTCAAGAGATTGTTAATGCAACAGAAGAGGCAAACACAGTGAAGCGTACAGCAAGGACTGAACCAGTATTTTGGCCAATTATAACTCATAAACTATTTCACAACCTTTCTCAAAATAGTCAACAAATCATGTTGTAAAGCAAAAAATTATAATGAAGCCAATTTCCAATTTGTGCTGAAATTTTTAAAATTTTGATGTATGATTTCATAATGCTTGCAATTTCCATAGAGAAACACAAATGTAGCTTGGTTCAGTCCCACCTGAAATATTAGCAATTAAAATATATGATATTTAATAGTATTGTGTGACTTATTAGTGAATTTCAAAACTCAAAAAACATTGCCTTCTCAACCATAAAGCATTCATCTCATCCCTTATGGATCATTTATTTAAGGAAACAGAAAAAAATACATGTTTACCAGTAGTTTGAATAATGTGCCAAATAAAACTAATTAATAATTTCGTCCACTCACATAATATATATATGTTTTTTGTTTTGGATCACTTACTACATATGTGATGTTATTAAATTGTGAAGCTATTTGTAAAATACCTTAAAAACTGTTTAATGAAGAAAAAACTAGCAATGCTCTCTTCAGTCAGGTTCAGGGAAAGTTACATGTGCCAAATTAAATGCTAGATAAGTAAGTAAGAAGACCTAATAAATTCTTCAGGAAAGTACCAGCTAATGAACAATCAATAGAAGGAACTAGAGGAAACAGTAACTTGATACAGATGTCAACCAACCAGTTTTATACATACAAATGAACAGAAAAGGAATACATAATGACAGAAGGAAGTTCAAAATCAAAACTTTTGGCAGAAATAATCACTAAATAAATTGCTCAGATGATAGTCATTATGCAAAATAAAAGAAGACAATCTGTCAAGTTTTTCTATTTCAACGTAGCTCAAAGATATTAATGATCTAAACAATGCATTTCATCATATAAACATTTAAGCAATGGATGAAAAGTTCACCAATCTTATAATTTTAAAATTTTGATTCGCTTAATAAATATTCTAAAATTTTGCAACAAAGTACAAAAGGCACCAATAATTCCAGTTGTTACTATTATTATAAAATTACTAAAACATCAAACCGCATATTTCAAAGTCCCCAAGAAGCCAAATTTCCTGAAGAGAAAATACTAAATATTTTCTGATTTCAAAAGCACTGGAAAAACCAAAACTGGCAGAAAGAATTATTCTGGTATTGATCATCCAAGTTTACAGTCCCTCGTAGAACGAGGATCCAATGAGTTCAAATGATGCTGAATACAGTAGAATACTTCTATATATCCGAGTTTCGATATATCCAATTCCGGTCATAGAAAGCCAAAATTTCAGTTTGGACTAATGTGCGTGTCCGGCTATTATATTATCTAAAATTTTGATTTTATGTCAAAATATTAAGATTTACATCAACAAATGTTAATAAAGTGTATTACTACATAAAGAAATCAAATTAAATAAAAAGTACCGGTATACACTAATACTTTAAATTATGAAAATCTCTTTCTCTAAATCCCAATGTTTTTGTTCATCAATGCTGGCAATTAACCAGGTCAGGCAGCCCAAACAAGAAGGCTGATTGACCTTGTGGAAAAAGTGCAGTAATTAAAGTTTCTATAGTTGTCTCTAGGAGCGGAAGTCTAGAGCAAGGAAGCGAGCGAACCCCCTCCATTGGCTTTGATTAGTTGATGGCCTGCTTATTCAGCCATAGGTGTAAACTTGGGTGAAAAAATTTGGCGACCCGTCCCATATACCTTTCCCCTTCCCTAGCCTACTGTCTCAAAAGTCGAGAGGGAGCTCGAGCTTAGCGGCCTGATAGATGTGTATGACATGTATCCTGTGGTCAGCATAATTCCCCTTAAGGGACTAATGAAACATTTCATCCATGGTCCTGGCTGTTGGTTGCAAAGTTTAGGGCAGAAGCGATTAATAGCCAAAAGCCAACTAAACAAAGATTTCTGAGGCCATCAACCAAAATCAAACATTTACAGTAGATTCCTATTATGTTGAAGCTCAAGGGACTGCGATAATACATGTACTTCAATATATTGAACGTAATTTCGATATATCCGACAGGCTTCTGATCGACAGGGACTGAAGAGCAGCTTCGATATAAGCGAATTTCGAAAGAAGCAAGTTTGATATATCAGAGTCTCTTTTGTATTTATTAACATTATGCAGGGTGGGACTGGCGCTTAAACTTCAATATAAGCAGAATTTCTATATAAGCAAGTTCGATATATTCGGATTTGACTGTATGTATTTTCCTAGAGAGAAAAGGCCAATGGAATGAGAAAAAGTGAGAAATTTATTAGCAGAATTCACAATATAACCACTGGTACTCAGCTTTACTGAATGTCAACAATCAACCTCTAATACCAAACAGTAATTATTTGGCACGATGTGATATCTGCATAGAGCAATTGTAACAAAGGCCTTGTGCACAGACAGCACTAAGTTTCAGAAAGGAAAATAAATTTTTTTTAAATGCTTCAAATTTTCAGCTGTTGACTTCAATGATACAAATACAGGCACACAGATAGGATCAAACATCTTAACCTATTTCACTATTTTCAACATCATTGAGTCTTTAGCTGTTTATCTTGGCAAAATATAACTGGCTGAAGAACAGACTAGTCTGATACAAAAACAGATATGGAGAGAGACAAAGAAGTGAAGTCTGTAATATATCTATGCCTGTGTGGGCATGTGTTAACTGTGAAGATGCACTGAATAGAATTTTTAAAATGAACAAATGTAATACTAAGTACCCAGATGAATATATCTTCCAAATTTCATAAAAACATATTTGTGGAGCACTAATTCTTAGGTTAACATACAAAAATCAATAAGAAGTCACCAAAACCCAAAATAAGCTAGAGTGATATTGTTATAAAGCTTTCCGCTTTGATAAAGCTAACGGTTTATAAAATTTATACTTCTTTTTCTTTAAATGTATAGAAATATAACAATTATTCAGTGACTGAATTTTATATTTGACAATAAAATCCAGGTTTGCAAAGCACTCAGGAAAAGGTCACAATTTACTAAGGATGATATTGCATATTGTTTACTGTAAAATATCGGGTATAGTTTGCACTTTTTAACTTGAAATTTTCCATAAAGTTAGAGGTGCAATGGGTGCATATTATATTCATATAATACCAAAATTAGATAAATTTGTCCTCATTTTCTCCCAAAGGCTTAACTTTACCGGGACTTTCCTTAGGGTTTAGTGTATCATTTGAATGACAAAGCTGGTGGCATTAATGAGAGAGAGGGAGAGAAATGAGAGACAATTTGCAAGGGGTGGAGGGAGAGAGGGAACAACAATGTGGAACCGCATTAATGACTATTGACAACTAAGTCTATTGTTGGCACAAAGTGTCTGCTGTCAGAGGGAGAGAGATGGAGAGACAATTTGCAGGGAGAAAGAGAGGAGAGGGATTCAGGTGATTGTCACGCAAAAGTGTGCGAGTATTTATGGCTGTTGTGAGTGACTCTTATTGCTGAAATGCTGGTTTTGCGGTTTTCGTTTAATCGAATTTCTGCACTAAGCTTATAGTGCAACTCTCAGAGGATCATATTAGTTGAGTTTTAATCCTGAGTTTTCGGTTTTTGAATCGAATTTACCTTTTGATCTGCACCCCAGAAAACCATGTGCATTATACTCCTGTGTGCATTATACTCGATATTTTACGGTACATACAACAGCAATGGTTCTCACCAATCTAATTACTGCATCCCTTTGACACCATATTATTCAAAAATCTGTGACATCAAAACGCTGTGGAAGGAACTTCATCCTTAGATATTTGTCATTGAGATACTATCATATCCACACTATATGACTCATTACTAATGTTGCTTGCCAAATAAAATGAAACTGGATTATGGAACTTAATTCAAGTTAAAATTTAACCCATTTACCTGCTGTGATGCATACGTGAATCCATTTTACATTACATTGCAAATAAATGGCTGGTAAAGGGGTTAATAACAATAGCTTACTATAGCAGCGCTCAGCATAAAAATCAATGCAGTAATTTCATAAGTACTTGTAATTTTTTCCAAGTATAACCAATGCCTTTTATCAATATCTACAGTAAGTGATGACATATCTGAACAGTTAAAATTATGCTTCCCAAATGAGCTTATTATTTATTATGAAGAGAGGAGGTCATCCAAACAGTAAAATCTTTATTCTTAGTGGTTACAAAATCTTACAACATCACAATAAAAGTCAGAATTATGATTTTCACAGTCAAATGTGAGCCATAGTTCTCTGACCTTGGCAGAAAGAAGTGTCTACTGGTAGCCATAAATCTGTGCCATAAGTTAAGTTTGTCTATCGTCTAATGTTTTGCATTATTAAAAATAACTCATCTAATGCACTAGATACACACGCACATACAAGCATACACAAACATATATATGGACAACACACCGCATACAATAGTGTCCCCTATTAAGCCAGCATAATGGGGTCTTTATAAAAGTATACAGAAATGACAGTGTAAGCAGGTAAAAGTCAACATCTTAAGACATTTCTTTACTTCTCAAGGCTAACACAGTGCAAGTAAGCCATATTCTTACTATCAAAGTTGAGAATTTGCTTTCATGCTTTTCTTATTATTGCACAAGTAAAAAAGGTAAAAATCTAAAATTCTGAATTCTCAGCAAAACTTCTGAACTGAATATGAATAATTTGAGAAAAAATTGGATATTAGAATATTGACTTTTGATTAAATCAATCCTTTATATTTAAAAGCTAACTAATATTAAGCAATAACTGCAAACAATTTTAGCAATAACTAAAACTTTTTATTTTCAATAAAGCAATACTAAATGCCTTGCTTTAACATCTGCATCTTGTTGCAAAATCAACAATGCAAATAATGAAAATGCTGATCAGAAAATGAAAGCCCTGTCTTTGCCAATTTACAATACCAAATTGCAGTTTTAAATGATAATTGACTGAACCAATAGAAAAACTTGTAAGCATGAATCAATGATTCAACTGAAAATATTCATGCTGCATTTTCTCTAACGAGATTTTCTAAAACTTTGTCTGTTCACTTTGAAAAAGCAGACAAAATCATATTTTGTGATGGTAACCATATCAAAACTTGCTGAAGAATGACTGAAAATTATATATAAGAATTTTGCATGAAAATGTTTAAAAACTATAATTTTCTAACAGAAATCCAAGATCCATTCAAATTTCATTTCAGCTTGTAATTGATGAAAATTTCAATCCTCTAATAAGACTGGGACTGTTTTCAAAACAGTCTGGTTCCTAAATACATAAATCATAATCAATGGAATAATAAGCTACAACTTGTGCAACAAACACTTATGTAACAAAACCCGCAAAATGTTGTTATGCGTAAATATATATACCGGTATTCTAAAAACAGTGACAAGGCTTCACCAAAAGTTGAATTTAAAATTAAATTTATTTTTTAAAATCCTTTATTTGCATTACATTGTTCTCAATAAAATGTGCCTATACGCCATACGTCATTCATCAATTAATTTTGTCAAGATTAAAGTTAAACAAATAAATACATCAATTTGCATTTCAAAATAAGTTAGATATTATTTCTGTTTTCCAATTTATGAAATTAAATATGAAAATAACTATTTAGTTCCTTCACACAGTCATATCCACAGACTATGTCTCAGCATTAGAAGTGTGATACAGCAAGGAAACCATGCATAAAAAGCTGACAAGCTCAGCATGCCACCCTAGCTGAGCACTGAGGTCAATGGCCATTTCAGCACAATGGCACAGAATGCTAAAGTCATCATGCCCCTAAATTGTGCCTATACGCCATCAGCCTTCCACTGTTGTTCATGGATCACGGAGCCTCGCAACAACTGGGACCAGAGGACTCACTTACCTGGTGAAAGAAGCTGCTCTCGAATTATAGGAGACGTCATCATGACGGCACAGCGAGCAGATGCATCCTCCTCACGTGATACAATGAAGCCAGCTTCCTCTACGCAAAGTTCTACATCATACTTGACACTAGATACAATCTGAAGTCATCAAAAGCAAATTTATTACAAAGTCAATACTTCAAGATCAATAGAAATCAAAGTTTAAACCAGTATACTCCGCCAAGAGATATACAATGTACCACAGAAGGCAAAGCTTTACGATCAAGATGGTTCAATAAAATTGCTTTCATTATAGTCAGGTCAGGTCTTCGTCCTCCAGCTGTGTCCAGCTATTGACTTCTCCATGACATCTCTCCAAAGTTCTCTGTCCTTTGCTATTTCTTCCAAAGTCATTCGGTGTCTTCCGTCAGTTTTTCCATTGAGATTCAGCCCTGCCATGTGCAGATCCTCGTCCAAACCGTCCACCCATCGTCTTTTAGGTCTTCCTTCAGATCTTCTCCCCTCTGGTTTGTAGTTGAAAATTCGTTTTGGGTTTCTTATTTCTTCCATTCTGAGTATGTGTCCAGTCCATTTCATTATAGTGCATTAATATTAATGAGCATTCAAAATTCATTATTAAAAAATTTATAAAGACCAAAATCCAATAGAATTATATAAGCCATTTCTCTCTTTAGGACATTCAAACATCTGCTGTTCAATCACCTGCCATAAACTGTAACTATTTTAAAAGGTTATTACCAATGGAATTATAATTAATTCAACATATTTCACCTTTTCACCACTAATGTCATATTTCAGGCTTTTGCTTATCTTAAATATGGAAGCAGTCAAAAATACTCACAGCGAGATGCTTTGGAAGTGCATCCACAATCCTCATTAACAAACTTCTAGTGGGCTTTTCAGCACAAAGCATCACCAGACGGACTGTGTCATCGCCTCGAAGTAGAAGTCCTTTTGCCACAAGCCCAATGCGCATCACGCCTTTAATAGACGATGTCCTGCTTCCGTCTTCATTCCTATAACCAATTCATTCAGCTCCATGGAATTCTGTTATGTAATGTAATGTAATGTAACAAAATATTTGTATAGCGCCTCTTCTGAAAGATCACTCAGAAGCGCTTCCACAGCAAATTACTGTATATTAACAAAGAGATAAGTTTTAAGTCGTTTCAAAAAGAGGGCTATAGAATTAGGAGTTGCTAAGCCACGCATACTGGCGTCAAGAGCATTCCAAAGGATAGGGCCAACTGATTCAAAACCTCGCTTCAGGAACATGGAAGTTCGTGCTTGGGGCACACTGAGAAGACCATTGGTTGTGGACCGAAGACATGGCCGACCAGGGATAGAGCTAAGGGGATGGAGTAGCTCTGAAAGGTAAGATGGAGTGGCACCATAAAGAGAGTGCAACCGCTCTCAACATACGAAACTCAACTCGAGCAGGATAAGGCAGCCAGTGTAAAATAGACGTCATATAATCACTAATGTGATCACGTCTTGTGACACCAGCAATCACCCTGGCTGCTGAACGAAGAACCATCTGGAGTTTATCAAGTCGCACCGATGGAAGACCAGCAAAAAGTGAACCACAGTAGTCAAGCCTTGAGCAAATAAATGCATGAATCAAAGTAGAAGCAGATGGCATGTCTAGTGTACGTCGAATCACTCTAAGCTGGCGGAGATGATAGAAGCAACTGCGACAAAGTGAGTTAATATGATCCATAAAGGTTAACTCAGAGTCAAGAATTATACCAAGATCACGGACAGAGGAGGAGAAAGAGAGGCCGGGAAGGCAGCCTGCACAGACATATGATCAATTTTTAAGAGCTGACCTCGAGTGCCAAACCAGATGAGCTGAGTTTTAGCTGGATTAAGTAAAAGACGATTTGAGTGCATCCATGAATGAAGTAAGTCAGAGGCTTCAACAAATTCACGAGTGATCTGCAGCGCATTAGTGGGGCTGGAATGTGAATAGGCCTGAATATCATCAGCGTACATATGTGTTTTAAAATTATATGGTGCAAACAAGCGTGCAACATCAGCAGTATAAAGTATATACAGAAGCGGCCCAAGAACCGAACCCTGAGGACTCCACAAGTGACTGGCACTTCACGGGAGTAGGAAGAACCAAGTGATGCAATCATGCGGCGTTCAGAGAGATAGGATTTTAACCAGGCCAGAGGAAGACCAGAGACACCAAATGAGACAGAGAGGCGCTGTAGAAGAATATCATGGTCAACAGTGTCAAAAGCAGCACTGACATCAAATAGGGCAAGAAGAGTGACTTCTGACCGATCGATGGCCCTATAGAGATCTGAGAGAAGATGCAATAGAAGCGTTTCAGTGGAGTGTGAGGCACGGAAACCAGACTGGTATTTCGGCAGCAAATCATTAGCCTCAAGATATGGAAGCAGCTGAAGAGTGACAACCTTCTCAAGGACCTTAGATAAGAAACTGAGGTTTGAGATAGGGCGATAACTTGACATTTCAGACTCATCAAGGCCAGTTTGCTTAAGCCTAGGCTTAACTATTGCCAGTTTCTGCGATGCAGGTAGGCAGCCTTCTTTAAGAGACCTATTGCAGAGTAACGTTAAAAAAGGCAAGAAACAGTCAATATAGTCATGCACAATAAAAGTCGGAATCGGATCAAGTTCACAGGTTTTCGTAGGCATAGAGAGTTATGTGTAACAACAATCTGATTGACAGCATTGTCGTCTTGATGTCGTTATTATTCTAGTTGTTTTACTTGTTTGTCCTCTTCCTTTGCAGTCTGCAAGAGAAGCTTGAACGCTGTGGCTTTGTGGTGCTAGAAGAGGTGATCTTTGTAACATGGATCGAGCAACATAGCTAGAGCCAAAGGCTTAGAGAGCTCAATGCCAGCAAAGCGCGCTTGAACACTTATTTGAAATATAGTAAATTATGAAACTGAAATGAAGCACGATTCAACGTACACTTCAGATAACTGTTCAGATACAAGCTTCAGGCTTTTTTCACACGCAACAACCAAAGACTGAATCTTCTCAAGCTGCAAAAATACAGAAGTGCATGACAATTAAGTAACCATCATCCATCATATGCTTCATAAGCCAGTACAAAAATGAAGAGTGACCATAAAGAGTGTGACCAAAGCACAAGAGACTCTTTTTAACCAGGGAAGGGTAATTATCAAACCACTCTTAGAGATTCTCATAACTAATGTCTTGAAGTTATTCATATGGACTGCAGATGTGCCTTTGGACAGCTAATTTTTATTCTGAAATCATTCGAGCTTATTTCTGGTGATAAATATCAGTTAGCCCTTAAACCTCCAGATACACTGTACCTTCAAGCCATGTAACTTAGTATATTCAGTTCCGGCGGTTTAAGGGTTAATAACAACGATAATGAATTCTTAACAGCTTAAGCATTGTGGCATATGGGCAGGCTGTAGATGCAAAGGTTGTAGGATCATATCTGTCCAGTTACGAACATTTTTAAAACAAATTTATTTCTTGCAATTTCTTCTATAATATTAACAAGACAGTAGAATGACATACTATTATACTTATAAAAACATAGTTTTGCAGCCTAAATCAATTGCCAATGGTGTCTTCTGCCATAGCAGGATTTGAACAGAGGACAGTCAGCAATGCAACACCATGACCATAAGACAACTGCTCATAATGACCAGTTTTAAACAAAGAGGAAAGAAAGTTATTTATATCAAACAAAGGTGACTTGACCAACATTGTAAATAACTGAATTGTTGATCCCCTCTTACAGAATCCATGCCTTATATTAGTACACATTTTACTATTATCAGCGTATTTAAAATCTGATATCAGCTCCATATTAAACAACACTTTTTTAAAGGGCCTCCTATATTTAATTCCTAACTTAACAGCTTAAGTGGGTACATTTGGTACTTAAATATTCCAGGACTTTATCCGATCACAGTCACTGATCTCCAGCTGTTATGAGTTTGCTGGAGGTGCTGCTTCATGCTAAAACACATCATATTTTCAGAAACTCTCACAGATTTCAGTTTCAACTTATGAAATACGAGTTCTCACCTGAGCTTCTGTTGGATAGATGGCATTGTGTTTGGCCATGATATGACGATCATTAAAACTGTCTGGTCTTCTGACACGCTTTAAGCAATCATAGAAAGAGCACAGAAATAAACTTTACATAAATGCAGAACAAAATAAAACAAGCTAATCTGGCACTGGAGCCTGCATAGATAAAAGTTATCGTAATGTGTAACACACAATCCAATAATGCACATCCATAGTGCTGAAGAGCATATTTTGGAAATTTATTTAGCAGAATTTTAAATTTTCCTCAGAATCAGTACAACATTCAGAAAAGCTGAAATTGCAGTTATATATTAATAGTTTAAACAACTAAAGAACATCAATCAAAGCTAAGCTTTCAAATAATTTGATTATAGAACTAAATCATCTATGCAAAATTGCAAATGCAGCAATAATTGTTACAAAACGAAAGAATAAATCAAGCATACTGAGCGACAGCTACTGATCCTGCATTTAAATTATCTATTATGAAGCTTCATTTGGCAATAAGCATATGTGAGGATTAAAATCAATCAAATGATTGAGCACAATAAACAATATAAAGAGAAGTATTTGTAAGGTTAATCAGTACTCCTTTCACAGATGGAGGTCCATCGGGAGACATCATTGCTGGAAAGCAACCTTCTTCATATCTTCGTTGCTCACATTCTAATCTGTAGTACCAGAAAACGACCGAGTCTTAATAACAAATTACAGCTCATTAAACAGCTCAATATAGAGAATTAAGACATAAAGAATCATGATAAAGCAGTGATAATGCAAACTAGAAAATCCCTCTGCAGTGAAGAAATTGTACCATAGAAAATAAGTAATGCCAACATAAATGCTAAATTATAATAGCAAAATAAGAATAAAATCCTAAATAAATATATTTCTCCAAATAATAACAAATTTATTTAACTAAGAACAAGTCAAATATGAGTAAAAACCGGACAATGACAGTGGCAAGGAAATTCTAAGTTTTAAATATTTATTTTAAAAATTATGAAAAGCAAAAAAATGTAAATGATAAAATTTCTTTAACTTTCTCCTCTGAAATTTTGTGTGACTTTTTCGAATGTTAGCAGAATTTTGCTGTTTTGAATATCATTCATGATTATTTTACAATTTAAAAAAAAATTATTATATATCACCATTCATGACTTAATCAATGTGAATGTGAAAATCATAAAGCTTAACAAAAATGAACAGCATAAGTGTTGGGCGACTAATGAAATTAAATATAGCAATATTCATGCCACCCTCAAAAAAACAATATACAAAACTAAAAATTACTTTCCCATAGCTCAGTCATAATGCTCAATCTTAGATTGAAATTTTAAAGCATCAAGATATATAGCAAAGCCATCCATCCCACTGTCTGAATGACATCAGCATTCATAACCCTTATTCTAATTAGAAGACATTTTCAATCCACATAGTCACCAGGATAAGTGAGAGAAAGCAAACCCAACACAAGTGTAATTATTATGATCTCAGACAATGCCAACTGCTCTCACTCACTTCCACTTATCTTCAAAGTGCATCCTCATACTTGCTGACGACAGCAGAACTGATGTCTTACGTTCTGATCCCGTTGCTTTCCAGTCATTCTTAGGATCTGCGCCCACTTTCTTCTGCAAAACAGTGATGGCATAAAATGAAGTAAATTCTGAAATCACATCACAACCTGTGCTGTGCCAAAGACTCTCATTTTTTTTAAAAATCTGATTCTTTGAGCATTCTTCTGTGTGCCCAACATTCTGCCTATTACTGACCAATTACAGCTCATAAAACACATGCATTTTCATTCTAGTTTTTAAGATACAAATTACATTGATGAGCAGAATTTATGGACCTTTATAAAAGTTTTGAATAACTTATAAACTGTCAATAAACTTTCTATTATGTGATCAATAACCTTATTTGTAACTGGCTGAATAGTTTCAGTTATTACTGAAGTTGTTTAGATGGACAAAAACATTATTTGCAATATCAGTCTTGTTAAAATTTAACAATTTCATTTACTGGTTTGTGTACAAGCAATAACTTCTACACAAATCTTAAATCCTCCCTACTTCAACGTCATATAAAGCAAATTGTATACTAAATACTGTACAGATTTGTTAACTGAAATTCCCAGAACCACAGTGTAAAAAGATCAAAAGTTTTCTCAAACAGCAAAGCAATTCCAGCAACAAATATAGTTCATTACTAAGGATAGACACATACTTTCATTAGCATGCTGTAACATAATGGAGACATACTGGTATTACTTTCCATAAACTGCAATTTTGTTTGAAGTACATATTGTGAAATCAAATCAACTACCAGTACTCAATAAAAATTTCCATTTCTTAACTTCAAATAACGAATGTATGGGTCATGTTCCCTAGCACAATTTTTTCAAACTGATTCCACAAATCCATGATCAGATTCAAATAAATTCAAAACAAGCAGATCCAAAATAATTGGCTATATCAGTACAAGAAAGAGGCAGAAGAGGAAACAAACCCACAAACTTAAAATTATTGGCACAAATTCAAAGAAAATTGAGCAACACAGACCTTGTACATAAATCGATGTCTTCGACCTTTAGTGTGCATAATTTTAGCAAAAGGATCCGTAAATTTGCACTCGCACAGCTTACAATAGAAGCTGCTCACAATACCACTCTCATTAAACACATCCTGCACAAATTCCAAGCCTAGAAGATAACCATGAAAAATGTAAGCATCATCATAAAATAATACACATCTGAAGACTATGATACAAACAAAATTTTAAATGCATTGAAGGCATTTGCTTTATCAATTAATAAAACACTGCATAATATCATGGTTTCAGTCAAGAAGATCAAATTCATAGTATAATATTATTAAGCCTATTTAAGTAAAAGAAATTTTTCTACAAATAACTAATAAAAGAATTTGTGCTACCAAAAACAATTCAAAAGCTATTTGCATTTATAAAGCAAACATTTACCAACAGGCTGGACATCAGGACTGATACAAGGATCAGAATCTACAACAAATAAAAGATGCAAACCATTCATCCATCTCTATGCAGACGACGCACAAATTTATAGACGTGGCCTTCATTCTTCACAGATTGTACTCATTCAATCAGTGGACAATTTAATACCCATTCTTCAGAATTGGACAGTGGCTATTCTAGTCACCCAGATATTGGGGGGGGGGAGTTTAAATTTTTTGGAGGGAACAGGCATTGGGGAGGTCATACTACATGCCAAAATATCAATTAAAAAAATTTTTGGAGGGGATTTCAAACTTTGGGGAGAAATTCCCCCAGAGAAGGCCTAGAATAAACACTGAGAATTGGATGTTCTCAAATAGACTAAGAATAAATCCGGACTGAACTCAACTTATCTGGCAGGACACTAAGCATTTACACCCTAAGGTTGGCTGAACTCTCAAGTTGCCTAACCTACTTTTCTCAAACAGTGTCAATAACCTTTACATTTACATCAACAGCAACTTGTCTTTCAATCCTTTGGCCTGGGCAGTGAGTTGTATAACTACATGTAGGACTGTGAGTTTGATGCCGCAATTTTTTGGAAAATATGCAGGACTCAGATACCCTAAATATGCATGCAAAGAATGCAAAATTTTCCCATTTATGCACCTAAATTTCCTGTTTATGTGCCTAAAGTTCGCAATTATTTCACATATTTGTGGAAGTTGCAGTGTTTTTCGGTGAAAAAGGGCTGACAAGCAAAAATGTCATCTAAAAAAGGTCATCTAAACAGGCACTGATCCTCTGGAAATCTATGTCTATATTAGGAAAATAGCAAAAAGTTCAGTATATTTAACAAAAATAGCTTAAAATGCTGCTAAAATTGATGCATGTTTGTGCATAAATTGCATATGCAGAAAAACTGGCTGATACTGTGGCATATTAAAAAATTTGGTAAATGTGCAATTGCATAATCACATCAAACTGACAGCCCTACATAACCACTAGGCTATGAAACCGGAATAACGGTCTTTTGGGGCTATAGGCTTAAAGAGCATTTGCTTGCCTATCTTGTTCTTGCCTTAACCAACTTAGACAGATTAGTAATTTGTTCCCACTTTCCATGCTTGCAGCCAAATCCCTGGTTCATATACTATTGTAGTTAGTCACTTACACTACTGCAGTGCACTTAGTTTGGTTGGCAAAAGGGTCAGTTCCTGACTGGTTCACTGAATTTACTGTCCACTGCAGAGTGATATATATGATTTAAGGAACTATATTTGTCATCGATGACTCAAAAGATCTTCACCACCATCAAAACAGCACCAAGATATAACTTAATTTGTCCAGATAATTAACAACAGATGTGTCAATAAACAATGCATCAGATTGGACAGAGCATTATTCCATCAAACTGATGAACATGTAGATTGCAACAGTACTTGTCCATCTGCTAACTTAATGGAATAATTTGGAATGGTTAATTTTATCAAACACTTGGAATATGTCATTAATCGTGTCAATACCGGTAGTAAAGTATTCAAATGTCATGTTATCATCCTGTCACTTATTCTGTCATTGATTTCTCTATCACATCCTTCCATTGTTCTCGGTTTCTGGCTATTTCCTCAAGAATCTTTGTTTTCCTATATCTTCTGGTGAATATATAATCCACTGTCTTTGAGAGTTTCATTAAAGCAATCTATCTATCTTCTTTTTGGTCTTCCTGCTGCTCTTTTCCTTTCCAGTTTGAATTGATGAGTCTCTCTTGAGCTTCTGTTGTCACCAATCCTCATCAAGTGGTCTGCCCATTTCATTCTTCTTCTCTCGGTGATGTCATTGATTTGTGGTTTTTGCATCTTCTGATATTCTTCACTCTTACTGTGTTCCCTGTAATTGATTTTTAGTATTCTTCTGAGCCAATTGTTATCTGAAGCATTCAATTTCATCTCCATTGTCTTTCTGATGCTCCATGATTCACACCCAAATGCCACATTGAAATCAGAAATTTAAACTTCAAATAAAACAAATTAAAATTAAACTTGCTCCAAATAACACTGGAACATAAGTGTCATGACTTTGGTTCAGCATTACAAACAAATGCACAATGCTCAATCCGAGTTTATTTCCAACTCAAAACATCAGAGAACATAAATCATAAGCACAATGATCATGTAGAAAAATAAATTGAATATTATAGAAATCCTTAATTATACCATATTGCTACAGGTTAACCTAACAGCAAGGAGTACATTAATCATTTTAAAGTAATATCTAGTACTAGTTGGAGACTAGAGATACGGAAGAGAATATAATTCCCGTAATTACATTCATTCATACCAAGTTGTGCAATGTGCATAAGTTCTTAAGAAATCATAGAAAATATAAAACTACGATAACTCACCATCCAGATCATTGTCAGTTGGTGTCTTCTGATTAGAATTGTTTACTGAATAAATGAGCAAAAAAGGTTATGATGATCTTCTCACTGCCATATCATCATCATAAAAATCATCAGACCGATCATTGTCAACCATTAGAATTCATATGGCATTACAGAATCAGATCTTAAATCCGGCCAATATTACTTATGCCATAATTCACATTGCTGTTAAAAGTTCCATTACTTTACACATAGCAGCTGCACATTATCAGAAGTTTTACAGATACAATTCTCTTTTTTGTTCAGCTCAGAAAATATTCATAATAGAGTTCTACTGGTCTTTACTATGGGCCAATTTTATGTACAATACAGAAGGTCAAAAAAGCACCAGACCCTGCTGCTGAAATTATTGTATGATATTAGTTCTATCTGTTATCTGTCACATAGTGAAATTCTTAAAATGTTGGCAGCCATGACGCAATGGTCTCGACAATATTTATGATCTCGTACTCACCATGACAAGACAGTCTTGTCATGTTGTTTATAGAGTTCTGTTGGCAAATCAGTGCCTCAAATCAAATGTATTTGGCCTCAGAATAATACAGAAATGTACTGACATCTATTGAATGCATGAAAAGTAAAGTTTCGTTGAAAAAACCGTGGATTTCAAATTGGATTAAAATGTAATAATGTGACTGTCTCTGTTCACAGCCGGTTTGGGTGGCTATTTCATTGCAATAGAAGTTCTGTAGTGGAAGTTCTACAGTGATTTTAGGATATTTCTAAATCTAACAGTGAAATCGCAGAAGTTTAGTAGAGTATATTTTTTTCCAAAGCTGCTGGGTTTTCCCTAACATCCTAATGAAATCAACAATACATTTTTAATTATTTTCCACAAATATAATACAAGTGCATTCTGGATATATCAACTAGATATTATTTATTTCTAAGATAAAAAGAAATATTTGCTTGTCATTTAGTAGATTAAGTATTTCCCTATATTTCAACGCATCTGCTAGCCTGAGCCAGTGGCTCGTGGCTGGCGTGGCCACACATTAATTTATGGAGCAGCAGTCAATGTGTTAATCAGAATCAACTATTTACATGAATGATTACAACATCAATAGTTAGCAACACTCCAGGAAAGAGCAAAGAACAGAGTCAAATGACAAGGTCACCAAAGGACATGAACAATGCAGAGAACTTGAAGAAGCATCACAATAATAATGTTTCTTTTTTAATTGTAGCTGTGTTCTATCTGTCATCCCAACTGCTATTACTGCAATCACAAAATTTGAGGAAAGAGCCAGAGACAGAGGAGAACAATGGAAGGATGTTGTAGAGAAGTCTGTGAGTGGAAACAGATGAAGGATGATAGCATGACATGACAAAATACAACCAAAGTGAAATTTCTAAAACGATCGAACTAACAGATTAAGCGGATCGCTGGAGAAGCCTTCACGGCATTAGTGCTGTGACTTGCTGCCGATGCAGAAGCTGTAGTAATGACAGAGCTTTTCACAACACATGATGTAACTGATACTGGAGCTGGTAGCTTCACGTGCAACTTCAAAGCCTGACATCAGATCATATCAGTGCAACTGAGATAATAATAACTCAAATAAATGTAAGCCAATTTAAACACAGGTTTAAACAAAACATCAAAAATAGTCTGTTCTCTGAGATTTCACTATTAAAATAGTTGCTAAATGACAATGATGCACAACTTTACGCTGAGCACAAATGTTGTAATGTCGTACATGAAGCCACCCATAATGTCAAAGAAATAGAAACCTAATACTAAACAGGCTAATATGAATGAAGAGACTAGAATAGTGGTGGCAGCAGTTGCTAATTATAGTGATTTATATGACATGCTAACATCATTCTTAGACAGTGCAAGACACAATTAATGCCTGTCTGCTAAACAGAGCCATTCATCAAATACTGGTAATAGAAATGTCTAAAGGCCCTTTAAAATCTCAGGCAATAAAAT
Organism: Metaphire vulgaris; assembly: GCA_018105865.1. NCBI lineage: Eukaryota > Metazoa > Annelida > Clitellata > Crassiclitellata > Megascolecidae > Metaphire > Metaphire vulgaris. The sequence goes on from CM030837.1 coordinate 8,233,033, forward strand.
AAAAAATAAAATGAGGCCAAGTAAACCTTTTGATGTTTAACACTACGCAGGTGTATGGCATAGATGTCCGTACTGGAACAAATGACATCACACACTTCGCAGTGAAGTGGAGCACGACTGGCTGGATTAGATGACAGCCTCCCAGCGGCCTCCTTCCTTTTATGTTTCTGCCCTTCCAAGTGGTCCTGATAAGCCTAGCACCAAATTTCAAACACAAACTGCTTTAAAATACCATGCAACTAATTTTTTTGAAGATGCCATTTAACAATAAATTAGTTATCAATGCCGTTAACCAAGTTCATTTCATCCTGGTTCTGCTTCTACAACACCTATCTCCATATCTCCATTATAAGCAAAGAAAAGCAGGAGACCATTTATTCACTGGAATGCGGTAAAAAAAATAGAACCAGACAAATCATATAGGAATATAATAATGAAGAAGGAACAGGAGGGTGAAATAACATGAGGATGAAATGACTGAGGCCAGAACTACTGCATACTGAACAATACAGTCACAAAAACTGACAATTCTACCAGCTATGTGGTTTAGAGCTAACTTCAAGTTATAATTATTTAATTTTACAGCATAACATAGTTTCATGTCAAGTCATGTAAATGGCATTGTCGATTATGCATCCTTCAGCTGTGCAAATGGGTAAGCGACCTTCATTGCTTTCTGTTCTCAACTGCACACAGAATGTTGGATCCAGAGAGGCCACTCCATAGTGATGGTATCTAACCAAGATATTTTTGTTCTGTCGTGTTTTCTTGTGCCTGCTACGCTAGTTCTGTCCTCACAGATCCTTCTATGATGTCTTTCTTATTTTTTTCATCACATGGCCATTGGCCAATGTATCACAGTTTGCGAGTTTTAACATGGTTCGGTAAGTCACAATTGGCATTGACAACTAACAGTTAGCATAGTTTCAAATCAGCAATAATTGAAACAAATGATTGTTTATCGATGTACTGTACAAGTAGAACAATGAAACTTCATAAATCACATAAGATATTTAAAGTTTAGTCAATTTTAAAATGCCAATATATTGGATTATTACTATGAATAGTAACTTGTCTAAAGAGTTTCAACTTTCAAACATTCAGAAGCATGATAGAATTTCAAACGTGAAAATATCAAAAATACCTGAGGACCTGCACAGCTTATCTTGCACACATCACAATACTGCAGCTGAACAGATCGCGTTGAAAACTTCCCTTGATGAGAATGTCCCGTCTTCTCGTAACTTAATCTACCCCCGGTAATATGCGAAGTGCTGCCACTTGAAACTGCAACTCCAAAGCTTGTGTTGATAACAGTGCTTGAAGGAGCACTCGTAGCCATGACAATATTGGTCCCAATAGTCTTATTGACAGATGCCAACAATGAGTTTGTGACATTGGTTGCAACATTACTAGGAGCCAGATTCTGTCTAGATGAATAATATGATGACAGGGTAGTGATGCTTGGTTGAACTTCAAGACCTGGTAAATTATTTAGCAATATGATTAATAAATTAATAAACATATCATCCTGCAATCTAGTCAATCAGTTACATCTTAGTCTAAAAGTAATAATCATCTGTGATCAGTTTTAAGAGGATGACAAACTTCAAAAACTTTATGCATCTTTTCACATTGATATATAAATAAAAGAGAGGCCAACATCTAGCAAAAGAAACTGTATGAGATGAGAAGAAAAATACAGAAATAAGTAAGCAACTAACTAATCACATCTTTCAATCACATTTTCTCGAATTTTTCAAAAGAGCAATACAACCAACACAAACAATGCCTCACATTCAGGACAGGTAAATGATAGATGCAATACACACACACACACACACACACACACACACATATGTCATTAACCCTTTGGCTTCCAAGCAATAATAATTCTAGGCTGCCATGCATAAAAACAGGCCAATAGAAATGTGCTGGAAAAATCCATTCCATGGCACAAGCAATATTTTCATTGTGCCATGAAAATCTGGCACGTGGCAGTTAAGAGGTTAAAATCAATTATATCAACTACAGAAATGTCATGTAATCTGAAATACACAAATAAATGTTAATTAAAAGTAGCTGTTTAAAAAAGAACCTACCAGAAGAAATTGCAGATGTCGGATGTATTGCTAGTATTGTCTGAGACCTCATAACCGCTGACTGACTGTCATGGACTGTTGGAGCAAATGGTGATCCTGCGGCCAGCAATGAAGGTGCCAATGCCGCTGGCGTCAGTGTAGGCGCCAATGCAACTGGTTGTACATTGTAAGCTTTCACTGCTATGTTCTGACGCTGTGATATCTGAGTAGGGTAATTTGCAGCCATGTAAACAGGCTTTGTTGTCATGGTTACTGAAGCACAGTCATAAACATATCTTTATAACTTTTGAACATCTAAAGATAAATCCCAACCTAATAATCTAACCATTCATTAAAATCATTAAAACAGCGACGGGCACAAATTCTTATTCGAGGGCCGAAAAGTGTCTGCGATGAAAGCCGAGGGCTGCACACATTTTTTCGGCATTTAAAGTAAATTTTTAAGCAGTTTCCAAAATGACTTTAACACAACGTATTATATACTGTGTAGTGTAAGTAATTATTGATAAGCCAAGGCTGCCAAGTTGAAGAAAAGTTAGTGAATATTAAAAGCATTTTTTCTAGTTAACGATCAAGTACCAAAGTGTAAATCCAATTTAAATGCTGAATTTTCCATTAAGGTGGTATCAGATGTTTCATAAGTTTTAGAGAGCTGCACATTAATGTAGTATCTCTCGATGTCGGGGGCCGCACAAAAGAGCTTCGAGAGCCGCATGTGGCCCACAGGCCGCACTTTGCCCATCCCTGCATTAAAATAACAAACAAAACTAGATAATAAATGCATCTCAAACTAAATAATATTAAATATTGTGTAGGCATAATTTATGTCACTTACTTGTATGGTATGTGGGGTCAGAATTCACCGAGTAATAAGATGAAGGCGTGGCAGCCTGAAAGAATCGTTTTGTTGGATCATAAACTGGTTGAATCTTAGCCATCTGATATGAAGCATTGTTGGCTGCCTGAGGCACAGTATATACCAAAGGCTGCATGGCAGAAGCCATTCCCCCAAGTGGTGTAAAGTACGACTCGTATGGAGATGCAGCCACTGCAATACCTTGCGGCGCCTACACACAACAACTGAGTTACACCAAAGCAAGGAAACAAATAATAATGACTTGTGGAACTAATAATTAATTAATCATAGACATATGTATCAGCTGAATAGCAACAAATTTAATAATTTTAAAATTTTAACTGGACTGTACATAGTGAAGGGGCAGGAAGTTAGCAAAGTGGTTACAATGCTGGACGATAGAGCAGAAGGTTGCAATTTCAAGATCTGCAGGAGTCCTAAGGTCAACTCAGCCTTACTCGCTAGAGGGCAGTGGTAAAATGAAGGGCAGTGGTAAAATGCTGTGATAAGTCAAACAGGTACGCTATGCGATGCACTAGCCCCATATCCATGGTATTGCACACCTGGCTGAGGGCTATAGCAACGGAGATCAGTGCCACCCTAAGAGCCCACGAGGCTCTGAAAGGACTGACTTTTTTACTTGTACATATCATATAGTGAGCTAAAAATGAACAATGAAACTGACATGCTCATTACTTCCCTGCCAGAAAGACAGAAATGCTGAAAAAAAATTAAATAGTGTTAATAAACAACTACATCAGTCACAAATACTTTTGATCCTAGTAATCAAGCCAGACAGAAAACTATGCTTGAACATAATATTATATATATATATATATATATATATATATATATATATATATATACATATACATACATACACACACACAAATTGAAAATTCAGAGTATTACAAGTACTTCAAATGAACATTGTACTAACTGCTGCCACTGGAAGAACTTGAGCTCCAACAGCAGATATGTAAGGAGTAGTTGACAGTGCTGATGGAGTTTGTGAATAGGGGTCATATGCTTGAACCTGTGGAGTGGATGCTGCATATACTGTCTGTAACGGCTGAATGTATGCAGAAGGAGGGTTGGCAATTGCTGCAACTCCAGGCATAGCAGCTGCTTGAATTGTTGGCTGAACATATGCTGTAGCACTTAGACTACTAAATTACAGAAAAGCTCAGCTGGTTAAATAAGCTACTAAAAATTCAAGAGATACAAATTTTTACAGCAAAGTATTTTAGATTATTAAAGAAAATTTATCAAATAGAGATTTAAACTGAAATATTAATGATTGCATTAGTTAAATCAATCAAAATGTAATTTCTCATGATAATCAGATTACTATTTTATCAGCTATTAGAATAAGATGATTAACAGCTATTTGAGCAAGTTCCATCTTCTTTATGAGAAATAGTACTTTCTAAAAGCATCTATGTCAATGGTTCGTGGTCCCAAAGGTGGGCCACAAGAGGGAGCCTTGTGGACCGCACTGAAGTCTCATAGCAGGAAAAAGATAGAATCTAATAAATAAAATAAAGTCAAAAAGTTTTTCAAGCAGTTCCTACCATTTTGTTTGCTTGCTTATAGACCAGTGTTTCTCAAACTGTGTGCCGCGGCACACTAGTGTGCCGCGCGAGATTATCAGGTGTGCCGTGGGATTTGTTGGAAATTTTATAAAATTTAAAATGCCAGTGTTTTAAATGTCTCAGATCAATGACTGTGCTTCAACACTCTATTTTGTATGCATAGCCAGTGAGGGCCGAGCGTCAACGACGTGTCTGATGAATCAAGAGTCTTGATAATTCGCCTCCTGGGACCTGGAAGGACGGGAAGTGTAGCATCGCATGCAAAGCCCCTTGGTATACGAGATGATGCTGGTATGGAGAGGGGTTGTGATTTCGCAGTTAAAACTACATGGGGCCAAGTACACCTAAGCCATTAAGATACAACCCCTGCCCGGTGTCTGGTTTGTGGCACCTAAGGGCAGTGTGATTCCAGTTGCTCATTATATTTCAGTTCCAGTTTCAGTTCCGTTTTGCAAAACTATTTTTCAGTTTCCGTTTCAGTTTCAGTTTTGTATATTTTTCAGTTTCAGTTTCAGTTGCAGGTATTTTTCAGTTCCAGTTTTTAGTCGTTCTAATAAAAACGCAGACATAGGATGAAAGCCCTACATTTAAATACTGTAGCAACAGTAGCATTACAGCACAGCGTTTATTTGACATTTCATATTCATTTTTATTCAACTGGTTATAAGGGCACACAGCCTGAAAGTCTCTACATTACACAAGTGAAGTTTAAAGTTAGTAGAAACAAAGTTATTTGTGAATGGGTTAATTTCTAACAGAGCATCATACCAGTTACATACATAACTTAAGTAAATAAATTGCTTACATTAATCATTCATTTTCTTTTGGCTTCTTTCTCGCGATACTCAGCAAATGCAGCATTGTGACAACTCTCTAAATGACTTTTAACATTTGTTGAACTGCTGCCCGCAATTAACTTTCCACAGGGCGAGTTGTTAGACAGTAACAAGACATTTACTTTTGTCGGCAATATTATCATATTGAAAATATTCCCAAATCACACTCTCTTTTTGACGGCCACTGGTTACCTTAAAGCTCATTGTTAAAATGTTACTATAATATTTGATTAGTTGGCCTATACAACTGTCACATCAATGCGCAGGAAACTAGACCGTCACCAGCGACAAACAAAACAATACAATAAAGTTGGAACTTGCATCGAGTCCCGATCTCTGCTAAAGTAGGTCAATCAGCAAAGCAGCGTGTACTCCGTGCAGGCCTTACAGGCTTGGTAGACGAATACCGTCAATTAAGCGGCCAAATAACTACTGTCACTGCGGGGGACGTGACGTCCTGTTGCCCAGGCCGGCAATCGGTCGAGCGAGCAGTAAACAACTGGACTATTGAGTACTGACCTACGTGTGGACAATAGATCAATAGCCAGCCTGTCATGCACACAGCTGCACTGATGTTCGCCTACCATATTCAGATTACTGAAACTGAAACGATACTGATATGACTCGATTTTTCAGTTTCAGTTGCTTATTTTCCAGTTTCAGTTTTAGTTGCAGTTTTGCGTATTTTCCAGTCCCAGTTCCAGTTCCCGTTAACGGATTTATTATTTATCAGTTAACGGATATTTCAGTTTCAGTTTCAGTTAACGGGAATCACACTGCCTAAGGGGGTGTTGTCTGCAGAGCGGCTGTGTACCGGCAGAGAGGACTTGCAGTCTGTTCTGAACCAAGCTATTCAAGTTGTGAACTTCATAAAATCCTGACCACTTAAATCTTGACTTCTTTCACAGCTCTGAGAAGCAATGGATTCCGAATATACAGGCCTATTATATCATACTTATTTTTGCTGGCTTTCACGAGCGAAGGCTTTGATGTATTTCATCAGCAAAAAATTGCGACGTCTTTTCAAGTGTGCCGCCGATGTTTTCACGCATTTCTTTTGTGCCGCAAGACGAAAAAGTTTGAGAAACACTGTTATAGACTATAATTTAATTTTTACTCATTCTGGAAACCTAGCAATGGAACTACATAATTTGACAGGTGGGCTGCAAACATTTTTTAAAATTCAAATGTGGGCCATGCAGCAAAAGGGGCCTGAGAACCATTGACCTATGTGATTGGTCAGACATGCTTAAAAATGGAGATATAACAGAAGAAAAGAGACCGTGTCATAAATCACCTTACATATCTCATCTTATACATCATATATATTTGTCCAAATGAGAAAAACATAGAAATAGATGTTTAGGATGCGACTCAATATTATGGCAAAACATAAAAAGGCAATCCTCCAAACAGAGGTCATAAGTTAAACCAGCGCATCTAGTACCTTTTTTATCCATGATATATTACGACTCAGGATGCCATTAGATCTCTAAGAGTGCTAATTGAAAGAAGTATACAACATGGCAAGGATTTTTGTATGTACTTTGTGCATTATGAGGCCTTTCATAGAGTAGATTGGGTTAAACTAATAGGGGCAATGAGAAGGCAAACATCACAATCTACAGAGAGGCGATAGAACAAGTGCCTACGACTCCTGGGAGTACTACTCGATGAGACGTTGTCGTTCGAGGAACATATCGGTAATGTTGTCCGCGGCTGCTACTACCACCTACGGAGGATTAGGTCAGTGCGCCGGCATCTTCCGATCAGCGGGGCAGTGCACCTTGTGCGCGCCCTTGTTCTGCCCAGGCTGGACTATTGCAACAGCGTGTTGCTGGGCCTCCCCGATGGAAAGTTGAATCGTCTGCAATCCGTGCTCAATACAGCTGCTCGGGTCGTCTTTAGCAGCCCCTGGGGAGCCCACGTGACCCCCATACTGCGTGATCAGCTGCACTGGCTTCGAGCCCGGGAGCGCATTATCCATAAGCGCTGCTGGCTCACCTTCCGAGCGTTAAATGACCCGCACTGTCCACAGTACCTGGCTGAGCTGGTCCTAAGATCAACGTCGAACGCACGGAGGTCGGCACTTCGCTCCGGCCATCGTGTCCTACTGCTCGTTCCGCCTCCGTCACAGACTTCGAAGTTCGGGGACAGGTTCCTTCTCTCGCGGGAACCCATTGCTTTGGAATGCCTTGCCGACTGCAGTGACTGAGGCCAACTCTGCTGGACTGTTCCTGAGAGAACTAAAGACGCACCTGTTTAGTTTAGGTTATGGTTGACTATGTGTGTGCAGCGCCCTTGTCGTAGGCCTTAACCTAGTGCACGGCGCTATAGAAATTGTCTTGAAATAAATAAATAAATAAACAAACAGGGCAATTCTGCTACCTTGGCAGCCTTATTACAGAAGATGCCAGATGCCAAATCTAAATAAGAAGAGAAATAGCAATGGAAAAGGAAGCATTCCACCAAAGGAGGGAATTAATGAGGCATAGCCCTGATAGATGGCTAAAAAAGAGAATGATCGAAACATTGATATGGAGTGGGGTATTACATGGTTCGGAAACTTTGTCGATGAGAAAAGGTGAAGTGGATGTGGAGACAAATAGAAAGAATAAGTTGAACACAGCATATGTCCAAAAAAGAGGTCCTATACATTGTAATGGAGGAAAAGGCAATAATACAAACAATAAAACAAAGGCAAAAGAACTGAATTGGGCGCATTCTAAGAGGAGACTCATGTTTAAAACAATACTGGAGGGACACATGAATGAAAGGATAACCAGAGCAAGACCACGTACGTCACTACTTCACTGGGTGCTAACTAAAGAAGGATATAAAGGATTACAGACCCAAGCTGCTGGCATAAAATGGTGGCACCAATAGTTTATAGCACTACTATGAGCTATTCTGATATAGTTGAAGATCCCATTGCAACTGAACGCTAACAAAATTTCCAAAACAGCTCAGAGTAGCGCTATAAAAAACAAAATTATCAATAACCTAAATGAGAAATGGCATAAACCGATTAAACATTAAATTATTACTTAAGTCGTTTTGTCAGTATGAAGCTAAATAAAAGCTTCTGCGTTATTTTAATAAAAGGTTTTTACAAAAATTGTTAGAATCAAGACGACAGACCCATAAGGACCTCCACCAGCGAAACCATAATAGCCATTCGCCATCTTGTGTAAGTTAGAGCACTGCACTCTGTTGCCGCAAGAATGTAAGAAACATTGATAAAATCGGGTACAGCCGCACATTCGCACAATATTTAAAATATGTTTAAAATTTGTCTGATTGAAGAGCAATTTTATCATTAATCAAATTAGAAGAGGGTCTGCAGTGACCTGACTGCCTTACTAAAGCCTTAATATTGTTGCATTTAAAAATGATAATGTGAGCCAATGAAAGCGATAGTACCAAATTACAGGTAGGGGTCGTCCATAAATTACGTAACGCGGTTAGAGGCAGTCCGCCGGTTCGGCCATTTGTTACGAAGTGTTTATAGTGACTGACACTAGTATGAGTCACCGCCTAGCGCAGGCCAGCGGTAACGCCGCTAGGTGGAGCCACCGGCCCTTAGGCAGTAGCGTGGCAGTAGCAGTACGTAGTACTATTAGAGACATGCAGTTGCATTAGAGTCGTCGAATAGATGAAAGTGTCATTGCAGAAATTTGCAGGACTCTTGTAGTAAAATCTCGAATCTGACAATTCTGTATTAAACGTTAAAATAAACAAGCATCTGAAATTTAATGTGGTACTACCGACAGACACCATGCACAGTGTGACGACGGGGGAGGGTTCAGTAAATGTGACATAACGCAAAAAAATTTAAGTGATGACCTTTGACCAGTTTTTGCTTGTCAGGGATTTTGGAGAGGAAAAATACAAGGATGACCTTTTTTGCTTGTCAGGGTTTTTCGAGAGAAAAAAATACAAGGATGACCTTTTTTGCTTGTCAAGACTTTTCGGAAGACAAAAATGTTACGGCATATTTTAGGAGGCCTAACCGCCCTAACGTTTTGTTACGTCGCGTTACGTATGGGGAGGCAGGTCAAAAAAGTGCCAAAATCGCGTTACGTAATTTATGGACAACCCCATAGATCTGCGACAAGCTAGCTGACCAAAACTCGTAGATCAACGGCACCTGGTGATTAAGTGATGTAGGCTAATAATAATAATAATTCACTTTATTACGAGCTATTCTTACGCAGCGAAGAACGATAGCATGCTGACTGCTCTATCTAGACGTGAAAGCGGGCGATGATGGGGGAAGGGAATAAGTTTCACAGTCATCTATCACTGTCCATTTTCAATTATTCTCCTTTTCGGAGTAATCTTCGTTCACTTCTTTAGTTTACGGCGGCTGTTCTGACGCTCAGTGGCAGTTGAATGCGTCGAATGCGTTTAACTCGTTATAATAATTCAACGACCTTCGGGGGGGGGGGGGGGTACCCTCTATTTCTACCAACTCCCCTTCTAAATCTTGGTCCCCTCCCCTAGCGTGGCTCCTTCCTCCCTCCCCTGACACGATGTCGTTCGTCCGCTGGATTCCCTTAGTCGATGATAACCGAGAGATATGGATAAGACTTTCTTGGTTTTAACATGTGATTATTATTAACATCAGACTTTCAATAAACATATAACAATCGTCAAGGCTGTCTAAATGTGAACTAATTGAATTTATTCTACGACCACTAATTAAACTTCTTACCATCACCACTCGCTCCTGTTCCGTCCTTGGATCTCCCTGTCCTTCCGATCCGTCCTTTCTTCCTTATAATCCTGGTCTTTCCCGCTGACCGCGTCTTCCCGCGTCTCTAGCAGACCTACCTCGGCCGCAACGCCAACCAACCAACGACCCCTCTTCTCCCCGCGCTTCCCTCTTTTATAAGCCCGCTCTGGCACGCTGCCATCTCCTTCGGCCTCTCCACTCTCTACCAGCGCCGGCCTTTCCTCTCCGTCTTATTCTCCATCTCCTTCTCCCTTACCCGTTCAAATAACTCGTAATAGCAACAGCAGCGTTGTTTTGTTATCGTTCTCTAGAGTCTAGACCAAGGGTTCCCAAACATTTTGGAACCGCGGCCCACTTCAGCGGTTCTGTAACGGGCCGCGACCCTAATCATAGCAAGTAATATTTGACAATGCATGTGGCCATCTGGCGAACGCTAGTTGAAAAGACTCTTCTGAGTTCGGAATAAATAGCAAAAGAAAAGCTCTGATTCAATTCGATTGAAAATATGGCAAATAATAAAATTAGGCAGAACTATTCATATTTTTGCCAAGTAAGACAAAATGAGAGGAATAGATATTGAAATTTCTTGAAAAATATCTTAAGAAATTTTGCCAGGAACATACTTTTGTCACGCGACTTAAAAATCCTAAAATCCTAGGTGTATGGCAATATGTCGCCAAGTCCTCCTAGGTAGAGATTCCATTTGTTAGTTATTGTTATTTGTTGCTTGTCACCACAGTTCCGCACCGGGTGAAACCAAGCCTAGGAACGCCACTGCATGGAGGTACTCTCCTTCTCCCACTCACCACCAGCGGCGTAGCGATGGGGTGTAATCAGTGTTTAATCTAGGCCGTTTCCGGGGGGGGGGAATTGCCCCCTCCCCCGGAAATTTCAAATTCCCCCGGAAATTTTGGAATACTACATGGACTAACAGCGGCCCTAGCAGAATTCCCCCCGGCTTTGTCAGTCCCCTCCGGCTTTTTCAGTTCCCCCCGGAGTCCAGGGGTCTAGATTAAACACTGGGTGTAATATCGATATGTAAGCCTATATACCAGGGGTGCACAACCACTGGCTCGCGGGCCAAATCCGGCCCGCAGAAGGGTTTTTTCTGGCCCGCGGGACAATTTCGAGCAACACAGAAAACCGGCCCGCCAAAGGGTTCGGCCGGCCCGCGGTACAATTTCGAATAACAGAAAACTGGCCCGAGAACAGTAATTTTGGTATAGGAATTAGGTATCTGCTGACTGATCTATTCATATATGTTGGACTACTTACAAATGTGCGACCTATAACAACGTGACACAGAGACGGACGATAATAAACTACTTCGATAACGTGCTTTATACATTTAAATTGTCTCTGCAGTAAGTCTAGAATTTCTAAATTCAAAACTTAAAAAACGTAAGACTGAGGCAGAACAGCGACATTTCAGTGAGGAATGGACACGTCTGTATTTTATGGACACGTTTAATGGGTTAAATCGGTGTGTTTAATTTGCCGTGAATCACTTAGCGTTATGAAAGAGTACACTGTACAACTGCCGATGACTCCACGAAACCAAAGGCGTCGATCCACTTAAAATATTGGGGGGGGCCCAAACCTGAAGTTAGGTACATGAAAAGTTGATGCTGTCATTTCTCGTTGTCCCGGTCACTCAAGACTCGTTTATATATATATATATATATATATATATATATATATATATATATATATATATATATATATATAGCTACTTGACCTGAGATATATATATACTTTATATTACATATATATATATATATACATACATACATACACAGGGTGCAGACCCTATATATGCAAAAAGTATATATGGATAGATATATGGATACCTTATATAAAAATTATATATATTTGATATATAGATATATAGATACTTGATATATATATATAGTTGATATACTTTATATATATATATATATATATATATATATATATATATATATATATAATATTATAGGCCTATAGCTACTTGATACTATAATTAAGCGCATAGGAATAATGAGCTACTTCGGTGCTGCTTTGAAAGCTCTATAGAAATTAACAAGATTTTACTTACTTATTTAGTTACTTTGTTTATATCAGGAAGTGATATAAATTCAGCCATAATTTTTATTTACTTTTGGGTTTGTTCAATAAGTTACTTTCAATTAAGCTATTTAATGTTTATAAAGGCAAAAATTCATAGTTCTGCAGTCTGCACCACTAAAAATTATTGCTGACCAATCATATTAAAACGTAGGCTGTGCCTTACCTGCTTGAGTAGTCAGCCTCTATCTCGTAATCTCAATTAGAGTGTTGAGTCCAAGATGCAGAGTAAACTGAAAAGTTTGACAAATAAAAGAGTCCAGATTTCGTGGGCAACATCTTAAATGATATTGCATTGTCGCTTACGAGGCATTATTAAATTTGTATTTTCTACTACTCGGGTTTACACGTCAGTTAACTGTCTAGTTCAAGCAAGAGAAATGTCTTAAATGCAGTCAGTACGTTGACTCAGTTCCCGTAATCTCCATATAATTTAGACGCTTCACCCGTGATTTCGATAAACCCATACGATTGATCTAAACTTCTAAAGAGTTAAACGCCATTCTCTCAGCAGGGTGGCGTAGTTACCTCCCCTCCCCATGTTACTAACGCATCAAGGCTGTTGTACAGTCAACTATCTAAGTCTAGTAAATTCGACTCACGAGCATCTTGACATCGTTCCCATGATGACCGTTAAGTGACATGAAAGTTTCACTTAGGTTAAGCAACCAGAAACCAGATTCCTACAGTCCGACTGCTTGTTCGTCCCCAATGGATTAATTATCAGATTTAAAAGGTTCACATTTGTAGGCAATCTGGATAAACGCAGTCACGGTACTCCAGTGACTGAGTGTCAAACTACTGAAACTGAGCAAACGTTATAGGGCTTATATGTTGGAGTGGGGGCAACATATGATGAACAAATGCTGAGCCCACTCTAAATCAATGGAGAGAATCGGGCCCCCGTAGATCGCCATTTCTGAACCGAAACTCCAAAAATATAAAATTTCAAAAATAGAAATTTCAGGAAGAGCATGCATTGAGACTGGAAAATGTGCTAACTGGTATATAAAAAGGTTGAAATATTGGGGGGCCCAACAAGTGCTGGGCCCCCTGCCCGAATTATTGGGGGCCCAGGCCCCCCGGGGCCCCTATGGATTGACGCCTATGCACGAAACGAAACATGCCACTGCTTATGATGAGCTGCAGGGTGAGTTGCGGGAACAGAAAATTGAACTGTTAAAGAAGACATTGTCAACCGAAGAGAGTTTTTTCACAAGGAAGCCGCAAGAATAAAAGTGTTTTACACGGGCCAGCTGCAAAGTGGCCCAGCTAATTGCAAGGTCATCACGGCCTTTCGCAGACGGAGATTTTGTTAGAGATTGACTCCTAAGCATCTGCACTGGAATTTGCCCAGAAAACGCCAGTCTTTTCAGTAAAGTTCCTTTGTCAAGAATGACAATTCAACGCCGAGTTGATGACCTTGCAACAGACGTTGCTGAGCAGTTGATTGGCAGATTAGCTAGGTGCACATATTTTTCAGTAGCTTTGGATGAGAGCACAGATAACACTGATACTGCACAGCTCTTAGTTTATGTGCGGGCAGAATTAGATTGTGCAGACTGAGGAATTACTGTTTGTGTTATAGAAGTACTGTAAAAAAACTGGTGTTTTATTAAGCATTACCGGTAGTTCAATATAGCATTTATTAAAGTTAATTTTGCTTGATTTGCTGATTTATATAAATATTATGGTTATATACAATATTTTTTATATAAAACATGCATTTTCGAAATTCTGGCTCGCGAGTACTCAGGGAATGTTAAATTTGGCCCTCGGCCTAAAAAGGTTGTGCACCCCTGCTATATACCCCCAAAATCAGTCTACATTTACGTTCTTTTATGTTTTGTTCACATCTGGGACATTAACATAGGGCCTATTATGTTTTGATTTTGAAATAGCAATGAATAGTTAAAATTCATACTCCCACCCCCAATTCAAATTCCTGGCTACGCTGCTGCTCCAGTGGTGGCTCTAGGATTTGGCAAGTGGGGGGGCCGTTGGGGTGGCAACTTCTAATCATGGGGGGGGCAACCATTTGTTGTTTAATGTATGTAGCATTAAGTATAGGGTCCCAACTGGGGGCCACTGGGGGGCCAGGCACTCAATAGGGGGCACGGGTCCCTCTGGCCCCCCGGTGGAGCCGCCACTGTGCTGCTCATCACGAAATGCTTCCTTGTCAAAAAACTAAGACGAATGTACGCGCGCCTTAAGTTAAGTCGATCCGTGTAGCAGGCTGGGCGAGTGCCATCTTGAGAGAGAATAGAGATATACAGTAGGGAGTTACTAGAATCATAGTCCCGGTTCGCTACACCGTTGTGGATGAAATGCAGAGTCGAAAGCAAGGATCTGATCGAATCTGGAAAGTGGAAATCAATTTCATTTGTTTCGTCGTTGCAGGAAAGACTGGATTTTAGATTAATTCCACGAGAATCTAGTGAAAAATCTCGAGAGCAATGCGAAGTCAAGGGTAGGATAAACAGCAGGAAATAATTAATCTGAATTAAAATTTAATGACTGTTCGCATCAGCGCCAGAACGACAGAATCTTCCGCTTGATCGAGCTTTTATGAACTGCTGTGTTGTATTTTAGATCAGCGCAGTTATGCGAGTAATAGTTCGGAAATAGCATCCTAATCATTCGACATTTTTATTTAAAATACTGCGTGTCTAAAATTAAATCGAATGAAAGAAGAGACACACAGTGAATTAAATCGGTGTCTTTTCCGTCTGGCTCAGACTGGCTGAATAATAGAGATACAAAATTTCTGTGCCAAATGCGGCTTTTCACCAATTTAACGACGCTGGTTCCTCGAAATGCTATGCCGCTTATCAGCTGTATCATTGCGCTGTTATTAGTGGAGCTAGTCTTCTATGATCTTGTTGGGAGTTCTTACTCGTTTTGGGAAATTCCAAGACAGTACGAAACCAGTGACGTCAACGTGGCGTCTTTCGAGGTATTGGATGATCACGTGACTACAGACAGTCTGAAAAACCTTTCTGGTAAGTGGTGCAGTCCGTTCATTCATTCGTTAATTCATTCATTCGTTAATTCATTCATTCGTTAATTCATTCATTCGTTAATTCATTCATTCGTTAATTCATTCATTCGTTAATTCATTCATTCGTTAATTCATTCATTCGTTAATTCATTCATTCGTTAATTCATTCACTCAGTACAGGCAGCCAGTTAGTCAGTCTTCTTCTAGATCAGAGGTATTTAACTGACTGATTGCGGGCCAGATTCGACCCGCCAGAGGCTATGAAATGGCCGCGAAGATACAGAAACGATCAATAACTTTTCCCAATACATACGAAATGCTTTGTTTTCAATTTACCAGCTTACTATTACTTGTCAACTACATTTTTAAGTTAAAAATTTCTGCACTTGGCCCTCTGGCACCAGCCATAAAAATGTGGCCCTTCATGAGATTTAGTTGAATGCCGCTGTTTTGGATTCTAGAACATCTCCTTTTTGTGAACTCACGTTTCAGCCTATCGGTCCCTAGATCTATAACTAATCGCATATTTATTTAGCGCTCTTTTATTGAAATTCATCTGGCGACCGAAAACGCTTGTTGTTTTCTCAAAGCTGCGAAGCATAGTGTTAAGCTTTTAAAAACTGTCTTAATAATCTGATGAGCATCAGACATCATTTTACCTTTAGCTGTCTGTTGCTCATCATCATCACAGACCTGGAAAGAGCAATGGACAAAGTCAAAGAACATGTAAAAGGCATAACAGTTCAGGGACTTTCATTTAACAACCTTAGGTTTGCTGATGATATTGACATCCTAGAGGGAAATGAAGATGATCTGGAAAACACGGTACAGATACTGAGCAATGAAGCTGAGCGCTATGGACTGTCAATAAACATTGAGAAGACAAAGACAATGGTGTTTGGCGACAAAGAGATCAAAAGAAAAATTAAAGTAAATGGAATAGAAGTAGAGAACGTAGAAAACTTCACCTATCTTGGAAGCAATATGACACATGACTTAGACTGCAGACAAGAGGTCGCAAGAAGAGCAGCAAGAGCTCTAGATCAACTGATGGCAATGGATAAGATCTGGAAAAGCAAATCAATAAGCACTGAAACAAAAAAGAAAATACTCGAAACCTGTATCTTCAGCAGCTTTTTATATGGATGCGAAACATGGACCATCACCAAAGACCTGGAAAGAAAAATACTAGCCTTTGAAAGAAAATGTTATAGAAAAATACTACGAATCGGATGGGTCGAAAAAATCACAAATGAAGAACTATACAGGAGAATTCAGCCCAAACAAACCATGCTGGAAAGAGTAAAACAAAGGAAACTCCAACTTTTCGGACACATATGCAGAATGAAAGAGGACAGAAAGATCAAAGCTCTAATGTTTGGAATAATGGAGGGTGCCAATAAGAGAGGGAGACCACACAAGGAATGGTGTGATGATATTGAAGAATGGTGTGGAAGCAGTTTACAGGATCTTAGTCACAGAGCAACGGACAGGAAAGAATGGCAGAAAACTGTGGAGATGGCATTATACACCAACGGGCGATGAGCCCACGGTTAATGATGATGATGTCTGTTGCTGCTACTTGCTGCCACTCTTAAAAGCTTCTCACCTGATTTGAGGCGAGCTTGTTTCCGCCTCCGAACTTAATCATAGGGCCATCCATAAAGTACGCCACGCTATTTTGACTGTTTTCAGTCCGTCCCCATTGTCACAAGACTCACAACCTGTCACAAATCTCGGACCATCTTAAAGTAGGCCTACGTCACAAATCTCCAGACAGGAGCTAGAAGATAGGCCTACACTTTGCCTAAATTGTATCCTGAAATCTTTAGTCAGTTTAACTTTACGCTTCTCAAGAAGATTGACTGTTAGAAAGCCGTATTTAAAGTGTAACTTTCAGTGAAATGTATCCAAAGTCACAGCTACCACCTGCATTCCAGAATAATTTCCAATACTGAGTCTGTATTTGTCAGTATTTGTCAGCAGAGGAATTGATATTGAATGTGAAATATTTCTGACTGAGAATCGCTTTTCTCCTTCGAAACCTTCCCGATCAATTCTCAGTAGGTAGGTTCTCTTTGATGGGAAAAGGCGGAGAAAATTGTTTCCTGGATAAAATATTACCTCGTACGTATTTAATAAAACCATATAATAATTAATTAACTCTCGGATGGCAGAGTAGTAGGTTAACACAGTTCAGGCTTACCGAACAGCACAGCACGTCTGTAAGGTGGGCGCGTGAGCCCGCACCCAAAACGGCTAGAGACGGTGCCCTAATTTAATTTTTTATTGCCCAAAAATTTTGCAGTAGTTTTTAATCTATAGATTTAAAAATTACTAAATTTTTAAATATTCACTATTCAACTTTGTTAGTAACTGGATTTACAAGATATACATATTATGTTCTATTGTTAGCCTATCTTGATGCGTGAATCTTTTAAACAAACTATTTGAGGTTTTAAAGTTATGCTTACATCATTGGTCAACATATTTTCGTGTTCTTGCAATTCTGTTCGTTGGCAAGAAGCAAACTGCCCAAAACTTAAGGCAACTGAGAAACTGTTGCTTGGGTGAAATTCCACGTGCCCACTGACTCTCAAGAATTAGAGGAAACATTGATCACGTCTATACTGTCCTTTTCCTCCGTCTTCAACATCACCACCATGCATGGGCTCCTGGTACAAAGGTTTAAACATACATCGGTGGATTTCAGTGGCGTAGCCAAGGGGGAGGGGTTTGGCGTTAACATCCCCCTTGGGCACCGACGAAACATTTTAAAATGTGTTTCCATGCATTTTTAATTTTCGGACGCGGTTTTGAGGGTCAACCTCCCCTTGGGGTGCTGATAAATTTTTTTAAAGCTAGCACTCAAGATCTTCGCTGCGGCAACACGATAAAAGCATTTTACTGTTAACCGTTAAACGTTCGCCTCTACACTAAACAAAATTAATCTTCTGTGCGCTGAGTTACCCAAGTAGAGCAAGCAATGGGATATAGAGCGTGAACATATTTGCGTAATTTTTATCTCCCCATGGCACCTTTAAACGTCCTAGTGGTCCCCGTGACAGATCGTCCGCCTCTAAGAAGATTTCACGCCACAAATGTCCGAAAATGCTAAAATGCTGTTGTCGTGTAAATGATTTTCAGACGAAATCCTCGTTTTCGACAAGCGTTTACACGACCCTGTTACGAGAGCTGTTATGAGAAGCCGATGGCTTCGGCCAAGCGCTCCTCAATGTCACATGAAGATATCCGTTCACTTGGAGGAGTCTACGAGCGGTGGCGGGATGCCGTCGTTCTTCCTTCAGCGAGAGAACATGGATCGACAGATGTTGACATCCGAACAGTCTTCTCTTTCGCTTTCTCAGTACGCTTCTTTTTGGGCTTTGTCATTAAGCTCATATTTGTTCGCATTGGAATGTGTGTGTGTGTATGTTTTGTGTTTGTTTATAGACGCGTCCGTATCAAAGACGATGGCGTCTATGTGTGTTTGTGTGTGTGTGTATGTGTTTGGCTCCTCCTTTCTCAACCAGGGCATGCCATGGTAATTATGTCTTATCATCTTATTGTACTAAGTGCTGTTTATTTGGTCACTCCGACACAAACACATTCACCCGTCGGTCAGTAATTAGCGGAGAATGAAAGATGCGCATAACTAATAGTAGGCGTGGAGTGACCTCACAACGAACACAACGAAAGATCCTCACCCTGCCGGAAGAGGAAATGCCCCGAGAGACTACTTCCGGTGCTGCATCGGACTTCCGTCGACCCATCCTCAGGCCCCAGCGGTCAGATAATGACCTCGCGCATGCGCAAATACGCAACCGGAGCTTTGTGACGGTCGCCACCGGAAGTGACATTCTATTCCAAAGCGAGAAAGTTCACGAAATTCAAAAGGGTAACATGAAATTCCATTTTCTTGTCGAGTCAGACAGGATAATGGATATTGAATATAGTGGATCACATTATCCCAACGCCGTCAAGAAAATTAATTTCGTCTTGACGTTGTCGTTGGATTTGCAAGCAGCTGCACTTTTTCGTTCACGACTTCTGGCTGTTGATGAAACGATGGAATTTGGTCCATGACTTTTGTGTTTTGCTAATAATTCCACCGGACAGCAACTTTTTATAAAAGTCATGTCACTGAAATTAGTCATTTCTTATTAAACTTTATGTGTTGAACACTAATGTGACAATCAAAGTGCAAAATTGGCCCTCACTTTTTTGTAATCTGCAATTATTGTTCATTAGACTAATGCATGGCAATAGTAACAATAAGCCAGAGGTTAATGTATGTAAAAATCAAGTCATAGACTACGTCTAAGATTTCGTTATCTGTCTCTTGTACAGCTGTTTAGAGCATATTGAGGGAGTGTCTAGCAGTATTCAACTAGCATGGTAGTGAACCATTTTCCCTAGTAGCCTGTCTTTGTTCCATTGTTGCGATTTCACGATGAATACGTTCGCCATCATCAATAACCATACCAAAGTTGCCAGGAAAGAAATCCAAGAAAGTGTCCCTTAGAGACATATTACAGCCAAACAAGTTTCCGATACATCAGCAGGTTTTCTATTAGTTCCTTGTAGTTTTCTGCCCTAACATTACCGAGAAAGTTTATAGACAGGACGTGTAAAGCATTCCATGCTTGTTTCGCATCACTTTGCAGGAAATTGTTGAACTGGTCATATTTGAAGAACTCTTGAATCTGAGGACCCACAAAAACTCCCTCTTTAATCTTTGCCTCACTGAGTCGACGGACTATTTCATACAGGTATCGGAAAGCTGGCGAGTCCGGCCCATGACTTTCATGAAGTTCTTCATCAAAACTTGTTTGATGTCAATAATGGTGGTAGCAAGATGTTGTCAGCTTTGATCAGAGCTGGGTGCTGGATCTTCTTCTCTCCAACTGCTACATTTTGTCTGCGAATCCATTCCTTCAGCAAGTAGTGCAATTTCCTTGTTCAGTTATCCCACTCACGTACGACCGTACGAAACACACGTAGGCCTATTTTATGTATCCCTGCTGCAGCCCCAACACAAAGGTTACTACCCTAAAATCACCACAGAGGTGTCAACTGTACTTGCTATATATACTCCATGGAATTCAGTAGCTGCTTGAAGTTATCGTACGTTAATTTCTTTCATGTGGACAGCATGCGCTACTAGAATAAATGGAAGACGAAATGGAAGACGATTTCCTTTGTTTTAAGGCTCAGTTTCGAAGAGTCTCAAATATTCATTCTTGTGGGTCATAGGGGCTGTCCATTAATTACGTCAAAAAATAGGGGGAGGGGTTTTAAAAAGTTTGACAGTTGTTGATAGAGGGAGAGGGGGCAAGAGAAGTTGACGTCAACAATTTCACTTTTTACAAATAATCAAAAATTAGAAAATTTTATGGAATACTACTTATTACAATGGAAAAAAGCATGGGAAAAAAGGTCATCACCACCACATTTTGACACTCTATGAGCAAAACAGGGAAAAATGGTCATCACCGCAAAAATAATAACCTTGTTATTGGGAAAATAATAGCCTTGTTATTGGGACCTGTCATTGATCTTGGGGGGAGGTAAAAAGTTTTTGACGTAATTATAGGGGGTAACTGAAAGTTGACAGTTGTTGACAAGGAGGAGGGGGTCAAAAATTGCCCAGAAATTGTTGACATAATTAATGGACAGCCCCATAAGTGATTTGTAAGGGCACTCAAAATCGGGACAGAATACCAGATTACCTTCCTTTCCGAAGAAAGGCTCCAACTACTGGCGGCACTTTAGATATCCCACGAAGTCTGAAATATTTTAAACGCTTAACCTTTACGACTGGCCTTTATGTAGTACGCTAGTGACGTAAGCTCGGTTCAGCAGTCCTCTGACAGTAGTATTGCATTGCATCAAAAAATGATGCAATAAACCCTGGATGATGTGTGTATGATGGTAGCATGCAATATGATGTAATATTGCTCATTTAAGGCTTATTTAGCATCTTGCTGCAATCCTTAGCATACTACTGGATAAATGTACACTGTGAAACATAGAAATCGAACTACATGATATAATAGATATATCTTCAAAACGAGAACAAATAAAAACTTTTCATGGTCATATTCGTTTTCAGGACACCAAAATACTACAGATTACGATCGTTTAAAGCCAGTAACATTTTTACTCTTGACCAGTGTAATAATTGTAATGATTGTAAACAGTTTCTCTTAATTTTCGTCTGATTTCCAAAACGTTTGTCTATTGGGAAAGGCTCCACGACTCCATTTATGGATTTTGAAAATAGCTTTCTAGAAATCGTGGAATCATCCGAAAGCAGCCAGGGGCGTAGCGACGGGGGGTATAATGGTAGATCGGCATATATACCCCCCAAAATCAGACTACCTTAAAATTGTTGATGCGTTTTTAAGATTTTCAAAGTTTTTTTTACAGATTTATACTCCCAAATCACATTATGCCCCAATAAAATTCCTGGCTACGCCCCTGAAAAAGCCTAAACGTGCAATATAAACTCAAGCCTCAATTATTGTTGTTCTGTAAAACTGCAATGGACACTCCAGTGACTTAATTACTTTTATGAAATTTTATAATTATGAAGACCCTGAAGGCAGATATGAGAGCCCGTTAAGTGTTATTTCTGACGCTTCTCTTTGTCCTCCAACTACAACGGATTGATCAGCTTCTCGACGAAATCCAGTTATCGCCAACAACATTCATTGAATTTGTGATTTTCATCTTCCAGGAGACACATACAATGTCATACATAATAGACGTCGCTTGATATACGTTTACCTCGTTACGAAGCTACTGGTTAATTACAAACTAAGTCCCATCGAAGTATTCATGCAATTTAGACACCCGATTCACCAACGTCCGAAGAGTGAGTGAATTATGGTGCAGACGAAAGTGGCTTCGTCTACACCATCACTCACTCGCTCGCTCACTCGCTCACTCGCTCACTCACTCACTCACTCACTCACTCACTCACTCACTCACTCACTCACTCAATAAATCAGTGAATCGAAAACGCCGGCCACTATGACTGCCTCTGTATGTTGTCAGTATCATCATTGTAACTGCAGCTTCAAGTGCATAAGCGTCAGCTGCTGATGTTGATAAGTAAGATGTCTATGGACCGATGCTTTAGGTTTTGGTCGACGTACATCGTTAGCATCGGACCGATTGCGACGCCGTTTTACTTGATTCTCGAATCGATTAAAGAAGATTCAGACGACAACTCAAGTCTCGTCGTCGGATCAACACGTCTACTCAACTGCAGCAAAGGCAACAACTCTACGCATCAGACGTTTTAGAACAGGGCTGTCAAACACATTTTATTTAACGGGCTACATAAAAGTCTTTGCGGTTGTCGCGGACCGGATTTGTACGATAGCATTAAGACGAACCACAGTAGGCCTATTACACAAAAAGTACATATATTAAAATATTGTTTCGAAAATTTTAATTTCATTTGTATTGTATGCAAAAAAAGTCGTGCTTCATATATGCGACTTGCGATTTTCATATAGGCCCTATGTACTTTTTGAACACGCCTTAAATAGGCCTAAAGTAACCTTGCTTAAAATATAAAGATTTTTCTTTATTCAGCCACATACAAGCGGACCGGATAAATAGTTTTCACGGGTCGGATAAGGTCCGCGGGCCGTATATTTGACATCGCTGATGTAGAGCGTCATCATTTCATATGTCTCTGAATGAATCAATGAGTGAGTGAACGAATGAATGTCAATAGACAGCATCGGCACTTGAGCTTTTGTAGCCAGAATTAACCGACAATTAAAAATAAAAGTGCATGAAAATCTTTCAACAAAATTCTAAGCTGTTTAGAAACGCCGATGTAAATTGGAAAGTGAGTTTGTCTGAGAGCGTTATTGGAAGATGACGTTGAGGGAAGTTGTCTGACGCATTCTCTTGCAGTGACGTCATCGGATGACGTCATCTGGTGCGGCCTACGTCAGTTCCGCTGTCCGTCGTCGTCTGTCTGCATTCTTTTCTCCGCTGTCTGCGATTTCCAGTACGACTGTCCTGGTGGAAAGGACGAGAGCGACGAACTGTGTAGTAAGACAAGCAACTGCAACTAAATCGCTGTCATAGAGAAGCCCAAGATTCGACCGTACGTCCTTTGGAAAAATACGCGTATCAAACGTATAATATGTTCAAATATATTATACGCATATTCATACGTAAAATACGTTGGCAGTGGCGTAGACCTCCGAGGTAGGCTACTTCCATGGTTGCCTGTTATCTATACCGATGGCCTGTAGAAATTCACTAAGTCACGGAAATCGTGAATTCCGTGATTTTGTCGTTTGCCGTGAATTACTATTTTGTCGTTTGCCGTGAATTACTATTTTGTCGTTTGCCGTGGCCCGTGAATTGCCTTAATTTTCATAAAATTTGCGAAATGAACGCGACACGTCATCCAGGACTTATAAATAATTTGCTACAAATCATTGTTTCAAATATAGCAACCGTAGGCCAGTAAATTCTATTCGGAACTCCCGCTATTGACTGTTAGTCCTGCAGGGCTGCCTCTAATCGTTAATGGCACACTGACAGTCTATAGAGACAGCTCCTTATTTACAGCAACCAACTCGGAAAGATCAAGATTATTATCGCTCCAGCATCCCTCCACAGAATACAAGTTGTCTCCGTCACCCGGGAACCAGATATCCTCGGTCATTAAGAGCCGGAGTCAGCTGACGTCTCGTGCAAAGTACAGTGAAATTGCTTTATGCTTTATGTTAGTCTATGTTATAGCAGTTGATTCTGATCGAGATCAGTAAAAGCGCTTTCGCCCAACGTCGAATTAGATTTCCAGCTGAATTTTAGCGTTTCAGTTCACTTATTTCTAGACAACGTATTTTTAACGCACGGACATTTTACCGTACGCATTTTAAACGTATAATATCACTGGAAAGATTATACCTCTAATACGTACGGTCGAATCTTGGAGAAGCCAATACTTCGCCGATATTTTGAGGTTTTATTCTGCTTTTCTGAGGGATGAACGTTTGTCTAGTTTGCCTCATCTTCACTCTTTCAAGCTCCCATTAAAACCAGTAGGTAGGGCCTAATGGCACGACCACGTGACACCACTGCTCAGGGGCAGGCTCCATTGACTCCGGATTCCGGAGCGCACCGTTTACAAACGATGCTGGTTGACCTCCCGTGCCCTACATGATCCAACCTGTCCGGAGTACCTTTCAGCCCTGGTGTTCCGGCCGACCGATGATGAATGACCGACGTCTTCAGCTGAGATCCAGCACGCGGCTCTTACTATATGTCCCCCTCCGTCAAAGACCGCGAAACTCGGGAAGAGATTCGTGACACGAGGCAACCCTCTGTTATGGAACGAGCTCCCGGACTCGGTGATTGCGGTCACCTCCTTCGAGTCGTTTGCCATCAAACTTAAGACGCGCCTCTTTAGGAGATCATACGATTGCTCTATGTAAAGCGCTCTTGACTTTGGCCCCAGCTATGTTACCGCCCTATATGAAACGTCATATTGAATAAAATAGAATAGTAATGTCTGAATTTTTCATATTTAAAGAATCCATTCGATCAGCGCCTGGAATTTGCGATTTCGAAGTCGATCTTTGCGGATGGAAGACAGAAAACGTCCACGGACTGAATGTCGTCGGCTCAAGGAAATTCGGGTGGAAAAGGACCAGTGGAAGCGTCAGGCCCAGAGCCTCATCACCGACAAATGCCACATCCAAAAACGGTAGCACAACATTTCTGAAATAATTGCGCCTTCTACGTAACTAGTCCCTCGCGTCCTTTGCAAACTTCTCCGTCGGTTTTCGCGTCGGAAGAATTTAAAAACGAGTGTGGAAAAAGCGTGTTTGTATTTTCTAGACATTTTAAAATGTCTGCCAACTCGCCTTGAAATGATTTGATAAGTAATGAAGTCAGATACAGCTGTCGAAGTCTTTGAACGAATGCAGTCTGCACCTTGCAAATAATACTATCGTTCAGTTAGACGCAAAAGCAAACTGCTGCGAATGATGAAAAACAGCTAAGAAGCACTTCAACGAACTCCTTCAAAGACTAACTTTCTTTATTCGAGACATTCTCTCCTCTTCACCTTTGCAGAAACAAGACACAATTTCCATTTTAAGAATTCTCTTTCTTCTGGTGAAATAGTTTCGGTCTTTTCGAAACTTATTTCCGCACTTTTTTAATCGAACTTTAAAAGTCATCAAACTATCAAACCAGCGTGCAAGTGATCGGCGTTTTTGGAAATTAGTTTACGAACGCATTGAGAGAGGCTGTCGTCAACAATCAACAAATCAACATACTTGGCTATAGGCACTTGCATACTTAGCGCGCGGCTGTACAGCGTACACTGTACTGTTGATGGATTTGCTCGATGTCTTCTAGGTACTTACGTGAGGTTTGAATCGGCGTCTAGCGCCTATTTCAGTTTTGCCATCCTCGAATCTCCTCCGATTGAAGTTCCACCGTCTGTCACCTGGAACAGCGAATCTTCCCTGTACGAGAGCTGCTTGGTAGGGTCATGATCCATAAGTCTTGAAGTTGAAGGTCAAATCAAGGTCGAATTAAAGGAACCTCAATTTAGCTGCGAGAGTTGTGAAACTGTATTAACTAACGATGGTACGTTAGGCGGGTTATTATCAGTTTTAGCGGTCTTATCGGTTATGCAGCAATTGATTTTAAAAACCCGAATGCAGTGGCATAGCCACAGCACAGCCAGGAGGTTTGGGGTTAACCCCCTGGCTACCCGACCCAACATTTTTCAATGTGTTTCACACAGTTTTTTAATTTTTGGACGCGGTTTTGGGGTTAGAACCCCCATTGGCTGCCCCGGACAAAACTTTTACAGCAAACGCAATTATGTGTAAGGCGACGACCTTTTTTGCTTGTTGGCACTGGCGTGGCGAAGGAAAGCAAAGTGACGACGAAGGGACGAAGGAGAAATCGCACGATGATGAAGCCTGTCAAGATTTTTCGAAGTTGAAAATCATAACCCCTTCCGGAAATCCTGACTACGCCACTGCCCGAATGTATACCCTAACCTCTTAGGTTACTACTAAAATCCACAAGCAATGACTCTTAATCTGCTCTAATTCTGTCGTCAGCAATTGCGTATTACTGTATACGCGCCTGGTTTGGCCTTGATGCGGTCCGCAATGCAGACGGCAGTAGTTTCTCTCGGTATTTTAGATGACATTCTACCTCCGATTGAGCTACCTTGATTTTAATGGTCTGTCCTTGAATCTCGGCGTCATGGAAATGGCTGGTTGTTGCAATCAGTCGAACTGTACCTGGACAACCTACCGAGAAGTTTGGACCCTGAAAATAGGTGATGTCAAGACCACCGACTGGGTCAGAGTCTCTCTTCCAGTACCACGTGTTCGCAAACGGTAAGCAATTTACCGAGGACTTTAAGAACACCTCATTGTTCGACGCAATTGCCACCTGCCCATTACGGAAAGCTAGTACAGGCCTTTGAAAATATCTTTTCTCCCTACGGACTGTTAAAGCTACAGTAGATGGAAATCGTATTTACACAATTCTCCTTATATCAGTCTATCAATCTACAATGATTTTCTACGCCCGTGAGTTGTGTAATAAGTCTGTCATGCTTATGTCAATCAGGTTCCGCAGGAAAGGCTCCTTCGGTCACTCGTGGGAACCGGGACCGTAGACCCCAAGGGAGCAGGACATGATGATGATGATGATGATGATGATGATGATGATAATAATAATAATAATAATAATAATAATAATAATAATAATAATAATAATAATAATAATGATAATAGCAATAATAATAAAATTGCTCAGGAATAAAATGAACGTCACTATACACCCGTAATTTATTGACGGATAAACAGCTAGTGCCTGAATAAGTCTTCACAAGTGCGGATTCATTGAAATTATCGAAAGAGCTCGAATTTGTGCAAAAATTCAGACGATCTAACAGCTTAAATCCTCGACCTAACCGACGCGATAAATTTAGAATTTTGAAAAAATTCTTGTTTACATTTCGCTCAGATTTGACGATAGAATTGCAAAAATTGCAGCTGCGTCATTGCATTGGAAGTTATGATTCAGTTCTACCAGAATCTGTGTTTGCTCAAAAATACTTCACATTTTTCATTTAGGGGTGGGAGGGTGCAGTGGCGTAGCCAGGATTTCCACAAGGGGGTGTTTGGTTCTGGTCATGACCAACTTTGAAAAAATCTTGACGAGCAACTCCCCCCCCCCCCAACTCCCCATTTGCTGCGCCACTGGAAGTGTGCATACTGAAGGTCTAAATTCACAAATTGAGACCAACTTTTTATCGGTGGCCTCTGATAAAATTCAGTCGAAATGCGAAGTTTTAAAAAACTGTCTCTTAGGTTCGTTCTGAGATTCGACGCTTCACGTGGATTCAAACACGATGACGTTTCCATCGACGATTTCTCTTTGACAAGAGAATGCTTCGCAGAAGGTTTACTTTCAGTCGCGTTTCTCTATACTTTTTTTCCTGTCAAGATGTGCATTCCGATATGTTAACACTTTCTTAAACCGTTTACATATAATTCATTTGACAATTGGCGGGATCTTCCTAGAAATTCATTGCATCCCCCCCCCCACACCAAGAGTTCTTGGAACCGCCACTGGATGCTGTGCAAAAACAGACTTTACCGAAAGATGGTATCCTTCAGAAATCTCCGAGTTCGTCTGATAATTTGTTGTATTTGTTCATGCAGTTGACAGGATGCGAATCTCTTCTCTCCGTATTACTTCTGTCAGCCTCTATAATTACCCTTGTTCTCGCTGTTTTTTTCCTCCTTCCTCAGCTGCCTTGGGCTTCAAGTCTCCGCAGAAAATAGCTTCGTTTAAGTAGATCGACGCTTGTATTCACTGGAACACTTCTTGTAATTAATCCGTGTTTTCTTCTAGACGAGCTGCATAATTTTTACAAAAAATTTAAATCAGTTCCGATAATTTAGAGGTTAAAGTTCTCATTCGACAAAACAAAGCTGTTTTTTACGGTCTTAGGAATGGCAAAGGACTTCACTTTTCCGGGAAACGACGAGTGTAAACCAACGTCAAGCAATGGTCAGTGAGTCGGTCTTGGATCTGCACTTTTAGATCTTTGGTCTATCTCCTCAATTTAACTAGCGTAAACATTTAGTAGGCCTGGCCATTTTCAATTTGATGGAAAACTATGAACCGTCATTAAAACACACCGTAATTTAGAAAAATATAGTGAAGTCATATAAAGGCAGCTGTAGCTGTCCAGTTAGATTTATACCAAATCTAGATTAAGTAGCCTATCGTACTGTAGCTAATACTGCTCTAAATTCTTACGCTATTTAGCCTACAGTATTTTAGTATTTTCAGAGTTCTTACAAATCTACCTAGATTCAGGTCTAATGCGTAACGTTCTGGCCTTTCTCTAAAAGCAGTATTTTGATTCTGATTCAATTACCTTTGATTTTGCCGACTCCAAGTATCAAGAGCGGCCACTGTCAATAGCAGCGATGAACTTCCGTGGAGACGAATGGCGTCTTACAGCGTCTTCGACGTTGTCTTAGGATCAGTTGGCTCCGTGGCTTTTCTTATTCTCTTGACCGTTTTAGGTTAGTTAAACATCGTTTTGGTTGATTTATCATTAATTGTCATTTATCAATCGTCGTTGCCAACAGGCCACACCAGAGGAGGACAGCAGAGGCGTCGCCAGGGTTTAAGCTAGGCCGTTTCCCTGGGGAGGAAATTACCCTTTCCCTCTCCGGAAATTTCAAATTCCCCTCAGAAATTTTGGCATACTACATCAACTAACAGCAGCCCCTAGCAGAATTACCCCAGCTTTGTCAGTTTTCCCCCGGCTTTGTCAGTTTCCCCCGGCTTTGTCAGTTCCCCCCGGAGTCCAGGAGTCTAGATTAAACACTAGGCGTCGCATAATGGTAGCTTTGGGAAGCTCGGGCACTCCCCCTCTAAGAAATTGCTGCGCGAGGCCATTGGAGGGCAGCCGGCGGGCCACTTAATTAGCACGCGCTCATACTTTAAGAAGGCCTCAAAATAATAGGCCAATGCATATTAAAATTAATGTCTGTAGTACTTAATTGTAGTAAGTTAATATTTCTCATAGGTGATGAATAATAACAATTATAATTACTCTCTAGTCTTATGCATATCCGATTTTGTTTACTCGAATACCATTTGATTATTTTTATAATTCTCTTAAAGCTCTAGATTTATATTAAGAATTAGGGGACTGAGGGTCGTAAAATTTGTAAATGGCCCATGCTTCACTGACCTCTGAAAGCATCTGGTTACCATAACAAGGTATTTCTTTCACTCAATCGACCAACCAATCAGGCAGTTATCGAATATCGATTAGTGAATCGTATTCAACACTTTTCGAATACTTTGTTTGCTTTTAAATTTGAAGTTCTTCTGGGCGCAAAGATCAGGCAGAGAATCCTGAATACGAGAAGACGGTCTCAGCAGCTGCAGCAGTGGCATCCGATGTCGAACCCGGATCTCGAAGACCAGCTGGGTCTCCTCCGAGCCAAGAGGAACTCCTACTTCGGAGGAAAAATCGTCGCCTACAACCCCAGCTACGAATTCGCCGGACACAGCTACACGGCTAACGACCTCAACCTCATCTCCAGGAATAACGTTGCACTCGTTAAGTAAGTGGTCGGCGTTAACAATCGCCCCTCTCTCTTTCATTCATGCAGCGCCATGTAAGCTATCATCATCATCATCATCATCATCATCATCATCATCATCATCATCATCATCATCATCATCATCATCATCATCATCATCATCATCATCATCATCATCATCATCATCATCATCATCATCATCAATAACCGTGGGCTCAGCCCCCTTTGGTGTATGATGCAATCATTACAGTTTTGCCCCAATCTTTTCTGTTGGCAGTAACATGAAATAGTTCTTGCAAACATTTTCCACACCAATCACCAATGTCATCACACCATTCCCTGTGTGGCCTTCCTTTTTTGTTGGAACCGTCCATTACTCCCAGCAATATAGTCTTGATCTTTCTATCAGCTTTCATACGACAGATATGTCCAAAGAAACGCAGTTTTCTCTGTATCACTTTTTGCATCAAGGTTTCCTTTGGCTGGATTTTCTTGTAGAATTCCTCGTTGCTGATCTTTTCAACCCATCCAATTCTGATAAATTTCTATAGCATTCTATTCCAAATGCTAAAATGTAAGCTATGCCTTCAGCTTATCTCGGCCATCAGAAAATCACTCGCCTTCATGCATACGAATATACGAATATACGAATATACGAATAGAGAAAGTTGGGCCGAAGTGAAGCGTAGCAATCGTCGATTGCAGAGCTCTTGGACACGGAGCCTTTGGCGAAGTTTACGAGGGGACTCTCTTGGATACGTCGAAACAGCCAGCATGTTGTCGAGTCGCCATTAAGGTAGTTTTCGTTGGCCAGTCAACTACAATGTACCTCAAATGCTCAATTTTATAGCGTAGCCTATTCGCTGCATGGGCGCCCGTACATTAGGGCAAGAGGGGACACTTGTCCCACTTGGAAAATGCAAATGTCAATATTTAACATTGAAATTTGAAAACCTTGCTAAAATAGCCTACTAACCGTGATCATTGTGCTAAAATGTATTTTGCCCCTCCTGAAAAAAATTTTGTGGCAAAACCGTGACCATTGTGTTTTGCCCCTTCTGGAAAAACTTCTGTGAGTGCCCATGATTCGCTGCAAGTTTTATTCTGTAAAATTATTATTATTATGCTTATCGATACTACAGTCAAAGAGATTTCTTGGAAAAATTAAACTGCGAGTTCCTGTGATTTATGAAGCGCCTTTGTATTCGGTTTCATTATTATATGTGCGTGTAATTGAGCGGTGTTCTGCTGAGACAGACGCTGCCGGCAATGTCGACGGAACAAGCTCAGAACGATTTTATAATGGAAGCGCTCATAATGAGGTAGGAACGAGTGAAAACTAAATGCACGTTGCTCATACACTGTAGGCTATAGCAGGAAGGAATTACAGGTATGGGTAATTACACGGATGATTAGTTCTCGAAGGGTTAGGATCACTAGGTACAATTAAACGCAACTATTGTAGGCCTAATACGCCTATTTTACTCAAATGATTTAAAGAAAAATACAAAAGCAGTAATTGGAATTGAATAAATGTATAATAAAAACAGACAAAATCATTAAATCGACATTAACAGAAGTAAGATTTATAAAACTATCACTAAGCGAATTAGTTATAAAATATGTCTTTTAGTATTTAAATTCGCGTCATACAATGAATCCAGTTATCATAAGGGGCTGTCCATTAATTACGCCAACAATTTTTGGTCAATTTCTTACCCCTCCCCCTTGTCAACAACTGTCAAACTTTCAGTGACCCCTACAATTATGTCAAAAGCTTTTGACTCCTCCTAAGATCAGTGACCGGTCTCGCTAAAAAGCTTAGAAGGCTATTATTTTTGCAGTGATGAGACCTTTTTCCCTTTTTGCTCATCAAGTGTCAGAATGTGGCGGTGGTGACCTTTTTGCTTGTCAGGCATTTTCCGTTGTAATAAATAGTATTCCATGAAATTTCCTAATTTTGATTATTAGTAAAAAAATAAAATTGTTGACGTCAACTTCTCTTGACCCCTCCCCTGTCAACGACTGTCAAACCTTTTCGAACCTCTCCCTATTTTGTTGACGTAATTAAAGGACAGCCCCCTAAGACTTAATCTTATCCATCGACCTGGAATTTATTACCAAAATCTTTTAGAAAAACCAGCATCTTTTAAATGAAGTCTTAATGCGTACCTGATTGGCTTGGCCTATCCCCCCTAAGATTGCTCTCGTGCCGATCGGACCAACTTTTCCGGCCTGACCTGGCTCTTATTCGGATTGGATTTAGTGCGCCATTGGCCGATGTCCACATGCATCACGATATAGGCGCCACAGAAGCTTTAAAAATTGAAATTTCTAATAATTATATTAGGTAACGATGAAATCACTTTTGGACCAAAGTAAAATGTATTGAATTAATCAGAGGAATAAAATACTTTTTATTGACAATTCTACTGCCAACTCGAGTGCCTTCCCGTCTAATTGCATTCTTAACCGACCGACCGACCGACCGACCGACCGACCGACTTAACGACCGACCGACTGGAGTATCTACTGTAAGTACATCGCTTGCAGTATGTTTGACCATGCAAATATCGTGAGACTGCTCGGCGTCTGTTTCGATCGCCATCCTCAGTTCATCGTCCTCGAACTCCTCGAAGGCGGCGACGTAAAGACGTTCCTGCTTCGCTCCAGACCGAAACCAGTAAGCGGAACTCCATTTCAACGTCAATGCCTCTCTGCATGTATTAATTGTCTGTCTATCGATGGCTCTTCTCTCGGCGGAGGGGGGTCAGATCGGAAACCAGGAGATGTTCGATCGGCCCGGGTTCGATACGCGGGGAGTCAGAGATTTCATTTCTCAGACAGTCCGGCACAGAGTGGAAGTTAAAATGGCCTGTGTACTGCATCAAAGTTCGCTGTGCTCTGACATGTTAGCGGCGATACAGTTAAACTAGTAGGCCTAGCTACTTAGCAAGAAGGGCCGCTGTAATAAATTATATTAAATACCGGACCAAGCAGACGGACACAATAATATCAAAACACGTGCAATCGGTTGATCGCAAGAACAAAGGACACGACAGAAAAGGATTGAGGTTGCGAAAAGGCTTTGAAGAAGGAGCCAATTTATAGAAACTAGGCTTAAAAATAAAAGGCTGCTATAAAAATAAGGCTGATTGCATTACAGCACAAAGACCAGCTGACCTTCACTTGACCTTCAACTGATTAAGCGAACGTCCTCTGATCGTATACTGAACGGCTTTGGCGAAAAACAGTCACGTTGAAATGCTATGTTAAGATGCGAATCATTACAGTAAACTTCCGTTGACAAACTAAAAGAAAATTCACGCATATAGTTCGCAACAAACTGTCGGTAGAATTGCAAAAGATCTTGCACTGACGGGACTGTAGGCAGTGGCGTAGCGTGCATCCGTGCCGCCCATGGCTCCTGTAAAAATGCCGCCCCATTTTGCTTTTATTAGACATGACAGGCAAAAAAGGTCGTCGCGGCTGAATTTGCCGCCCCTTCTAAATTTTGCCGCCCCTTCGCTAAAACTCCTCGACACAACCCGACAAGCAAAAAAGGTCGCCGCTAAATTTGCCGCCCTTTCTACATCTGCCGCCCCCCTTCGCCTTCGCCAAAACTCCACAACAACCCCACAAGCAAAAAAAGGTCGCTAAATTTGCTGACCCCATCATATGTGCCGCCCATGGCTAAAGCCATAGTAGCCATTGGGACGTTACGTCTGACTAGGAAAACTTTTGGTCCATTAAATTTGGATTCGCACTGAGTTGGGGCGTAAGTTTAATTGCACAACACACTGAAATGCTCGAAAATGTAGACATACAAGTGAAGGTTCTTCGAATGAGCTTGAATTTACGCAAAATGAATCTCAGTCAAGGACAAATAATTATTTGTCCGTCTATAAATTTTGGTTCAGGAGAATTTCTGTCGGTTTTGCCCGTCTGTCATGAACGACCAATTTGGGTCTGAATAGGGACCCGATGCCCGGGGCCACTTTCGCGACTACGCTGATGCTAAGGAAGGATCGACGGAGCGGAAACATTAGAACGGAAAGGAGTGTCCACAACTAGTTTTAAACGCGGTTCATGAATCATCATCATCATGAATCATCATGAATCATCATCATCATCATCAACAACAACAACAACATCATCATCATCAGCAGCAGCAGCATTAGCCGTGGCTCATCGCCCGCTGGTACATGATGCCATTTCTATTTTTATTCCAACTGTATTGCTGTAATTAGCGAAGTAGAGAGACTGGAGACGATGATGAGTAAATAAAATATCAGCTCTAATGGTTTCCGTACCGCTGTCGTTATAATTCGTTTGATGTGTTGTATTCGCCGATGTTGTTCAGAATCAACCGGTTGAACTTACGATACGCGATCTTCTTCGTCTTGCCATGGACGTTGCTCAAGGATGTCGATACCTCGAGGAAAATCACTTCGTTCACAGGTCACTAACCCTTTCCATCCCCCAAAAGGGGCCCTTTGATTGTAAGACAACAGTAACACATATATTGATTGTGGTGTTGTGCGTGTTTTTAAAATATATCTTTGTACTTCTCTGTATTCTTTTCAGAGATATTGCTGCTAGAAATTGTCTCCTGACCACCAATTCTTTCGGTCGTGTCGCCAAAATCGGCGATTTCGGCATGGCAAGAGATGTCTACAAGTAGGTAAACCGAGAGTTCGTCTTATTTTGGTCAGAATCTGGAATTTGAAATGCAGTTTGAAATACAACACTTGAAACGAACGCTGTCGTTACAGGTCCGACTATTACAAGAAGACGGGAAAGGAACCGCTTCCGGTGAGATGGATGCCACCGGAAGCACTTCTTCACGGCGTATTCACCAACAAGACAGACGTATGGTAGGTAGGGCTGGGAGTTCGGAAAATTCTATTTTTTCCGGAAAAGTTACAACCCTAGTGGTAGGTAACGTGATCGGAGGGCGATGACTATTCTTGGCGAGTCGCCAGTGGCGTGCCAACAAGTGGTTGATGCCCGGGTCAAAGTAAATTTGGATGCTCGCGCCACCTCAATGTTAGGAGTTAACGAGCAAAAAAGGTCGCCCACTAGACAATTTGGCTGCCCTTGCCTGGTGTGGATGTCCGGGGCTAAATCGATAATTTTAAGGGTTTTCATGTAAAAAGTGCCGACGAGCGAATAAAGGTCGCCGAGTTAATTTGGATGTCCCCATCTGGTGAATGCGTGGGGGCCACCGCCCCACCGGCTCCCTCTCACGCTACTGCACGTCGCGCAAATGATTATTGCATCGTCGGCTTCGATAAGCCGATATTTCTTCGCCATCGTCAATGGCGCAGCCAGATTTTAACACCAGGGGGAGCTGTGCGCATATTTAAATGGCGCCACCTTTACAACAACCCACATCAAAAGTCGCCGCCACATCGACTTCCCCCCCCCCATACATCTCAAAAAGTGTTGACGAGCATCGGATGTGTCCGTGGCCGATATAATTTGTTGTTAGATCTAATCTAATCATAAACTTCTATAGCGCCACTTCATAATGCACAGGAGCATCAATCGATGGTACACCAAATCAAAATCACTTAAGATCCAGGTCAAATCCAGGGTACCCGGCCGGACAAACGGATAACAGTCTATGGTGGATAAGTCAGGTCAAATAGATGGGGGTTTAATCTTGTTCTAAAAATCTGTAATGAATTTGCAATGCGTACATGCCGAGGCAATGAGTTTCAGAGTTTGGAGGCAGCCACTGAGAAAGCACCAACATTCACTACGGGCCTGTGTGCAGTCCAAGTGCGATTGGTCATAGTGGTCGTTGGTCGTTGTTTATTTACCACTTTTTGACCCAACTTATAATTCTGCTATTGACAGGTCCTTCGGGGTTCTGCTGTGGGAAGTCTTTTCTCTCGGATACAGACCGTATCCGGGTCTATCCAATGATGACGTCATCAAGCTCATTACATCCGGCGGACGACTTCCTCCTCCGGAACCCTGTCCCCGGTCGATCGCCCGGATCATGAGCCTCTGCTGGACAGAGGCACTCGAAGTCAGACCTCAGTTCAGCATAATCATCAGAGATCTGCAGCAATGTCTAAAGGTTAAGCATTCATTCATTCATTCAGTCTGTTATTCAATTCAATTCATCTATTAATTCATTCACTTCTATTCACCGGCCTAAATACTAATTCCTCCACAAGTTCAGCTACTGTCATGCAATATTTCATTTAGGGTATGATAGCTAGTTTTTACCAAAAGACATGAGCCAACGTCATTAATTAAATAAGCAGCAATTGAAATATTAAGAGCAGTGGTGGAA
Organism: Metaphire vulgaris; assembly: GCA_018105865.1. NCBI lineage: Eukaryota > Metazoa > Annelida > Clitellata > Crassiclitellata > Megascolecidae > Metaphire > Metaphire vulgaris. Next base: position 8,269,234 of record CM030837.1, read on the forward strand.
ATAACCGAAAATTGCCAGGATGTTCCATTAAACGCTAAAAATTTTAATCACTGAATCATTGGACTTCTATAGCGCCATTCAGTTCAATTTAAATAAATTTTAATAAATTTTAAAAAGTAATTTAAATAATAATTAATGTTGTATTATAAACAGACATTAACGAATACATGTAACATAAATATTATGACTGGTAGTGACTACAATTTTCTTGTCCGATTAATCGGAAAATTTTTAATCAATTTAACGATTAACAATTACATAGCAACTCTGCATATGTCTACTCTGCCATCTGCAGTTAGCTCAAAAACAAAATGAAAATGCTTGCTCAACTCTGCCCTTATATACTTAACTGCAACATTGCGTTCATTATTCGCCATTGTTGTCTGAACAGAAATAGAAAGCTAGTAAGCTAAGTAGCATTCAAGTAAATAAGTAACTAAAAGACTACAAAATTAATTGAAAAATTAATTGATTAAAGAAAATTTAATTGATTCAATTTTTTGATTAATTGATTAATTAATCGTTAATATCCGCAGCCCTAATAAATATTCACATAGTCGAAAAGCAATACTCGCTGTTTGTAATTGTATATCATAATATAGATATGCTCTGTGTTTGCACAGGATCACAGCCTCCTCGCAATGCCTCTGTGCGCCACTCCTTGTCCAGCATCCGACCTATTTTGAGAGTAGATTCATGCCCGTACCTGGTCATCCTCTACGACAGCATGTCCACAGACAACGTGTCCCTCCCTCGCAGGTTTCCCAAGTGACGTCGTCGTCGTCGTTCAGTGACTCATCCTCATCACCAGAACTTACCGCTGAGAAAACCGATGTCGCTTGGCTGGTCAACAGAGTTCGACCATTCGGACTGATCTACCGGCCATGAATCCAGCGGAAACAGTACATCCAAGTAGTTTTTTAGTTTAGTTTAGTTTAGTTCTTCTTCTTCGTCATACATATTACATACAGTTATTATATGATACAGTAATTTCCGAAATTCAAATAAAATGTTCAACAAATTAACACAGAGAACTGAAATCTTAACTAGTAGAGACATAATGTTAATACTTGGAAGAAAAGAAGAAATAAGGTTACTAAAGGGATCGGTAATCCCGTAAACAAGTAACCAAAAATTATTATATTTGGTATAATAATAACAACAGACATAGATAATGCATGATTATTAAAACAGTGGTAAATAATTTAAAACAGATTAAATAAATAATTTCATATTAAAATTTGGTTTAATAATTTTCTATTGCGTTATGAGCATTTGTTTGAGTTTATTCTTGAACAGTGTTAAACAGTAGATCCAGAAAATCCAATTTCGCAATTTGTATTTCGGCTGAAGACATCACATTTGAAGAATCGGAGGGTTTAACCTTCGCTGGCAATAATGTTGGGGAAGATGAAACACAAATGCGGAGGATACGAGTCTACGAGAGCCAGACTCTGCGACCATTCGACGCTTATTAAATGAAAAACCGATCTGCAGTAAACGGAAGATCGTCATTCAAAGCAAAACGGCTCTCGTGTGAATAATTCACTGGACAACAAATTTCTAGTACAAAAGTCATGTTACTGAGATGAAATTAGTTATTTCGTATTAAATTTTACATGCCGAATATGATAATCAATATGCAAAATTCGCTCTCGCATTTTTTTGTAATTTGCAAGTATTGTTTATTACAGGGGCTGCCCATTAATTACATCAACAAAATAGGGAGGGTTTGAAAACGTTTGACAGTTGTTGACAAGGGAAGGGGGTCAAGAGAAGTTGACGTCAACTTCATTTTTTTACAAATGATAAAAAATGGGAAATTTCATTGAATACTATTTATTACAACGAAGTAAAGCCTGACAAGAAAAAGGTCACCACCACCACATTATGAGGCTTGATGAAAAAAAGAAAGGGAAAAGGTCTCATCGCTGCAAAAATAATAACCTTCTAAAAAATTTGGTGGGTCCGTCACTGTTCTTAGTGAGGTGGGTCAAAAGTTTTTGATATAATTATAGGGGGTCACTAAAAGTTGACAGTTGTTGAGAATGAGGCGGAGGGGGTCAAAAGTTGTCCAAATATTGTTGACATAATTAATGAACAGCCCCACACTTATGCATGGCAATAGTAATAATAGGCATATGGTTAGGCCTAATACCTGTAAAAATGAAGCCATGAACTATGTCTAAGATTTCGTTGTCTGTCTCTTGTACAGCTGTTTTAGAGCATCTTGAGGGAGTGTCTAGCAGTATTCAACTAGCATGGTAGTGGACCATTTCCCCAGTAGCCTGTCTTTGTTCCATTGTTGCGATTTCACGATGAATACGTTCGCCATCATCACTAACCATACCAAAGTTGCCAGGAAAGAAATCCAGGTGGGAATGAAGGAAATGGCCCTTTAGAGACATGTTACAGCCAAGCAAGTTTCCGATACATCAGCAGGTTTTCTATTAGTTCCTTGTCGTTTTCTGCCCTACCATTTAAGTTTATAGACAGGACGTGTAAAGCATTCCATGTTTGTTTCGCATCACTTAGCAGGAAATTGTTGAACTGGTCATATTTGAAGAACTCTTGAATCTGAGGACCCACAAAAACTCCCTCTTTAATCTGTGCCTCACTGAGTCGACGGACTATTTCATACAGGTATCGGAAAGCTGGCGAGTCCGGCCCATGACTTTCATGAAGTTCTTCATCAAAACTTGTTTGATGTGAATAATGGTGGTAGCAAGATGTTGTCAGCTTTGATCAGAGCTGGGTGCTGGATGTTATTATCTCCAACTACATTTTGTCTGCGAATCCATTCCTTCAGCAAGTAGTGCAATTCCTTGTTTAGCTATCCCACTCACGTACGAAACACACGTAGGCCTATTTTGTGTATCCCTGCTGCAGTCCCAACACAGAGCCACAGAGGGGCTGTCAATTAATTATGTCAACAACTTTTGGGCAATTTTGACCCCCCTTGTCAACAAATGTCAACTTTCAGTTACCCCCTATAATTATGCTAAAAACTTTTGACCCCCAAGATCAGTGACAGGTCCCAATAACGAGGTTATTATTTTTTTGCGGTGATGACCATTTTTACCATTTTTCCCTTTTTTTGCTCATCGAGTGTTACATTTTGTCTGCGTATCCATTCCTTCAGCAAGTAGTGCAATTTCCTTGTTCAGCAATCCCAATCACGCAGGTCCGCCGAGAGAAATTCCGGGCCCCTGTGCAGAATAAAATTTCTTGACGACCTTTTTTGCTTTAGCCTTTTTTACATCTTAAAAATACCTGACGACCTTTTTTGCTTGTCAGCCTCTTTTACATCTTAAAACTAGCTGATGACCTTTTTTTGCTTGTCAACCTTTTCATGCCGGGCCCCCTTTTGCTCGCCGGGCCCCCTCTACTTTAGAGTTATTATTCACATTATTGTTGATTATACGTGTTCATCATGTGCCCGGCCCTTTACAGACCGACGGGCCCCTGTGCAGTTGCTCTCTGCCTCCTCTCGGCGGCCCTGCGCTCACGTACAAAACACACGTAAGCCTATTTTGTGTATCCCTGCTGCAGTCCCAACACAAGAGTTGCTACCTTAAAATCACCACAGAGGGGCTGTCCATTAATTATGTCAACAATTTTTGAGAAATTTTGACCCCTTGTCAACAACTGTCAACTTTCAGTTACCACTATCATTATGTCAAAAACTTTTGACCCCCTCCCGAGATCAATGACAGGTCCCAATAACAAGGTTATTATTTTTACGATGATGACCATTTCTGCCATTTTTCCCTTTATTGCTCATCGAGTGTCAAAATGTGGTGGTGATGACCTTTCTGCCATGCTTTTTTCATTGTATTAAGTAGTATTCCCTGAAATTTCCTATTTTTGATTATTTGTAAAAAGTGAAATCGTTGACGTGAACTTCTCTTGACCTCCCCCTGTCAACAACTGCCAAGCTTTTTCAAACCCCTCCCCTAAATTGTTGACATAATTAATGGACAGCCCCTAATTATAACTAGTTACATTTTGCAAGTAACTAGCACAACACTGGTAATTACACAAATTAAATAGCTGACCTTTTTGTCGTCAGACTTATTTTGGGTGGCCATATCCCTGTTTCCAAAATACTGGACATCGGTGTAGGTGGTAAAAAGTGCAGACGCAACAAGATGGGCCAGGGACAAAATTTGTATTATGTATTTGGTTAGGCGAGTAAACTGTAACTTGGCGATTTTACAAGTTCATTCTAAACTTAAAATCCGTTTTCTCAAAATTTCACTTCTTTGGATAGGCCACTCTGGTCCTCAGCAGTGATATTTTACTGAACGGTAACGAAAATTAGAATTGAAATTATTCAAATTAAAGGAATCCGTTAACGAAAACGAGAATTAAAATTAGGATTTTTTAAAAGAACGGTAACTGAAATAGAAATGAAATCACCCGATAAAAATAGAAATTGGAACTGAAATATAAATATTTTATGAACTGAATTTAACTACCCGTCATTAAAAATGACCTCAATTTGCTTAGGTTGTGTGATATTTGGAGCGCCATTTAATATGGCTGTTCGTGAGTCTGTGTGTGTGTGTTTTCAAAGTTCAGCGTCATGCAACCATGGGTGATATGCCAGCCGTTGCTCCGAGTCATTCCTAATTTCCTACACCACACACAGTCAAATATGCGCCTGTCTGGGGGGGGGGGTGACTCGGTCATCACTGAGCTATCACATGCTAGTCTCGAGACGGCACATGGGCCTCTGCCTTGATAACCACCATTTCGGTGTCTGTATCAGAAAACTTAATTAAGCGAGTGCTGTTTCGTTAATTTAACGTCGGCGTTAACTTAATTGCAACAATTGTTACAAGATGAGTTCAGCTAAAACTGTTGGCTGGAAGAAAGTGAGAGAGCCCAGTTTGGGATTATTTTATATATGACGAAAAAGCGGACAAATCTCTTAGTCACGTTCAAGTTGATCAAAGCAGCGACGGAATTTGTGGAGTGAAGCTGTCGGGGGAAAAAATTGAGCAACCTTGTTGCTCATCTACAGCGTGTACATAAAGATGTTTATGCACTTTGTACGGAAAAGGAAAAGCAGCGACAGGTATCGAAAAATGCTAGTCCATTATAGCGCAAGGCCTCGGGGGATAACCATGATATCTGCAATCAGACCATCAGTGAATGCTTCCAGCGTCGAATTATATCATGGCCAAGTGATTCAATCGAGAACCGTCAGCGCCGGGACAGAGTGATAGGCATTTTAGTGACCACGGGCTATCCAGTAACATTGCTAGATCAGCCTTCTTTCTTTTCGTCACATGATTCACACTTTGGATGCAAAGATCAATGGCTCCAGATTTGGCAAGTGGGGGACCGTTGGGGTGGAAACTTCTAATCATGGGGGCAACCATTTGTTGTTTAATGTATGTAGCATTAAGTATAGGGTCCCAACAGGGGGCACTGGGGCAGGCACTCAATAGGGGGCACGGGCCCCTCTGGCCCCCCAGTGGAGCCGCCACTGGCAAAGATCAATCTTCTTCTACAAAACCTGATGTCAATTACTAGAAGTAAAATTAGAAATTAAACTGAAAATATTTAAACTAGAACTGAAATTATTTTAGAACTGAAATTAGAACTAAAATAGGAATTTTTTCTTGAAGTATAACTGAAATAGAAATGAAAATAAGACCTGAAATAAGAATGAAAATTAAATTTAACAACTATTTTTAGAACTGAAATATCACTGATCCTCAGCGCCTCAAATAACGTCCATCGTAGATAAAACAAGAAATTTGCGACTGTGTCTTTAAATATATGTAAACTGTGCCGTTTACAACAAAGAAATAAAAGAAACTGATACACAATTTTGTATTTATTTACTGAAGTTACTGGACTCGGCTGCTTTTAGTAATATCTTGTTTTTTCAATTGTATTTAAATTGCGTCTCATTAATTCTCTAGCTTCCATGTAGCCAATAGATCAGCGGTTCTCAACCTTTATAGTGCCGCGACCCTTTTAATTCAATTTCCCATGATGTGGCGACCCCCCAACGGTAAAATTGTTTTCGTTCATATTGTAAACTGCTACAAATAATAATGCTACGACAATCAAAATGTTTGAAATCGTTATTATTTAATTGTCTCCATGTCTATCCTCGAATGACAATTATAGTGAAACAACTAGTACGTCGTAACTACCACTGAGGAAATTTTGTACAATAACAAGAAAAGTGACAACCCCATATTTCTAATGGTCTCGGGCGACCCCTGGCAAATCGTCATTCGACCCCCGTGGGGGTCGCGACCCACAGGTTGAGAACCGCTGCAATAGATCAAGTGAGCCAATAGCATTTGAGCCCATACAAGCCCTTGAAAGTATACACTGCAACTGATAATAGGCCGATGAGCACCGGTACTACTACTACGCACAGCACAGCACAGCACAAGACAGATCGCGATGGAGAACACTGACCCATTCTTGTAGCCAGGGACGTCATTTGGGGGGGCAGGGGGGCATTTGCCCCCCCTGATTTTGAGGAAAAAATTTTTTTCTTGTGTTATTTAGTATTTTGTTTTTTACATGTCCTAAAGGACCCTGATATGATGTGGAGTAGTCTAGTCTGAAAAGTAACTAACCGTTATAAACGGCTGACGAAAAAAAAAAAGGTCGTCAACTTTTTCGCAAACTTGTAAAACTTGTCAGGTCAAAAGTGTTTTGCCCCTCCCTGAAAAACAGTGAAATGACGTCTCTGCTTGTAGCCAACCGTCGCCAAGCGACGACGACGCAACGACTTGACTTGACTACAGCCGGTAATGCTACTGACGATACCGTACTATAAAACAGTTAATTCGTAACTGGTGTCCAGTAAAAATAGTTAAAAAAGTTGCAGTCATGGAATCTTCTGCTACAAAGGAGACACAACATGGCTACCATAGCTTCGCAAAAAAGTCTGTTGATTTTGCTAGCGGCCGCGTTTTGTGGTTGATACCGAAGTAGTCGTTGCGACTTAAAAGTCATGAGGCTCAAGGAAATAAAGGAAATACAATATAGTGAAATGCGCGCAAGGTTGCAACGCCACTCATTTTCTTCTGAAATAACAAGAACCCCGTGGTGGCGATTTTACTAGAAAATACAGGGTTCTGTTTGTTGGAGATTGCTAACATGGCTTAGCACGAGTGGACTATTGTAATAGCGTTGTTCTCGGACTTTCTTTCAACCAACTAAATCGTCTTCAGTCGGTGCTAAACGTCTCAGTTCGTCTGATCTTTGACTCGAGTTGGAACGAGCATGTGACACCGTTACTACGCGATAATCTGCACTGGGTCCCGGATCCTCTGAGCGCATATAGCCTTCAAGCGCTGTTGGGCGTTGGTTAACATTTCGGGCGCTGTACGTACGACCGATTCTGCCCCAGCTACTTATCGGGCCTGATCCTCTTTATCGACATGATTCTTATAGAAAATTCAGTTGACAGAAATTTGAAAATTTTCTTTAGTCTGTGGTCTAATGATTAAGTAACTATATATATATATATATTCAGGGCGAAGACCAATGAGTCCTTTCGACTAGTTTTTTTTTATTGCACTCTTTATTCTATTATGAACAGTTTCTTGCTATAGCTGTAAAGTTCCAATAAGGGGCTGTTCATTAATTACGTCAACAAAATAGGAGAGGGATTTGCAAAAGTTTGACCGTTATTGACAGAGGGAGGGGAGGAGTTTAAGAGAAGTTGGCGTCAACAATTTCACTTGTTACAAATAATCCAAAAATAGGAAATTTCATCGAATACTATTTGTTACAACGGAAACAAATGCTGACAATCACAAAAGGTCACCACCACCTAGTACAGCGGTTCTCAACCTTTATAGTGCCGCGACCCTTTTAATTCAATTCCCCATGATGTGGCGACCCCCCAACGGTAAAATTATTTTCGTTCACAATATAGGCCTAAGCTGCTAAAAATAATAATGCTACGACAATCAAAATGTTCGGAATCGTTATTATTTAATTGTCTCCATGTCTATCCTCGAATGACAATTATAGTGAAACAACTAGTACGTCGTAACTACCACTGAGGAAATTTTGTACAATACGAAAAGAGACAACCCCATATTTCTGATGGTCTCGGGCGACCCCTGGCAAATCGTCATTCGACCCCCTTGGGGGTCGCGACCCACAGGTTGAGAACCGCTGTTTTAGGGGGATCCGTCGCTGATCTTAGGGGGTGCCAACGTTTTTGATATAATTATGGAGAGTCACTGAAAGTTTGACAGTTGCTGACAAGGGGTATGGGTAGGGTTGCCAGATGCATGGGTAGCCAAAGGAGGACAGAGCCAGTCGAAAAGGAGGACAGAGGAGGACATTGTATACATGAAACCAGCTGTGCAGTGGTTGTCCATAAATTACGTAACGCGGTTGGGGGGGGGAGTCCGGCCATTTGTTACGAAGTGTGACGACGGGGGGATGTTACGTAACGCAAAAAAATTTAAGTGACTGTTTTTGGCTTGTCAGAGATTTTGAAGAGGAAAAAACAAGGATGACCTCTTTTTTTGCTTGTCAGGGTTTATCGAGAGGAAAAAATACAAGGATATGAACTTTTTTGCTTGTCAAGACTTTTTGGAGAACGAAAATGGGGGGTCAGCCCGTTGTTACGTAATATTTGAGGGGTCTGACGTTTTGTTACGTCGTGTTACGTAGGGGGGTCAAAAAAGTGCCAAAAATCGCGTTACGTAATTTATGTACGGCCCCAGGTCATCGAGTTGTATGGCTGATGATGATAGCCGTTTACTGTTTACAGTCTCTGCGTTTGCTACTGGTAGGGCTGCGCTAACCGAGTAATTTAGGAGTCGAGTAGGAGTCGAGTAGCTTAGCGAGTACTCGAGTACTCGCGTAAAACCGGAAATACATGATTTTTGCGTCATGGCCCTCATTTAACCAAAGCAGAACGCTAGATACAGTTACATATCAATTTTTCGGATATTGAAGCGTATTCAAGTGTAGTATAACAGAAGTTACAGAACAGAAACTATTTTGCCGGTAATAATGGTAGGCCAAATTTTAATGAAATTCTTTGGTTATTCTTTATTTATCTATTCTATTCCTTATTTAGTTATTCTATGCGAGTACTCGACTCCCAAAAAATTACTCGACTCCAATTTGGAGTCGAGTACTCGCGTTACTCGAGTTACTCGGCGCAGCCCTAGCTACTGGAAATGAAATTAACATTTTGACCAATGACCATAGACTATTGCATAGACAGTAGAGATAGAATGACGAGAGTCGAGTATTTTGGGGCTTTGGACAATCGATATTGATATTATTATAACGCTATTTTAATATCGATGATTGGGTAAAATGAGATAACGGGCTAAAACGTATGAAATTCGTCAATACCGCGAGAACGAAAATTGATAGTATACAAAAGCTCAAAAAGGAGGACATTTTACAATTTTTAGCTTTGCCGGGAGGACGGAGGACACGGACCTAAAAAGGAGGACATGTCCTCCTTTTGGAGGACGTCTGGCAACCCTAGGTATGGGTCAAAAACTGCCCAACTGTTGACGTAATTAATAGACAGCCCCTAAAATATATCTGTCTATCTTAAGTAGTAAGTAAGCAGGTAAACAAATAAGTAGGTGAGAAAGTAAGTAATTTAGTAAGTAAGCAAGTAAGTATAATCTCGCGGATTTATATAGCGCTTTTATGATAGTACAAAGGTAGCTGGTTATTAATTATTAGACGCTCAGCATTTCTTAAAATAGCTATTGGAAAGGTGAACTTAAAGAACTTTCTTAAGTACTAACTTCTTAGGATCACAATAATATTATATGTGTAATAAAGTGTTCACAATCACAAATACCGCGATAGATTTCAAAAGAGACATAATGGAGGGAGGATAATAGGACGGCCAGTAGCTTTTTTCCGCCGTCATTGAGGCCGGCTGTTCCGTCGTCCTCCTCTGTCGTATATTTTTTGACATGCGATCTCTACAGTAGATTGAGTAGAAGCGAATTTTGCAATAGCGTCATTTCCATAACTGGAATTTCAACCTGGATTCAATGCTACAAATTAATGGTGAGCCATAACATTTTAAATTACAGATGTGAATATTTGGGCAACTGGCAGTGACATTTCATGGATGATTTCCATCACTCGATCAATTGATTATATACCTTTTCGTACCTGTCGATATTGGACGGGTCTACGTTGATGATTAGGGGAGATGGCTTGGACATTCTTCCGATTCCTTCCTCGGCTTCTTGTAATTAATGAGTTGTGTTTAACATTTGGGACTGTTGGAATAGTCGGTCATTTAAAAGACACTTTCGCAGCATTCAACTGCTGGTCATTCTACAGAGTTTGTTGATTGGAAACGGCGTTTCTTTCTTATTGCTGTTTAGAGTCTGCGTTGCATTCTTTCACTTGTCTTGAGCAGCTGTTGAGACATTAAACTTTAAAGCACTTAAAGGAAATCGAATCATGCGTCAAGTATTTGACGTATTTACAGCGTAGCTTTGTATTGTGACCGTAAAATTATGTGGTGCTCTGATTTTACCTGGGATTATGCTCATTTTTTTATCAGACTGAAGATGAACAGACTGAAATTTTCCCAAGAGGATTCACTTAATTAGGATAAGACAAGGTTACGTGATTTTAAGTGGTTTAGGAGGCATTAGCCTCTGTCAGAACCACTATTTTAACCGGCGCAAGATATTAATAATTTATGTCACTAATGTCATTGTGATTGTGCATTATTCGTTTGATTTAATCGGATGGTAAATAATTAAAGAAAATAAGACATTTCAGAGGCATTATATATTGGGTAAAATGGCAAATAAGAAGGAACGCTTAAAACTTAGCTTAAAAACTTAGCATGATTTAAAGTGGCTTAGGAGGCATTACTGCCTGTGTGAAAGCCACTAGGGGCACTAATGGGGCTTGAACTCGCTCCATCAGCCTGACGCACGTAACCCACTCTGCCATATTCCGCCCCTCATTCGTCAGCTTTATTCACATAGGCAAGTATGTGCTATAGAAAATCTTTGATTAATGCTTCTATCCCATTGACCATGGGCACAAAACTTTTTTCAGGAGGATTATGGTAAGCTGAGGTAAGGGAATAACAATGAGACTATATAAGAGGCGGGAAGATGGCAGAAGTGGCTACATGCTGGGCAGGCATGCTGACGGAATGGGTTCAAGCCCCGTAAGAGCTCCTAAGGTTGATTCAACCTTGCTCGCTAAATGGCGGTTGTAACAAAAAATAAGGAGCAGCGTTCAGCTGCAAAGTGAAGCACAGGTCTAGACGTTTGGCTGGCAACCTACTAATCTAGATTAATGGCCTAAGCCACCTGGATCGCTGTATGCTTCAGAGATCGGAGATCACCGCCAGCCCCAAAATCTCAAAATCGGGCATGGGAAAGCTTTACTTTGCTATATAAGACAATGGTATGTCCAACTTTGGAATATTGCATTCAGGTATGGAATCCATTTTTTAAGAAAGATGGGGATCTTGGAATGAGTTCAATGCCGAGCAACCAAGATGACCAAGTGATTGAGCTACTAAGAAAGCCTAAAAGAATTGTGGATTGACTTCTCCAGAGAAGAGAAGAGTAAGAAGTACTTTAATAGAGACCTACAAGATATTAACTAACAAAGTGGAAGTGCCATATGATAAAGTTTTTCCCCTAGTACAGTATACTGGTATTCAAGACATAACAAAAAATTGTGTAAGAAATGAGTTGGGAGGTACAAGCAGCATTTCTTTAGGACCAGAGCAGTAGTAGACATATGTAAAAAATTTGATGATAAGACAGTATCAGCATCTATGAATGTTTTTAAAAGTAACTTAAGTACATTGGGATATTAAATTAGACATTCATATATTAGTTTGATTTATATTTATAAAATATTGTGGAGAGCTGAAATTTAGTATGTGTACTTTAGCATTGTATAAGTACTGCGAGTTGTTTTGTTTTGTAGAATCAAAGATAACAGCTGCAGCGGACAAACATAGAGGGATGTACGAGTGACAGTGGTCTTCAACACAGGAGATATCCTTCTGAACCACTTAAAATCCAGTTATTATTATTGTTATAATAATAATATAATAATAATAATAATTATTATTATTATTATTATTATTATTATTAAATGTATACACCAGTGTCTTTAGTTTTATCATTTACTAGCTTTATTCATGTAAGCAAAGCATTTACTTGCTATATAGCAAATCTGGTATTAAGCTTACACAACAGTATCTTTGTTTGTATGTATCACCATCAGAATCAAAATTGACGTACATGCTTAAGCTCTTTGATACTTGTATTTATATGACTTTGATTAATCATGTAGTATGTAAAAGATTTTGAAGAATCTAAGAATGCATAAAATGACCTGTCTGGGAGGATTGGCATGTCGATTCTGCTGTGGAAACTTAGTATATAATACATTTTATATTATCTTCATATAGGTTGTGTACTGAGAAGTTAATTATGAGAAGAGAATCATGAACATGATGAGGAGCGGCCGCTCGTCAGTCTCGGCTTTTAGAAGCCCATCTCACTCTGATGCAACCGGGAGAGAGTCCTTTCATCTATATGCACGACGTTTTGGTATGTTATTGAGTTGAAAATTTTCATTGTTTGCCTTACACTACATTTGTATGTTGTGTAGATGTCTCCATTTAAAATCATCATTCCTCAAATCCACTATGTCAGTGCTGGTTATGGCATCTTTTGGCTTCAATATGTTTCTGATATACAAAGTACTAGAGCTTATAATAAAGATACATAGTAATATGTCCTGTTTTTCTCTAAGATTTGATCTATTTAAATTGTTAGTTTGTAAAGGCACATTGTATTGTCTATAGTTCTCCTTTTGACAGTTCACTTTAATATTTGCAGTGTCTTCTACAGCATTGCTACTAATGTTCTTTGATTTTCTGTTGTGCAAGATTGCAAGAAGAACTTGGTAGAATTGTTTTGCATATATTCATTTTGTAATGTCAACTGATCTTGAATTTTACCACTGACTATGACTGAAAATTATTATTTGGCTATTGGAAAATATTATTTTGCTGGTAGCCATCACCAGCAAATGTCCTGAATAGTCAAATTTTGTGAAGTTATTAGATTATTTTTATTTACTTGCCATGATTTGATCTCATTAAAATTTGTGCAGATATATATTATTTTTATTTCATGGATTTTTATTATTGTATGTTAAGCCATTTGTTAAATGAAGAATCATAAGTGCAGGACAATTATGAGTGTCCAAGGTCACTCACTTGTCCAAGGTCACTACACAGTGCTATGGTCAGATTCAAACCAGTGACCCTCTTGTTGCATAGCTAGAATCCTTCCACTACTCTACCACCTTGCCCTTACCAAATATATATATACATATATATATATGTATATATATACATATATATATATACATATATATATGTATATATTTATATCTATACATTTTCTTGCCATTGGCCTTTGAGTCCCTCGGCCCCATTAGTCACGACTCACAGCTCTTCATAAAACAACTAGGTCGTTGCATTTCTGAGTCTTCTGGAGACATTAGGGAAGGGAGTTTTTATTTCAGTGTTTATCCATAGCTATCCAACGCCCAACGCTTCAATGCAGTATCTGTTTGAAGAACGTTTCCTGTTGCAAGCTTTGAAGAACCAGACGAGAGTTGACGCACACACTAATTTTTGTCTCCGGACAATTTTTATTCATAAGACCCTCGGGAATTAAGTACCGAGGGCATAAAAAGTATGTATATATATATATATATATATATATATATATATATATATATATATATATATATACACATACACCGGTATGTGTGTGTGTGTGTATGTGTATTAATTGGAAATTAGAGGCAAATTTTTTTGTAAAACAATGGATGTGTTTTGGTGTGAATTTCTGAGTGTTTTAAGTGAATAGACTGGATATTTTGGATTCACCTAATGTTGTCTTTGTGAATCATTGTGACTCAGATATGCAACAACTCTACTTTTATTGCGACGTTTATATCAGATCGGCAACAGCGCACCTTCAGCAATTGCAAAAGAATGGAAGGAAGCCCAAGATCGCGGCCATATAGTAGATCAATGCTACGGACCCTCGTTGTCTAAGCAAAGATAACTAAGATAACTAACTATTTATATGCATTTACTCAATATAGAATGCTTATTGCATGAGCAAATAGTTACTCTTGGGTTTCTTTGCAGGAAATTCAATGGAAGCGTGTCAGTTGTACGACCTGTTACAACTGGAAGCCGTTTGTCTAACAGGTTTGTCTAGTTTTCATTTGTGGAACTGCTGTGGCAGCTGTACGAACTGTTTCAGCATGGCAGCCACTCCAAATGCCATGCTGTGCTGCTGAGATGATGGTTATGTGACTGTTTCTGTAACATTACAGAGGAACTGCAAGAAAGACTGACCATTTTCTCTTTTTTCTGAAGCCATTTGATTAATAAAATTGATGGTATGATCTGTTATGGCAGTCAGTATTGATTGTTTTATGTTAATACACTGACAAAATGGACAGAGTCTGGTTTTTATGGCTGAAGAAGAAAAAAAGAACAACTGCACTTGTTTTCTAATGTAAAGTAAAAGCAGTAAAAGCACCTTTACTGAAGTTTTAGTTAGAAATGTTTGCATTATAATTAACCAATTATAATTAATATATATATTGGTTAGAAACTCTTTCTCTCTCTCTCTCTCTCTCTCTCTCTCTCTATATATATATATATATATATATATATATATATATATATATATATATATATATAGAGAGAAGAGAGAGAGAGAGAGAGAGAGAGAGAGAGATTTACGGAGCAAAGAAGTCCATGCTTATTGGTCACTGAATAGGCCGTGGACTTTGGAAGAGATGCGACTAATCAGAAATGGAGCAGAGCAGAAGGAGTAGCTTTAAGAGACAGAATTTGATCTCCCTGATAAGGTCACGGGACCACTGTTCATATTGGTTTTGGCCAGCATTATTCAGACGAATACAAATAGACTATTTGTTGCACTATTCAGCGCCAAAGTGAATACGAAGTGAATATTCAGCCTAGCCCTAGCAGCAATATCTCAGAATTTGTCACTTTTTGATTCAGAATTTCATGGATGCTGTCGATATTACTCTTATCATGTAAATTTCTAGAACAATGGCATGTGTGATTTTTTATGCAGTGAATGTTCGAGTTCATTAATTTTGTCAAAATTAAATTTAGCAAGTAAGTCAGCTCTTTTGATTTACTTGGGGATGGTGTCGCAGTAGAAAGATCCATATAGGTGGAGTCTTTGCAATTTTCTGATTATAGAATTTTTTAAAATATTGGAGAGACAATGAAAAGAATTCAGTGGATGATCTGCTGCTATGCAGAGACTGCTTGAATTGTCACCTGACATTTCTGATATTGTTGCTATCATCATATATGGATCCAAATGCTGGAAGATGAAGAAAGATGAAAGAAAGTTACCTTTGAAATAGCATGCCTAAGAAGAATATTAGGAATTACAAGAAGACATAAGATCAGAAACAAAGTAACCAGAGAAATAACAAATATGATGGACACAGCAATAGACAAAATCCAAAGGAGAAGACTACTGTGGTTTGGACACATGACAAGAATGGGGGAAGAAAGGCTGCCTTTGAGAGCTCTGCACTGCAAAAAACTGTAGGCAATAGAAGTAGAGGAGAAAAGCTAAGAGATGGACAGATAATATAACAGAAGATGTTGGAAAACAAAATCTGAACTTAGAAGAAGCAGCACACACGACAAGAGACAGGAAGACCTGGAGTCATCTCGTATCAAACTCGTCATCATCATAGATGATGGAAGATAAAGAAGAAGATTGCTGCTCTGCATTTATGGCTTTTCATTGAGCACTTGTCAGGATCTACATATATGCTATCTGGACTCATTATTTTTTGAAATATGTTTTGTCGATATCAGGTTGATTAATATTCGTGAGTGACTTTTGGATAATTGATTTGTTTAGAAATGATCTTTTAAAGGGTCTGAAAAAAGTACGATAAGTTCTGCAGGTGCATTTTGATATTAATTTTATTCATTTGTTGTGGTCTATTTTTAAGGAGGCCGAGATAGGAGAGGAGGTCCAATTCTCTTGTTTCCTGGTCATGGCAGCTATGCCAAACTCTCTCCCAAGGACCTTACTACCTGTATTATTTACCTGGGAAGTGTGCCAAGGTATTTGTTGATTCTTATAATTTGGTTGATTTTAGTGTAACATTTGATACAGTTTGGCAATAATTTAGGTATTTTCCTGTTTCCATAGGATCAAACAATTTATAGAACTAATTTTTTATATTTTGTCATGAGCATTAATGTGTGACAAGTGTTATATCATACTCAGACTGGTTAATTATGAGTACAACTATTAATTTAAAATATTTATGATTATTTAGCAGATTTATGAATGTCATGTAGTGATTCAAGTTACTGTTAAATATTTAGATTAAGGCATATTTTCAAGTGTCCAATAGAAACTGTTTATCCCAACCTGTTTAATGTGTTTATGGAGTGTGTGTGTGTGTGTGTGTGTGCGCAGGTATACATGGTGAGATTGTGTGTGAAATTGATACTTGATGGATTCAGTTCTAAGACCTATGCAGCCTTCACAGATTTAGGCATTTGCCTATAGCTGCCCAAGTTAACAGGCCTTTCATGTGACCTCCTGCCTTCACAGGCAACCTTCTCTTTTAAGTTTTCTCTTTTATGCGATTATCAATTATGTTAATTGACTTCAGTTCATTTGGTGGGGAATTGTGTTTTGGAATCAATTTATGGTCTGTAGTTAATTGCATTTAACATGTTGGGTTTGTAGTTGTAAGATTTTCATATAATTTTAAAAAATTTATTATATTTATTGAAAATATACATTTAATTATTTAAGGATGTACATCTTCAACTCTAATATGTGTTTGGTGCATATGATTTGTTAATATATATAGAATTTATTGGTATTATGAAATTTATTTAGTGGCTTTTAAGGAAAGGCGAAGATGATGATCTGTTCTAATTCTGTTTATGCTTAAATTTAAGGCATAACCATATGATATACAGTATGACGATTATGATGATGATGGTGGTGGTGGTGGTGGTGGTGGTGGTGGTGGTGATGATGATGATGATGATGGCAAGAATGAATTTAAGAAAGAATTGCAGTCATTTTCTTTTGTTATTGACTTCATTGATTTATAGCAGTGGTTCTCAAACTTTTAGGATTACTTGAGTGGTGGTCCCCTAGAAATTTTTTTGATGGCTCACGGGCCTTATAAATTTGAATTTTAAATTAACTGCAATTAACATATAAGCTACTTAATAGTACTTATTTCGACAATCACTTATTTAATCAGAAAATTACAAATCTTAATTTATCAAATTTAAATTCAAATGGAATCAGCACTCTTAGAGCCATCAGTGTATTTTGTGTTCTGAGGTGTTGGCAAGATATCTTGCAAAAGTTATCCCTTTATGGTCACTTTATTGTCCCCTGAAATTGCTTGGCAGTCCCCTAGGGACCACAGATCCCAGTTTGAGAACCACTGGTTTTTAGTAATGGATAGGTTTCAGTATGTGATCACTAGACAACTGTGGGGATGGGTTTTGCTGAGCAATAGCTTATGCATATGTGCAATATGCATACTTTCAACCTATTGGGCACAAACCAGTGATATTGTACGATTGCTTCTATGCGGTGATGTTGTTTGTTATCTTACCTACTTCTTCAGTGAAGAATCCGTTAAGAAAGGATTTACTGTTTTGATCGACAATCGTAAAGGTTGTTTCAGTGAAGAACTTCAGATGCTGGCCACTAATGTGCGGGTTGGTAAATTACTCAGAATAAAAATTTTAATTCTGTGGCCATATGCACTATGTTAAGTAATTTCTTACAAGATGAAACTGAAATACTTTTAAAATGTTTAAAAAACTATTTTAATACTAGTCCTACTTGGAGCTAAGTTTGATGTACTGTAGACATTTGTTATTTGATGGCGTCATAGCATTTCATCCGCATCCATTCGTAACATTCAGCACGAACTTGTTCTACTGCTGACAAATTCAACAGGTTTGCAGAATAACTGTTTAAAATGTTCCCATTTTGCTGTTGCTACAAACAGGGAGCCCTTAGTGGAGCTGTGCATGGAATCTATGTGATTCAAATGCTGAAACCTAAGTCAATGGTCGATCTTAATCAACTGCAGGTTTGTGGATTAGCCGTAAAGCATTAGAATCGATGAATTATAGTGTGATCCTTAAGATTCATTTTAGAATGCAGATGAGATTGCAAGAATATAATTGAATGGTTGGGTGGAATAAGGAGTTAAATGCAGTTACCACCTTAATGGTGAGATTGTCAATTGAAGGGCCCAGAGGAATAAGGAAGTAAATCCAGTTACCCCCTTAGTGGTGAAAATATCAGTTGAAGGGTCGGGTGAAATAAGGAAGTAAATGCAGTTAACCCTCTTATTGTTAATGATACTCAAACCCTTGGTGGGTCGGATACAGTTACCTCCTTATTCCACCCAGCCATTCAATTATCTTTGAAAAGAGAGCTCAAAACAAATAAAGCACTCTAAAATAAGCATTTGGCTTCTTGATCAAAATGGATAACTTACTATTTTTATCTACAATTTCAAGCTTATTTAAGCACTGATGATGCTATTGTTAAATGTGTCTAGTGTGATGATGTTATGTTGGAATAATTCTATTTTATCTTGTTGTTGATTGGTAACACAATTTGATGTCACATTGTTATCAGTTGTTTCTTGTTCAGAGCAAAGGAAACAAATTGAATGGTTTTTGTCATCCTTTACAGCAAGAATATTTAAGAGCAAAATAATTTGAGGCTAAAAATTTTGAGAAAATTTTGAACATTGTTACTGGTTTTTAGTTTCAGTTCATTACTCAAGAAGACCTAATAAACATTTGTGATGAAAAGGAACTAACACAGGATCTGGGTGGATATCTTGCATATTCGCATGATCTCTGGATTGCCAATAGAATTGTAAGATTTCAAGCTTTTGAACCATAAGTATTACTATTGGGTTTATCAAGTCTTTTCAGTTTTTGGTAAATGCATTTTAAACAAAATGTAACTCTAACCCTAAGCTGTGACATTTTACCCGCTGACATTTTGTTCCCGTGACATTTTGTCCATGGCATTTTGTCCTAGCGCCAATGCAGGGCATGATGACACAGAATTTTTAAAATGTCAAATAGCCTGTGAAACTAATAGCAACATTGTTTTGAATTTTGTTCACATGTGTTATTTAGTTGCATTCCATTTGTGATAAGTCTTTCACTTTCACTGACTTGTGCAAATAACTTCAGTCTTGAATTATTCAGCATCCAAAATATACATATGTTTATTTAAGGATATACATCTTCAAGTCTAATATATACAGCTGTATTAGTCTAATATGTGTATGGCACATATGATTTGTTAATTTATATAGAATGTATTGGTATTATGAATTTATTTGCAGTGACTTTTAAAGAAAAGTGAAGATGATGATCTGTTCTAATTCTGTACAAGAATGAATTTCAAAATGAATTGCATTCATTTTCTTTTATTATTGATTTATAGTAATGAATATTAATATGTGATTACTAGACAACTGTGGGAATGGGTTTTGCCAAGTCGGATATTACAGTATATTACAGACATTGAGCATAAAACACTTTGAATCAAATTGTTCACAGCTAATCTCATGGGCATAACATTAACTAACCAGTTCATTTTTTGACATGATAAACTGACAAAGTAAAAACTGCAGATTTCAAGCCTCGTGTGCATTACCAGTTTCGTTAAACTTGTAGTGATGCCAAGTATCGACGATAGTACATTTGTCCAATGGGGATAGACACTTGGAGGACAGAGACAGTTATTCTGTGAATCTTCAGATAACAGTTCTTAGTTATGATATCAATGTTATATGAGGGAGAGATTTCATAAATCAACATTCAAGCAAATTTTGATTTGTTTCATTGAGGAAAGATCTCAGGCTACATAATTAGCTGAAGTTTGCATTTGAAGCTGTGACATTTCACTTACTTATCTCCTGCTCTTTTGCACGAGAAATTACTCAACTGAGACCCAAGTTGCACTAAGGCCCGTGTAACATGAGGGCTTTGCTCCTGTGCATTTCATTCATGATGCATGTATATTATAATTTCAGTCGTTAGAAAGATTCATGAAGGAATTTGATGCAGCTTCTCGTTCTCTTGACGAACTCTGCGGTCAAACTTCAGACCAGCTCAACCAATCTATGACCTCTTCATCTCAGCTGGACTTGAATATCCAACAGCAGACACTCAACCATCAAGCACTATCAACAGCAGAGAAATTGGCATATCAGGGTTAGTGTGTTAAAGACATGAAAACAGATTGGAGATATACAGGAAGATTGTTTTGCTTATCAGCTGTAAGCTACTTTAATAAAATCACTTTGAGCAGCATGATATAGGCTTATGCCATTATCTTGTCTATGATTTTGCCATAAAATATAAAGCTATCATATTACAGTTCTAGAACTCCTTTTTTGCATGCCATTTGGCATGTTTCTTTGAATAGCTTTATGCAACACCCAGCATATGGGCTAGTTTTACTGTTGCTGCTATCTTTTCTGCTCAAGATATTACTGAAAAAAATTTAGTTTTGCCAAAATGAATTTCCTTTCAGGCCGAGATTTCCTCATGAGGTTGAATTCTGCAGCCGCTTCATCGTCGCCTCGCAGCAGCAGTCAACATTTCACCATGGACCAGATGATTGCAATGAACTGTGTTAAGCGGGCAGTTGAGTTGCTTGAGAGCAAAATGGATCAAATTAAAGGACTTTTTCAGGAGAGAAAGAAATCCATTGGAACGAGAGCACAATTAAAGGACCTGGAACAGGCTATGAAGACTGTAAGTAGTCTGTTGTTTTCTTAAACATAGAGCTCTGCATATGAGTAAGATTTAGCCATTGAGCTCTTCTAATTTGAATTGCTTATTTTCCAAATTTACATTTGAGTGCTGGTTTGAACATAATCAATACAGTCTACCCATCTTTGAAGAATAGTCTAATAATGCAAATTGAAATATATTATGCCATAAAGTTGAAGTAACAGCTATAAAAATGCAAATGATTGTAAATGACTTAGGAGTTTACATATTTTAAGTCATGAATAACTGTTATATTCAAAAATGAAAACTTTCAACTGAAAATTATAGCACATAAAAACTATTTTTCCTATATTAAAAGAAATTGCTTTTTTTAGAAATCTTATTGAATAAATAAGCGTGACTATTTGTTACTTGCAACACTTCATAATATTTGTTTTGATAGGTTGTTGACTGGATCTTGGGCCCTGGCGAGAAACTTCTTGCATCTCAGACTGAAATTGGGAATTCATTTAGAACGGCTGATGACCTTCGGAAGCAGCACGAACAGCTTGAGCTCAAGTGTGCGGTGCGTAACCAGCCTGGTTCCTGTATCCAGCTTTTGTATCACTTTCTGCAGTTAAAATTGAGACAAACAGTTGTGTCTTATACAGAATATAAACTTTAATAAAACAATTTGTCTATATTAACCATAGACCTCTCATGTTGATGCATAGTTTGAATTGTTTAATACTTTAAGCAGTTTTTTTATAGCAAACATTTGTATATGTTGACAATTTTTGGTTTAAGTGTTACTGAAAACCTTAATGTCTTGTTCTTATTAGTTGATTTTGTCTGAATTAAGAGAATTTTGGGGACAATATTAACAGGATTCCTATAGCATGTACGCTGAGCTGAGGCATAAGATTTCTGAGGCTATGATGAATTCTACAACAAAAGCAGCTGATCTTGAAGCTCAGAGAGATTACATGGATATGGTCTGTCGAAGTTTTGCCTCGCGTCTCGAGCAGCGTCGAAATCTTGTCATCACGTCCGTTCGCTTTCATCGATTTATTGAAGAGGTGAAAAATTGCAAGGTTTTAGTTGAAGATGTTTAAAGTAGATTTTTGATGACCACAAAAAAATCCTTTGACGTGTGATGTGACTTAGCTGACATGCCATTTATAACGTTACTGTATAATTTTTGGTATATATGCATATTCCAGTTTATGAAACCAGTCTAGATGGTGAGAGGGACAGTTGATGCGATGGATGCAAAGAAGCAAAGAATTGGATTTAGGCTTGATTTCTGGCAGGAGTGGGACTGTTGATGACTGGAGGGCCATTATGCTATGACCAAATTTCTAAAAGACACTGCAGATGCTGCAATAGAAAATTGACTTATCATTCAAATGATATGGTTACTGACCAGAAAGTGTTGAGCATTAGTCATGAATGTGTGAGAGACATGGTGGAGGAGTGTTGTCTCTGAAAGTGCATGCATCAGAGATTTTGTTACCAAAGAGCTTATGGAAGTATTCTATTGTGATTCTTCCATCTGTCCACTGCCTATGATATTATTATATATAATATAATTTCCCAAAGTGTGTCTGTTTGTGACTAACCACATTCTTCTTGGTGTCATTGCTATAGGCAATTTCAATTTCATAATGGCGGAGCTTATGGATCATCATCATCATTATCACCACCATCAGCATGACGTTATTTTAATTAATGCTTCACAGGACGTTGTTCTGTATATCTTATTACTGCTTATGGGCCTATAGCTTTCTGACTTTGCCCTTCTCCCTCTCTTTCCCATTCTCAACCCTTTCTCTACCGCTCTTCTCACCCCTCTGCTTCCTACCTCTCCAATCCCTACCCACTCCTCTCTCATTTCTATAACTCCCTCTCTACTCTCTCCTGTCCATATTCCCCTTCGTTGTCCATGTTCCCGGTCAAAAGCAAATCATTGAACAAAATGCTAGAACATTTTAAAAAATCAGGGTAGGAAATAACCAAGCTCCCCTGTCATTTTTGACAGGCAAGCAGCTAGTGAATAATAAATTTAGAGGTAGGAGAGTAAAGTGTGTGATTCAATCGATGAAGTCTGTCCAGTTACTTTCATTATTATCTCTTTTGTAGCTCTCTCTTCAGCTGGATGACTTTCTTCAATTTCTTTTCACTGAAGTGATTGCAGAAGATATTGCTTCAGCAAAAGATCAATTAAATGATCTTGAGAATAAGTGGGATGAACTTAGTAAGTAAAGTGGTTTGTATTAGAGTTGCACCGATTGTGTGTCCAGCTGATTATGTTATTGGCCTTAAACAATTGGCCGATTATCGGCTGATTACTGATTATTGAATTTTTATAGTTTCTCCATTCTTTAGTGAGTTTAACATATAAATTGAAATTCAATTGAAATGAATTGGATAAATGCTATCGTGTCATTTTGCCCCAGCTTGCACTCACCGGGCAATTGTACAAGATTGAAGAAAATTAAACAGCAGTGAAAAAAAACTAAATTAAAATGTTCAGAAAAGTGTATACTGTATATGTTAAAATGTTAAAAGCATACTCTGTATGCTTCAGATTCAAAGACTGAACTGACGTTGTTTGAGGGCCAGAATTTGTTGAACCAGCTTTGCCTCCCTGTTAAGAATGCCTTTGGACATGATATAAGTCCAGATAGAAAGCAACAGCTCTATGGGATTGAAGCAATGGTCGACAGCCTTCAGGATAGAAGAGCCAGATGCCAGGATCTTGCCGATGTCAGAAAGCTGAAGCTTCAACAGATTTTGCAACTAAGAACGTGTGATCAAGATGCAGAACAGGTATTTACACAAAGTATCTTTTCAAGGACATTCACTGTACTTGATTTTGTGTCAGTTTTTTTGTGACTGATTATTCTCTTATTGCAGTTGAAGTGCTCATTGAATTCTGATTCTCACAGTTTTTCTTTTTTTTACAGGCGATCAAATGGATAATGGAACTGTGTGATATAACTAATAATGCAACCAATGGCTCGGTTATGAGAAGTGCTCAAGAGCTAGATGCATACGAGAGAGAGAAAGACCAGATTGAAACTACAGCTCAGGTATCCATAGAAGAAGCACTTATGCTGGATTTGAAGTTGCTATTTAGCGGTTTTTAATTTAAGTACCTCAGGTGCTTTAGATGGAAAAAGCAGGGCAAAGTTTTATGAATCATTAGCAGATTTTCTTGGGTTTAATCTGTCTGCTATTTTCACTGCTGTTTCTGTAATGACAGAACTCTCATGAATACGGAAAGCAGCTTCTTCAGGCAGCTCTTGTTCTTCGAAGGACGCTTCGATTTGACCTTCAGCCAAATCACGACCAGGCTAGACGTCTTGCTGATGCGTGGAAGAGATTTTCACGGGGTATCAGTGAGAGATTGTCACGAAAAAGCACAGTAGCTGCATTTACAAGGAAAGCTGATTCAGTAAGAAAATCTGCTCTGCACATGATTTGGTAGTTGGTGGCTTTTATTAGGTTATAATGCGAAGACAGATAAAATTATAGTTTTAAAGTACTTTATGTCCAACTGTAGTTATAAAGGGAAAGGACTTTTTGAACATTTAATTGGCTTCCAATGGCTTCCAATTGTAATATCTTTTTTCATCTCTTAGTATTATTATTATTATTATTATTATTATTATTATTATTATTATTATTATTATTATTATTATTATTAGCTAGACGATTTCTATAGTGCAGTAAGCATGGCAGAAATGGCCAAAGACAAGAGCGCTTTACAATACTACATATACCCGATGGTGAGTAGGTGAGTCTTAAGATTACTTAAGAAAAGTGCGAGAGAGTCAGAGTTCGACATAGTCCGAAGAGCTGTCATAGGAACATTATGCAGTAAAGAAAGAAAGAAAGAAAGAAAGAAAGAAAGAAAGAAAGAAAGACCATGTTTTCTAGATCTAGGATATCATAGCATAGATTAAATAAAATTTCAAATCATGAAGACCTCAATTGAATTGAGCTTCATTTTGCAGTGGGACTTATTAAAATGCTGCACTTTTATCGATTCAAGCTTTGATAGATTGTTTTTCTCGGCCAGTTTTTGGCAGTTTAAACTTTTTTGTATGCATGTGATTCATTCTGAATTTCTGCTTTGTGAAATCTTTATACAATGTTATGAAAACTTTATACAATGTTATCTTCGTGCGTTTCAGCTCTTGAATCGAGCAGAAGAGATGCTGGTTGTCATCAGCCAGACGGCCAATGGTGAAATGACGCTTGAGCAACTTGTTCTTCATTACTCATCGTCTAAAGTCCAGCTTGATCGTGAGCATGGAGATCTCAGAGAAGCTGGAGCTGATCTTGTTGATCGTCTTCAGCAGCCAATTCTCATGGAAGATGGGTTAGTTCAGAGATTGCTTACTGGTTTTAGATAGGATAACTTTTTATCTAATGGACTTTATAGGTTATAATCAGGGGTGGCCAGCCTAATACTACAAGTGGGCCATTATAAATTTGATCAACATGCAGAGGGCCACATTTTTGGTGCCTTTTGCACATCATTGTCTTCAGCAGTAATACAGCCACTACAGTCACGAACTGGTAGTAAATGGTAACAGTTAAAATTAAACAGAAATTTAAAGTATGTTGCTATTTTACTAAATTAAGCACAGGAACTAAAAGTCTTACTCATGACTCAATATTATGTGCATAAATAAGACCAATAAAATTTATTTGAAAAAATGCCCCAAGGGCCGCCAATCAACAACCGGCTGCCGGTTGGCCACCCCTGGTTATAATGTCAGGATTTACAGAAGCACAGTTTATGTCTGTGGCACACATTTTAATTTGTCTGGTTTTACTCTCACTACCTTGCTAAATGACTGTTTTGGAGTTTGACACTTTTATTGATGTTTCATTTTTATTTTTTTGATATTTTGCCGAAATTACCCTTGCCTTTAACATTTTGAAAGCCATTAATTATTTTTTAGAAATTATTTTTCAGACGATTGACCAGTTATACAGCTTGTTAGTATCAGTTTTAAGTGTGTGCTATAAAGACAATAGTTGTTCAAATAGATTTCAAACTGGAGTTGGACTTTTCTCTGAATACATCTTACTTATTTAATTTTGCAGCCTGGAAAAGCGAATGAAACTCGACGATGAAGGTGCTATCAATACAGTTAAGGTGAAGACAAAAGAAATGGATGAAAAAATGAAGCAATTGTCAAGGGCATGGAGTGCTCAGACACAAGGACTTCATCTGGATTCTGGAGGACAGCTTATGGGTGAGAATTAGTTGTCAGCTACACCCAGGAAACATGACTGGAGCAGCAAGTGATGCTCCCTCGCTCAGTT
The DNA here is from genome assembly GCA_018105865.1 of Metaphire vulgaris. Lineage (NCBI taxonomy): Eukaryota > Metazoa > Annelida > Clitellata > Crassiclitellata > Megascolecidae > Metaphire > Metaphire vulgaris. Next base: position 8,295,464 of record CM030837.1, read on the forward strand.
TGTGATCTTCAGTATGATAGTAGAATTTTCAGTGGCCTTAACTGTTTAACTGTTATAAACAACTACTAAAGCACCTGACCAGTTGACAAGTAGCATGCTAATGGGCTCAATGCTAAGGACAGATGTGCACTTGTGCAGCCATGCAAAACCTATGCAGAAATCAAGGAAGAGACAAGGCACAGATAGGAATGGAAACAATGATGCTCTGAACCTGCCTCAGATCAGAGAGCATCGGGGATATTTTTACACCCCCCTAACACCCCCCCCCCCAATTTGAGGTCGACGCCCCAAAATTTTTAACGTGACACCCCAAATTTGTACACATCCTGCCTTGGGCGACCTTTTTTTGTTTTTGTTTTGCTAGTCGGACTTCTTTTGGGCCTTGGACGACCTTTTTTTGCTCGTCAGCCTTTTTTGAGGAGAGATTTCAAAATTTCGACACTCCCAGATTTTCCGGACACCCCCAAATTCAAAATCCTAGAAATAACACTGGAGAGCATGATGGTGATGATGATGGCGACGGCGTGACGGGTTGGTGACGGAGGTTGATGACGATGACGACGACGACTACAACGACTATGATATGATCATATATTCTGGATTTCACTTTGTTGCATGTCTTCACTCATCTTCTGCTTTTACTCATCTTGACAAAAGCACAGCAGCTGCAGATTAATTTATACCAAAGGCAGCTCGTGTATCTGCGCCCAAATTAATTCTTGCCTACTCTCCAGTTAATTGTGAAATTATCACGCTTGTGATACATTAATAATTTTGTAACTGAATTGAACTGCTGCTCTTCTTTCAGGGTCTGATGGGAAGAGGTGGTATCCTCCAAATCGAGTAGCCAGATATTCCACTCCATCGGTCTCAGGTCCGCGGAATGGAAGTGGACGAGTAAGTGAGATGTTGGGCCCGGCAGTTTCACATTCTCACTCACAGCCAGCCTCCAAGGCTCCAGGAGACCTCTGGACAAAGGCTGAAAAGGAAATGGATGACGTGAGTCAGTTCCTGTGGTTTCTCTAAATATTGTTGGCAGAATACTGTTTGTCTCAAAGCAGTTTGATCACTTAAAGGTTTCTGCTTCTCCTTTCAACATCGTTTTTATGTTCCAATATGTTGATGACATTGCAGGTCAGCTACTGGGTTCGTGACACTGGATTGGCCAATTTGGAGAGAGATCCAGATATGGGAATCACTCTTAGCTCAGCCAACGAGTTCCTTGAATCACACAGGAAATTATCTGATGGCATAAAGGTAGGACACGGTACAATTTACAGTCAATGTTTTTAGTTTGATTTGAATTGGAATGAAGTCTGTGGAGGGTGAGTGGAGTTTGCGGTGATTGTTTTTGACTCTGTTACGACTGTGGTCTTGACCCATCTGTATGTTGCATTGGATTAATTAGTTTTAGGTCAATGAACTTCGAAATAAGTGCATACTGTATGTACTCCTCTGCCTGATGGCCTTTGCCATGGAATGTAATTAACTTTACCTTACGATCAAGAGGTTAAGGTTAAAGATCAAGAGGTTAAGGTTAAAGTTTAGTTCAGTTGGCATATTCTGAGATCTCGCCAGCACAATTAAAGACAAAGGTTTCATTTTTTTGATGCTTAATCAATAATGATGATAGAAAAATTCCAATGCTTGAGTAATGAACATTAGTGTTTAAAAAAAATTTCAGATTATCAGAGTTACTGTTGTTCTTATGGTAATTATAATGTTTGGTAGTAAATGGATTGAAAGACATATTTCAATAGTTCAGCTGGAACCTTGTTCAGCCCAGCTGCTTTTTATTCTTCAACTCATGAAAGCCTTGCACACTTCACCTTCTTCTATTTGCTAGAGAGGATTATTATCTCAGAGTCTGTTTTCTTCTGTTGTGAAGTCAAAGAATTCTATAATGTTCCACAAACTGCCAATGATCCACTGATCTTTTGTGAATCTCTTCTCGATCCAGTGATTTCCTCCATTATGTGACTGTGAATAGTTTTTTCTTCCTTTGAAAAATTATGCCATGTAATTTTTTTTATAAATATATTTGCATATTTATCCAATTTGATTTGTACTGAAGAATAAACAGGCGATAGTTGACGACGTACTTGACCTTCACGAACGCCTTCTTCATTCTGGATTTCCAAATGCAGTCAGTGCATCAAATCGGATGAGAGTTTTTCGTGAACAGTGGGATTTTCTGAAAATCTGTGTTCAGGAGCGAATAAAGCTTGCCCTGTCTTATGTCGACTTTCATAAAATAACACAGAAGGTTAGTGGAATGTTGTGATGATCTGTTTACGTTTTAGAATATTTATTTTATTTATAAGTCAAGACTGCCTTAAAATTCAATATTGTTCAATAATAATAATAATAATAATAATAATAATAATAATAATAATAATAATAATAATAATAATAATAACAGCAACTGTGTTTTAGGTGATTTAGTATGATCTCTCAGTACATTATTATATTTTAGATCTAGTCTTAAGACGTATCTGTTTGGCTTGGCCTATCCTCCTTAGATTGCTCCTCCACTGATCAGACTGACCTTTCCCGGCTTGGCCTGGCTCTTATTTGGATTGGATTTGGTGCACATTGGCTGATGCCTGGGCATTATTATAGTGGTGCTACAGAAGTGTTTTGATTTAATGATCTTTCCTGTATTAAAAACCACTGTAATGTTTACAGTTATTAAAAAATGTTCAGTGATGCATCATCACCTATCCATTAACCCCTTAACTGGGGACCCCGGATATATCTGTCCATTTTACATTGAGTTACAGTTAAATACACGGTTAAGGGGTTAACTTGATGGCCCATAACAGAAATGAAATCAAGCCAATTTGTTCTTTTTGTTTGTTAATGCAAAAGATTTTTATATTCAGAATCGAATATAGTCTTACCACAGTTTCACTCAAATTCACTGACATTTGCTTTGCAGCAGCATGAAGTGAAAATAATTATGAAAATAATAAATAATAAGTAACTTTTATAGCACCAAGAAATCTATTTTCACAGATGTCAGATCAGTAACATCAATTTTCACCACTGTCAGGATTTTCAGCGAGATGGACGTTGGAGGAAAAACTAAGCAAAAAAAGTGTTTTTTGTCTAGCATGCTAGATGTGCATATTTGTATAGTGCTTTACTTGTGCATGTAGGACACATAATAGACTAGTGTATATATTTTTCTCCTGGTAGGAGAAGTCTTGTTAAATGCTGTGCCTGTTTGATAGAAGAATGAATGTTATTTCAGTTGATCATACATATGGACGTCCTAGAAGAGAATCTTAAAAACAGCTTTGCAGGGTCTCGTACTCATCTGTCAGACACAGAATTACAGGTTAAAACTCAGGACTTCAATCGAATGACCTCAGAGCACATGGAAGTGGAGAACAAAGGAAGCAAATTCTTAAGCCATGCTGCTGAAGGTATGTTGCAAGTGTTATGATACTATAGTATATGTAATAAAGTGTGTGAGAATTGTCTTTACAACTTTTGAGTTTAACTTCTGGAGAAAATTTCAATAATTTCTCAATAGAAGATTGTTTGAATGTTTAGTGAAGTGGCCGAGAATTTGTAGATTATGTGTGTCTAAAATCACAAAAGTAATCATCACATTCATAAGTTTTCAACCATTGAGGCTTATGATGAACTGTAGAGTTGAAGACAAGGAGCTTGAGAAAAACTGAATTGTATACAACAAAAGCCTTGTTTTAGTACACAGTAATTTTATTGGCAATTTTACACAGCATGTATTTTCAGAAACAATATTAGCAGAATTAGTTATATCTTAACAGCTTAATATTTGCCTCATATGAATTAGTTTTACTGCTGCATAGGTGGTATGCTTATTATCTGTGGCATTCAGTACAAATGAGATCACTGGAAATTTTTTCTGATTATTATCATCACTGCTTACCAGATCGCAGATTCATATCTTAAGATTGTTAACACTAGATGGCATTTATTTTAAGTGACAACTGTTTGTCCATTTTTTGTGATTATGAAGCAGACAGGTGACAGATATCTGGATAACAGACGAGCAGTTTCCACCGTTGAATACTTTCTCGGCCATTTGAATGACCGTAAGGGTCACCTCAATGGTTTGTTTGATCAGTGGAACAGATATTATCAGGACGTGGATGAGAAAATCTAGACAATGAATACTGGAAGTTTGTTGATGGAACGAGAGAGGTTGGTGTAATGAGAATAAACTTGTCAACAGATAGAGACGAACTCTTGTGAGTTACAACCAGCTGCTATTAATTTTTTAGTTGTATTATAACAAAGCAGTGCACCAATTATTGGCTAATTATTATCGGTATTGGCTGTTTCACAGTTAATGTAATGCCATCCAAAAGCAATTATGAGGTAAGTGTTAATTATAGTAGACAAAAGAAATTGTTAAAAAAACAAATAAGCAAAAACTAAAAGCCAAAATTGAAAGTTGGTTGCCTTCAAAATAAGTTGTTAGGCTCATGACAGTAAGAATACCACCTTGTTTGTGCAGATAAACATAGGCAGGTGGATGGTCAGTTTTATCCTAGTAAAAGTCTTAGCTGACATAAAACTCCATGCAAGATCTTAACTTTATGCTTATTGCACTGATTTCATGTTATCTACAATGTCAGTTTTAAAGAAATCCGAGACAACAAATCTATTTGAACTGATAGCCATTCTTAATTACTAATTTATTAATAATACTATAATATACCCTTCATTTTTGGTTTTCCATGAAGTGGGTGCATTTTTGTGCAGTGTTTTTGTGTGCATTTTTATTTTTAACTGTTGACTGCTGTTTAACCGATCCTCAATTCTCACAGTCATCCAGTGTGAACTATGGATGGAATGATGCAAAATAATATTTTCTGAGTCATTTGACAAAACGTTAAACTCATTAATGAGTAAAGAAATTTCAACGAATCAATAATTTGTAATTGGCTAATTGTTCAGGCCTAATTTGGCTTAAGCCTTATCAGTACATCTCTATTGTATCGCATAAAATTTTGGCACTTTATTATTGGGTGCCTTGCTGGTTTGATTGTCTAAGGTGTTGACCTTGTGCGGAGCTAACTTGTCGAACTCTTTCTGATCCTGAGAGTCAGTGATCAGAGATATTCATAGTCATATGTCTAAGTAGTCAGCATTTTTAAGGTCTGCATAAAAAGAATGAAAAGGCTCACTGTACTGTGGTATGTTAGCACTGATAAGCAGGGAAGCCAATCGATCCAGCTGCTTAACAGGAATGGCTGCTGTACTACCGGCAAATAATATCAGACGCAGCAGCCACTCTTCTAGAAATATAAAAGCACAATAGCTGCTGGTTTTTCATGGAAATGTGGGTATATGGGCTGATGCCAAAGTACCCATATAACAGCACTATATGAATTGAAGTGAAAGTATTAATAATGATAAAATTAAATAATAATAATGATAAAATGGCTATAATCTTGACTTGATCTTGACTAATGAGGATGGTGGCCCTTCTCTACTTAGTTCCATTGGCTAGTGCCCAATATACTCATTTCAGTTTGATGAGAGGAAGGTTGGCAAGAAATCATAGGGAAAGAAAACAAGACTCACAGATGATCTGACTGATTTAGAAGCTTTATTTAAATTTTAACCTCATAATGAGAGCAAATTGGAGAGGGTGAAGACTTTATCTCAGGACTGCAATATGCTGTAAAGTGTGTAAAGTATAAAGTCATTCCTGAGCTCTCAATGCTAACCTAAAGGCTCCTAGGGTGGCGCTGATCTCCTTTGAAAGGCCCTCGGCCAGGCGAATGGTGCAGATGACATAATATGGGGCCAGTGTTCTCATGCAATGCAGCTGATTACTCCACAGATTAATCCACTACTCAGTTGCCACTGCCATCTGGCAAATGAAGGCTGAGTCGACCTTAAGGGCTCCAACGAGAATTGAACTGTTTCAGCAAATCAGCATGCCTATCCTTTGTGTAACCACTTCTGCCATTAAAAATTCTGAAGTCGTTCTTCAATTTTGTTGTAGCTCCAATTGGATATAGAGGATTTGAGAAGGCAATTAGCAAACGGTTCTCAGTTCCCACGATCTCATCTGCCTCTTGAGAGTTCAGTTCTTGAAATTGAACGCAGAATGAATGATTTGGAATTGTTGGGCAAATCACTTATCGACAAAAACCATCCGGAATGCCGAAAAATAGAGGCAGAAATTGATGAAATCAAGAGAAAGTTTAACAGTTTGCAGAACAACATTAGACGCCCAGATGCTTCATCATCATCTTCTTCAAAGGTTAGCATTTTGTGGTTTAGTAATTTTGAAATTTTTGATGATTTTATTGTAAGCCTGCTATCATTAGTTTGCTAATGATTTAACTGGAGATCAATATGGGATGGAAGGAGTGAAATAATTCCCTAAAACACCTTCTGCATGCAGCATTTTTATGCTGGAAACTGCAAATTGTTGCTTTTTATTTTCCTGTTTAATTGCCTCTGCAAATGTGCTGAAGAAAACTTTCTTAATATTTCTGTTTAAATGATCTTATCAATATTTTGAATAGGCTTCAGCTTAAGCCTTCTGTGCCTTCTATGTGCTATTAATAGCCTATGTTCTCTACTTTTTTTCTGCATGAATGATCATATTGTGGAAATTGCTTTCGTGGAAATATAGTATCTTAAAATGAACATCCAGTAATCAGGTAAAAAATTATGAGAGCAAAATGACAATCATGAAGCGAAGTGCAGATAATTGAGTTAAAGTGATTATTCTGAGTATACTATTTTTTGCAGGGTTTTAATATGCTGAAATTTCAGTCACCTCTGTCCAATTCAGAAGCCAGGCTTGGAGATAAGTAAGTATGCTGAAAACTGATTTTCATAAAATTATTACTTAGTTTGCAGCTGACAGAAAGCCATAAGTTAATCCACATGTAATATGTATAATAATGGTTTTGACTGTATATGAAAATGAAAGACCTTCTAGTTTTTTGTTTTATTGTTTTTTATTGTTGCTTTTTATTCATATTTTTATGGAAGAGTTTCAGTTTAGACTTATACAAGTCTATAGTCAAATTCTCGTTTGAAATATGAAATTTTGTCAGAAATTTTACATATTTAAAAATCTTAGTAATGAAAACTGACAACAAATTGCATTATTTGCATAAATTTGTCAAACACTGATGAATCATTCATTTAGAGAATATCTGATAGCCTCAAAATACAGTGAAATGTTCATTGTTAATGGGCCTATTAATTGGTCTTGATTCATTCAGGCTTCTGTTACAATTCCTTATCAAGTATTAGCTATTTAGTCTGCTGAGCTAAAGTCGTTTTTGTAGAGTGAATAATTCATTCATGCAAATTTTTTTAGGCTTTGGAAAAGGGTAATGCAGGAAAGTGAGAAATCTGATTTAGTAAGGTCCCTTATATGACCATTGAGACTTATTACATAGACCCTGTCAAATTGGTTATCTAAGAGTCACAGATATACAACGACACAGCAATAAATGCTTTAAATCTTTAGATTCGTCTTTGAATGTCGTCCAGGCGTAGATGCTATGATTCAGGCTGCAAATTGGTCAAAAGATGGCGTTAAGATCAACAATAGGAAATATAGACAGTTAACTGAAAATGGCGTCTGCTATCTCGCAATCGATCAAGTGCAACCAGAGGATGCCGGAACGTTCTCTTGCCAAGTGGTCACCGATGATGGTTTGATGGAATGTTCTGCCCTGCTTGAGGTTAAAGGTAGGTTTTTTATTATATTGGGAATAACAGCATTTGCAGGTAGTCAAAATTAGGGTTGACAAGTTGGTAACTTAAGAAACTGGACTTATACCATAGAATTCCCCCAAAACTCTTCCATGGATCACTTATGAACCCATTTGCATTATTTTTGAAATGACAAGTGAAATTGATGTAGCTTAATTGTTCGATTAGAGCCCATCATTGAATGAATTGATTTGCTTAGTTTATCATAGCACTACCAAGACCTAATTGGATACCACTTTTTAAAAAAAATTTCAAGGAAAAATTTGATGAGCATTCAATTTCCTTAAAAACTTAGGTTGATTGACTATAGATCCACTATTTCTGGTCAGCCATTAGTAGTGTCAAATTTGTATCATTCAGAGTAATGATTTATCTCTTAAAGTTTCTCCTGTAATTGAGTTTTGACCATTTGAATGCCATGTCACCTAGTCACTGATCTTAATGGCAGAAAATGAGTTGTGATATAGTTAATTATCAGAATAATTATTTAATATGTTAACTGTTTTAGAAGACAAATTGATAGAACCGGAATTTACAAAACCTCTTCATTCTGTTGATATCCAAGAAGGCTCAACCCTAAATCTTGAGTGTGAAGTTACTGGATTTCCAGAGCCAACAATTTTGTGGAAAAAGGATAATTTCCCCATCAAAAGCTCTGCTGAATGCGTGATAATTGCTCACGAGAACAGTCACAGCATTCTGATCTATCGACCACAGAAGAAACACAGTGGACAGTACACCTGCGAAGCAAAGAACTCAGCTGGGCATAAGTTGACGACAGCATACGTTAATGTTGTTGGTAAGTTGTAACAGTTGCAGCTTCATACATGTCACATTATATATTTCAGTAATTTATTTCAGTAATTTCCTTTATAGTTATGCTATTTGTGTTTTTTTTTATTTTACTGACTTTTGACCAAATCCAGCATAGACAAATGTAGCTTTTTAGCTGTTTGAATACTATGTTATATGTCATAATGAAATAATTTAACCTGATGCTATCTTTTATTAGTTGCTTTTTTTATTTCTTTGCATTAACATTGATCTTATATGTTAAATCTTGACATCAACTGTATATAAATTAGCACAATTCCTGTCTCACACAGATTTAATTGCTTCATTCAGTCTATTAAAATTTGTCATCTTCTTTTAGCAATGATTCTGCTGCATTTGCATGAATGTCTTGACTGGTCTGTAATTTTTTTATCTACTGTACCATCTCAGACTTTAGCTTCTGGTCTAAGATCTGTGATGCCTCAATTCTAGTAACTGCTAGTCACATCGCTACTTGACCATCAGCGTTTCATTTGATTTTCCACACTCATGAATCTGGCTTATTGGTGGAATAACGTTATGCTACCACACTAGTAATCGCATCAAGATTGTCCTGTGCTGGCTTGTCCGGTCTCTGTTCTCAATATCCTTGTTCTGTGAACAGTTGTGTTCTGCCCGAATGGAAGAATCCGTCCTCTTTTCCATATTTCATGAACACGCAGTTCCTGGAAATAGGGCTTCACATTATCCAATTCAGTCCTCTGAGATGCACTTTACCTGAGCGTGTGTAGACCTGCAACTGCTAAGCTCGATGGTGCTCCATCTGAATACCTGTGAACTTATTTTTCCTGGGTCATGGTGTTGGCGTATATGTATGATCTTTGGAAGAGGTACTGTTTAGATGTTCTGTTGCATTGCAACGTAACTACTGTGACAGTTGTGAACAACACAAATTAGCCATATTTAGAGGTTTGCTTCATTTTCATTATTTGCATATAATATAGTTTCATATATTGTAATTATGGATCAGTCATCATCCTTTATTTGATGTATTTTCAATATAAGAGGTTATTTTATAAAAGAGATTCACAGATTGTGTTTTGATACTATTGTTGAAAGTTACTTCCATATTGGTATAGTTTTACTATAAATTTATGCTTTTATGTAGGATATGTATTACTATGTAACCTGATCCTGAGTCTAGTTTTTATAGATAATTTCTCTTTATGCTTTGGCTTTTTCCTTTGGTTTTCATGTATTAGAAATTGTACAATATTCAGCTGGCTTTTAAATTTAGTAGAAGAAAATTAACTGATTTTTTATATACTGAATATATTGCTTCGCTTCACTAACTGTAGCTTCCCATAGCTATTCAGTTGGGATTACATCACTGGAGGTCAGGGGTCAACCTAAAGCTTCTTTTCTGCAGTGTAAGTTCATATATGCTTAATAAGTAATCTGTTTGCAAGAGGTCTGATGCCAGTAAAGCTTGCAGTGATCTTGTTCACTGGTAAATGAAAGCATCTTTTGATTTTATTTTTCATGAAGTGTTAAACAAAATCAGTTGATTCTATGGTTTGTATTTACTGCAACATACAGTACAATGATGTTTAGTAAAACCATATGTTTGACCTATATACACGACTGGATCTGAGGAGGGAACCATTGATTTGTTTGGATGCATTTCTGACCTTCATATCCAATATTGGAATAATTGTATACATCTGTGCATATTGTTTGAAGTTTTTGGTTTCTGTGAGTTTAGAGAAAAGTTTGTCTGTTTTTCTTTATTACATGTTCATGACAACCTTTTGTTCACTGCATTTTAGTATATTAATACGCATGCTGTTTCATGATAAAACATTCACATGAATTGGGTCTAAATCTAAATCAATTTATTGGATCAAGATGCAGAACAAACAGATCCTGAAATGTGGATCTAATGCATTCCTACACACACCTGTTTCAAATTAATTGATTTTTACCTGTTCTAATCACACATCGGATAAAAGTACATCTAATCGCATTTTCAAGGCAGCCTACAATATACAGGAAGATTTCAATTTCAGTTGCTTTTAAAGCTTTCATATGTCTTTAATAGAAATTTGAAAAATGAGTGAAATATATAGAATATTCAACATATAGAATATTCAACTGAGCATAATATATTTTCTTCAGCTCTGGAAATGCCTCATTTTACTGAGTTACTGAAGAGTGCAACGGTGGTTGAAGGCAGCAATGTGGCACTTAAGTGCAGCTTCACTGGAATTCCAAAACCACATATTCAATGGAAGAAAAATGATTATGATGTCATGTCAGATGCTGTCTTCAAGGTATCGCCACTAGCAACTGCAGCTGTAATTTGTCTCACAGTTTTTTTAAATAATATAATAAATGTGTTGAGTATTTGTGCTTTGTGTAACATTTACATTATTCACTAAGTTTTAGTAATTTCTGGCGTAGTTATTGGTGTCTGTGTAGCGGCCAGTGTTCATGGTTACACTTATGCCAACCCTACCATTCTCATCTCAACTTTATCCATTTTAAAAATATGCTGCTTCTCAGTAAATTGGAACGAATGGAAATTGGAACAAAACGTTTTTCCATTTATTATTTATTATTAGTTATTTGTTTTTTTGTGTGAAAATCATTTGACCACACTTCTTTTGCATGTTCTTGATGCAGCTATGTGAACACTGAACAGTCATGGAGTCTTTATGTTTTAAGTGTTCTATCACTTCCTAAATTTCACATATTAGGCTCTCAACATTGTTTCATATCTCTAGATCACTGTTGAGCAGAACTCTTCCATTTTGGAGATCCAAGAGGTCGGTCTGAATCACTCTGGAGTTTATACTGTTGTGGCAACAAACAGTGAAGGCGAGCGACATTGCTCTTGTCATCTCACAGTGGTCGAGAGTCACTCGGGTCCTCCGTCACGACCAACCGTCAAAAAGGATTTGAAAGACGTTCACACGATTGTGGGAAAACCATGCATCCTGGAAGCGGTGATTTCAGGAAATCCAAAACCACAGGTACGTTAGGATCTGCCACTCAGTACAACTGAAAGTGTGGATAAGGCAAGAGATGCCAGAGAAATTGCTCATTATTAGCTAAATGGCATTGGCTCTCTTGCTTGTCCATTTTACAGAGATTATTGTGGGTCTTTATAAAAAAACAAGTAAATATTGAACCACTGCACTACATTGGGCCTCTACTTGATTTCTTGAAACTTCAGCTTTCCAAACCTTAGTCTATCAACTGAGTTTGCATGCTTTTTGTCTGTATCGTAGCAGATTTGAGTATAGTTAGTTCTGTCAAGATATTGTGACGAGCAGCCACCTAAATAGGACTCGTTTACTTACTTACTTGTCTAGGGGAAACTACTTTGGCACTAACTCGTACATTTTAACGGACAAAACTCTTCTTATTATAAAATATCACTTTAATCTTAATTAAATATTCAACTCTTCCGCCATAGCGGCTATCAATAGGCAGTGCTATATAACTCTAATCAATGTTTCAAAACGTCCAGCGACAGCAACTATCTTCGCAACTAGTTACTAATGTAAATAACAGCTGATAACAGCTTCCACACAAAATCAATGAAAATGAAACAAATGTGCCCTTTGCACGAAAACCAATTCGATATACTAATTCACGAATATTAAGCGAACTGAAATCTCGGTTCAGATTTAAACAATAGCAATTTAAACTAAAACAACGAAGAGCAGAAACGAATCGCTGCGATCGAACGTCCGCCTTCTTCTTCGGCCACCGTCCAACTCTTCTTCTTCGAAAAAGACGCACTTTCAAAACGTAACTGCCTCCATTAACGGCTCTTTCGACCAATGACGCCCGTCGTCTCATCACGCCTTCTATAACGTGAATTCCTATTTGCTCACATAAACATAGAAGCAAACATAGTAAACTTCACATACAACCTACCAACATTCCAATCATTTGCTATCTATGTCTCAATCTATCCATCTATCACACCCCTAGCACTCGAGCCTACGTGGTGGATCACCACGTCAACTTAGATGCAGTGGCTGTGACGACATCAAAAGGAAATTGCGAAGCAAACTTTGGCTTACACCAATTTCGACTTATCCAAAATGGAATTAATATTACAAAGGAATAAACAAGAACCAACCACCGAGAACAACTGCAAAATTATGCTATCTAAGTGGTTATATCACAAAACTATCCTAACTTAGCTTAAGCTACAGTAACACTTACATTCTATTTTTACTTCCAACACTTACTTACAACGCCTAAACTAGTTACTTATCCTACCTATTCTGATGGTCAACTTAACTCTATAGGACATCCATACATACTTAAGTATCAATAAAGTAAAAGAGTAAATCAGTTTATGAGCAAAACTCATAATCATTAGATGTTGTATTAAACATAACCTAAGAAACTCAGCAAAACTACTGCACTGTACTGAAAAATATATAGGCTTCCTATCGGGTCTCAAGGGACTTACATATCTCACACATGAGAATGTCTTTGGCATTTCCGTAATTATGCGCTTCAAAGGGGCTTGACCCAACAATACTGAATCATTGCGACCATAATCCTCTAAATTATAGACAACTGACTTTCCATCAGCTTCCACTGAGATGCTATGTTTAATCATGCAATCAACTGACAATTGGGTATTTTCCCCATTTACAACTTTTGTGTTGTCAGGACTTAGTCTATGTGATGAAACATATGCAGGTTGAGCATATTGTTTAAGAAAGATCTCATATGCTATAAGATCAGTCTGTCTAGGTTTATTGTTGAACATCTGTTCATGTTGCATAATCAGAGATTTCAATTTCTCTGTTAGACCTGACCCCAAATGTTTTGCTTTGTCCAGTACCAGTTCTTCAAAAGAACACTGGACGTTCTCTGTTGTTTCTATTGCATTGGCAGTTTCAAGTGGGTTTGTAACTGTGCATGCAACAGTTTTAACAAATTCTTGTTCACTTTCATTGTGAAACATTTTCTCTCTACCAACATGAAACTTCGAAAGATTTACATGCCACAACAGCATTTGTTTTTTCTTGACTGGGATGAAGTCAACGTAGTTCTGCCTGATTTCTGACATGACATCACTACCTGGGACTGTAATGAACTCCTTGGGAAAACAACACCGAACAGGAACATCTGTAAACATCCTACATACTATCTGTCCTGTATGCACGGTAATGGGAATTGCATCTGGGTAATGAGCACACAAGTCCATTTTTGTTAACAACCACCTGTTGCTTGACTTGCTGTACTCTGGAACTGATTCTACGACGTCTTTGGCAATACGGTCAAACACATAGGTCATTCTTGGTAAGCTTTGGGATTGTTCAAAGCTACCGTATTTACTTGCCTTGAGTTTCTGGGATATATCGCGTGTGTGTGCATACTCCTTAATATCTTTGTTAATTGATTGCCAATAAAAATGTTTAATGATTTTTTGTTTGATTTTGTGTATTTCTAGTTGTCCGGACGCCGGAATGTCATGTGACAATTCTAAAAGACGCCTACAGATTTGCAATGGGGCAACGATCTGTAAAAAACCTAAATCTGCCTCCTGTGGACACTCAGATTCCACAAATCTTCGTACCAAAAGACCATCATAAACACAGTATGAGATTTTATGCCCTGGAGTATCAAACAGGACAACTTCCTCAAATAACATCTTCAGACTCTCATCAGTCTGTTGCAACCTAACTAAGTCATCATGGGACAAAGACAACTCTTTCCAAATAAATTCATCGCATGACCCACTTGGACGATTCAACAAACCACTTGGCCGATTCAATAACCCACTTGGCCGATTCAATAAACCACTTGGCCGATTCAATAAACCACTTGGCCGATTCAACATCCCTGAACCACCAACCACACCATCAGGAAAAACCTGTGGAACTACTGGGCGATTCAACCTCATGGAACCCCCACCAACAACAACATCATCAGAAAAACCATGTGGGTCCTGGACACCACTGGAGTCACACGACTCATCAAAAACAACCTCCTCATCAACAGTACTTGGAGCTACATCATCAGCATCAACACACTGTGAATTTACAGTAGACCCCAATAAGTCTTCCTCAAACAGACTCTCTAAATTAAAATCAAAATTATAATAATCATCTGGATTATATGTGACCTCTGCTTTCTTATCTAATGAATCTTTCTCAAGATCAATTAATGATTTGATTTTAGCCCGAGTCACCACACACGAATCCATGAGTTCCTCATCAACTCGACAATCCACATCAGCTCCAATCAAAACATCAATCGAATGGGGCAATTGATCGATGAGACCACACAACACTTCTCCACGATGAAAAACACAATCAAGGTTCACCAACACCAAAGGAATTTGGATAACATCCCCAGTTATACCTTTAATCAAACGACATTCGCCTGTATCTTTATATTCATCAGAATTTATTCGTTCTTTACTGATTAGAGTCTGTGATGAACCTGTGTCACGAAAAGCAATAATTTGTCTTGTTTGTTTGTCTGCATTTACAATTGTAGCTTGGGAACAATAGGGTCTGAAGCTGATTGGTACTGTGTCCAAACTATGTGTAACTTGTTGCACAAAGTTTACATTTGGACCAGCAAAATTTGAGCCTGGCTCAAAATTTGCCTTTTCATTTCTCTGTCGTTTTAAAGCAAAACATTGGTCTAGACCATGTCCATTCCTATGGCAGAATGCACATTTCTGGGTTGAGGGCAGCCCATTTTTACCACTCCTGAAATTTGAGTTCCTCCCCTGTGTATTGGAATGTGGAAAAGTTCTCAAATTGGCATTATTTTCATCTGGCAATGTCTTAGAAGTGACATTTTGATTTAATTGATATCTCCAATTAGTGCAACTGTTGGCATTGTCTCTATCAGTGTTGTATCTAATTGATTGGGTTGCATTGTGCTCATGTCTGTATGCATTTGGAGCAAACTTGTGTCTGTTGTATGTGTCACTGCTATTTGAATAATTTCTGTGAATAGCAACAAACTGATCAGCAAATCTAGCTAATTCAACAAGTGAATTGGCTTGTTTGTCCATAAGCCAAGTTTTCAGAACATTATCATTTACTTTGTTCAAAAATTGTTCCATTTTAAACAATTCTTTGATTTTTTCTGGGTCATCTTGAGCCTTATGACCAAGCAAAAATCTCTGGAAAGGCCAATTTAACCTAGTTGCAAAATGTGTATACGTTTCAGATTGGTCCTTGTTGAGCTGCCTGAACTTTAATCTATATGCTTCGGGAACTAATTGAAACATATTTAGGATGGCTTCTTTGATAAAGTCATAGTCTTGGACCTGCTCAGCAGTCAGTTCTACAAAGACTTTTAATATCTTACCACTTATCTGAGTTTGAAGCATAGCAGGCCATTTATTTTTCTCAATCTGGAAGTTCAGCATTGTTCGTTCGAACAGAGTCAAGTAGGAGTCAATATCTGTACTCTCATTAAACCTAGGGAGTGCTTTCCTAGCATTTTCACTAGCTTTATCAGAACTACCTGCATTAGTCCTATCACTACTTACTGACTCACTTTGCAAGGTCAACTTATGCAACTCAATCTTCTCATTGGACTGAATTTGAGCTTGTTGAATTTGAGTTTGGGTCTGGGCATCAATTTGAGCTTGCTGAAGCTGGGCATCAAGTTGAGCTTTTTGAGTCTGGGTCTGGGCATCAAGTCGAGCTTGCTGAAGCTGGGCATCAAGTTCTAACTTACGCATCTCTAACTGTACCTCTAATTTCTTAAGGACAATGGCCTCAGATTCTATTGGAGTATGGTTGGGATTTTGAGAAGTCCTACTGCCAACACTCTCAATATCTGTCTGTCTGTCTTCACCCAATCCTGTCACACATAATTTAATCAGCTTTGCCCTCAATTGGTCCTTGTTACCCCTCATTTCGACCCCTTTTGAAAGCAAATTTTCCCTCAAGTCTTCTACATTCATAGATAAAATGTCTTCAACCGACCATGCATCAGGGAGTGCTGGGTTTTCCATACTTAAAGTTATGCAGAATATACAAATTCAATGCAAAAACAACTAATCAAAACACACAGCAATATTCAACACAAAAGCAGTAATAATCAATTTAAACTACTGATACTACTTACAATGAACGGGGAGACAAAACTCAAACCCTATTTCACTCTTAAAATTCACTAGGCCTCCTCAATTAATTAAATAAAAGAGCCTAAAATTCTGCTTTTCTTACTACACGGAGTGGAGCAGCGTCGCCCGCTTACCCTTGTGCGACGACAACTTACAACTAGATTCAACTCTACCGGACCTGAGCCTACCACATGTGACGAGCAGCCACCTAAATAGGACTCGTTTACTTACTTACTTGTCTAGGGGAAACTACTTTGGCACTAACTCGTACATTTTAACGGACAAAACTCTTCTTATTATAAAATATCACTTTAATCTTAATTAAATATTCAACTCTTCCGCCATAGCGGCTATCAATAGGCAGTGCTATATAACTCTAATCAATGTTTCAAAACGTCCAGCGACAGCAACTATCTTCGCAACTAGTTACTAATGTAAATAACAGCTGATAACAGCTTCCACACAAAATCAATGAAAATGAAACAAATGTGCCCTTTGCACGAAAACCAATTCGATATACTAATTCACGAATATTAAGCGAACTGAAATCTCGGTTCAGATTTAAACAATAGCAATTTAAACTAAAACAACGAAGAGCAGAAACGAATCGCTGCGATCGAACGTCCGCCTTCTTCTTGCCACCGTCCAACTTCTTCTTCTTGAAAAAAAGACGCACTTTCAAAACGTAACTGCCTCCATTAACGGCTCTTTCGACCAATGACGCCCGTCGTCTCATCACGCCTTCTATAACGTGAATTCCTATTTGCTCACATAAACATAGAAGCAAACATAGTAAACTTCACATACAACCTACCAACATTCCAATCATTTGCTATCTATGTCTCAATCTATCCATCTATCACACCCCTAGCACTCGAGCCTACGTGGTGGATCACCACGTCAACTTAGATGCAGTGGCTGTGACGACATCAAAAGGAAATTGCGAAGCAAACTTTGGCTTACACCAATTTCGACTTATCCAAAATGGAATTAATATTACAAAGGAATAAACAAGAACCAACCACCGAGAACAACTGCAAAATTATGCTATCTAAGTGGTTATATCACAAAACTATCCTAACTTAGCTTAAGCTACAGTAACACTTACATTCTATTTTTACTTCCAACACTTACTTACAACGCCTAAACTAGTTACTTATCCTACCTATTCTGATGGTCAACTTAACTCTATAGGACATCCATACATACTTAAGTATCAATAAAGTAAAAGAGTAAATCAGTTTATGAGCAAAACTCATAATCATTAGATGTTGTATTAAACATAACCTAAGAAACTCAGCAAAACTACTGCACTGTACTGAAAAATATATAGGCTTCCTATCGGGTCTCAAGGGACTTACATATCTCACACATGAGAATGTCTTTGGCATTTCCGTAATTATGCGCTTCAAAGGGGCTTGACCCAACAATACTGAATCATTGCGACCATAATCCTCTAAATTATAGACAACTGACTTTCCATCAGCTTCCACTGAGATGCTATGTTTAATCATGCAATCAACTGACAATTGGGTATTTTCCCCATTTACAACTTTTGTGTTGTCAGGACTTAGTCTATGTGATGAAACATATGCGGGTTGAGCATATTGTTTAAGAAAGATCTCATATGCTATAAGATCAGTCTGTCTAGGTTTATTGTTGAACATCTGTTCATGTTGCATAATCAGAGATTTCAATTTCTCTGTTAGACCTGACCCCAAATGTTTTGCTTTGTCCAGTACCAGTTCTTCAAAAGAACACTGGACGTTCTCTGTTGTTTCTATTGCATTGGCAGTTTCAAGTGGGTTTGTAACTGTGCATGCAACAGTTTTAACAAATTCTTGTTCACTTTCATTGTGAAACATTTTCTCTCTACCAACATGAAACTTCGAAAGATTTACATGCCACAACAGCATTTGTTTTTTCTTGACTGGGATGAAGTCAACGTAGTTCTGCCTGATTTCTGACATGACATCACTACCTGGGACTGTAATGAACTCCTTGGGAAAACAACACCGAACAGGAACATCTGTAAACATCCTACATACTATCTGTCCTGTATGCACGGTAATGGGAATTGCATCTGGGTAATGAGCACACAAGTCCATTTTTGTTAACAACCACCTGTTGCTTGACTTGCTGTACTCTGGAACTGATTCTACGACGTCTTTGGCAATACGGTCAAACACATAGGTCATTCTTGGTAAGCTTTGGGATTGTTCAATGCTACCGTATTTACTTGCCTTGAGTTTCTGGGATATATCGCGTGTGTGTGCATACTCCTTAATATCTTTGTTAATTGATTGCCAATAAAAATGTTTAATGATTTTTTGTTTGATTTTGTGTATTTCTAGTTGTCCGGACGCCGGAATGTCATGTGACAATTCTAAAAGACGCCTACAGATTTGCAATGGGGCAACGATCTGTAAAAAACCTAAATCTGCCTCCTGTGGACACTCAGATTCCACAAATCTTCGTACCAAAAGACCATCATAAACACAGTATGAGATTTTATGCCCTGGAGTATCAAACAGGACAACTTCCTCAAATAACATCTTCAGACTCTCATCAGTCTGTTGCAACCTAACTAAGTCATCATGGGACAAAGACAACTCTTTCCAAATAAATTCATCGCATGACCCACTTGGACGATTCAACAAACCACTTGGCCGATTCAATAACCCACTTGGCCGATTCAATAAACCACTTGGCCGATTCAATAAACCACTTGGCCGATTCAACATCCCTGAACCACCAACCACACCATCAGGAAAAACCTGTGGAACTACTGGGCGATTCAACCTCATGGAACCCCCACCAACAACAACATCATCAGAAAAACCATGTGGGTCCTGGACACCACTGGAGTCACACGACTCATCAAAAACAACCTCCTCATCAACAGTACTTGGAGCTACATCATCAGCATCAACACACTGTGAATTTACAGTAGACCCCAATAAGTCTTCCTCAAACAGACTCTCTAAATTAAAATCAAAATTATAATAATCATCTGGATTATATGTGACCTCTGCTTTCTTATCTAATGAATCTTTCTCAAGATCAATTAATGATTTGATTTTAGCCCGAGTCACCACACACGAATCCATGAGTTCCTCATCAACTCGACAATCCACATCAGCTCCAATCAAAACATCAATCGAATGGGGCAATTGATCGATGAGACCACACAACACTTCTCCACGATGAAAAACACAATCAAGGTTCACCAACACCAAAGGAATTTGGATAACATCCCCAGTTATACCTTTAATCAAACGACATTCGCCTGTATCTTTATATTCATCAGAATTTATTCGTTCTTTACTGATTAGAGTCTGTGATGAACCTGTGTCACGAAAAGCAATAATTTGTCTTGTTTGTTTGTCTGCATTTACAATTGTAGCTTGGGAACAATAGGGTCTGAAGCTGATTGGTACTGTGTCCAAACTATGTGTAACTTGTTGCACAAAGTTTACATTTGGACCAGCAAAATTTGAGCCTGGCTCAAAATTTGCCTTTTCATTTCTCTGTCGTTTTAAAGCAAAACATTGGTCTAGACCATGTCCATTCCTATGGCAGAATGCACATTTCTGGGTTGAGGGCAGCCCATTTTTACCACTCCTGAAATTTGAGTTCCTCCCCTGTGTATTGGAATGTGGAAAAGTTCTCAAATTGGCATTATTTTCATCTGGCAATGTCTTAGAAGTGACATTTTGATTTAATTGATATCTCCAATTAGTGCAACTGTTGGCATTGTCTCTATCAGTGTTGTATCTAATTGATTGGGTTGCATTGTGCTCATGTCTGTATGCATTTGGAGCAAACTTGTGTCTGTTGTATGTGTCACTGCTATTTGAATAATTTCTGTGAATAGCAACAAACTGATCAGCAAATCTAGCTAATTCAACAAGTGAATTGGCTTGTTTGTCCATAAGCCAAGTTTTCAGAACATTATCATTTACTTTGTTCAAAAATTGTTCCATTTTAAACAATTCTTTGATTTTTTCTGGGTCATCTTGAGCCTTATGACCAAGCAAAAATCTCTGGAAAGGCCAATTTAACCTAGTTGCAAAATGTGTATACGTTTCAGATTGGTCCTTGTTGAGCTGCCTGAACTTTAATCTATATGCTTCGGGAACTAATTGAAACATATTTAGGATGGCTTCTTTGATAAAGTCATAGTCTTGGACCTGCTCAGCAGTCAGTTCTACAAAGACTTTTAATATCTTACCACTTATCTGAGTTTGAAGCATAGCAGGCCATTTATTTTTCTCAATCTGGAAGTTCAGCATTGTTCGTTCGAACAGAGTCAAGTAGGAGTCAATATCTGTACTCTCATTAAACCTAGGGAGTGCTTTCCTAGCATTTTCACTAGCTTTATCAGAACTACCTGCATTAGTCCTATCACTACTTACTGACTCACTTTGCAAGGTCAACTTATGCAACTCAATCTTCTCATTGGACTGAATTTGAGCTTGTTGAATTTGAGTTTGGGTCTGGGCATCAATTTGAGCTTGCTGAAGCTGGGCATCAAGTTGAGCTTTTTGAGTCTGGGTCTGGGCATCAAGTCGAGCTTGCTGAAGCTGGGCATCAAGTTCTAACTTACGCATCTCTAACTGTACCTCTAATTTCTTAAGGACAATGGCCTCAGATTCTATTGGAGTATGGTTGGGATTTTGAGAAGTCCTACTGCCAACACTCTCAATATCTGTCTGTCTGTCTTCACCCAATCCTGTCACACATAATTTAATCAGCTTTGCCCTCAATTGGTCCTTGTTACCCCTCATTTCGACCCCTTTTGAAAGCAAATTTTCCCTCAAGTCTTCTACATTCATAGATAAAATGTCTTCAACCGACCATGCATCAGGGAGTGCTGGGTTTTCCATACTTAAAGTTATGCAGAATATACAAATTCAATGCAAAAACAACTAATCAAAACACACAGCAATATTCAACACAAAAGCAGTAATAATCAATTTAAACTACTGATACTACTTACAATGAACGGGGAGACAAAACTCAAACCCTATTTCACTCTTAAAATTCACTAGGCCTCCTCAATTAATTAAATAAAAGAGCCTAAAATTCTGCTTTTCTTACTACACGGAGTGGAGCAGCGTCGCCCGCTTACCCTTGTGCGACGACAACTTACAACTAGATTCAACTCTACCGGACCTGAGCCTACCACATGTGACGAGCAGCCACCTAAATAGGACTCGTTTACTTACTTACTTGTCTAGGGGAAACTACTTTGGCACTAACTCGTACATTTTAACGGACAAAACTCTTCTTATTATAAAATATCACTTTAATCTTAATTAAATATTCAACTCTTCCGCCATAGCGGCTATCAATAGGCAGTGCTATATAACTCTAATCAATGTTTCAAAACGTCCAGCGACAGCAACTATCTTCGCAACTAGTTACTAATGTAAATAACAGCTGATAACAGCTTCCACACAAAATCAATGAAAATGAAACAAATGTGCCCTTTGCACGAAAACCAATTCGATATACTAATTCACGAATATTAAGCGAACTGAAATCTCGGTTCAGATTTAAACAATAGCAATTTAAACTAAAACAACGAAGAGCAGAAACGAATCGCTGCGATCGAACGTCCGCCTTCTTCTTCGGCCACCGTCCAACTCTTCTTCTTCGAAAAAGACGCACTTTCAAAACGTAACTGCCTCCATTAACGGCTCTTTCGACCAATGACGCCCGTCGTCTCATCACGCCTTCTATAACGTGAATTCCTATTTGCTCACATAAACATAGAAGCAAACATAGTAAACTTCACATACAACCTACCAACATTCCAATCATTTGCTATCTATGTCTCAATCTATCCATCTATCACAATATAAACCAATCAGTCTTCAGTCATACACTTATCAATGGTTACCTATAAATGGTTCTAGGAGATTTTAGTTTTGAGAAAGTAGCTGATAGGAACAGATTTGTGATTATTTAAAGATTACAGAAATGGTATCAATTGAAAAGAGTTAATTCCAAAATCCTACTGAAGTTTCATTCTTTAAAAAATTGTGATTTAATGCAGTTGAAAAATCAAATATTGACTTTTGAAGAATGCTTTATACTTTTTTTGAGTTGTTGGCATAGTCTAATTAAAAGACTTTCAGTCTTAGAGGGTTAAGAGCAAGAAGATTAGATGACATCTATGCAGAGATTGAAGAAAATGCTGATTCAAGCTCAATGATAGATGTAGCGTTTTTACGGAAAATCTTATCCACCTATTCATACACTGGGCTGTTTAGCAGGCCATAGTCCAGACAAATATGACTAACATCCAGGTCTGTTCGTTGTGGCTTGGAAGTTGGGACCCATTTCTTCCTTAGTCAGATAGAAGTTGGTCAAAGAGGGATTAAGGCATACCTTATCATCCTAGCTTGGCCGACTCACCCTTCACATGGCTGACCATCAAGCACTTGGACTGGGGACAACAAATAACTCCACCTTTGGTCTGGGGATGTCGGAGTGGGGGCAAAGAGCGGTTGTCTATTGACCCAATTTCAATGTAGATCAGGAATAATTATGCAATTCAAGAAATCTGTAGGCTCTAAAATGTCCTTATTGACTTATGTGCAAGTCATGGCATATTACTTAATTTTTACCCAAAAAACTGGATAGACCTATCTGTGAGATCAACCTATCTGCAAGTATGTAAGGTAGCTCTCCTTAAAGACCTTAACACAGGTGACCAAAAGTTGGAAGATTTTGGAGTGATTTTAGCTTGATTTCATGAGAACAGTTTTATAGAATTGATGACAAAATTTGTTGAATATTGTATGATGTTAGTTTGATGCATTTGTTGCCCTATTTATTGATATTATGGTTGTTTTTTGACATTTGTTGGAACTACTCGTAGGTGACTTGGATGTTCAAAAGTCAGCCATTGACTGGCTCTGACTACATTGTGAAGAGTGAGGGTGACACCTATTCTCTGGAGATTCCTGAAGTATTTGAGGATGATGCTGGATTGTTCTCTGTGATTGCTGAAAACAATCTTGGCAAGGTATCAAGCCAAGCACTGGTTATAGTTGACAACTCACCTAAATGGAATGGAAATTCTGTAAGAATGGAAAAGAGTAATAATAGCAATATGGGGGAAGGTAAGAAGACGCGTCTGTATTCAATCCATGTATGCTCTTTGAAATGTTGACAGTGTATGTATAAATAACTATATATGATATGTATGCATTTAGGTATGCATGTATATGTACAGTATATACATTGCTTTTGTTCATATTGTCCATATTTGTGTGCATTTTATTGATGCACCATTAATTAATAAATGTTGCAACATGTTGTTCAGTTCCAGTTATAGCATTTTCTTCTGTAAATTTCTACTTGAGTAATATTTGGTCATGAACTGCACATAACGCATAGTTTAAGAACATGTAGCCAAGGTATATATGAAGGCTTTCTAGCTAATTTCAATTACCAGTCATGTGCTCATAAAGCAAGGTAACACTTGTAGAGTTACAACAGCATTGCCTCAACCACTGCATTTGGCTGTCTGTATCACCTGCTTCTGCAGTAGTTTAGGCATCCTGCTGCTCAGGCCGGTGAAGGCTCCTGCTGCTGCTGCTGCTGCTGCTGCTAACATCAGCAGTTCCCATTATAGCATCTCCAAGTGGTAGGCAGTTTCAGTCTGTTCAGTGAATAACTAGTCCCAGTGTGGCTTACAATGCAATGTCGGTTTTTAGCAGGTCTATATTTTATTTACCTTTATATTGCTTCAATGGAAAACTACTACTTTGAAAGTATTCAGATGAAGTCTGCATGCACACACACATGCATGCACACACACACACACACACACACACACACAACTGTTTCCATGTCTGTAATCATTACAGACTAAATATACAAATGGGCCAAAGTTTCAAATTTGTGCCAATTCACAGTTTCCTGGTTACATATGAAACAATGTGATAAATATAGTTTATGGGCATATAGCCAAGTTATAAATGAGGGCTTAATTGATTTCTCAAGAAGTCATTCATTTTAAAAAATCACTTGTATGTTGTGTACAGATGGTTAAGATGCAGAATGGCAAATATGGCTGTCAAAGTGCACATTATTGCAATTAAATTTGCATGGCATTTAGAGCTATTAGCTATAACTATTAACTGTATAGCCGAAGTTTAAAAGTCTAAGGTAAAAAAAATTTGCAAATCAACAGAAAAGTGAACTCTCCTTTGCAGTCAATAATGCTATAAAATTGACTTTTATGAATGAATTCTTGCATTTTTCATTAACATGGCAGAATGAGACATCAAAGTAAATTTTCCGTGACTATAATAAAATAACAAAATGTTACTACATTGTCATTACAGTATTACTATTAGTATTAGTATTAGCATTATTACTAAAAGCATTGAAAGTCTTAGGACTATTGTAGTTGACTGAAAGCTGCTAGTTAGAACAAGCATGTTCCTGTCATATTAATAGAACTTTAGGAGGGAATAGTTCGCATATTTGCAATTGTTGCACTCAATGTATAATTATTGGTGCTGAAATGTTTTTCCTGATTGTACTATTTCTGTTGGTTCTTCTGTGCTCTTTGCGAATTTGATCCTCCTGTCTGTTTTTTGAGCATTGAGCTCCTGAGCAGCACCTCTACGGTCTGCCTCTTTCTGTCTGTCTGCTGCTGCTGCTGCTTCTGATAGCAACTGGAAGGCAGTTTCGTGGCAGTCTGGCCTGGGTGGTAGGCAACTGTTCCTGGAGTGGTCTGAACTCTTTCAGTAGGCTCTGTAGTCACGTACTGCCCTTAGTTGCTAACTTAGCCAGGGAATATATATGTGTATATATATGCACACACACCACACACACACACACACACACACACACACACACACACACACACACACACACACATATATATATTATATGTATGCAGTCCGGCTCACAGTGACTGTTGCTAAGCTAATTCATGCATATATTACTACTTTAAATGCTGGCTTCTGGCAGCTGTATTAGTTATGTTTTTGCTTTGCGGGGGAAGGGAGATGATCCTCCTCTCGTCTGGGTATTCTAAGAGCTCTCGGTCTTTTCCACACACCTTGGCATAACATCCAAGTGCTTTGGAGAGTCGGTGTGGGCCAACTTTGATGGTGTTTCGCTATTGTGTGTGTGTCGTGGTTTTGTCAGCAGTTGGCCTTAATTGGCGCTAATTGGAGGCAGTAAGAGGGTTTCGAATGCTTGAAAGTGAATGCCTGGTTACAGCTTGCAAATGGATTTAAATTAATTGAAGTTGTTGGAAGTCAACGGGAGTTTTGTGTAGGGCACCAATTAGCTATTTATTGCTTCTGCCCTGTCTTTATGTCCACGTGTTTCTGAACAAGTTGGCAGCCATGTCTGGCTTTTTCAAGCATCCAAAATGGGGGACATTCAATAGGGAAGAGTCAGATGGTTACTTTGAAGGTGAGATTTCTGCTTATCATTCTTAAAATGATCACTCTGATGACTGGAGGATTTTGGCATTTCTCTCTGATTTTGCCTGCATATGTGATGCAATTCTGCATTTAAATTTTGCATTGTTACCACATGGACTTTCTTTAGAGAAGCCATTTGCAGATCCTTTCTGTTAGAACTGTGAATGCAGGAGAACTGATTTTATGCTACCACTTCAGTTATTAAGAGAATGCAATTATTGATCTTTTTTTATAAAGTGGTGTGTCTGATGCCTTCCACTACAAATTTCAACTTCAGTGAATGAATAAATAGTCAGACATACAAGGACAATATTTTCAATCTCCACTATGGAGTCATCCTTGATCAGCAAGTAGTTAAAACTTTAATCCCCCTTAAATCCAGAAAATCAAACAGCGGGAGATCAGTTGGATATTTTTATGCAATTGCAGCATTTATTTATTTCTGTAGAATTTGGTAGAGACTTTCGAAACCATCAAATGATCAATGACAGCTGCTTGTGTATAAGTTAATTCTCTAATGCAAGTCACTTGTACTGTTGTTAACTGATATCTTCTGTCATTACAGTTCATGCAATGCTAAGCTGTCGGGTAGAGTGCATTGGCCAGTGACTGTAGCATTGCCAGAGTTGGTTTCTTTTGAAAATTATCAATTTACCTGAATAACGTTCAATTTTACTGGTCATTTTGTGAGAATCATTTAATAATTGCTTCCTGCACTAACAGATAAACTTATATTCTTTACAACTTACAGTTTATTTTACAATTTAATGTAATAATAGCAGTGTTTTTTTCAGTGCACAATGTTAAAATGTAAACGTTTATATAAAATTCTGTGTGGTAATCATAATAGAAGCCTATATGGCCATGTTTATATATAAAAATAAAGTGCATGAAAATCAAATTGAAAGAGAAACAGCAAAAGATTCAGTTAAAAACGTAAAATTTTCAATTGTTGGCACCGCACCAGCTCGTACTGTTACAAGGTAAGTAGTAACATTTTATTATGCATGATAGTTGTTTTGCTGAATATGGTGCATTTAATGGAAATCTTTTCTTAATAATTGCTCTGTAATACAATTTCAATTTAAATTGCAGCTTCATCGGTTCCGCCAAACTTTGTTGAGCGAATTAAGACAACGGAGGTGAAAGAAGGCGAGCCGGTGCGCTTTTTTGTCCGAGTAGCTGGTCGACCTCAGCCGGTTATTCGGTGGTTCCGCAATGGAAAGGAAATCATCAACTCTCCTGATTTTGAAATCCTTCATGAAGGGGATGTATACACACTTAGCATACCTGAAGTCTTCAATGAGGACTCTGGAAAGTACACTGTGAAAGCCGAAAACAACGCTGGAAATGCAGAATGTACTGCCGAACTCATTGTTGATAGTATGTTTCTTTTTACAACATTTCTATAACAATCTGGTAATGAATTCTTTTGTATTCTGCATACAGTGACATAAGGACAGGAAGTTAGCAGAGTGGTAGCAGTGTTGACTGATGGAGCAGAAGGTCACAGGTTCGCGGTAAGGTCATCTCAGCTTTCTTTTTGCCAGATGGCGATGGCAACTGAGTAGTGGATTATTCCGCGGAGTAAGCAGGCACGTTGCATGAGAACACTGGCCCCGTATCATGTAACTTGCACCAGTTGACTGGCTGAGAGCCTTGGAAACAAAGATCAGCGCTGCCCTATGAGCCTTGAGGTTAGCGTTGAGAGCTAGGGAAGGACTTTACTTTGCTACTTTATACAGTGAAATACCCCAATAGTAATATCGTCCATGTTAGCGGAAAGTTTGTGTTAACTGAATCCGCAGAAGCCTATCAAAGCTCAGCTGGCCCTAGTAAAAGGTCTATACTAGCTGATGATCTACAGTGTCTTATCTCAGTTTGTGTGAAGGGGATTGCACTGTATATTTCTTCTAATTAATATCAACCATAGATGATCTTTGATGATGGTAGCAATTAAAGATACACACAAGTCTGGATTAACCCCTTTACCGGCCGTGACTCACCTATGTGTCCCTATTTTACATTACTTTACAAATAAATGTCTGGTAAATGAGCTAAAGAAGCATTGTACTGGTAATAAATTTGAATATCTGGTATACCTTGTGATCTGGATGCATGAATCCAGATTGGATTGGGATCAATGGTTTCTATTTTTGGGTCCCTGACAGCAGTGCTGTGTTAGTGCATGTTTACTTCATTTGATAATAAATTCTATTTGTTATTTCTCACTCTAAGAAAAACACCAAAAAGGTAAGCGATGAGCTGTTAGTAATATATTTTGCACTGATGACTCTAATATTGAAATCACTCTGTTCTTTTTTGTTTGTAGTTTAAATTCTGGCTTTTTATTTGTAATTAAATTGTTAGCAAACACTGAGGCTAATTAATTCAGGTTTTTTTACTGCAATCACGTTAATAGTAAATTAGCTTAGTACCATTATTCTCTACTCTTTGTCTCTGTAGACAGTTCCTAAAACCAATCTTTATAGTGATTTAATTATTGATTGTAGTGCAGAATTTTGTGACCAACCATCCTAGGCCTGAATTTGAGAAGTGACTGCAGTATTACATGTGTTTACTTTCGAAAGTTCTTTTTGCTGATAGAGAAAACTTTCCTCCATTTGCTATTAGGCACTTTCAGTCAATGATTTTAGGATGTCTTGATTAGTGACTGGATGGTGAAAAGCAGTTTGGGTGCATTACTTTATTATGAATATGCATGATGAGTCCTGACTCCTGGCCAGTGTTTAATCTAGACTCTGGACTCCGGGGGGAACTGACAAGGCCGGGGGAAGTCAGCTAGGGAGCTGCTGTTAGTTAATGTAGTATGCCAACATTTCCGGGGGAATTTGAAATTTCCGGGGGGAAAATGGCAATTTCCCCCGGAAACGGCCTAGAATAAACCCTGCTCCTGGCGGAGGGAACTTTGGAACCAGGACAGTAATTGTTCTCACAACTTTTGATAAAGTGAAGAAAACGAATTTGCTGCTCGTTCAATTTCAAGATCGAAATACTTGTTTTTCTTGTATAATTTTTATACTTAAAGAACCTAAATAGGTAATATTTATTATATCTATTGGTGCAAAATATCATGTTGTTATCTGCTTTCATCGCATGACTTGTAGGTACTAGGTTGACTGTGAAAAATATAAGAAGTAAGTGCCGAGTTTATGTCATGAAAATCAGGGAATTTATCCCCAGAATGGCTGCTTTGACAGATGATGTTTATACTTAATTAATTATTCAGTTACGTTATTTAATTTTATTTAACTTTTATTTTTCAAAGTTATGTTATTTGCATTCCTTATTTAAACGACCCCATTGCTCCTGCAGATGTGAACTAGGCCTACCTTAACACTCTTATGTTCGCTTTACTTTAGGTTAGGTTTAGGAATTAGTAGAAAGATTTGGCTTATACACATTATTGAAAAGAAATTTTTGAGCAAGCATCTCGTAAGTTTACTAGTGATTGTCAAGTTGGTAAAATATTCTATTATTTGATGTTGCTGATGTCTTTTGTGTGAGCTGATCATTGGTTTGTCTCTCTTACTTAGCCTCTGAAATTAGGCCAATAGTGCAAACACTATATTAATCGAAGCATTTATTAAATATGCATGCATCTTGTTCACAGCATTTTTTCTTCTAATTGTTTTTAATATTTGCAGTTGGATTTTATTATGTAAGTTAAAGAGCAGAATTGCTGTTTCTTATTGAGTGTACCAGTTAGCAACAACTGGACTGACAATTACTTGCCTGGCTTAGCTGGATCCTTGAATATTGAATTCTCTAAGCATATTAGCAAAATTCGTCTGAAAACTATGTAAACTTAATGATTGTCTGCCATACCGGTGCTGATTGCATAGCCACATTTTAAATGATCTGCCACGTTTATTTAATTTAAAATGCTGGTTTCATGCATTTGAGAGTGAGCTTACCATTGAGGAAATGTAGGAGTTACATTTGTATTAGAATTTTGTATAATATATTGTTCCTGAGTATAAGAAGTACCATATATATTTGCTGATAGGTCAATCTCACAGATAGGTTGACCCAGTTTTTAGGTCAAAAATTAAGCAAATTTGCTATGACCTGCATATAAATTGACAACGTTACTTTAAAAGCCCACAGATTTCTTGAATTGCATAATAATTTTCAATCTACATTGAAATTGGGGCAGCAGACAACCGCTTTTTTCCCAAAACTGACAAACTGATGCCTTCAAGCTGTTTGTGGACCAAAGGTTGGTAGCTGGAGGTATTTGTTGTTCACTGAAACTGCCACTGCGCGACGGTGTCCAGTTAAGAAAGGAGGAGCCAGACGTCCGCCATCTTTTGACGGACGCGTCTTTAAATAGACACAACCTGGATTGACGTTGTAATGTACATTGTAATGTATTAGGCAATATGCTTCTTTACAAAAGCTATGTGGAAAATTGCACTGACTTGCAGATAAGTCGATTCAGCATTTTAAAGTGAATTTTAAGGCATACATTTCTTGTCATGTCCGCAAGTATATACGGTTAGTGCTGAGTTTATGTCCTTTAATAGTCATCGAACATGTAACTATTATCTGATTTTTGTTTCCAATAGGATAGGCAGATGGTCTATATGAGTCTGTGAATTGTATTTGTAGCGCGCGCGCGTGTGTGTGTGTGTGTATGCCTTGGTACTTTATTCCCGAAGGTCTTATGAGAAAAAATTGTCCGGAGACAAAAATTAATGTGTGTTAACTCTCATCAGGTTCTTCGAGGTCGGCCACAGAAAAAGTGTGTATATATGTATATATACACACACACATACATATATACATATCCTTATGCACATCTGATTTATATTATTTGTAATCAGATGTGCGTTTTTGCAGTTGGCATCTCTTGCTCACTGTGCTTGTGATTTCTTGAGTTTCTTGGCTGTGTTTATTCAGTAAGTTTTTGTTGGTGTCTTTTTTGAACTTAAGTGTTTGTTTTGTCTGTGTCATCTGATGCATTTAGTTAAATATACACAGATCTAGGTGTTCACAATGGGTCAACTTTGCCAATATACTGGAAGAGGTTCACAAGTTTTTAATATTTCTCTTGGCCATTCTCATGTTCTAATGTGCAATATATTCAATGTCTGATTTGATGGGAATGGGTGTTTAACCCACACTGATCTTGACTGACCCATTGGTTGGAATCAAAAATTTTGATTTATGGTCAATCAATACCTCTACTGTAGATTGAGTGAAAATTTTGGGATGGATAGACTGTGCTTTTGAAAATTCAGTCACTGAGTATGATTTCAAATACTTTTGCTTTGGTATGCATTTTATACAAGTTTCTATTGGTCATTGACTTTGACCTTTGGTTCTGTTGTATTTCTATTTGTCATTAGTATTTGTTTCTGTTGTTTATAATTTTAAATTCTTTAAAGTTTTTGTGTAAATTATAGACCTGTGTTTACATACATTTAGGATAGGCACCATTTACCATATATATAAATATACAATGGGATAGAGATAAAATCAAAGAAAAGGCAACAGAAATTGCGGGGAAGATTGAAAAACAAGTGACGACAACAAACACAGGAGAGACAACGGAAGAAAGATGGGAAAAACTAAAATCTGTGGTAGTAAGAGAACTAGAGCAAGAAGTAGGAAGGAAGAAAAGAAGGAAAGCTAAAAAGCCATGGGTGACAAATGAAATGATAGAAGACATGGAGCAGAGAAGAAAATGGAAGAAGCAGAACACAGAATATGCAAAAAAAGAATATAGGAGACTAAATAACCAGCTGCGAAGATCAACAGAAAAGGCGAAAGAGAAATGGTGGGAGAATAAATGTCAAGAAATAGAAAAGTTACAAGGACAAGGGAAACAGGATCAAGTATATAAGGAAGTAAAAGATTTAACAAAGAAAGAAGGTATGCAAGGGAGCAGGGCGGGTATTAAAGACAAACAAGGAAATACACTCACAACCCAACGAGAAGTGGAAGAGAGATGGAAAGAATATATAGAAGAATTATACCTGAAAGACAGCAAACCAACGGAACTCAATATAGAGGAACAGCAAACAGTTGAAAGCGAAGAGTTAGGACCAGGACTGATGAAAGAAGAAATTCTGCACGCATTAGAAGAGATGAAAAACAACAAAGCAGAAGGAGTGGACCACATACCAGCAGAAGCAATAAAGATACTAGGAGAGAATGCAACGAACGAACTGGTCGAAATCTGCCAACAAATCTATATGACAGGAGAATGGCCAAATGATTTTCTACAATCAATAATGATTCCGATTAAAAAGAAAGTAAATGCAATGGAATGCGAGGACCATAGAACTATCAGTCTATTATGTCATGCGGCGAAGATAATACTCAAGGTCATTACAAAAAAGAGTACAAGCGAAAACAGATGCAATAGGATTCTTGGAGAGGATCAGTTTGGGTTTCGGAAAGGAAAAGGAACACGGGATGCAATCGGATGCTTAAGAATGCTAAGTGAGAGAAGACTTCAAAATGGAAAAATATCTATATATGCTTCGTGGATTACGAAAAAGCGTTTGACAGAGTAGATTGGAGGATTTTGATGAGAGCACTGAAAAGGGTGGGAGTGGATTGGAGAGACAGAAGACTGATAGCAAACCTATACCTTGGACAGTCAGTGAAGGTGAGAATAGAGGGAGAACTGAGTGAATCGTGTATGATTGGGAGAGGAGTAAGGCAGGGATGTCCACTGTCACCGCTGTTGTTCAACATATACATCGAAGAATTAGTACAAGAGGCGATGGAGAATACAGATAAAGGAGTAAAAGTCGGAGGAGTACTACTAAAGGCGCTGCGCTTTCAGAGACGATCAAGCCATGCTAGCAAGCAATCAAAAAGGGCTTCAGGAAGTAATGGATAAACTGATAAAAGTGTCAGAAAAGTATGGAATGAGAATCAATACAAAAAAGACTAAAGTTATGGTAATAAGTAAAAAAGAAGGAATGAGAGTAGACATAAAGGTTTACGGACAGATCATAGAGCAAGTGAAGGAATTTAGCTATCTAGGAAGTCTGATAACAACTGATGCTAGATGCAATAAAGAGATAAGAAGACGTATAGCAATAGCAAAGGAAGCTTTTTACAAGAGAAAGGAGCTGATGCAAAGTAAACTAAAACTAAACCTAAAAAAGAGATTGGTAAAAACATTGATATGGAGTGTGGCGTTGTATGGGGCGGGAGACGTGGACAATGAGAAAGGAAGATATAAACGATTAGAGGCTTTTGAAATGTGGATTTGGAGGAAAATGCTAAAAGTAAAATACACAGAGCATAAAACAAACGAGGAAGTCATGAAGGAGATAGAGGAAGAAAGAAGCCTGATAGATACAATCCGGAAAAGGCAGAGAAATTGGATGGGACATGTCCTCCGGCATGACTCTCTACTAAGAACAATAATCGAAGGAAAAATGGAGGGAAAGAGAGTGAGAGGTAGACCGAGAAAGATGATGTTGGAGTGGATGATGAATAAAGGATATCAGGAACTCAAAGAAGAAGCAAGCAATCGATCGGAGTGGAGAAACTGGATACCTGGACCTGTCGAGAGACAGAAACACTGATGACCATTTACCAATTTTGAGAGGACCCGGTTTATTATGTTAATTTACATTACGGTAATTTGGTCTTAATTTTTTGTCACTATTGAAATTTCTTGAAGCGATCAGCCTTAGTTTGTGAAATTTTAGGAAAATTCACTTTGCTTTTTATGTATTTTAATTGTGTGGTCATTTTTTGAATGCCTAGAATGTCCTAGATGCCTGTTTCTGTTAACTTAACTAAAATGTAAGAAATATTTAGAAATTAATTATGGTACTTGAAGTTGTCTATTATACATTTGATGATAGCTTAGCACAGATTGCTTGGATATCTATCTCTTTATTCTTACTTTACCTATGCAGACGGGGTGGGAAGAGGGCAGATTGGTAACACGCTAGACAAACACGCTGACTGAACGGGTTCAACCCCGCAGGAGCCCCTAAGGTCAACTCAGCCTTCATTCACTAGAGGGCGGTGGTAACTGAGTAGCAGCTGTGGCTGCGATGGTAAAATGCGGGTCTAGAGAAAGCAATGGCAAACTACTCTAGATTAATGGCTTTAGCCACCTGCATCGCTGCTTGCCTGACACCGGAGATCAGCACCGGGCCCGAAGCTCGAAATCGAGCATGGGCGAACCTTTACCTTTATCTTTTTTTTACCTATGCGGACAAGTGTTGCAGACTCTTGAAAAGAAAGTTAGGATGTTTGACTGTCTTTATTCTTAGTTTTATAAGTGAGTGAGTAAATAAGTAAGTAAAGCATTTGTAAAATGGAGTAATCAACCATATGATGGAATTTGATGTGTGGTAAAGTTCACTAGTGATCGTATATTGAATTTATAAAAAAAGAATTGAAACAAAAGGTTTTAAGTTTAGCAGAGAAACAGAATTTATTGGAGCAGATACAACAAGGTTAAGTTTCATTCAGCAAACTTGATAGGAATGTAGCCCAAAGAGCCCCCAACACACCTATGTTCAGGATTTTGCAACATGTTTTATTTATAGCAACTGTATGTCACGAAACAAAGCACACCATGCCAGATGCTATAATTGGGGGCGTGTGCAAGAATAAAAGATTTCATGCTGCTCAAAAGCCTCTAGCAGAATGTGATTTTTTACATTGTTGAATGTATGGCTTGATGAAAGAGTGGAGATTTTCAGGGGCTGAGTATTTTTTAGTTTTATATATTTAAGGTCGACAGTACTTATTAGAAGCTTGGCTAAAAGCCCCTGAAGTTGTTTCTGCAGGTACTGGGATGCGATTGTATTGTGGGGGTGATTACCAATGTGAATGTGTGGTAATGCATCCTGAATGCAGTACGTCTTATGACTGGTGCTGCTGAACAGAACAGAGTTTGCACAATCCAGCTTTGTTTCCATGGCTTCACAGTAAACAGTCTGTAGGATTTCATCTGTTTATAATCAGTGAAAAGTGCACAATGCTCAAAGGTGGCTGGTTGAAGCTCTGCACAACAAATTGCTTGCGATGCACTCCTGGTTTACTTGAAAATGGTAAAAGGCGCATTTAAGAGTCTGCAATACTGTCACTGCAGTTGATACTGCTGCTGCTACTGCTGCTGTCATTGGAGCTGCCGCTACCACTGCCACTACTGCTACTTCTGCTGCTGCTACTATTACTGCTAAAATATAATGAAATTTAATGAAAATAATATAATAAACAATGATAGAACAATATTATATATAATGTTATTATGTATTTTTATATATTAATGGCTTTTTATATAAGCAAACATGATTTTTTTGTTCAGGAGAACTTGTGAATCATTTTCTAGGCATTAGTGCAATGTTGTCTGTCTTTATGCTTCTGTGGTTGTTCTTGCTATGAAGCTTGCACTTGACTTGACAAATATGTCTAAAATTAAAGAAAAGTTAATAGCATCAAATTTCATTTGAGAGGAATTAGAAAACAATTCTTTAATGAACTATTTACAGTGTAATTCTGTGTGAATAATTGCATGTAACTGTTGTCATTGCTATTGTTTTTTAATAGCTATCTCAGATTTTTCCAGTCCTTCAATATCTCGAAGTTCGTCAGTTGTGTTTTCTTCTGATCGCGGGGGAAACAGCATCTTTTCTGGATCGAGTCGAGAAAATACGCCGCAGCGTTCAGGACGTCAGTTTACTCAGGTTATTTGATTTTGAATGATTGATTGTGTTGTCTTACATTTTTATATGATGGTATAACCTTTTAATTTATCAAATGACTTTTAAGAATGCAGAAATTGTAATGATTGTGAAGTAATGCACAAATAATGAGCATCTGTTTTTCACTGTTTTTCTCCAACTTCTTTAACTCTCCTGCCAACAGTCTGGTGGGATAGACAGATTTTTAAATAACTGTATCATTTCAGATCCTGAAAAAGTGACAGTGGCCATGAGACACTCTTTCTTATATTCCCCATTATTGTGTGGTTTCAATTTCTTGTCAATAATATCACTTGCTACAAAACTATCATGTGTCATATTAATTTTCTCAGAGTTTCTCACAGTAAAAACACATCTCTGTTTTAAAAGAGATTCTTTGAGTGCTGACAACTTCTTTCCTGTGGTCATCATCCATCACATACTGTTTCCTATTTGCTGAGTTTTACAAAAGAGATTTGATATTTGATAGAGCATGGCCACCTCGCTTTGCACCCGTGGTGATATTTGAGTCTCTGCCTGGGATCCTTACTTCTGATGTTACCACTCCCCCACCACTTTGAGGTGCAGGTTGGTCTTTGCGGAAGCACAGCCAGACAAAACCCATCGCCAATTTTAAGCCCAATCGAGACTAAATGAGTCACTCGTTCACTCCTTAGTGCCACTTTAATAATGCTCAAGGCATCGTTCAGTGGTCGATTTGAAGTTGAAATCATTGTTACAGGGTCAAAGGAGGGAAGGAAAGTCCTTCCAACATTCACATTATAATGAAATCATTGTTACAGGGTCAAAGGAGGGAAGGAAAGTCCTTCCAACATTCACATTATAATGAAATCATTGTTACAGGGTCAAAGGAGGGAAGGAAAGTCCTTCCAACATTCACATTATAATGAAATCATTGTTACAGGGTCAAAGGAGGAAGGAAAGTCCTTCCAACATTCACATTATAATGAAATCATTGTTACAGGGTCAAAGGAGGAAGGAAAGTCCTTCCAACATTCACATTATAATGAAATCATTGTTACAGGGTCAAAGGAGGGAAGGAAAGTCCTTCCAACATTCACATTATAATGAAATCATTGTTACAGGGTCAAAGGAGGGAAGGAAAGTCCTTCCAACATTCACATTATAATGAAATCATTGTTAGGGTCAAAGGAGGGAAGGAAAGTCCTTCCAACATTCACATTATAATGAAATCATTGTTACAGGGTCAAAGGAGGAAGGAAAGTCCTTCCAACATTCACATTATAATGAAATCATTGTTACAGGGTCAAAGGAGGGAAGGAAAGTCCTTCCAACATTCACATTATAATGAAATCATTGTTACAGGGTCAAAGGAGGGAAGGAAAGTCCTTCCAACATTCACATTATAATGAAATCATTGTTACAGGGTCAAAGGAGGGAAGGAAAGTCCTTCCAACATTCACATTATAATGAAATCATTGTTACAGGGTCAAAGGAGGGAAGGAAAGTCCTTCCAACATTCACATTATAATGTTATTTCTTTTTTTCCTGCTGACTCTGGGCCACATCACAAGGCTCCAAGGTCCGCATTTGGCCCGCGGGCTGCCAGTTGGACAGCCCTGTTCTAAGTAATGTAATCAATGCTCTTTGGGTGATTGAGGGTGGTACTGTGTAAATGGCTCAGTCCTGTTGACCGATTATGGAGTTTTTCGAAATACAAAATGTTATTGGTGTTTTTGCAGCCTCTTACTAATAAAAGTGCTTCTGAAGGCAGTGAAGTGGTGCTTAGCTGCACCCTTCCTGCTTTTCCTCATCCTGACAAAATTGAATGGTTTTGCAATGATGTGAAAATTCAGCCATCTACTGACTATACAGTATCTTTTCGCCAAGGCATCTGTTCTCTGACAATAGCAGAAGCCTTTCCAGAAGATTCTGGTCAATATTCATGTGTGGCCACATACAGAGGAGAGCCTCCAGTGTCAACATCAATGGAGCTGCAGATTCGAGGAGGTAAATAATTATAAGTTTACACATGAGATAATTTTCTATTCCAAGTTCCTGGTTTTAAGCATGCTGTTTACAAATTTGTTAGTTTATCAGATTGTGTGATTTCATTTGTAGCTTCTGCAGGTCTAAGGAATTTGACAAAGTGTGCTCCTGTTTTCGAGAAAACAATGACTAATCTGCTTTTGCGCCCTGGATATGATGCTTTTTTTGAGTGCAAAGTGACGGGGAATCCACCTCCAGAAATAATTTGGACTCGCAGAGGACATCCACTTTGGGACAAGAACCGGTAATATGTCGAAATCAAAAGATTACTTAAATGACTTTTAAATGTTGTGAATTTTATATACTGAGTATGATGACTAATCAGACTGGTGATGCAGTCACTGGTTGTTGGGTATAGTTAAGCAAATGATGCTTGAAGTGTGGGCTCAGGGTCAGATTCAGAGCAGAGGGGGCTTGAAGATGGAATGCTGGGACATGGAAGTGAGCAGCATGTGACAACAGATGATGGATGGTACCAATTTCAAAAGGAGCGTAAGAGTTCACTGTAGTCTGACTTTTCATTGACTTTTCTTGGATTTGTTCAGTAAGGGCTTTGTTTAACATAAAGACAGGGTTATCTGTTTAGTTGAGATGATCAATCTTAGGTGTGTGTGTGTGTTGCTACAGCAACGCTTAAAACTCTAGGCTTAATGTAACCTCACTTGATCTTAATTACTATGGTGTTGGTATTTGGTCAATTAAATTTTCAGCTATTATTCAACATATGATCAAGAAACTGGAATATCAACTTTAAAAATAATTAATACTAATAGTGAAGATGAGGGTGAATATGTTTGCCGTGCAGTCAATAGCATTGGAGAGAGCTCAACATCGTCAGCTTTGCTGAGTTCAGGTGAATGCTTGAATTTACCTTATTACTTATTTATTTTGAATTTAAGAAATCCATATGCCTTATTTGCTTCAGTTTTATTATAAAAAGCTGGTTGTTCCAACAAAAGACATTACTTTGAGGTTACATGTTGTCACCAGATAAAGACTGGTGCAAAATTTTAAATCTGAATGATTTATTTTGTGTGACTTGTTAGCTTGAAAATTTGCTAAATTTTGGTCTATTCTACATGGATTTCATAACTTGTTAAAAGTTTTGTTATCAACAAAGATTTGTTATTGGATTAAAAAGTTAGTGTTGACAGATGTTTCAATTGACAATTTACGCAGAGCATTTCCAGCAGTGGAAGTCAAATATTTTGGAGTTGAAAGGGCCCCCTGCAGCTCCTCCTCCTCCTCCACCTCCAGGAGGACTGTTTCTTCATTCGAGTCGAACTGTGGACCAGGAAGGTGAATGGAACCAAGGAGGAGAGGTTAGCGAATGATGAATTAATGATATCAACCTGTTATTCACCATAAATAATTACGGTAGAATGCAGAACATAAGCGTAACAAATGCTGAGCTACAGTAGAACAAATATGAATAACATAGAAAAATCAGCAGCAGAATTGCATGCAGTGACTGAAAGATTACTTTGCACGTGGACTTGATGAAATTGACAAAACAGACTATGAAATAAGACACCTTTTGCCGAAAACAGCACTCTACTGATGCATTGTTATATATGAACTTTTTTGGAGAAATTTTCTTATTTCACTTGCAATCAACTTAGCTGAATATTTTTTTTGCAGTTCAAAGTCTCAAAGTTTGAGAAAAACTTGATGAGAGAGATCGACTACCGTGAGAAGAAGTTTTCAGGCAGAGATTTTGAGCCAGAAGAGCCGGAAGATAATGGTTCAGCTCTGGAACAGAGCAGATCTGTACCTTGTTTTATCCAGAAACCACAGCGAACTTCGCTTAGAGAAGGTTTTGATGCTATCCTGACTTGCAGTATCAGTGGAAGCCCTCTGCCAAACGTAGGCATTTGCAGTGACTGTCTATTACATACTGTATGAAGGTTTTCTTATTAATTGATCAAATAAGATGGCCTATTACTCGAAAGAGCTGTAATTAAGTTAAATTTGTGAAATTTGAACTAGGAAACTAAAAAGGCCAGATTAGTAAACTATAGATGATCATACTAAGGTTGGATACAAAGAACATATAACAAATGAAGAACTTAGAGAGAACACTGCAACTGAGCATCATGGAAGTCATCAGAAATAGAAGAATGAAATGGACTGGACACATACTCAGAATGGAAGAAATAAGAATCCCAAAATGAATTTTCAACTACAAACCAGAGGGAAGAAGATCTAAAGGAAGACCGAAAAGACGATGGATGGACGGATTGGAAGAGGATCTGCACATGGCAGGGCTGAATCTCAATGGAAAAACTGATGGAAGACACCGAATGACTTTGGAAATAGCAAAGGACAGAGAAATTTGGAGAGATGTCATGGAGAAGTCAATAGCTGGACACAGCTGGAAGACGAAGACCTGACCTGACCTGATAGATGATCATAAAATGTATATTTGTTTCATCACAATCAGCTTCAGTTTCCAGTTATCCAGGATTTTCATATTTCCATGGGGTAATAATTATATTGTAAGTAGTCAATAACAACAGGAAACTTAAATGGCAACATTTGCACTGGGCATGAATACATTCACAATGGGCATTGGATAGAGAACTTATAAAGCAGGAGAACAAATTTTTGAATTTGTTTTTTGCTATGTGCTTGATATTATGTAGAACTTTATACAAGAAGAAAGAATTATTGCAGTGATAGACAAATGAAACAAAGTTCTAATTTTGAATTATGTCAATTATCACTGGCTGGAAAATTCAAGCTTAGAAAGAATTTACATGATGCAAGGATTGAAATATGAAAGACGAGACAATTAAGAGAGGACTGTGCTGCAGAGGTTACTAAAATTCAATGAAAAGGTCAATTGCAGTATATGATTAAGTTGTCAAGTTTATAAAGAGACAGAAAAGAAAGGGAGGTGATGGGAATCATTTGTGGTATTGGATTGAAAGAAAGAATATCCAGCAACAGGAAGCGGCTTGGAACAAAGATATTGCAGATATTGTACATGTGTAATAAAAGAACCAAATGGTTTGGACATACAGAGTGGAATGAGTGTGAGAACTGGGTCAGGTTAGGGGTCACTTGTTATTAAGCATTGGGGAAGAATGACTGCACAAAATGACTGTATACAATTTGGATGGAAATACCTAATAGAGAGAGCGTTGAAGAAACTCTGAGTTAAATAGACATTGTGCTCAAAATAGAAATCTAAAAAAGAATGCTAATATCTGGTTGGTCTTGTGTCTAGATTGCAAATCTGAAATAGGATCAACGATTTTTATTATTGGTCTGCAACAGCAGTGTTACCTGTGTGCGCTTATGTGTGTGTGTGTGTGTGTGTGTTTGTGTGTGTGTGTGTGGCAGAGTATAATATAATTAATAAATTGTTCTTTAGATTCAGTGGTATGTGATTGTGTCCATGTGTGTGATGCAGTTGTGTGTGCATTCATTCTCCTGTCATTACACCTGCTGTGCCACGAACATCATCGGTCGTGACACTTGCTCAGCAGAACTTTACATTGAAGGGGAGGGTCCGATTGATGAAACTTCTTATGTTTCCGCTGAGGCTTTGAGAAAAATTGTGGGGTATGTTGCATGTAGTTTATATATATATATATTGTCACAGATTGTCTGTGCTATTGTTTTATAGTGATATAGTTTCTATTGTAAGATGCCAATTTAGTACTTTCTCTTTACTTAGTCCTTCAATGTCTTGAAGTGGTCAGGCTCATCTTGCTAGCATATAATCCCAATTGATATGTGAAAACAGCCCAATTACTGTGGAAGAAAGACCATTCAATTTTTAAAATTTCTAAGCAGTTTTTTTAACAGCCATACCACTGTTAGACACCACAGTGCTGAGATGTTTGTGCTCAGTGTAGCTATACGAGGTTCACATTTGACTTGCAATCTATTTAAGTATTAAATACAGTGAAAGAAATTTTTTTAAATGTAAATATATAAAAATGACTAGACTAAAACTTGAATAGCTGAAGATAGGTATAAGAGTAGAGGACTTATAATAAGATGGAATCCAGCCAATGTTGGTGCCCTGTTTAACTGAATAGTGTGATTGATTTATATTTGTATAACTTTAGACCTTTTTAGACCTTTTTAGAAATTTTGATGAAAGAAGAAATTCTGCACGCATTAGAAGAGATGAAAAACAACAAAGCAGAAGGAATGGACCACATACCAGCAGAAGCAATAAAGATACTAGGAGAGAATTTATGAAATCTGCCAACAAATCTATATGACAGGAGAATGGCCAAACGATTTTCTACAATCAATAATGATTCGATTAAAAAGAAAGTAAATGCAATGGAATGCGAGGACCATAGAACTATCAGTCTATTGTGTCATGCGAAGATAATACTCAAGGTCATTACATAAAAAGAGTACAAGCGAAAACAGATGCAATAGGATTCCTTGGTGAGGATC
Source organism: Metaphire vulgaris (assembly GCA_018105865.1). Classification (NCBI taxonomy): domain Eukaryota; kingdom Metazoa; phylum Annelida; class Clitellata; order Crassiclitellata; family Megascolecidae; genus Metaphire; species Metaphire vulgaris. The sequence continues at coordinate 8,337,742 of CM030837.1, forward strand.
AGTTTGGGTTTCGGAAGGGAAAGGAACACGGGATGCAATCGGATGCTTAAGAATGCTAAGTGAGAGAAGACTTCAAAATGGAAAAATATCTCTATATGCTTCCGTGGATTAATGAAAAAAGCGTTTGACAGAGTAGATTGGAGGATTTTGATGAGAGCACTGAAAAGGGTGGGAGTGGATTAATCCAGAAGACTGATAGCAAAAACATACCTTGGACAGTCAGTGTGTGAGAAAAGGGAGAACATTCAATTTTGATTGGGAGAAAATGTCCACTTCACAGCTGTTGTTTAACATATACATCGAAGAATTAGTACAAGAGGCGATGGAGAATACAGATAAGGGAGTAAAAGTCGGAGGAGTACTACTAAAGTGCTGAGATCAGGCCATGCTAGCAAGCAATCAAAAAGGGCTTGGAAGTAATGGATAAACTGATACAAGTGTCAGAAAAGTATGGAATGAGAATCAATACAAAAAGACTAAAGTTTGGTAATAAGTAAAAAAAGAAGGAATGAGAGTAGACATAAAGGTTTACGGACAGATCATAGAGCAAGTGAAGGAATTTAGCTATCTAGGAAGTCTGATAACAACTGATGCCAGATGCAATAAAGAGATAAGAAGACGTATAGCAATAGCAAAGGAAGCTTTTACAAGAGAAAGGAGCTGATGCAAAGTAAACTAAAACTAAACCTAAAAAGAGATTGGTAAAAACATTGATATGGGGTGGAACGTGGACAATGAGAAAGGAAGATATTTTTAGAGGCTTTTGAAATGGATTTGGAAAATGAAAAGTAAAATAAGACATTGAATAGATGAGGAAGAAAGAAGCCTGATAACAATCCGGAAAAGGACTTATGGATGGGACATGTCCTGGATGACTCTCTACTAAGAACAATAATCGAAGGAAAAATGGAGGGAAAGAGAGTGAGAGTTTGTCGAGAAAGATGATGTTGGAGTGGATGATGAATAAAGGATTCAGGAACTATTTGTGGAGAAACTGGATACCTGGACCTTTAGAAACCTGAACTTTAGACCTGTGGTGATATGGCTTCTGTATTGAAATTAAGATTATCATGGAGCTCTCATGATCTTCACTACATGTTTTAAAATTGGATTCATCTTTTTAATTGTTTTAGAATTTTTTTAGCACCATTAAAATGTTTTTAGATTTAAAGATTACATGCATTTGCATTGATTAGTTACAGAAAACTATACATTTTAATCAGTTTTCCATTCACTTAGCCACAATGTTATCTAGTTAGTTAGTTTGCCAAGCCAACAGTGGACCATTGCACCACCTTGAAGCTATGTCGATTCCAGAAGCTTTAACAATGGTGCTGTTATCTTGTGTATCCACAGTTGTTGAGGCAGTAATAGCCAACATGGTTTTAGATTGGAACTTAATTTGTGAAGAATAGAATTTTTCCCAAGTTACTTGAATGAATACAGATAAATCACTTGCATGCCTTCAATTGTTTTGACATGTTGCAGTTGTTATATTATATTTTAGACAACCACAGCTGCCAAAATCTGATGTGGATGAAGAGCCAGGAGGTGTTTCAGAGCTTTATTCTGCACCCGTATTCTTATCAGTGCCCTCTGATCTTGCTGTTAATGAGGGTGAAACCGTACGTCTAGACTGTCGACCTGCTGGCCGTCCTCTTCCAGATATTCAATGGTTTCTTGATGGAAGACAAGTCTTTGATGACCGCTCTCACAAGCTTGTCGTGAACCAAGATGGCATTCATTCTCTCATATTCGATCCGGTTTCAGCAAAGGATAACGGAATGTACACTTGCATTGCAAAGAACAAAGGAGGGGAAACGAAATTTAGTCTAATGTTCTCAGTAATGCGTAAGAACCTCTCTTTTTAGACCTTCTACTCTCTTAGAAAATATCTTACAAGAACTCTTGAGTGATATTATGCACCTTTATCTCTGTAGTTTCTTAAAGGATATCATGATATTTCAAGAAACAGTTGCATTGGTGGTAATTTTCATATTTGTTCAACATGGGATAGTTACCATGTCTATGTATCTGGATTTTAACCATTATAAATCATTGCTATGTGCAGAAATTTTATCAGTTCTAGCTGATTTGTTTTATTAAGATGTGACAAAGGATTTCCTTGCTTAGTTTTTTGCTCACTTTTGTTTCTGCAGCTCGTCCTGTGTCTTCAATTCCCCGATTTTCTGTACGCTTAATGAATCAAACTGTCCAAGAGGGAATGCCTGTGACATTCATGGTGGATGTTAGTGGATTTCCAGTGCCTTCACTCAACTGGCAGAAAGATGGACAAACAATAAAAAATGATCCGAGATATGATATCCGGAGTGATGGTGGAAAGTCGACTCTTAACATCAGTTCAGTGTCACAGGATGATAACTCTTGGTTTCAGTGTACTGCAGTTAATATAGCAGGAACTGCAAGTAGCAGATTACGACTGACTGTTGTTCCAAGTAAGATGATAAATTTAGATTTTAGTATTTCATATTTCATGTATCATGAATTATTAAATGTGTCAAGTACTATTTTGTTTTTAGTCTGGTATTTCTTGTTTTTTTAATAAGCAGCCTCAATGAAAATTGTCACCTTACTTGATTTTTCTCAGAAGTTAATAATATGACTTGTTATGTCTTGAGGAAACGTTTTAAACTATAAATTCATCTTTATTCAAATTTATGCATCTTAAATTTACTTTAGGAGATTGATTACATTTTTAAGACATCTTTTGTATTGATATGTTACAAGATGAATGTAATTGTAGCATATGAAGTATGCAGTTGTTTGTTTCATTGAATAATTTTATTTGCTTTTTATGAACTGTATTTGAAAATTTTAATGGTTTGTGATGTTGAAAGGTTGCCAGTTTGTATTAAAATTTAGTTTTGCTCATATATTTAGGAATTAGAAATGGTTTATTATTAGAATAATATTACAGTAGTGTTTGTCTTTATAGTTGAGACTGAGAAGAAACAATGGAATACATTTCGAGGAACAAAGTCGCAGTAAGAAATCATTTTTTAGAATAACTAGAACATTTCTTGATATCACAGACTTTGTCAACGTAGTCACGGTCTGAAATCTTTGATACTGATTACATTTTATTGCTGTTTATGATTTATTGCAGTTATTTTTTAAAACTAACAATATCTTTCATTAGTTAGTAGTAGTAAAGGAACTGGATTAAAATATATGGCCAGTCTGAACCTTGATATAAAAACATTTAAATATAAAATATGAGGAATAAATTGTTCATTTAGCATATAAAATTAAAAACTAAATTCTGTTACTATAGTCTATGTTCAGTATGCTATAGATTGTGTAAATTTTCATGAAGATTTAAAGATTCGTAAACCTGGGTTGGTTTAATTTGATAGTTGATTGAAGCTGATGAAAACTAAAATGGCTTGTAAAGCTAATTTATGTTTTGGATTTCTTAGCTCTCTTTCACATGCAACATCAAAGTTCGCTACCAATGATGACAGAAGGTCGGGCTCAATTACTGCCTCTGGGCCTTCTTATTCCAAAGTGAATGCATTTTCAACAGTTTCATCAAAGATAAAAAGTTCTCCAAAGCAGTCATCTTTAATAAAACATCTTCAAGAAGATGAAAGGTTTGATTAATGTTGCTTTGCCTCTATGCTAATTCTTAATTTTTGACTCAATTTGTTTCTTGCCTTTCTCTTAACTATTTAATGTATTATTATATATAATACTCTTGGGATCTTGGGTAAAGCCCTTTACCCATTCTCAAATGATTGTGATAGAGCACTTCCTCTCAAGTTGGTTTTTTGTTTAATTTGGTAATCCCCAAGGATCATTCCTGGATACATTAGAGTCACTTGTCCTTCACTTTCAATGTCTGCAGCCAAATCCTTGGTTCATGCCTTTGTTTCCAGTAGATTAGACTACTGAAATGCACTTTGCTTTGGTCGTCCCAAAAGCTACCTTTCTACTTTGCCATCTGTGCTAAATGCTGCAGCTTGTCTTGTGGCCAAGCTGGAACACATCAAGGTTTTATGCTGACCACCCTGCATTGGTTTCCAGTTTCCAATGGCTTTGAATTTAAACAACTAATTCTTGCATCTGCAGCATTTCTGTGACCAGGTAAATTCCTATATCATTTTTTTTCTTTTGCACTGCCTTTTCCCTTTGTTTCACGTCACCATAGGGATGTTCAAGTGCCTAGATGACGTTGTTAATAAAATCTGAAATTTATAAATTTGTGCTGTTTAACTCTTTAAGCCTAGGTCCAGGGTTTAATGGGTCAACGGAATGTCGTCCTCTGATTTTTAAAAATTCAGTTTGAAGGTTTAAATGAATTGGTTAATAGCACGTCATGCTACTTTTTTGGTTATGCTGACCAGTGATGAATTTATAGTTATTTAAAATTTATGGTTATTTAAAATTGTTTTGCAGTCTAAATGCACCAAGTAGTCTGTTGGGTGGTGGTGATTCTAAAGTTGCGGAAAGTACTACTCTTCCGCTGTTTGTGACAAAGCCACTGCCTTTGGTGACTGTGACGGAGAACCAGTCTGTTAATTTGGAGTGTCGTCTCACTCCAATTGGTGATCCTACCATGAAGGTTGAATGGTATAAAGATGGAATCATCCTCAAACAGGGTCTGTTTGTATGATACTCCTCGTGAAAGTCTGAGATGTATTGGAAATATTTAGATTAAATGGTTGATTAAGGTCATTTATTTTTCATGTAGAATTTGTTATCTTAATATTTTAGTAGATTATAAAGCCCTAGAATTTTTCTTCAAATATACATTAAGTTGAATCACTGTGGAGTTTTAGCAATATGCATCATGTAAAGGGAACTTGATTCTTACCTTGATATTATAAAAATGTTTAAGCCATTTGAATTGATTTTCTCAAAGCTCTAAAGATATGCATTTGTCATACAGTGAGTCTTTTTAAAACAGGTCATCGCTTCCAACAGAAGTTTGACTTTGGTGTTGCCACATTAGCAATTCTGTATGCATATCCTGAAGATTCTGGAACGTATGAATGCAGAGCTGTTAACAGGCTTGGCACCAATAATGTTCAGACTCAGTTACGTTGCTCAGGTAAAGACGCTCTAAGAGTGATTTTGTAGTTTTTGTATTCATGATATAGAAAGAAATGTCATTTTCAGATATAATTTGGTTTTCAGATTTGTCACCCTTTGTTAGGTCGGTGTAATTAATAATTTGATAGAGTTGTTGTCATCAATGGACATTTGCATATAATGTGCACGGAGTGATTATGTTTACAGGTAAAGAATCGATTGTATATGATACTCAACATCACTCAGGAACAGAAGGAATTCGAAAACTGAAGGAGTTGGAAAATAATAGGTATGTGTCATTGGAATGGACTGTGCAGTTCAGATGTTTAACTGTTGGTAGTAGGAAATAAAAATTAGTTAATTGAAGTGAAATAAGAAATTGGTTATGGTAGTGTTTCTGCTATGTAGATATCTGTTTATGATAGAATCCGAGCATATTGACTTGTGTCAGATTGTATTGTGTGCTTGTGGTCACATTTCTACTTGATTAGTTAAGTCTGCGTTATTGAGAAAATTTCTGTAACCCAACTTATCATTAAATTCAATGAAATTATGTCAATGAGCATACTTATTTTAAAATATTCTTTACTAGAAAAGGATTAACAAGTTATTATTTTTAGTGCGGATGATTAATCCTCAACCTTACTTTTTATAGGGTTTCTTTCAGAAAAGACTTTGATTTTTTTGAATCTGTTGAAAGTTTTGAAAATACTTTGGAGATTTATTATTGGAATACTGTTATTTCAGTGAAATGCGATTCAGTAAAATTATTTCTCACAATGTTACTGAAATTGTCTATTGTGTTAAAACAGAGAGTTGGCAGCTCCAGTTAAGTTGGCAGAAGAGTCTTCTGGACCAGTTCCTCCATGTTTTGATCTGATGCCTGAAGATGCTCGAGTGGAAGAGGGAGATGTAGCTAAGTTTGTTGCAAAAGTGAGCGGAAATCCAGTTCCACGAGTCACATGGTGGCACAATGATTCCATAGTATTTGAAGTAGGCATCTGCAGTGTTTTCCTCAACATCTCTACTTCTTTCTATTTATAATTAGTGTAATTTTAAGTGATGAGCCTGAAGTCTTTATGCAAATGTACAAGTTTTCAGGTATCATTTTCGAATGTTATTAGAGTTTTTCTAGGTTGACCATAATAATCAACATTGAATTCACAATTGATGCCATAGGTAAGAAATGGTATTACTTAAATGTGAGTCTGAAATTCTGGCTACCTAATCAGAATTCTGTTTTGAAATAATTCTCTCAACAGACCATCATTGCATGCTTCATTTGTCCACTTCTGCGACTGCGACTGCACCATGTTTTACCAGTCTGAACTAAACAAAGACTTGTTATTATTTCTGCACCTAATGCAGTCCACTTGCATTGCTACATTCACTCTTCCATGCAGAACATTTAGAAATCAGAGGTTTCAAATTTCTTACTGCCTAGGATAAGTTGCTTTCATGTACAATTGATGCTTTACTTCACCTTCTTACTATGGCAAATAAACTTGGAAATATTTTGGATTTTTTGTTTGATTTCAGTCCTTTACCAAAGTTTCTAGACTAAATGGTTGGCTAGTAAATAAAGTCAATTAATGTCCACAACAAATATAAGAGTACTTAACCATTTTAGTTGTTAGATTTAATGGTGGGTAGCAATAATTTATTATTATACCAGATTAAATGATGGTGTTAAGCGCTGCTTGTCATATATAATGTTATACCTAATATTATGCCAGTGAAGATGGAAAAAGAACATGGGGACAGTTGTTGAAAGCCACCATGAAGCTGTGCAAACTCAACCCTAAAGACTTGACAATGATAGGACATCATGCTCAGTATGCAAGACTGAGTTGAAAACTTTGAAAGGGACCATTATTCTATAAAGTTACCTGCCTCTGGTGACTACAAATGTGACATATGTGGGCGTTTTTGCTTATCACGAATCGGGTGTTGATTAGTGAGATCCGTCATACATACCATAGATACCATACATGTGCTGGAAGTGAAAGAGTTAATTAGAATTGGTTGGACTTGGGCAATTAGAATTAGTCAGTCAAAAAGTCAAAGTTCTTTCTGAGCCTCGTGGGGACTTGTAGGACAGTGCTGATCTCCGTTGCTATAGCCCTCAGCCAGGCATGCAGTGCCACGGATACAGGGCTAGTGCACATAGCATACCTGTTTGACTTATCGCAGCTTTTTACCACTGCTCCTCATTTTACCACTGCCCTCTAGCGAGTAAGACTGAGTTGACCTTAGGGCTCCTGCAAGTCTTGAACCCACAACCTTCTGCTCCATCATCCAATGTTGTTACCACTCTGCTAACTTCCAACCCTATTAGAATTATCAAAATATATCAAGCTAATTAATTAGAATTAGAATTTGATCCATGCTAATTTGATTGGAATTAGAATTGACAGCAAGAAGTGTATTATAAAATTTCATGAAATTACCATACAGCATTAGAATTAGAAGTTCAATTGCCCATCATTGGTTTTGCACCTGTTGCAAAGTGCCACTTGGTCTATGATCGTCTGTGACTGCGCGAAATGCTTTTTCATCTACAAATGTGGATTGATTTGCTGGCTCCTAGACATTGATCATGCAGTTCAAGTAACTATCAATTTTTTCCCATTAGAGTTCACGTGTTCATGTGCGCTATGATGGATTGATGCACATTCTTGAAATAACTAAGGCTCGAGAGTATGACAATGGAACTGTACGGGTTGTGGCAAAAAATTCTGCTGGCGAGGCAAGTCAGAGTTCAGCTGTGACTGTTGTGCCTCGTGCTGACCTACGATCTCATCTGAAACAGCCTTCAAAATGTAAGCCAAGCTTTGCTTTTGATTCACCATAAAAACAGAATTCTTATGACATTGCATTGAAATATTGTTTCATGTCATGAAATTCAAATTTTAATTGATTACAATTTCATTCTACTACTGGCTGGATGAGTCTTATTTTAATTAAGCCATTTGAATTAAAATATCAGATGATGAAATTGTTGATACTCATTCATTGAACTTTGGTTGTTAGCTGAAAAGGAGCTAAACTGGACAAAACCCTTTGAAGAACGAAGTACTGAACTTGATCTTGCACTTAAAAAGCCAAAGGCTACTGTCATAGAACTGAGGAACTTTGAAAGAATTAGGAAAGTGTTTTAGTCAACTAGATGAAATACAATACAAGGAAATACAAGGAATGATGTCGGGAACTAGACAAAGAGGTCGACCAGGGAGACGATGGGCGGATGACGTGGAAGAGTGGACAGGAATGAAAATGTCAGCAGCAGTCAAGAAGACAGAGGATCGACATGGTTGGAGGAAAAAAATTCATGCTGTCACCTTAACTTCAGTTCATGAAGGAACAAGAAGATGATGATGATGATGATGAGATGAAATATCGTCTTATGACATAAAGTATTATATTGAATATGATTGTTTTGTGTACTGGTTCTTTATTTTTTAAAATTGGTTTTAGTGTTAATTGAATATGGAATATAGTGTAGTGTTATAGTGACCTGCCAGTACACAAATTGCCAATATGCCAGTTAATTTGAGCGTTAGTTTCTTTTGTTAATAATTGTAAATGTATTTTAACAATAACAACTTTTTATTGCTAAAACTTATTTACAGTGTATTTATTATGCATTGTATAATATTAATATCTTTACGTTGTGGTGTTCGACAGTCGCACAAGACAGAGCACATTCGTATCATGATGAAGGCAGGCAGAAGGCCTTAAGTGATATTAACCTGAAGCATGCAGATTTGTCGAGGGCAGATACCAACAAAGAGCTGCGGCTTCACGATCCAAATATTCACATTGATTCAGAAGCACATGTGGCTCGTGCTCGAGCATTGTTAGATGTCAATGAACCTGGTTCAAGAAACAAACAAAAGAAAGACAGACCAGTAATCACAAAACATCTAACTGATCTTGAAGCAACTGAAGGAAAGCCTGTTAGGTGAGCATCTCTTGCCATTCAGAGAGAGACTTTAATTTTTTTTTATATATTTACATATTGCTTGAAAAATCAGGAACTTTGTGAGTGAATATAGCAATGTCAGTGAAGTTAAATGCATGGCTGTCATTTTAAAAATGAAATTGCAGCATAAAATGTTCTTTTACATTGTTTTGCTTTAGTTCTGCTTTATCAGTGTTGATTTGCTTTTAAAGAATTCATCTTGGATATAGTTTTTTCAACATCTATTCTCTATGCTTTATGCTGTACAGTTAACATTATTATGTCTTTTCTTTCAACAGATTCATGTGGCTATGAAAAAACTGTTTAGAATGTACTAGTTTTCAGACTTTAAATATAAGGTATTTTTACGGAATCGCCCTTTCAGAGCAACAGCTGAAGAGTGATAGCGTGAGAGCATGCAAAGTTTTAAAGGTCTTTAAAATTTTGATCTTTGTGATTTTGTAATTTGACAATATGTTCTTTTTTGCATTTGTGAATTGAAGACTTGAGGTCAACTTTGTTGGTGGAGATTCCATTCCAGAAGTAACCTGGTTTCGCAATGGAAAAGTGATCAAGTCTTCTGAAGAGTTTCAGATAACCAGCTCAGACCACCAGAGCACTTTAATCATTCCTGACACTTATTTGGATGACTCTGGAACATTCACGATGCGTGTGACGAATCATGAGGGGATGGCCGAAACTACCTGTATATTGTCTGTGAAAGGTTAGCAAACTTAAAGACATTTTGTAACTCTCATAATTTTCAGTTCAATTTATTGTAAAAGTTCTTGCCAAAATTTAATTAAGAATTTTTTGTTTAATGTATTAAGATATAACTAAAATTCATTGTTTCTATATATAAAAATTGTTCAATAAATGCTGATTGATTTTTTTATTGAAAACTTGATGTCAATTTAATTATATAAACCTTCCTTTAGTATTCAGGATTAGTTTATATCTGTTATTGGTTCCAGTATTTTGACATGCACATAAATTTTATTGGATGTAGTTAAGTATTCACTGTATCATGGCTTTATTCGTAGCTTACTAAATAAAATTTGAATAAACATTAGCTTCAAGAGATTTTCTCTAACTTTATGAATTTTTGCAAATCTTTTTGAATTCTTTTTATTACTGTTAATAGTATTAAGTAATAGTAGCAGTAATATAATTTTTATGAAATGCCCCATTCACATCTTCAAATATAGCCTAAGGCCAGCCACAATGCTGTTATTTTCCATATTCAGATGAGCAAAACTTGTGGTTATGTAAATGATGTTTGTAGCTGATTTAAGAATATAAAACTTTGAGCTAAGAATAGTGCATATGAATTTTAAGTTTTCTAATTAATTGAACCCAGCTGTTTGGTGTTGTATGACCAGTTCTTGTCAGAACACCAACGTTAAGCAACGTTGAACATACTTGGATGGGGGGTGACCATCCCGGGGTTCTAATCATGGTGCCGGCGGCCAACAAGCCATTCATTGCTTAGGCGTCAATAAAAATTGGTAGCAGTGCTAAGCTGTGAAGGTAAAATGCAGGTCTAGAGAAAGTAATGGCAAGCTACTCTAGATTAATGGCATAAGCCACCTGCGTCGCTGCTTGCCTAGTACCGGAGATCAGCGCCGGAAACCCTATTCTCGTTTGAGTATGGGACTACCTTTATCTTTTTAATTAATCGAGTGATATCTTGTAAATTATCTGAAATTATTTTATATAAGTAAAGAGTAAAGACTTTTTGTTTATTGAATATTAATTAAGACGCCATTTTCTGTATTCTGCCAACAGCATCAACAGAAGTCTTTGGATGAAGTTCGAATAGTTCCAAAATTCTTAACTCCGTTAAAGTCAATCAGTGTCACCAGTGGAAGCAGAGCTGTCTTTGAAGCAAATATAAATGCCAATCCATCGCCAAATGTACAATGGCTGTTCAATGGACAGCAGTTATATGAAAATTACCACATACAGGTATATTAGTGTGGAGGTTTATTTGTTAGTTCATAAATCAACTGCAACAGAACATTACACATTTTCAAGACTTCAAAATGTGTAATTCATGCACAATAATGTAAGGACAGACAAACAAAAGTGTACACATTTTCATGTGTAATTTTATCCAGATATGGTGGCCAAACTATGAACAGAAATTAATTGATAGAGGCTAGGAAAAGTATGCTAGCATTTGGTTCAGTGAAGAAGTTAATTTTTATATTTTCTGCTTTTGGAGATGTCTGTATTTTGAGTGCTGCTATAATTAGAGCATTACTTTGAATCTAGCTGAATCTTTTGATGAAAATTGCTATGATGTCATATGTTCAAGAAATCATGGCATTTCTTATGTGAATTAATGTAAAAACAGAGTTTGCTTTACTATTAAATAATAGTATAGTATTAAATAATAGTATAGACTGACAGGATGAAAAGAGTAGGATTCATAATATGGATATCATACATCTTGATCCTGCAAAAGCTTTGTCAGAGTTTTTTCAGTTATTTTGAAATAAAAGTTTCTAGAATTGATGTGATGGTCAAACTCCTGGATGGCACAATTAAAATAGCATTCTGTTAGCCTTTGTCAGATGGAAATTGGGTTTTATGCTTCTTGATTCTGGCGCACTATGCTTAATACATAAGGTTCAGCTAGCTTACATGTGTTAGGTATTACCAATTTCAAGACTACATGCTAGTAAGGTTGTATGGAGTGTGATGTGAATGCTGAATAAAATCGCCCTCTTGTTATTTTACTTGTATTGTGCATTTATTTAGCTCACACATGTTGGAAGTTGTCACATACTTACAATACCTGGTGTAAGAAAGGACGATGTAGGACTGTACACCTGTCGCGCAACAAACAATTTTGGTGGCGTTGAGTGTACGGCTGAGTTAATAGTTGATGGTAGGTGATAAAACTCCTTAAGTTTTTTAGTTTTACGAATGGTGTGTGAGTTATGCAAATTATTCATTTGCATTTCCATTTGCTGTGTCAGGTATCTCCTTTTTTATGTTAGTGTTTTACATTTTTTTATGTTTGTATTTATTCTGAGTTTATTTATGAGACACTTTGTTGTGTAACAATTATAAACTTTATGAAACTCTGATTCCTGCATATATTAACTAATGTTGAATTGTTCCATTCAAGTATCTTTTTCATGTTGAATGCTCACTGTTAATATACTGGTTTCAATATTAGAGTTCATGCAATGCTTCAGCTGTACATTTTCAGAGCTGGCCACAATTGGCAAATTGTCAGGAATTTGGTTGAAATATTTGGTACAGTAGCTGAGGCAGTTCCAATATCCTTGCTTAATCCCAAAATTCAAAGATCCAGATAAAATTTTGAGAAGGGAGGGCACTTATCCATAAATTTTCAGCATTCAGTAAAAGAAGAAATTCTACTGCATTAGGTGATATCTCCATAATTTGAATCTCAAATGCCTTCGTGTCTTATTTGCAGTACTTTTTCTTAATTCAGTCTGAAGATGATGTTGACTAATTAGAAATAGCAATATAAAATTGCAAAATAAAATTGCAAACATGGTTACACAAATCAAAAGTTGGAAATTATTCATTATAATGATAAGTTGTAATAGAAGTATCCTTGTTCATAACAGGGAGACTGGTATCTTGGGTTTAGATTTTCTGTTATTATTAATCCTGTTACAAAATTTAATTTCAGTTCACTTTTTGTGCTATCCATGTACAATGTAGATGATAGATGAATTCCCCAGAAGTTTAGCTGCCATGCATTTTGTTTATGGCTTTTTTACATCATCCAAAATTTAAAAATTTGTGTGAAAACTGGTTTGCTCCATAAATTTGCCATGCTTTAAAAAGCGTGATCTTGTTTTATTAATAATTCTGTTTGTGGAGTTTTTAATTTTTGTGGTAATCTCTATGGTTCAGGGTTGAATCTGTAACCAGGATCTGCACATGTTGTGTTTTGTAACTTTTGCATTTGTGATAGGCACTGTTGTTGAGTGATTTTGTGTGTTTGTGTTTATTGCTTTGGTTTTTGAAGTTTTGGCTTTTTTAACAAAGACATTACCAGTGGTTCATATGTATTTAGCCTCAGCAAGCTTCTAAACTGTGTCTGCAGAAGTATGCAGTTCTATTTTGATTCATAATTCCTAGACATTTTGACCTGTTTTCAAATTTATTTCACTATTTCATTCTGTACTGAATTTACTACAAAATGATATAATAGTTTACTGCCATGCCATAATATTGTTGATACAGTATCTTGTGAAATTCAGTAGATCAGAATCCACATATTCCAAGATTCTGACCATGAAAGCAACAGTTTTTTTAAAATGGTCATTATATAACAAATTTAAGTTTAATTTCCACTACCATAAATTGTTAGTTACTTTGTTCAAAGTTTGTTGCACATCACATGTCCTCAGTCCTCAGTTATGTTAAAAACCCAAAATCCTTATATGTGTTAATTTAAAAGGACCCATTTAGCCTGAAAACATTAAAATTTAAATTTAGATCAGCTTGTAATTGCTGTTAAGTCAGATTAAACATTCAAATGTTTTATTCTGTTGGTATGATCTAATGCACAGAGATGATGCCACTTATCATTTATCACAGACTGTCTCATGTCTCACTATACAATGCTTTCATTCAGCGACTTCATTGACATTGTTTCACAAAGTTTGACTACAGCTTCATTTTGAACTGCTGGATGTGACAGTTTGATCTGTTCCATAACAAATTTCTTGCATTCTTATTGTACTTGAGCAGCACTGTCTTTATAGAATACCAACTAATGGAGACCCTACATATAGGCAACTGACAAGAAACTTTTGGTTTTCACTTTGAGGTAAATAATATATCAAATGATATATCAAATTTAAACACATGTATTTAAGTTGAACTGGTCCTTTGAAATTAATACATGTAAAGATTTTGACTTTTTAATGTAACCAACAACATGTGATGTGCAAATCTGTAACTAAAACATGGCAGTTTCACCATATCACTTTTTAGCAAATTTAGTTTTGAATCAAACGATGAATGAGGTTTGAAAATTGTTCCGTTGCTGGCATTTTAAATTCTTGATATACAATGTTTTACTGGTGTTTGAAGCAGAAATATGTGTGATTTCTTGTTTGAACTTCTTTATTACATTATCTTGTACTGAGTGATTTCATGGCATGGAATGCAGTTTTTGGATGGCTTGTCATTCCCACTTTGGCTTGAAAATCAATACGTCATTAGTCTGTCAGAAAAGGCAAGTACACTTTAAATAATATGTTTGTTGGTATTTTTAAAATTAAAAGCATTTGTTTTGTTAATAGTCTTATAGTCATAGGTTTTATGTGAGGTTGCATAACAGTAGTTGAAATACTAGTTAATCAGCTGACAATCCTGTGTTCTCACAGTTAACTGTAGCTGTAACTAAATACCTAAAATAACTGTAACTTAAAATGAAAAAGCATAACTATAACTGAATGTGTAACTGAAAAGCTACAACATAAATAACACTGTGACAATCTTATGCATCTCATTATAATATTTTCTTAATCTAAACATGGAAAACATTTTCTTGCATAATTCTTGAGTGATATTGTCCGACATCATAGACCAGGGATGGCCAGACTGTGTCTCACAAGCCATTTGCGTCTCTTCTAGCAGAATCTATGGCTCACAAAAAGTTTAAACATTTTTTTAAGCAGATTAACAAATCAATAGAAGTATACAATTGCCACATAACACTAATAATTTTGCCTGTTTACCAATTTTATATCATAGGTCCCATAAAAATAACAGCAGAGATTTAATACAATTTTGCAAAGAATTGGATCACACTATCTCGTTTTCATATCTAATTGTGGCAATATGGCTCCAAAATTTAATTTTTGAAAATTGTCATTTGCGGCTAGCATTCTCCATGGGTTTGGCCACCCTTGTCATAGACTATGCATGTACGCCTGGTAGTTGAGCTTTAGGATGAGCTAATGTAATTTGAAAGTCTGAAACTTTGTTAATGTGTTCTGCTTAAGCCTGAAAAATTGCTAAATGTACATGAAATTATTCGTAAGTAAAAAAATATTGTAAATTTATATAGCATTTGGAAAGTAGTACTGTACCGTAGTAGCTGCTTATTCTTATGTGCTTAATCTTTCAAGGTGGGTTGTCGGCTGGGCAAAGGTCAGTGTACCCATGATGCAGTTGTATGAAGACATACCCTCATGTGCTTATGATATCATTTTAGCTGGTTTCAATAGTATATTTATATTTTTATGATATTATTTGGCATTCTTGCATTAATTATGGATGGTTTACAAGCAGTCTGTGAGATTGACTCAAATCATTTAATCTCGTTTCTCAATTACAACTCAATTAAAAATCTCTTCTTTCATCTGAGTTTCTCGAGTAGCTTAGCAACTCAATTAAAACCGAAATACATGATTTGCAAACGTTACACGTCACATAATGCTTATTATTTGCCTTATGGCCCTCATTTAACCAAAGCAGAACACTAGATACAGTTACATATCAATTTCTTCGGATATTCAAGTGTATTCACGTGTAGTATAACAGAAGTTACAGAACAGAAACTATTTTACCGGTACTTGCAAAAAATTTTAGACTTGGCCCACTGTGGGCAAGATCTGAACTAAGGGGCATAATGATTAAGAATAACCTAAATAAGACTGTTTAATAATTAATTTATATCAAATAACAGTAGGCCAATTTTAATGAAATTCTTTGGTTATTATTTATTTATCTATTCTATTCTTTATTTAGTTATTCTATGCAAGTACTACTCGAGTTTCGGCGCAGCCCTAGTAGAAATATATAAGATGCACTATACAACTGCTGCATTACAAGACTCAAACGATTGTTTTTGAAGGTGAGCGATCTAGAAAAGGAAGCCTGGAATCAAAATTTGTTCAGCTGCAGCAGCCAGTAAAAAATGCAAAGCCAGGAGTGGCAACTGCAAAGCATGTAGTTGAACGTCAAGGACAGAGTTTGTCTTCATCAGTACCTACAGGTTTGCTTCAGATATTTCTTTATTTATGACAAATTTAGTTACTGCTAGAAAATATTTGACATTAGTTCTTTTTGTGCTGTTATTGGTAGAGTCAAAGTTGGATTAGCATATCATTAGCCTATTTGACAGTTATTGTTGATGCAGATAAGTAGAATATAATGTCTTGGTAAAAGAATTTGTTGTCAAGTTTGTGACGAAGATTGTTGTGCTAATTTGTAGTTGTGGAACTTGACCATACGCCACCAGTGTTTGTAGAAAAGTTGAAAGATATCACTGCTTGTGATGGACAAGAAGTGTCTCTCCACTGCGTTGTCAGTGGTAAGCCGATGCCTGTCATCTCATGGTACCACAACGATGAGAACATTGACAAAAGTCAGGATTATGTATTTACCTATGACCGCCTAACTGGAAAAGTCTATCTTGTCATTCTAGACTGCTTTCCCGATGACGAAGGACGTTTTATGTGCATTGCTGAGAATGTTGCTGGACGTGCTACAGCTGAATGCTATCTTACAGTTTGCAGTGAAGGAGAAACTGCAAAACCGGAATCTAATGACCAACAAATGGCTAAGAGAGTCTTTGATGAGAAGGTGAAGTTAGAGTCTAGGGTTCCGAAAAAGGTTGAGAAAGTTGGATCAAATGTTGATCCCCCTCAGTTCTCTGACCCTTTGAAGCCTGTTGTTGTTCATGAGGGAAATAGCTATACTCTTGTTGCTGTAGTAACAGGCTATCCATCTCCCAGTGTTCATTGGACCAAAGACGGTGAAGAGATCAAAGCAGTTGATCATTTTGATATTAAATTTGATCGTATTACTGGAACCTGTATGCTGAAAGTTCCCAAAGCTGCCATTGACGACAGTGGACTGTATTCTTGTCGTGCCTTCAATAAGGCTGGACGTTCCACATCTACTGCAAATGTTGTTGTAATTCGTAAGTTGGCAGTTTTTAAATGAAATATTTTAAAATAAATTCTTTAATTACTTCCAAGCTTACCAATTTCTGTCTTTATATTTTATATGGTTTTGGCATGCATACTTTACAAATAAGTTGGTTCAAGAGCTATGTAAATATATGTTTTAATTTTGGTTTTACTGTATGAAGTCCATATAAAATTTCTGTTTTCAATTTTCTGTACAGCTGCCAACGCTGAAGTTACTATGTTAGAGAAGACTAAATCTGTGAAAAAGGAGACAGTCATAACAAATAATCGTGGTGAAATGCACGTATTTGAAAGTTCTCCTTCGTTTATCCGGCCATTAATGCCATTGATGCAGACTGCTTCTGGCAGAAGTTTGATGTGAGTTGATGACACTCCCTTTTTATGACTTATAAAATTTGGTTTTTCTTGTTTAATGCTACAAATAGAGATCATTGGACTGTTCATAATTGTATTTTTTGGAAATTCCGCTTAGTAATGGTTTATCTTTTGCCTTTAGACTAGTTTGATTAATTTATTCTTTTCTTGGTCATGAGACAAGTTAGCATTTTCTTGTAGTCCTCTGATATCTGTTGCTTCCTGAATATCCCTTCGTCAGCACAATTTAGAGAGACGTCATTTTAGGTGTTACTACATTTAACAGCAGTTACACTTAGTGTTTTGATCATTGATGGCAAATGCACTCAATATATCACTCATTATATATGCTCACACAATGACTTGATTCTGTGTCAGTGTCACCTGTATCACTAAAACTGGCACTACTCGCCAATTCATACCTTACATCATTGTCACTTTTGGATTCATCAGATCTTCAATATCACTAACATTACCATCATTGGGAAGAGTGTCTGACTGACACAACATGTCACAAGTGACTACCATAGGAACATTGTTTACTGCCATAAAAACATTCTGGCATTCATCTCCATAAAGTTATTTGTATGCCACAAATGCACAGGCAAACATATGAAATGTTGCCGAAAAATGATAAAATACAAAAATTTACCTTCTTTATTCATTGGTTTGTTTCTGCTAAATATTGCCTATCTACATCTGGTTTACAAGTCCCTAAATAAGTAAGAATTGGTTTTCCAATATGTTTGATGTCTGGCAGCTTTATCAGCATGTGCCAGACAACAGCCCACCCACAGTGCGACTAAACCCATACTTGGTAGTCAGCGGGGGTTAACTTGTCAAGCAATGCTGATGTTGATGGCATGTTTTCATTTGCAGACTTCAGTGCTCTGTTACTGGGAAGCCAACCCCATCTATTGTGTGGTACCATAATGGGAGTCTTATTATGTCTGGAGAGCGCATAAAGATCACGCATGTTAAAGAGTTGGCCACTCTGTCGATAGACGGCACAAGGTCTTCGGACGCAGGAGAGTACGTCTGCAGAGCCAGCAACAAGCTCGGTGACGCTGAGACACGTTCAGCTGTTCAAGTTGGACTGACCAATGGCAGCGGTTGGAATTCATTGAATAAAATTATTCTAATGAAAATAATTGTTCTACATTGTTAACTTTGCTTCATGTGGTCAAGCAACTGTACTTTTTGTCAAATAAATATTGCAAATATTATATAATAAAATTAGACATTTCAATGTATGCACTGTGCTAATAGGTATACAAATTATGGCACAATATCAGTTTATCAGTGCTCATTACTGCTGTTGCAATAGTGCCATTTCTAATATGGATCAAGCAAGTAGACTTTTTCACTGGGTACCAAATCCGAGTATTCTGATGAAAATATATGTGGATCCAAGTACAAACCGAGTACTACTTGTCCCACATGCGTAATTGTTCCAATTTGTTAGAGACAGTCTTGAACCACTGAAAATCAGAGGGAGAGGGAGATGGAGAGAGCAAAGGAGAGACAATTTGTATAGAGACAAGACAAGAGGGGACCATGACTTGGAACTGCATTAATGACTCTATCAATTTAAAATTTTTGGTACAATGATTGACACAGAGAGACAGTTTTGTTGAAGAGGAGTCACATTAATTATTCAATGATAGTTACACAGAGAGACAGTGTTTGTCAGAGGTAGAGGAAGAGGGAGAGAGATGAAGAGAGACAATTTTCAGGAAAAGGAGAGGAGGGGAGAGGTAGAGGTAGACGGAGACTTAAGACATCCAAGAGACTACTAGCTCAGTTAAACAAAGAGTGCAGTCTGACTCTTCTTATGATTATTCAATTGACCCCTGTCTAAAACGGGCCGGCGGATGAGTGCGGGCGGGCCGGGCCGGGCTGGGCTGCCATAAGTTTAACCCATTAAGGAACCCCGATCAAAGGAACTTGCCAATTGTTTCCGGTATAACGAATTAAAATATCCCTAAAGATGAATTGTTGGTACTATGAATATTAACACCCTCTGAAATGGCCAGGACAGTAAAATGTATAAATGTCATCAGGTAAAGGAAGAGAGATGGAAGAGAGATGAAGAGAGACAATAGAGTTTTCAGATTATATTAGAGGATTGTCCTTCTTGGGAGAGGTAGAGGTAGAAGGAGACTTAAGACATCCAACATTAAAGTCTTAACGACTTTAATGCTGACTACTAGCTCAGTTAAACAAAGCCAGGTGTCACTGCTTAAACCGACTCAATTTTGTTGCTTATGATTGTTTTGGCAATTTTAGTTTGCATGACTGATTTCCCCAAATTGTAATCGCAAATGAGCATTTGCCGGGCCGGACCCTAAAGAAAAAGCATGCGGGCCAAAGAGTGACGGGCGGGCCTTGCTGCAAAAGTCGGCCCGTGCAGAGGTCTAATGCCAAGTGCTTGCAAAAAACTTGCAAAAAACTTGATACTCGGCTGAGACAAATGTCAGAGGCAATTTTCAGTTGATCCATAATCCCTAATGAATTTAAAATGTATTGATTAATAAGTATTTTTAGAAATATTTGCTGAGAAAGAAAAATCAAATAGTATCAGGAAGTTAGATCTGTAGCAAAATGAAATCATTCAGGTGTGGTATTTCGTTATTGATAATATTATATTGTGACATTTTTTCTTATTTTTTTGGTGGTCAGGAACTGTTAATGGATTGCAGCTCACAGCTGATCAACAGATCTCTAAGGTGCCTGGTGATCAAAACTTGGAAATTTCTGTCAAGCATCAAGATGATCCTCCAAAATTCCTGACTCCATTGTGCAATCAGACTGCCCCAGATGGACAGAGGGTGGTCTTCCAAGTCAAGTTTAGAGGCTTTCCAGACCCAGCTGTTACGTGGTACTTCAATGGACAGCTGATCAAGTCTAGCCCTGACTTTAAGATCTCTGAAGATCACAGAAATGGTCTGAGTACCTTGACAATTGTAGAACTATTTCCAGATGATGAAGGAGACTACATGTGCAAAGTGGAAAATCATTTGGGAACGGCTGTTACTCACTGCCATCTCTTTGTGCAACGTGAGTTTGATGAATTATTAGCTTATTCGAACGTACGATGCTCTTTTTCATAGTTGAACCTAACTTAGCATGATTTAAAATGGCTTAGGAGGCATTACTGCCTTTGTGAAAGCCACTAGGGGCGCTAACGGGTCTTGAACCCGTTCCGTTAGCCTGCCGCTCCGGCGTGTAACCCACTCTGCCATCTTCCGCTTATGCAGATATCTTGGTTTCTGTTGACTTTTAAATAGCATAATTTCTCTGGATTTGAGGTTTAATGCTAGTTAAGTTCTAGTGAGTCTAAATGGATTGTTGTACTTAGTGCAATTGAGCATTTAATGTTGTTTAGTTTCTTTGAAAGCTGTACATTGGTTTTAGAATTTGTTCTTCCCTTCTCATCTACAGTCTGCTTATAATTTCTTTTAAATGCTTTAATGCTAGATTTTAAAATGTCTCTGCCATCCATAGACAGATATTTTACCTGCTTCAGTCTAGATAATTATTTTTCGGTAAAATTAGGTGGCATTTTACTCAAACTCGTTTAATTTGGTGTGCAAAACATCATAGCTGCAATTGTGAAGAAAATTTTCTAATTCTGTTGCATCAGATTTTGTTTAAGTATCATCAAATCATTTTGTCTTTGATAGTTGATGAAGCAGGTGATCAGGCTGGCGTAGAAGGCATCAAAGTGGCTAAAGACCTCATTGAGCCACGACGTTTTTCTGAGACTGTTGCTATTGACAACAATCAGACATCGGAGAACGCTCTGAACTTTGACCTTCCCAAGAAGACCAAGTCTGAAGTGTTGCTGAGAAGCGTTTCGCTGCCACGTGGAATGTCAATGAAGGTTGAGTTGGACTCCCCTCTTTCAGTCACAGACAAGAAACAGATTAATCTGAAGCAGAGTGTTGAAGCCATATCTACCATGAGACAGGAGATGATGATCCCTCTGATTCAGAATCGTAGCTTCTCTGAGACCGTTGCCATTGACAATTCGAAGCAGGAGGAAATGTTGTTGCAGTTGAGACAGCTCAGCAAAGCCCAGCTTAGTGTTGAGCGACAGTCGGCTCCACGTCCTGTGAAAGTGGAAGTGGAAATATCGCATCCAACGAAAGAACTGAGCCACTGTGAATACCAGCGCAAACGTCGAGTGGAAGTAATTCAGACTCAAAGGCAGGAGATGAAGCTACAGATTGAAGGGGGTGAGCCCGTCTTCTTGGATGAACTTGTGTCGCATAAAGTGATGGACGGTGAGCAGGTGAAATTTCAGTGCCATGTTAAAGGAAACCCGATGCCTGAAATCACTTGGAAACACAATGGAAAGATTGTGTTTGACAATCCAGATGTCAGAACAGTATACAAAAAAGAAATTGGTGAAGCAACGCTTCTGATACTTGAAGCTTTTCCACAAGATACCGGTGTGTACGAATGCATTGCAGTTAATAAATATGGGAAAGCTTCAACCGTGGCACACTTGACTGTAGAAGGTATGGCAAATTTTGGCATTGTGACTTCTTGAAATAGCAGTAAATTCTACAGTGCTTGTTTATTCTGGTTACCACTGTGATCAATGACTTTGACCCTCTTTTGATTTGCTTAATTTTAAAACATTGCTATGTCTTATTAACCGGTGCTCTTCTGTCATACTGATGCTGATTTGACAATGTGGTCTTGACACTAATAACAGATTGTATAGTGCTACTTAATAGGAAGAAAGGTTTAGATGTTAATTAATTTAGTATATTGTAATTATCTTATAATAAAAGTGACTATTAAATGTGAAAGTAATATTTTATAGATTATCAAGATTTTTAAAAATAAATTATCAAGGTTTGATGACAAAGGTGATTGTTGCCTCCAATAATACTGTTTTTTCTGTTGCATTTCTTGTTACAGTATATGAATACAGTCCCGATAGTGAAATCTCACAGTCTGAATCTGTGAGGTCTCCTTCAGTGAAGCCCGATTTTCAGACAAAGACTTCAGTTTTCTTTGCCAACTTAAATCAGCAGCAGCAGCAGCAACAGATGACAAATAAGACTACATGCTCCAAAGTCTCATCAACATCACAAGTTACTGAGCATGTATATGAAGAGACGGTGCAGGTGGCTGATGTCAAGTGGCAGATCCGAAAGCCACCCTCACCAACCAGTGCATTAAGAAACTTTGGTGCTCACAATAAACAGAATGATGAACAAGTGCAAGCATTGGCAGGACTGGTTTCAGATTTAAGCAAATCGGAGAAGAAACTTTCCGTAAAATCACACGTGAATATTAGTCTGTCAGAAAGTACGGAGATTGAAAAGTCAAATCCAGGGTTGATCACTATAGAAAGCAGGATTTCTAATCCTTCCATTTCTGGCACAAATGCAGAATTCCCACCGCAGAATCAGAAGATTAACATTGGGGCCCCAAAATCAATGCAAATAGACATCCTGAAACCAGTTGTCAGAGAGAGAAGTGCATTCACAGTAACATCTGAAATAAATCACAGTCAGCAGGCAGACCAGCAAGAAAAGCATGATAGAAATTATACAAATTCTCAGTCTCCAAGTAAAGTGGCAACAGTTGCAGATGAGACCATTTCAGGAAATGTTCTTGCTTCAGAGCAGACCTCAAGTAAGCCAAGATCAGCGCTTGATTTTCCTAAATCACTTGTTGTGTCAGAAAAGTACATTAAGACTCCAGAATATTCTACCGAACTGATAAGCAATACATTCACTGGCACCACCAAGCTTATTGTTCTAGACGATATGCATGACAAGGCTTCTTGTCAGCAGACGTACAGTTGGGTGCGGTTGATAGATGAAACGGTGCAGTATTGTCTGATTGAAGCTTATTTGGAACCTCTCACTGTAAACTCTGCTTCAGAAGATGAATATGTATTAAATCTTGAGCAAGTGATAGAGAGGAATTTAGAAATTTTAGGTTCAGACCAGTTAATCTCTGAAAAACATGCAGAAATTGTTGATCTTGCCATATCGGCAGAAACTGTTGAAGTAACTCAAGATGATGAATATTTGGATAAGCAGCACATTGAACCATCAAATGTTGTTGATGCAGCATTTACTTCATTTGAAGAAAATGAGACTACAAAGCAGTTGAACAATTTACCTACAGAACTTGTAACAGCAAAGACCGAAGAAATAGCATTCGACACTGCTGTGAATATTGATGATGGTTCCTTTAATGCTGAAGAAGTAAGTGAATTAATTCATGAGGATGATGCAGCAATGCATGTTTTGTTACAAAAGAAGCAACTGTCACATTCTGAAGGTTCTGATGAAGATGTCTATTTTGATGCAGTGGATCGTCTAAGTATGGGAAGTCAAATAAGCTCATTATTGCCGAGCCCAACTGGTTCTAGTGGTGATGACGAAGGCACTAAATATGAAGAATGTGGGGTTAGTAGCCTGGTGGTAGAATTTAGCCGTTTGACATTGACAGAGAAAGACAAAATTACTTCGGAAATTTCTGCTATTGAAACCACTGAAGTGGAACAAGTTCTTACTTTGTTGCCGCCATTTTTCACAACGCCCCTTCCAAACATCACTGCTACTGATGGCCAGAGAACGACGTTGACCTGCTGTGTTGCTGGTCAGCCTCTGCCTGAAGTGGCGTGGTATGTGGACCGAGAGCCAGTTAAGGAGAGCAGCGATTTCAGTGTCAGCTTTGATGAGGGAGTTTGTTCTTTGACCATCTGGGATACTTTGCCTGAAGATGAAGGAGAGTACTCAGTCAAAGCCGTCAATGAAGCAGGAGAATGCACGACAGCGGCTTACCTCACAGTTATTCGTATGTTGTCTTTACACAGTCTGTCTGTTAGCTATGATTATGTTATAACATTCTTTAACAGTTGCCAGAACTTTAACAGTTCTTTAGTTTCTATAACATTGTGTAGGATGAACTGCCATTGAAGCTGCTTGGTTTGTAATAAGTTATGATGTTTACATCATATGTGTGAAAATATTGAATGTTTATGAGATGGGTATTATGATCTATATATTCTTCTTCATTTGCCGATGATAAC
This sequence comes from Metaphire vulgaris, assembly GCA_018105865.1. Classification (NCBI taxonomy): domain Eukaryota; kingdom Metazoa; phylum Annelida; class Clitellata; order Crassiclitellata; family Megascolecidae; genus Metaphire; species Metaphire vulgaris. The sequence goes on from CM030837.1 coordinate 8,362,127, forward strand.
GTACTCAATGTACATCTACATACTCTTACATAATCTTACTCCTATGATTTGATAAGATCTTAGATGCATCTACTGTAGATCTCCTCTCACACATATCTCTTCATGTTTGTCTTCCATTCTGTCTCTCCTTTTATTTGATAATACTTGGTTACCCTGGTAACTCTTATTTATTCTTATTACTTGTCTATTCCACATTTTATTTGCCAAATTATCCTATTTTATTATCTTTATTTATCTTAATATTTTATCTTAAATTCAGAGAAAATTTTAGCTGTTTAACTATAATTTTTTGTAAAATTTCATGTTGTCTTCAGGTTCCTGTGGTGTTGTTGCTCCTCCAGCATTCAGCAGTCGTCTTGTGAACATTGAGGCTCTTGAGGCTCAGTCTGTCAGATTAGAGTGTGATGTCACTGGATCTCCATTGCCAAGCATCACCTGGTATAAGGTACAGTTGATGATGATTTTACTATGGTACATTTAAGTGATTGCCTGCAAATAGTGATAGCAAAGAAGAAAGGATGCATTAAAAGCCAGAGGAAATACAGCCCAAGAATTATTTGAATTATATGAATTTTTGCCTAAATGATGGAGTGAAACTAGAATGTTGGTTTTGTAAAGAAATCAGTGCAAGAAGTCACGTCTTTCAATAGAATTCTCTACAGACTTCAGAATAAATGATGACATAGAAATTTGAAGTAACAGTAACATTATTTTCATGGTTTTTAAGATTTGTGGGCTGCAGCTGAATGCTGGACCTACATAATCCAAAACTCCAATGGTGTCCAATCAGCTCTCTCCCTCTCCATTTTGAGAGAGAGAAGAGGGATGGATGGAGGGAGGGAGGGAGAAGAGAGAGTGAGGGTCACAAAGAGATGGACTTTTTCTCTCTCTCTCTCTCTCTCTCTCTCTCTCTCTCTCTCTCTCTCGCTCTTGCTCTTGTGATTCTCTGAAGATAAAGATAAATAGATAAATGAGACTTGGTCTTTGTGAATGGTGTCTCCTTGTGCAGCAAAATCACATCATAATAATTAATATAATATTAAGAATTGGTAGAGTGTTGAAGTAAATGATTGTTGTTTTTATTTTATGGTGTGACAGAATGCTGAACTGCTTTCGCAGAGCAGTCATTATCAGATGAACCTTTACGAAGGAAAGTGTGTGTTGGTGATTGAAGACGTCACAGCAGAGGATGAAGCCGAATACGCTTGTAGTGCAGTCAATGAACATGGAAAGGCAACGACCTCTGCGCAGTTGTTTGTTGAAAGTAAGACGTTTCTTTCCTTAACATAGCTGACTGGATCAGATTTATCTTGCCTCTCCTCCCTCTTCCTTGCTGTGCCATTCTTCTTTTAAACATCATAAGGGTTAAGAAATTCAGATTGAATAAGACTTGCTATGTAAAAAAACTTATAGAACATATGTAAGCAAGTATGAAAGTAAGTAAACTCTTGTAAATTTATATAGAGCTTTGGAAGTATTACAGTAGTAGCTTGTTCTTATGTGCTTAATCTTTCTTGAAATAGCCAGAGATAAGATGGATTGTCAGTCGGGCAAAGGTCAGTGTATCCATGAGGTGGCGGGCTGTTATAGGTATAGGAGGGGACTTTTGGAATAGGAAGGTTTTAAGTTTGGACCTAAAGGCCTGAGGAGATAATGCAGGAATTAAAGGAAATGAGAATTCAGAACTTCTTGTTTGACTGCATTGACGGCTGCAGAGGGAAGCTGCAATTGAGTTCCAAAGTTCTGGTGTGGCATACACATACATATGAGAAAGCGCAGTTGCAGATTTTGAGAGATGACTGATTTAACGGGCATGAAAGTGTGAGATGAGGTGACGATCATGTAGGTCCAGGAGGCTGAGGCATTAAGAACTTTTGCAAGTAGACCAGTTTTGATGAATGAAGTGAGCTGTAAGTAATTGTATTTTTGTACTGGATGCATTCGAGTATTTTAAGTCCGTGCACTGACTTCAGTACAGGTAAGAGTTGGCTGCTCGGGATAGTGTGTTTCATTATTAAGGGAAGGGAAGATTCTAAGAATTGGTGGAGAATGAATTTTTTATTGCATCATTTGAATGTTATTTTAATGAATTTGTTCATTTGTTGGTTTGACAGATTTTGGTCACTAACAGTGCATGGGTTTGTTTGTGTAACAATTTCCTAAAACCTTAGTTATGGTTTTACATCTATGTTCCATGATGGTAATGTATTAGTAGCATATTCATTTGCAACATGAAGTTTTCTAGTGGTTTCATCAGTGAGGCCAATTTAATTTTGTTCTTCAGTCTTTGAGAGATTCTGTTTATATCAAATAACTAGAAATTTTTGAAAATATTAAAGAAATAATGCTACAATGGAAAATACATTTTATTTCTGGCTTATTTAATATAAATCCTGATGTACATTATAATTACTTGTATGTACAAAGACTTTTTTCTGTGTTGATAATTACCAGTAATTGTGCATTGATTGTGTTCAAATGGCATACTTTTGTTTGAAATTTAATATCTTTTATATGCAAAATGACTTATGCTTATTTTAATTTGAAATGTGTTTGCTGTATTTTGAAAATCCTATTGTTTACCAATGTTTGAAAGAATTTTATTTTACTGGTTTGTTTTGCTTTGCAGCCTTTTTTATGTATCAAACTAGATCAATGTTTTTTGGCATTCTGCATTTTTTTATCATTGAGTGTTTGTACTTACATTACAATGGAGAAGATGCATATTGGCAGCATGCTTGCAATGCTTGTTTTGTAAAAGCTGAGAAATTAGTTAGGGTTTTAAAAATATTGGACTATTTATTATTATTATTATTATTATTATTATTATTATTAAAGTTAAGATTACTGTGGTAACTAATCCATAAAGACTACGTGAACACATTACAATGTCAAAACAGAATCATAACTAGTTCCACCCAAACATTTTTCCTCCCACATGGGTTGTTCTGTAAGACCAGACTTTTTGACCCCACTGGAGGGATGAGGCTTGGCCAATGGGGGCTTAAACCCCAATCCCAGCAGCAAATCAAAGACTGTGTATTTGTGTCTTTTAATAGAATTATTGTGCTTTGTTATTATGCATGATTTTGATGTCATTTTTAATAACTGTGCCTGTGCAGATCCTGGTTTTGCAATTTTAACATCTTTATGTATAAAATTCTTTTGCTTTGTGCATCCCTGAATGAGTGTGCATGTGAATGTAGAAATTTCTTTGCAATATTAAGGAGCATTTGTTTGATATTTATGAATGAAAGTTTTATATGAATATCTTGAATTTATTTTTTGCTTGACCTACTGTGTCTGATTTATTTTCTATTAGGGGAAAGGAAAGCAGATGAAGAGGGTGACAGTGAAAAACATGATGCATTTAAAGATACAGGTGAGACGGGTGAACCTCATTTTACACATTACATACACGGCGTGTCGGTGCCCGAAGGTGAGCAGGTCCTGCTAAGCGGCCGTGCTGTTGGGAAGGAACCTATGAAAGTGACTTGGTTTTTGAATGGTCTTGACATTGAAGAGATGGATCCAGATATAGGAGCTCATTACCAGATCTCCTCTGTCCTTGATGGACTTCAGATTCTCTGCATCGAAGAGTGCGCCATCGAAGACTCGGGGGAGTTTCTTTGCCACGTCTCTAATCCCTGCGGCCAGGCATCATCTTCCTGTATCGTCACTGTCATGCCTGGTCGGTATCGTGTTCTACCATTGATGGTGCTAATCATGGAGGGTGGTGGTGGTAGCACTTTCAAGCTTTGCACAGTCTTTGGGTGATGCCTTCTATTATGTTTTTCATCATTTCTTCTGTGGCAGATGGTTCTGTAATATCTACAACATTTTCTTCTAATGCTGAGAATTTCTGTGACTGTCAGTTTGATAATTATGTACTTTGATACTTTTGAATTTACCATTTGTATCTATTGGCATGGCTTCGACTGGCTTTCATTCATATCTTCAGTAATGCTATTGGAACATTGTGCTAAACTTTTAGCCATGTTGTAAAGCTGTAGTATACTATGCCACTTAATGATGAAATCTGATTTCCTTATAAATTCAGCTGCTGTTTTGGATCTTGTCTCTGCTCTACCAAGGAAAATTGTTGGGATGCATACTAATTTTATAAATTTGCATGCATGAGATGTCCATTGTTAAATAGATATTTTGACCTAATTTGGTATGAAATGGGTAATTGTTTATATTGATTTTTACACTATAAAATATTTGAAATGTTGACACTTCTTGCTTTAATTTCCATAAGATTTTTCACTTTTAAACTGAAAGGTTTTGAAGGTAAGTTGTGAGTCTTTCTGCTTTTCTCCTGATGCATTAAATCTGCATTTTCTTTTCATCCATTTTGAATCTTACATCTTAGGAATTTTGAAACAATTTATGATCTTGATGATCTCTTAGGAATTTTGACACAATTTATGATGTTGATGTGATTGTTTATTATTGTTAATTATTCATTTTATTAGTATTAAATCTAAACCAAGAACAATCAATGGTTGAAATAGTCATGTCACTGAGTGAACAGTTGAAAGTCAATATTAACAGAGATATAATTAATGTATAGAGAGGCAGGAGAAGAGAATTTCTCCTCAACTTTTGTTTCCAATTACGTAATTTATCACTGTCAAGCTTGTTTCTGCCTAATATTTTATATCCACGACTCCATTTAGAAATTGCACCGCAATTTCAGGGTTCCTGTCTAATGAGTGATACACAATACACATGTACAGCAAGTATTTTAATTCTTTCAAACTTTCTAGTTAATTTGCCAAGAAATAAAAATTGCTGATAAACAAAAGTGGTATCTTATTCTTACTTTTGAATTTCTTTTGCTTGATGTTATTTTAGGAGTGAATACTACGGATGCTGAGTCGAAATCGAGTGTTGGTGACTTGCTGTCGTTCGATGAAAGTGCAGACCAGTTGAATGCTTTATCCAACAGAGAACACAGAGTTTCAGAAATTGTTGAAAACTTAGGTGAGTCAATCAAATCATTGCCCGTTCCTTGTCCCATTCACGTTAGACGGGTTCAGACTCTTGCTGCTGACCATGTTTATTCTTTCCAATTGCCAATTTTCTCATCCAACAATAATAAAGAAAGAGAATGACATCAGAGTACTATTCTGAAAAACAGTCTTTTGAGGGAAGCAGTATTGATCACGAATTACAGCAAGTTATGTTGTCATCTGACAATTATAGAAATTGCATCAAAAGTGGATAATAACACAGTTTCTAATTGTTTTCTTGTGAATATTAATGGTTTAGGTGAAGAAGACAAAGTTGTTGATCATGAATCTGTTGAAATTGTAAATTTGTGCTTCTCAACCGTGGACATTGATGGTCAGCTGTCACACTCAGGCAGTCAGAACACAGAAAGTCATGTTTTTGAGCAGTTTCCAAGTCATAATGTTCTAAAGACAGAAATATTAAAAGATGATGCTAATGAGGAGACTTGCCAGATAGAAAGAATTGAAAATGTTCATTTAAAAGTAGACAAAATAGTTATGGAAAGTCATGCAGTGGAAGAATTTCCTTATCATGAGATATCTTGCTGTGAGGAGGTAGAAGAACAGGTCGAAAGAGATAAGAGCCCCAAGGTTCTTGATGTAAATAATGAATTTTTAGAATCAAAGAAAACTTTGATAGAAAATCAGTGTGTGGAATGTCTATCATCTTCTAACTATATATGCACTGAAGATATTAGCAAAGAAGTTATTGAGAACTGTCAGATTTGTGACATTAATGATGAATTTTTAATGTCAGATCAAATTTTGACAGAAAGTCATGCTTCAGAAAATTTATTATCACATGAGATTTCTCAGAGTGAAGGTATGGAAGAACAAGTTTTTCAAGAGAATCGTTTGATTCATGAAGCTGAAAATTGCCTTTTTAGTGCTGAACTGGGCCTTTTGCAAAGTTATGCTGATGAGACCTTAGGATCTCAGGTGATATCTCAGTGTGATGATTTAGAGGAAGAGGTTTCTGTAGATGAGAAGTGTTTTGTTGGTGAGATTGGTGCTGATTTTGTGCAGCCAGATTCAAGCATGATAGGAACACATGTAGCAGAGATCTTGACAATGCATGAAGTGTCTGTAGTGGAAGATATGAAAGATTTGCCTGAAGATATTGAAAAAGCTGGTCCAGTGATTGAGGTTAATAGTGATCTATTGATGGCAGGTAAATTGATTCTGGAGTGGTATACTCCGGAATTGTACCCATGTCTTGAGATTTCTGCCATTGACATCTCAGCTGCACAGTCTGCTATGACCGAGTTCTGTTCATGCTGCGAAGTTGAGAATAGCATTTTGAAAGCAGATGAATCATTTATGCCAAGTTTTTCATCTGAAGAATTCCTTCATGAAGAGATTGTTAATGTTGATAAGTTAGAAGTAGAAACTGCTGAAGAAGTTTGCCAAATTCAGGAAATGCCCGACAACTGGGGAGAAGGGGAGCACCTTGGGAGTACACTGAGAACTAGTAATGCTGCCACAGTTTTGTTGTTAGATGATGGCAGTCTGCTGTATGATTTAGAAGGTAAATCAGCAGAAGAGTGTCTGAAAGTGCACCAGTCTTTGGCTGTAGAGTGCGATATTGTAAATGAAGACAAACAAGAGATGACAAATGTTCAAGTAGATGGGTTGCTTAGTGTTCTGGACTCGCACACCAGCCGCCAAATGGATGTCAGTGAAGGAGAAAGCTTGTCGGCCTACGTTGAAGGTATCTATAGGCATGCTGCTCAGTCTGCATGCTGTAAGAGACATCACAGTTCCGCGGTACAAAACGGAATCTGATGTCTGTGGAGAATGCTGTTTGCACTTATTTCCTTTATTAGTATATTTAAGCAAGGCTTAATTATTTAATGTATTGTGTAAAGGAATGCTCTGTTATGTCTAGATTGTGGCATGCCCTTTAGCAATTAGGCGAGGATGATATGCATAGCATAAAATTGATGTTTTCTAAGTTGACAGCACTCTTGATTTTATATCCCAGAAACTATGTCATTATATTTGGTTTGTGACTCGCCATCAACTCTTCAAAACTTGGTTGCCAAGCACCAGTGTTTATTCTAGGCCTTCTCTGGGGGAATTTCCCCCCAAAGTTTTAAAATCCCCCCAAATTTATATGTTGGCTGGGGAATGGAAATTTTTCCCCAAAAAATGTGGAGACTCAGACCTTGTCCCCTCCAAACATTTCAAAATCCCCACAGTGTCAATGTGGCTAGAATAAACACTGGCCAAGCGCTGCTATTTATAGTCCATCATCTATCTTTTTCACTTTTAGTCTGGGACTTTGTGTCACACTTGACTGAGTTGACTTTTGCTGAGCACTTCAACTCCTTCATTCACACTTGCTTCTACCATCTTCGCCAGCTACGAGTTATTGAGTGCACACTTGATGCATCCTGTGTTGCTACCTTGGTCCTTGCTTTATCTGCTCTAGACTTGACTATGGGGGCTTGTTCTACTGTAGTGTCCCAGCAATTTACCTTAATCAACTCCAATCAAACCTATGTATGTTCTACAGCTAGGCTCCTTACTGAGCAAGAAAATATGACTGCTATAAGTGACCATATGACAACCATCTTGCATTGGCTCACTTACCCAGAGCGCTCGCATTTCCCCATCTTGCAGACAGTGGCAGTCTGTTTGAATGAGGGGCCTCTTTCTTAGCTCTCTCTCTCTCTCTCAGCTACTCCACCCACTCAGCTCTATCACTGGTCGGCCCTGTCTAAACTCCACCACTCCGGGCTTGCTCTAAGTTCCATGCCATGCACCCTCTTCAATGACAATGAGGCTTTGCATTGGTTGGTCCGATCTTCTGGAATGCGCTTGATGCTAGCATCTGTCAGTTTACAACCAAAATCTCCATGACACTCTTCCAGAAATGCCTGAAACCCTACAGGTACTTATTTCCCACTCAGAGTAATCATAGTGGGGGAATTTCTGATTGCTTGTTCAGAGAGAGGCATTATACAAATGCCGTATTACAGCACATTACACATTTACCTGCATATATGCAAAAGTTATGCCTTGCTGAAATGCTTCTAATTAGATTAAATCTACTGGTCATCTTTAGTGCATATAAGTGATTTACTGCATGCACTGTATGGGCTCCATCATGTGCATGAAAATAAGTGGCTATGTCCTAAATGAGGGTTTCCTAAGTTGAAACAGCTGTAGAGTATATTGTTCACTTCTGAAGGCAATACATTGCTCACCAATAGTCCATTAGCCTATGTCATTATCATCACGAAAATAATTCATTGTTCAACTAAAATTGGCTTTCACCAACACTTATGGTATTTAAATAAAGTGTTGACAACTAACTGGATGCCAATGATTTCAATCTATTATATACCTATATAACTATATATACCTATATATACTATATTATATACCTATTTACCGGTTTACACAAGAGACGGTATATATATACGTTCTATATATATAATTATATATATACTATATTATATACCTATTTTACCTATATATATATATATATATATATATATATATATATATATATATATATATATATATATATATATATTATATATATATATAAAAATGTGTGTCATTTATTTGGAATTTAAGCTGCTAATCATGTCTTATTTGGCATATTTTAATGTACAGTAATTTAAAGTTATATACAGTGCTGAAAGTCTGTGAAAAAAGGTCCAGGCCCCGGTTCCCCTTCCTCTCCCATCTCTTTTCCTCTCCTCATCCCTCTCCCTCTTTGGTGTGGGGAAGTTTGAAATGTTTGGTAGGACTAAGTTTGTCTCTCCAAAAGCCTTGACAAGCAACAAAAAAGTCATCCTTATATATTTTTTCTTCTTGAAATGCCCTGACAAGCAAATCTGAATAATATCTAAATTTCTATAGCGTAAATCACTAACTGGGGATTTTTTTAAATCTTAACTTAATAGTTTTGCAACAAGTACACATTGTTTAGATTGTTTATTGCTTTTACCGTCTGTGCAAAAATATTGGAACAAATATTGAAGAATTATTTGAAAAAATTTTCATGATCCAAGGTGCATTAAGGTGCAGGACTTCCGGCGAAAGTTTTTGAACTCTGAGAAAGTTTCCCATTTTTTTGAATTTGTTATATCTCAGGCTATATAAGAGCTAAGAAGATCCGTTTGCATTGTTTGACTTTCAGCCCTGGTTATATATGTACGTGTGACTGTGTGTGTATGTGTCCAATTAATTACAAGCTTCTCAGCTATTGGGTTATGTATATTATAGTGCACTAACAGTTTATTTATGTTGTTGTGCATCATTTATACCTATTTACCTATATATATATATAGTTGTATATATATATATATATTTTTTCAATTTATGATGACAAGAAATGCCCTGACAAGGAAATCATAATTTCTATAATTTCTATAGGCTTTTAAAATCTTAGTTTAATAGTTTTCAACAAGTACACGGTGCTTTTACAATATTGGAACAAATATTGAAGAATTATTGGAAACAATTTTAAATTAATTACAAGCTCAGCTATTGCTATGTACATTATAGGACCAACAGTTTTGCTCATGTTGTTGTGCATCAGCAATTTGACAAGCGCACCTATTCACATTTATGCACAGTTGTCTTTTGTATTTCTGAAGATCAGTATTTAACAACATTCTTACATAATTTGTAATTTATTTCTTTTGATGCACCTTTATCATTATGTGCATTGCTTCTTTAACTAACACTTTGCTCTGTGATAACAGCTCTAGAGAATTTATTAATAGACAATTGTTGCTCTGTAGTGAATGTCATCTTGCAAATTTCAGATATTAGTGCATGATTATATGCATTGAATTAATATTGCAATTAATTTAATTTTTTAATAATACCCAGAAAGCCCAGAAACTGCCAGTAATATATATATATATATATATATATATATATATATATATATATATATATATATATATATATATATATGAAAGGATATTGAAAGGATATTTCATATCTAAAGATGTTGATCTGAAGTGATTAGGTTCTACTGTAGACTTAACTTAGATTATTTCCTTTTGATGCATTTGCTGGCAACAGAAATTAATCTTGCTATGCTTTTAGAGCTTGTAATGCCAAGAAATTTTAACAGTGGTGAATGAATGTAATCTTCAGCAGATTACTATGTTTGCCTAAGTAATTAGTAAATAATCTGTTTGAGTGAAAAATTCTAAGTATTTGACTTGGCTTTTTCTGGTTCAGCCTAAAGTTACCCAAAGACTTCTAGTTGCTGACACTGTGTAGCTATTCATCATCTCTTTAGTTTTGATGAAGATTATTTGATTAATTATCAGAAATTTTATGATCAGAAGGTCATCCATTGCACACGTGATCTTCTGGCTGCAAATTTTGTTACTCCTGAAATAACTGATACTATTATTATAACATGGTTGCTAATGCACATTACCGTAAGTCATTCCCTAAGTGAAGAATCATAAGCGTGTAGTGAGTCTCGTGTCATAGACAGTGTGAGCCAAACTGCAGAGTACAGTTTTCAGTCGGCATTTAAAAGCAACTATAGAAATAGTTATGCATTACTTTCTTTGTGTATTTATGAAGGGAGTTTAAGCTTTTTGTGAAATCTTTCTCCACAGATGATGGACAAGAGAAAAGGCAGAAGCAAAAAGATGCAGAGCCAGGCATTTCACAAGAGGACAGCAGAAGAGAAAAGAAGCTGAAGTCAACTGTAACAGAGGAGGTCACAATAACAGGTTTGTCTTATTTTTCTTTGAATGCATGGTTTACTTCCAAATCCAGGTTGCATTAACTAAACTGAGATAACGGTTTTCGAATCAACGTTAACCTTCCTTTACTTTAATAATAATTTATTTTTGCTAACATGACAATAATAATTTTTTAATGTATTTATCTTTATAATGGTGCTGAACTTTTTATCTCTCTCAGGTTGTGATGGAATGTCTTTAAAATTTTATTGATTATGTTGTATCAGATCGTAATATTGTTACCTGAAAAACTAATTTTTAAGCTAATTCAGGAATGTAGTAACAGTATATAAGTTTAATTGTGTGTTTCATTACAGACCCAGAATCCTGTTTTAGTTTCAATCTTATTTGTTAACCATAATAATTTATCCTGAGCATGAAATCCAGTGTTTGATTTTGTTAATATAGAGACAAACAAAATTCCTCAACTTACTAAAGTGACTAAAACAGTTGAGGTTACAAAGTCAGAGCATTACAAATCATCAACGACAGATGCCAATATGGCACCAAAGACATTTACAAACATCGAGCATCATGAAATAGAAGGCAATGACTTGAGTGAATATATCAACAAAGGCTTTAGCCAAAGGGAAGAAAGAATGGATGCTGGTCACAAAAATGCTCTCAAACAGCTTGCCTTTGATGATTTGTGGCAGCATGAAACAAAGACTGTAGACAATGACCTTGAAACAACAAGCTCTGTTTTTCACAAATTTCCTACAAAAGTAATTGAAAGTGATGAATTGTTTGGAGATGTAAGGCAACAGAATTTTGACAGCAATTTAGATACTTTAAAATTGGATTCTTCTGAATTTAGAAACAAAAAATTTACATCTGAGAGCCCAACCACCAATGATGACAATCAGTTTGAGGAACTTATGATCAAGCCAGAGGTAGTTGGCGAAGAAACGAACTTGATGTCGGGAGAAGAAGTCCTACAACAGGAAATAGAGCGAACCTTGAAAGTGCATGAGGTTGAGACAATGGACGAAATTACAATAGAAACTAAAGTCCAGCAAGTGAAGACAATTCACATGCAATTGTCAGAAGTTGGAGATATATCGGTCTCGGAGACGACAGAGATCAAGACAGATACTGATATGAAGGAAACAAAGAAAACAAAGGAACGAGATGAGCTCATTATGTCTCACAAGATGCTCGACAGGCCGTCCTCTGATGGATTGGGCAGACAGGCACCTTCACCTCTTTTTTCGTCTTCCATTCCTGTCAGTTCAGAATACACAGTAAGATCCTCACAATCACCTTTCGATGAAGCCAGAACAGAATCTTCCCTAGCAGAAACAGTAGTTACGAATGTTTTCCCTCAAATGGAAGAAGTTTTTTCAGAAGTGCCATCTTACTTTTCAAACCCAATACATTTCGTGACAGACTACGACCCGTCTCTCTTTATTGCTTTGAGCTCTTATGAGCCTGAATCAGATGAGGTGATGTCACTTCACGAAGGAGAGATGATTAAGGTTCTCGATCAGAGACAAGAGGATTGGTGGCTTGTGCAGAAGATGTTCGACAGTCGCCAGGGCTTTGTTCCTAGTCATTATCTCAGGGAAAAGAGTGAATTTGATCGTTCAGTGGAGCAGCAAATCTCCAATTACATCAGTAAAATTCCTTCAGAATCAAGTAAGCCAGGATCACTTACTTCAGGCACTTGCATTTCTAGTAAATTATGATGGACTGGGATTTGCAGATTTAATATTGAGTTATTTGGAGAATAAAGGCTCTAAAAATCAACACCATATTAGTAAAAGTAGTTCATATGTTTTAGAACGAATGATTTTGCTTATTCTTGCATGATTTTATTTGCAAATGATGGCTTTGTAATCCTTGCTCACTTCCCTTTGTGCATGAATGAGTAAAATTGCATCTTCTGTTACATTACTCATTAGAAGAAGAAACGATAGGAGAGCCAGTTCCAGCTGAAGTTGTTCGTCCGCTAAAGAGTGCAATCGCCAGAGACGGTGAACCAGTGCGCTTTGAGTGCACTATAATAGGCAATCCAAGGCCTAATATTGTCTGGTTTCATGACGTCAAGGTCATTCGTCCATCCCCAGACTTCCTTCAGTTTTACAATGCAGACAATGTGTGTTCACTCGCCATACGAGAGGCTTACCCCGAAGACACCGGGCGATATACTGTTGTTGCAAAAAATACTCTTGGTGTTGCGACATGCTCTGCTGAGCTCACTGTCAAAGAAAATGAATTATTGAAAGGTAGTTCTGGTCCATTACTGTACAGTTGGCTTTGTCTCAATCTAAATCAGTGGTCTGCAAAGATGCCTGCTAAAGAATGCCTTTCGCATAAGAAATTTTTTTACAAATGCTTTGCTGAATATCACAAATTTGATGCACATTCTGTGTAAGGCATGGTATTTAAAAGAGTTTGGCCTATGCAATTTATATACCCATGCACACATGTGCACGTGCACAGACACACACACACACACAAGGAATGAATTGATCAAAAAGTTGTCACTTGCCAAATGACTTGCACTAGGCTCAGACAGATCATTACTCTCCGAGGGCAATGGAGAACTGCACCAGTCAGAACTAATTTTCGATTACAAAGGGCTAAACAAACTAGTCAGAGATAAAAATAGGAGAAACTTGGAGGAAACATTCTTCATTTCAGATTTTAGTGTACTTTCACAGGCACAAACATATCCCAGTCAACAAATTGTTTTATTTCTTGCTAATAAGAAAGAGATCTCCACCGCATTTTACTCCAGTTCCCTGTATAGCTTAGGTGGTGACAGCGACAATGTTCCCTCTAATTCTTGATGGTCCATGTGTGCATGAAATTTATCTCGGGCAGCAATTCTCCACTCTACTAAATTTTTGGGCAATTTTTCTTTCTGAAACTCTGAAACCACTGCAGCACGCCAAGTGTTAAGAACTGGTGATGACTGATGACCTTTTTTTCTTCTTTGGTTATCAGACATCACGGATATGATGTATTAAATGGTCAAGCTGTGATGGTGATCACCTTTGAAAAATTTCAAAATATATCATTTCATAAAAGTGAAATACCTCCATCAAATTTTCAATTTTGGGGAGGGCAATAAAATAATATTTATGGGTTCATGTCTTCTCGTTTGTGAACGCGCACCCACCTTAAAGGGAACATTGGACAGCGATATGATTGTTTTCATGATAATTTATTATCCCTAGACCCTAGTGCCCTAGAATTTGGCCTCCATCATGCTCACGGTGCTTTAAAAGTTGTCTTGATAATAATAAGAGCAATAACAATAATAATAAAAATAATAATAATAATAATAGTAATAATATCCTCCCCAAATCTCCCTTCAGAATAGACTGTTTAAAAGACTGACTGGAAACCATTGCCTTCACTGTTTGCAGAACTAGGTAGGCCAGAGAAATTGCTAATAGGGCTACTGCAATAAAGAAGAGGACAAAATGTACAATATTTGGTGCAATTTTAAAAATAAACTATTGTCTGACAAGAAGCAGCATCATCCTCTCATTGACCCTACTTTGGCATTGCTATTCATAGTATAGAAGAGACTCAAAACTTGACTATTTCGCACGAGCTATTGTAATTTATAATTTGTAATGTGTCCACGCAGTCTCCAGATTAGTTGCCACATTAATCTCTACGTTGAATAATAATAATAATTATGTCTCGCGCTGTTTATCTCCGGCAGCAATAACTGTAATATGCAAATTGCAAGTCTATCTTTGAACATTTCTGTCTTAAGTCATAATACAATGCTACTCTACAGTCTACAATTCAACTACTTATAGTGAAAATCATTTTTATTGAGCTTTGTATTCTGTTTTCATGAAACTGGCCAATTTGTAAAGTAATTGAATTACATATATGTGCATACTCTTTGTAAATACCTTATACTTATGCCATGCAAAAAGACACTGCTTCAAAATTGTGGATCTTTGTGGGAAGAGCTTGTGGACCGCTGATATAAATAGATTCAGTGATTTCTGAACAAGTTTATTTCTTGCACATGCTGATAATTATACAATTTATTTCTCTAAGATTTAATTATTCTTCAGTAACTGTGATTTTATTGCATTGCTTCTAATGTTTTGAATAATTACCATACATGTAGAATCAAACGAAGCTTCTGTTTGTAAATTGTTTGTACAGAAATTTATTGTGGGGTATTAGAGAGCATGTGTGAGTGACTTTTTTATGGAAATTTATTATCAAAAGAACCAGCCTTGACTGTCAGTAGGTCTTATATAATTATGACTGCTAGGGTTGTGGTACTGAGCCACTTTTGGTAAGAGTTATCACTCTGTGAAAGTTTTCTGTTTTAATTTACTCGTAAATGTACTAGTAGCCATTCAGTTGACTGAATAGCATTTACATAAAAACCACCTTGTAGGGGTTGAATAAAACGTTTTTTAATTAACTTGCATTTACTTCCTGCTGTAGAAATTTAACATGGAGCATGTTATTGATAATTTTTAGCTCAGGACAGGGACAAGGATAAAAAGAGTGGAGAACCACCTGTTATTGTTCTTAAGCCCAAGGCACAGGTGGTCGACGAAGGTGAAGCTGTGACTTTTGAGTGCAAGATTACAGCAGTGCCAACTCCTGAGGTATCTTTTGACTGTCTCCTCATCATTTTATTCAGCTTCTGTGTAACAGCATTAATATAATTGTTTCTAAAAGCTGAAGCCATTTGCTGATATTCATTGATTAAAATAATTATGATGATCATTTCAATTGTTGTGATATCATGCTTTATGTGGTTCCTTTTTAAAGATTTCTTGGAAAAAGGATGACGTTGAGCTTCAATCCAAGTCTGGTCATTTGAAAATTGACGTTGAAATGGATGGGTCGACTGTTTTAACCACCCTTTCAATTGAAGATGTCTTGGTGACAGATAGCGGAAAATTCCAGGTTCTAGCGGAAAACGATTTCGGAATTGTGGATGCTGTTGTATCTCTGATTGTCAGACCAAGTGAAGTGAAAAGGACGGTTGACCTAAAATCAGGGCTGAAAAAGTCTGGAACGGAGTAAGTATGGTTTTAAAGTGGCTGTATGTGGTTTAATTCTCGTGAAGTTATTTTATGCGTAGAGCAACATTTAAAAAATTATTTACATTTAAACTATCAAATAGACAGCTAGCTAACTGGAAAATGGTTGATTTTGATGCACAGAAGCAACTTAGTCTTCACATTGTGTGCTATTGAATTTATAGCTAAGAGAGATGGTGTTATTTTGAAATCAAATCATTCTTGCAAATATTTGTGAAACTTTCTAATATAGATGTTGGTTTTTGCTGTTTCATGACTTGGATTTGTCCAACTCATCTGATTGATTAATTATATATTTTTGGTACCGTAAATTGAAAATGGATTGCTTGTGATTTCATGTCTAAAATAGAACCTTACTTGTATTGAGCAGTTGATGTATTTTTATTGTTTATGTTAGCTTTTGTTTTAATTGCAGCAAATCTGGAGTTCTTGATGCAAAAGACAAGGTAGTATAGTCTAAAAGACCTTTGCTTCAGATCACTGCCTGTTTTTCTGGAATTTGGAAATTATTTTGTTTCGATTATTTGTGTGTTTGAAAATATTTTTTAACTTTTGCAAGTTGTGCCTCTGTTATGCACAGTAGCTGCATGTTTGGTTATTATAGTACAGAAAATTCTTCTTTAAAATATTTTTTACATGGAATTCTTGAATTGTTTGCCAAATTATTTCTTTTATTTGATTATTTCATGTTGTGATATTTTGTTTGGCTTTCTTTTGCAGTTGTGTTTTTAATTTGTTGGGACACATTTTTTGCCATCCAAATTTAATCACATCCTTATAATTAAACCTGAATTTCTTTCTAAGGCTGATTGTAATTGTATTAAGTGCAGATTGGTTTTAATGTCTAAAGTTTGTGTGCATTTTTCATATTTGTCAGAACCCTGGAAATAACATAGTTTGAGTGAGTTGACTTATGAGCAAATTACGTATTCAAATGTGCTATTATTTAAAGTACAAAACCCAAATCTTTATACGTAAAATGAAATTGTAGAAGGTTCTTATTTATAGAACTTAGATGAACCAAAGCAGGCTGATTTCCGAGGTCTTCTACGCCACAGTACTGAAAAGCCATTTATTCCAAGCCAGCTGCAGACAGGTTTACAGCATGATTTTCGAAACTTGCTTAAAAAACCCAGTGATTCTTTGCAAAAGTCAGCAGAAGTAGAAGGAGAAGGAGACAACACCAATGATTTAAAAGATGTCAGCATCAAGACCTCTGAGGATGAAGAAGATGCTGCTCTTTTGTCTGCCAAATTGTCAACTCCTGATCCTGAAAACGATGTTGGAGTTTCTGGTCCCACAAGGTTTTCTTTATCATCACTGAAGAGTGAGGTGCGGCATCTTAATTTCTCTTTTGGAAGTCCAACCAGTTTTATTTATAAAACTGAAGATGTTGTCAGGTCTAGAGTTTTGAAAAGTAACTTGTAGAATTGCAGTTCCATATAATGTGTCATTTTTGACATTTAGGTTCAGTGCAGGAATTATTTCATAGGTTTACAACAGTTAGACAGAATAAACCAAACCTTCCAACCAAATCTGTAACCATCTGTATTTGGGCTTTATGAACAGTTTTTAAGTTAATTCTATTACTTGCAATTAAACAAACTGACAAGTTTCACCAGCCTGTTGATGTAGGAAAGGGGAGGGGCAGTCCTCCCCAGGCGGCACATTCCTAGGGGCAGCATTTTGAGGGATAAAAACGTTCAGGGGCAGAAATGCCATAATTGAAAACTTGGATCATTATCATTATTATTATTAACCATGGGCTCATCACCTATTGGTGTATAATGCCATCTCCACAGTTTCCTGTCATTCTTTCCTGTTCATTGCTCTGTGACTAAGATCCTGTAAACTGTTCCCACACCATTCTTCAATATCATCACACCATTCCTTATGTGGTCTTCCTTTCTTATGACACCCTTCATTATTCCAAACATTAGAGCTTTGATCTTTCTGTCTTCTTTCATTCAAACTGATCAAATTGCCTCAAAAATATCCAAAAACATAAACATTATTAGACATATGAAATTTGTAAATAAAAAACTACTTAAATTATATTTCACTCAGATACACCCCTACCTAACCTATTGTAACATAATATGGAGTCATACTTATAAACTTTTAACAGAAAATGTCCAATTTTTTAAAAATAAAGCGATTAGGTTAATAACCTTTTCAAATAAGTATGCAAATACTAGTCATCTTTATAAAAATCTAAATATACTTAATGTCACTAATATTTATAAACATTAAAGTGCGATCTTTATGTACAAATACATAAATAATCTGCTACCTAAACTATTTTATCTAGAAGAGTATTTTAAAACAGTTAATAAAAGAAACATGTACAATGTAAGAAATTGTGAATAAATATCCATCCCATTTGCAAGGACTAACACTAGGCTTTTTACCATAAAAATACATGGCCTGCACATATGGGATAATTTCCCTATTCAGATTAAAAATATACCAAACTTAACACTGTTTAAAAAGAGACAAACAAATACTTTTACAGGAATAGAAAATTTCTAACTGTAATTTAATCTATGCTTATAAACATTTATATGCTATGTTTGATAATTTTTAATTAAATTTCAATTATGAAACTAATTTCTTAATTTATGTCTGTAATTATCATTATAAAATTTCATATGTACTGGTTATTTTCATGCAGATCCATGATCCCTTCATTAACCATTTCTTATTTCTTTCTCAACTTTCCTCCGAGTAGATACTACTGTATGTTATTATTAGAAATATATAGGCTTATGTTTATGTTATTCTGTTTATCTTTTATGAAATTGTGGAGAAGTTGTGGAGAAAGAAATAAATAAAGATGTCATGTCATTCTGCATATGTGTCCAAAGAGATAGAATTTCCTTTGTTTACGCTTTACAGCATGGTTTGCTTCGGCTGGGATAAGATACGAGAAAAGTAGAACACATATAGTTGTTTAAAACTTATTCTTGACTTTACACTTCTCATCTTCATTTGAGCCTTCATCAGCATTTAAGCTACAAAATCACAAGCCTTCTGTGTTTCTGCATGTGTGTGTGTGTGTGTGTATGTGTATGTATATTAGGGTGGCCCACGATACTATGGGAAAGAAAAAAAGTATAATTTTCGGTTCTCCACAAGGCTGCCCTTGTTACACTAACTAAAAAGAGTGTGCAGGCAGGTTTTTGTACATATTGATGCATATTTGAAGGTCGCTACCAGGAGCAACTTCTTACTGCTGACTGTTTAATTACTCATTTGATTTGGGCGGCTGATGCTGAAGGGTTTGCCTCTCGGTTCTTTTTAATAATTTTCCACACGTACAGCGACATCAACAGCTGAAAGTGAAGCATTCTCTTCTTCTCTCCACTACCACTTATTCTCCATTGGGATGGGAAGCTACTTCCTGACATTACTGGCGGTGGTGAGCTTGTTCTTGTTGATCGTATAGCAATTTTGGTGACTAGTGGGCAAACAGAACAACTACTTGCTGTGCCTAAAATTAGCAGAGGAACTGGCGAAGAACAATCACAAGCTTGTATTCATTCCTTGAATGACTGGAAACTGGAAGAACTGGTGCAGGGACTCATGTTTGATACAACAGCAGCCAACACGGGTCTGCGTTTGTGTGCCTGCACCCTCATTGAAAAAGCAATCGGTAAAGAACTGGCGTGGATAGCATGCCGTCATCAGCCGTTCGAGGTGATGCTGGCAGCCGTGTTTTCTGCAGTTCTTGGACCATCCTGTGGACCTGAGATCAAACTCTTCCAGAGGTTTCGCAAGATGTGGCCAATTATAACGTATTACCCGTAACCAGCCAGATTTTCAGATTCCTAATCCCAACAGTAGCATGTTTAACGGTATAACATATACAGACAGCGAACTGAAATTTTGTCATTCTACGCTGAAGCACTGAAATGTAAAGCACCAAGAGAAGACTACCGGGAGTTGGTTGAACTGAGCTATCTTTTTCTTAGAGGTTCATTGGAGGGTCATCCCAGGTTTCGTGCACCGGTGCATTGCACAGAGCCAGGTGGATGGCAAAAGCCATCTATTCCCTGAAAATGTTCTTATTCAAAAGGTCAGTTAAATCTGACGGCACGTGAGCAGAATGGCTTATCAAACATTTCTGTCTTCGTTGCCGTCCTCTATGCTCGCTTCTGGCATGAAGCTCTTCTTGCACAATGTGCACCATTCAACGAAATTTGATCTTCTACATCATTACCCAGTGTCAACCGTTAGAGTAGCTGCAATCAAGGCATTTCTCTCGCCCTTGTGGTATTTCTCTGAACATCTTATCACACTTGCCTTATTTGATGATAAAGTGAGCGACGAAACCAAGGCAGCAATGGCCAGCAACTTCTCCCGTCCATTTGAACAACTTCAGGCGCCTGGACGAAAAAAACTTTCAATTATTCTACCCCTCTTGAAGAATATGTTACCAGCAGATCTTTGAAGCTGTTCGACTTGCTTGACATGGACGGACAGCAAAAAGCTCAGTCTTTCTTATCCAAGCCAGTTGCTTTGTGGACTGAAGACTATATTTCAGGAAATGAAACAAAGCGTGAAGCTTCTCAAAGTTGTCAATGACTGCGCAGAACGGGGCATTGTTCTCATTCGGTCATATAACAATACCCTTACAATAAACGAGGATCAAAAACAATATCTGGTGAAGCTGGTCAGCAGACACAGGAAATTATTTCCAATTCCTACAAAGGCAGCTCTGTCATGCTCACTTACTCAAAAATAAATCCTTAAGACTTTGAAGCTAAGACTCTCTTACGTTTACCCTAAAGACGCTGGACTCTTTGCTAACCCTACCTAATTTAATATACCTATTAAACTGATTGAAAGGCCGATACTGCATTTAATTATTTTGGATTTCAATCTGTTATAGGTAAGTTGAATGGTTTGCATTACACTAATTGCGGCAGACAGTAATAAACTGCTCGTTTCTGATTATCGTATACATACAACAAGAAGTTGCAATTGGTAGCTACCTCTAAATATCGTCAGATCATCATAAAATTTTGCATATCTATTACTAGCATCAAGTGGAACATGTGCAGCCTTGTGAAGAAACAATTTTTTAACTTTTTGTTTTTGGGCCACCCTAATGTATATATATATATATATATATATATATATATATATCTTTGTATTCATGAATGATTATCCTTTTCATAGAGCTTCTCATTATTTGCACTCTGAATTGCACACTTTTCCTGTTATTTAAAGTTTTGTGTTGTACTGCTTTAGATTTGAGTGCACAAGGTCCTTTATGACACTTCATTCATTCTATGTTTGTTTAGTGAATGCAGAATGTACACTCCATATTTTCTTTTATCCACTGACCTTATAGTTCATCTCATTTAGTGATTTTTAATTAGAGTTGTTTTGCTTGCTTTTATTGTTTGTGGTCGATGTTGGCAGAATTGATGATTTTGTTATTGATTAAGCTCTCTTTTGCCAGACTTTGAAAGCCTTCCTAAGAGCATTTCCAAGTACTAATTATAAAAATTCCTATATTGCATCCATTTTCGTGTATCTGTGTCAGATAAATACTTCTGTTGCCATAAACAGTTAGTTCTTTTGATATATTACAAGATTTTGAATACCAGTAGATTCAATTTTGACTATACCATTTGTCTCTGCAGATATTAAAAGCTGAGTGCTGATATGTAATCATAAAGATGTTTAGAATTTCAGTAAAAGGATAGTGGTGAAAATTGTACTGTTGAAATGAGCTGTCTTCTCATTGGAAACTCATAATTTCCAAGTTTTTTGCAGTCTGTCTAACAGATATTATTCTGACTTTCTTCTAGCTGCACTCGAATGTCTGCTATTGAGAATTACCAAAATAGTTGGTAAACTATGTAAAAATAATAAGTAATATGTTCTTAACACTTTGTTGAGTCTTTCAGTGAAATATCCTGTAGGTCACATGACCTTATATAGATGCATGTTTATTCAGATTATTTTTTAGTATATTTTTACTTATACAGTTTTTAAAAAACTATTATTTATATATACTGGATAGAGCTGTTGTTTCTGTAGAAGGGAATACAGATCATGGAGCATCCCCATGACCTTCGAGTACAAGAAGGTGAGAGTGCACGGTTTATGTGTCGTGTGTCACCCAGCATGCCTCTTCCTGTAGTTACGTGGTTTTTCCAGGGCAAACCAATTGCTAACACAGAAATGTTCCGAATTGAACTAACAAATGATGGATACACCTCGCTTGAAATACCAAAGGTTGATATAGACGATGCTGGAGTTTATACAGTACGTGCGTCTAATCCAGCTGGAATGGTAGAAGCATCGGCCATGCTATATGTCAAAGGTATTGTGTTGTGAATGATTTCTGAGTTGAAACTGTACCTTTACGATTTGCGTTTAGTTTATTCTCTGTATTCTTGTGTTTGCCCATTTTTGTTTTGTTGTGATGCTTTTCGGCTCGTAGATGTTCCGATTGTATCTATGTTCGCATTTAAAATTGTGAATTCCAAAAGTTATATTTCTTTCTGTTTAGCATTCGACAAACACTGTGTTACTAAAAAAATTTGCAATACTGTGATGTTATTTTGTGTTTATTTGTTACTAATATCCATTGCACTAATGTGTTTGGAGCTTTTGCTTTAAAGTTTAGTGTGTTTTTAACCCTTTAAATGGGGAATTAAATTTTTTAAGTCATCCCCCCACGGGGGAATTAATTTTTGGAAAAGGCGTTCGTATGAAAACGTGAACATATACGTTATAAACTTACTATATTTCAGGCTATATAGAAGCTAGAAAGATGCGGTTTGCACCATTGTTGAGCATTTTTATTGCTCTTTCTATCCATCCGTGCCAAAAGAAAAAAATTGGGGGTAGGGACCACTCTACACCCAAAAATCGGACCCCTCCCCAACATTTTGTTCAAATTTTGATCAAAGGTCAATAGCAAAACGTCTTCAGTGGTAAACCCACAAATGTGAGCGAGAGAATTTTAGAGGAGTGTAATTGGAACAGAATAATGCAAAAATTTTGAAGATCGGACCATATTTGGGGTAGTTATGAAGTTTCATACCCAAGTGCCAATTGCTTGCTGAAATGACAATTACGCAAACGGATTTTCAATGTGAAAAACCGAACAACTCAGTATATTTCAGGCTATATAGAAGCTAGAAAGATGCGGTTTGCACCATTCTTGAGCATTTTTATTGGTCTTTCGAAACATCCGTGCAAAAAAAATTTGGGGGGTAGGGTCCACTCTACACCCCAAAATCGGACCATCTCCGACAAAAAATTTTCAAAGCTCAAAAAAAAATTTCAGCGGTGACCCCCCAACTGTGAGCGACAAAGTTGTAGGGATGTGTAATTGGAATAGAATAGTGCAAAAATTTTGAAGATCAGACCATATTTGGCGTAGTTATAATTTTTCTAGCCTCTGGCTGAAGATTTTTCCTATACATTTTCCAGCCTTGGTTGTTACACAGCCAATATCTCTTGCATATATAGTCAGCATTATCGAAAACGGCACCGCCGCCTATCGAATGGATGTGAACTAAATCGGCTCCTGCGTTGGATTTTTGAAAAAATCGCAGGTCCGCGGTACACACTCGCTTTTATAGCGCACCGTTTATAAACGGCAAACGCCGTTTGGCTATGGTTTTCCGCCGCCGTCTATAAACGGCGAACCCCTGGAAGCGATTAAACAATGAAAGCAACTATCACTACACGAGTACACGCGTTATCAGATAATGACACAATATTGCAAGGGCAAAATTTGCTTGTGTATCACAAAAGTTCTAAAAGGTTTATTGCTGATTTACTTTCTCATATAAGATGGGTGTTAGATTTTTAGTTGCCAAAATTTACTCTTGATCCTAAAAGGACAACTTAATTTTAATATGCATTTTGGCTGTGTCTTTATTCTAAGTCTGTTCTTTCAACAACATTGATGACAGTTATTGATATAAAATTAATAATCTAATATCAGTCCAATTATAATTGTATTGATATTAGAATATTTTATTATTTGCCAGCAAGATTTTGCTATTTATGCTTTAGAACGGGATGCTGAGGAAGAAACTGTTGAAGTCACAAGAGATGAAGCTGATGGAGAGAGATCATTTGAGACTATCCAGTCTAAAGATACATCTCCTTATCCAACTGCCAGGACACATTTGGCAAATGAGCCTTTTGATGAACCACTGATAAAGTTGGAATTGGCATTGGGTGTAGATCCTCACCATACTCTTGAACAGCAGGTTGCTCTAATGAACGTTGAAAACACACAGATTTCATGTGAGTCTGCTGATCTAAATCAACGGACAGATCAGCTTCCTGTAAATGCACTATCTATGGAAACATCAGAAGCAGAAACTGTAGAACAGCAGACAACTGAAAAAGTGCAGGAATCATTTGAAGTTTTCATAATTGAACAACAGGTGATCGAAGAAGTGCAAGAATCATTAGAAGTGCTAGATGAAGAAGAGCAGATGCAAGAATCTTCAGCACAGGCAGTTGTGGCACAAATGCTAGCTGAGGAGAAACAGAAGCCATCAGAGGCACTGGCAAATGAAGCACAGGTTTCTAATGGAATTCAAGAATTGGAAAGGAGTATTGTAGAACAACAAGCTTCTGAAAATGACACATCAGTATTAGATTCTGTTGAGCAGTTGGTATCTGAAGCAGTAGAAAAGTCATCAGAAATTGAAACTGTGGAGCAACAGGTGTCTGACATAAAACAAAAGTCATCAGAAATTGAAACTGTGGATATAGTACAAGAACAACAGGTGTCTGACATAGTACAGGAGTCGTCAGACATTGAAACTGTGGAGCAACAGGTCTCTGACATAATACAAGAGTTATCAGAAATTGAAACCGTGGATATAGTACAAGAACAACAGGTGTCTGTCTGACATAGTCATCAGACATTGAAACTGTGGAGCAACAGGTCTCTGACATTGTCAAACTGGATATAGGAGCAACAGGTGTCTGACATAGTACAGGAGTGTCAGACATTGAAGTACAGGAGCAACAGGTGCCTGACATTGAGACATTGAAACTGTGGAGCAACAGGTCTCTGACATAATACAAGAGTCATCAGAAATTGAAACCGTGGATATAGTACAAGAGCAACAGGTGTCTGACATAGTACAGGAGTCATCAGACATTGAAACTGTGGAGCAACAGATCTCTGACATAATACAAGAGTCATCAGAAAATGAAACTGTGGATATAGTGCAAGAACAACAGGTGTCTGACATAGTACAGGAGTCGTCAGACATTGAAACTGTGGAGCAACAGGTCTCTGACATAGTACAAGAGTCATCAGAAATTGAAACCGTGGATATAGTACAAGAGCAACAGGTGTCTGACATAGTACAGGAGTCATCAGACATTGAAACTGTGGAGCAACAGGTCTCTGACATAATACAAGAGTCATCAGAAATTGAAACCGTGGATATAGTACAAGAGCAACAGGTGTCTGACATAGTACAGGAGTCGTCAGACATTGAAACTGTGGAGCAACAGGTGTCTGAAATAGTACAGGAGTCGTCAGACATTGAAACTGTGGAGCAACAGGTCTCTGACATAATACAAGAGTCATCAGAAATTGAAACCGTGGAAAGTTGAACCTGTGGATATAGTTATTGAGCAACAGTCTCTGTGTCAGAAATTGAACCTGTGGATATAGTTATTGAGCAACAGGTGTCTGACATAGTACAGGAGTCGTCAGAAATTGAAACCGTGGATATAGTACAAGAGCAACAGGTCTCTGACATAATAAAAGAGTCATCAGAAAATGAAACTGTGGATATAGTACAAGAGCAACAGGTCTCTGACATAATACAAGAGTCATCAGAAAATGAAACTGTGGATATAGTGCAAAGAACAACAGGTGTCTGAGCAACAGGTGTCTGACATAGTACATTGGAGTCTGACATAATCAGAGTCATCAGAAATTGAAACGTGGATATAGTACAAGAGCAACAGGTGTCTGATATAATACAAGAGTCATCATTGAAATTGAACAGGTCTCTGACATAATGGTCATCAGAAATGAAACCGTGGATATAGTACAAGAGCAACAGGTGTCTGAGCAACAGGTGTCTGAACCGTGGATATAGTACAAGGCAACAGGTCTCTGACATAATACAGAGTCATTGAAAAAACTGTGCAAGAACAACAGTGTCTCTGATATAGGAGCAACAGGTCTCTGATATAGTGCAAGAACAACAGGTGTCTGATATAGTACATGAGTTATCAGGAATTGAAATAGTTGAGCAACAGGTTTCTGAAGAAGCAACAGGATCAGCAGAAGTAGAAGTTGTGGAGCAACAGGTGTCTGATAAAGTTCAAGAATCATCAGAAAGTGAGACTGTTGAGGAACAGGTATCTGAAGAAATACAGCAATCATCAGAGCTAGAACTTCTAGAGCATCAGGTAGCTGAAGAAATACAAGAATTATCAAAAGAAGAAACTGCTGGGCAGCAGGTGTCTGAACAAATACAGGACTTACTAGAATTAGGAGTTGCAGAACAGCTAATCTCTGGTGAATTACCGGTCTCATCAGAAATGGCAATTGTAGAAGAACAAGTTGTCTCTGATATACAAGTATCACTAGATGAAGCCGATGTAGAGCAACAGGTATCCGAGAACATAAAAGAATTATCAAAAATATCAACAGTAGAGCAACAGATAACAACAGAAGAACAGGAATCATCGGAGGTGACCGTTGAAGATCCTCTTATTCTCATGGATTCTGAGAATTCAGTCAAAGCAGTAGTTTCAGAGGAGCAGGTTGGTGTGATCATTCTAAAACAGAAAACTTCTTAATTTATGCTATTTTCAAACAGTATCGGTATTTCATGCTTTTGTAAATTCTAATTAGAACGACAACATTTTAACAGGATAAGTAATATGGCTTAGAATTTCTGGCATGCCAACACTGTATCATATTATCTATCATATTAAGATTCTTCCTCTGTGCCTCTGTGCAAGCATTCTGATTGGTTGGCTGTGTGAGCGTTCTCATTGGTTGGCTGTGTGATGTTCTCATTGGTTACCTTCAAGCATTCTCATTGGTTGGCTGGGTGAGCATTCTGATTGGTCGTTCTGGAATATTTGTTGCCTTGAGCGAAGCTTGCCTGATGTGAGCAAAGCGAGCCTGCGTTCTAGTATAATATATATATATACTATATATATATATAGTATATAATATATATGACTCATATAATATATATATATATATATTCTGTTTCTGGCACTTTATTATATATATATATATATATTATATAAATGAGTCTTATATATTATAGTTATGTGTGTGTGTGTGTATATATTATATATATATATGTATATATATATATATATATATATATATATATATATATATATACACACACACAATTATATATATATATATATAATATGTTGGCTCTTTGCCAGCTAATTGCAGCAATAGCTAAATAGGAAATGTTTCCAATGTTTTTTTCTTTGGTTTCTGTGATGTTGATTTGTCTACTTTGAGGTTTTCCTTGGTGTTGTCGATCCACTGCTTATTTGGTTTTTCTTTTCTTCTGTCCCTGTATTTTTTTGTGTAGAGCTTTGTATGACCATTGTTTGTTTCCCATTCTGCACACTTGTCCCATGTCCAAACCATGTTAATCTTATTCTTCTAGTCTTTTCTACAATATTATCTTTAAGCCCAATTCATTGTCTGATATCTTCATTTCTTATCTTTTGCAATCTGCTCACTCCCAGTATTTGTCTCAAACAGCACATTTTTGCCACCATTAGCCTTTTTTCATCAGCCTTTTTTATTGTCCATGTCTCAGAGCCATATAGTACTGAAGGTACTACTATTGTATATTTTCATTTTGGTTTCAGGTGTTTAGTTGTTTTTTTCTACATAGCTTTTTAATCCTTACCATTGTTTGGAACCTTTTTGATATTCTTGATTTTGTCTTCTGCTGATTGCCATTGTTTTCGATTACTCCTCCAACATATCTGAATGATTTGATTGTCCCAATTTGTCCATTCACTTTAATATTAATTGGTTTTGTATGTCTTATCATTATATTCAAACACACACATATCGTATATACATATATGCAATTATGTACATATATTTTTGAAAGAATATATAATATATACAGTATATACGTAACGTACATAATATGTAGTATATACATAAATATATATTTTAAAATTGAAAGTTGTGCTATAACTGCATATGAAATTCAGAATTAGATCTCTTGTTTAGTGTTCCAGAGTCAATTGACATCAGCATTAACTGCTAGTCCTTTGCTTTTCTAGAGCATTGTTGATCTTGTACCAGTCCTTACGTGTGACCTTAGAAAAGACACAACAGTGAACTGTGGGGAAAGACTTTGGCTGAGCTGTGAATTCTCATGTAAGGACAGAGTAAACTGCACCTGGTTCAAAGATGGAGTTGAACTGACTGGAGTTAAACACATGTAAGTTGTGCAGTTGATTGGTTTACAAATTTCACAGTTATGCAGAAATTTTCTGAAATGAATCAATGCAGCAAAGAGTTAACTAAATGAGTTTTTGTATTGACTCAGCTAGCAATGTTTGGCACAGTTGTGCTGATTCTTCATTTACGGCTTCCCACCAATTGTGGCAGATATTTATAATGAAATTGGGATCAAAGTTCAAGTTTTAAACTAAAATTTCAAAGATTTATGTTGAACAGTTAGAACTAGGAACTACTTCCTTGTTGGTTCACTATTTAATAGTAGTCATGAATTCATTTGTCTAGATTTCACTGTGGCTTGGATTTGGGATATAAAGGCCATTTGAAAAGCAACAGAAG
Source organism: Metaphire vulgaris (assembly GCA_018105865.1). NCBI lineage: Eukaryota > Metazoa > Annelida > Clitellata > Crassiclitellata > Megascolecidae > Metaphire > Metaphire vulgaris. The sequence continues at coordinate 8,390,748 of CM030837.1, forward strand.
CTATAAAACAATTCTTTTAATTTTGGTAGTTAGACAGAGCTATAAATAATGCACCTTTTACTTAAAGATGATTTCAACATTCTTAGGTGGTCAGATGTAGCAGTTTACAATTTTGGTATGCTTAGTCATATAATAATCATTATCTTGTACTATTTGATCCTCTTTATTGTTAACCTGCAACTAAAGTTCCATGAAATTTTGTTCATATTTAACTAAAAGATTGTCTTAACTGTTGTAATTAAATGGTATGTTTAATATTGATTTTCACACTGCATACACTGTCTGATTTCTCATAAATTGTTGTTATCGTCCTTCAATTTAGATGTAGGCCTATATTGACCTATCTGATATTTGCCTGAAGACTTTTGGGACTTTTGCTGTTCCAAGAGTTCTTCAGTGCTAATCTGATTAACATGTTGACTGCGGCATTGTTTCTTTGTCACGCGCGGCCATTATAGACCAGCGTAGCGTATACACTATGCAGTGAATGTAGCATATATAGACATATACCTGTATAAGTGTACACGGTGATCACGAAAATCAGGACCCCCTAGATTAATGAATATAACTCAACGAAAAGTCAACTAATATTCAATAAAGTTATAGTACGTGTACTTTAGATAGTTCTAATGATATTCCACTCATAGTTTGTGTTCAAACGGTCCGCCATTTGCTGCAATACACGCACGAAGACGCCTACGCAATTGCTTGAATGACGCATCAATGATGCCTTGATCAATCTCGTCCCACACTTGCATGATGCATTGTCACAGGTCCTCAATATCACGGGCTTTCGTTCGTGAACGCGCGTTCCTGCATAACACTCCAAATTTTTAATCCACCGGATTCAAATCCGGGCTGTTGGGTGGCCAGAGAGAGTAGGCGGAATGAAGTGTTACCTAACAGTTCAACTGTCTCTCGAGCTCTGTGTGCCACGCCGTCCTGTTGGAATGTGTAATAATCTGAGAAAGTTCGGTGTTCGCAGCAGTCCCTGCATCAGTAGAACGTCTCTGTAATACTTTCCGTTCACTTTCACCCCGGCTAGTGAATAGCTGTATGAAGTGCTGAAACACCAACTGATACCATTAAGGACTTGGTGAAAGACAGTGATGTCCTTCTTTCTTGTACCAGCTAGCGTAGAGGCAAAATACTTTTTGAGGATCGAGACTGCCTCTTAGGCCTACTATAGTTAAAATTTCAGCATGAATGGTCGAAAGGTTGTTAAATTATACTCATTAATCTAGGGGGTCCCGATTTTCGTGATCACGGTGTATATATGGCAGTCGTATTTTAGAGACAAGTAGAAGGAATTCCTAAAATTGGTAAGGTGATGTTGGCTGTGCTATGATTTAAAATAGGGGATTACATTTCTGGTAGCAATCCTGGGCATCAGATCGGGCCAGACAGCTGAGGAAGATCTGATGCCTTGCTATGAAGAAAACATGAGCTATTAGGGGAAGAAACTTTCTCTGGCCAGCCACTGCTCGGTAGTAATGAACTAATGATCGGCCTGTGGAACCATGTGCTGCGTTTTTTTCCACTTACTTTGTTGTAGATCAGGAAGGCATTGACAACTACTAAATCAATTAGTTGAAGTACAGTCTCAATGTATTTACTTCAGATTCTTTCAGAAAAAGGCATACATTAGGAAATAAGTGGATCATCCCCTATCCATGCCACACACGATTTGGTTATAATCTAGCCTATAATGCAACTGGAAGCGAGTGGTGTTTATAGTGAAGCATAGAAGCTGAGGCTGGTTTATTTAAGTTGTCATTGTGGATTTACTAGGTCAAATAATTATAAAATTTCTATAAAATATACATTTTTTGATTGATCATACATTCTGGCAGCTATAGAAAGCAGAACGATTATAAAAGCCACGTAAGCTAAAATATTTTGCTTAAAACTAAGGACATTCATTGAGGTTTCTAGCACCTGATAAGGATGTCGCCTGATGTTTCTAGTGCTCAACATATTAAGAGATTCAGTTTAAAGGTTTTCAGTGTTGGACCAAGATTTGAAATGGCAGGTTTATCATAATGACACTTGCATCAAAATAATTCATCATCAACACTGAGACTTTAAAATATGAGTACAGAAAGTTTTGTTGTTTTTTTTTACTGATTTATGATTTAATTTTCTTTTAGACAAACAATTGATACTTCAACAGTAAGTCTGACCATTAATGAATGTGCAATGGAGGATTCTGGTGAATACCAGCTTCAGCTGACCAATGACTTTGGCAAAATTACATCGTCAGTGACAGTGAATGTGAAAACTCTTGTTCCCTACTTTGCTCAGCCACTTGGAAAGTGTAATCAGGGAACAATCAGCCATCTTTGAAACTACTGTTGCTGGAATTCCTCTTCCACAAGTTTTCTGGTATCGAGATGATGTGAAGCTTGAGGAATGTGAAAAGTATCACATGGAATTTGCTGACAATGGTCAAGTCTCTCTGACAATTTCCAATATCGATTGCAGTGACATTTTATGCCAATATTCTTGCAAAGCTGTCAGTATCATTGGTGAAGTGCAAGTCAGTGCAAAACTACAGCTTCAAGGTTTGTTGTTTGTTGAGTGTTGTGTCCTACTAATGACAATCCAAGTGTTTCAAGCCCATTCTCATGTATGGAATGTTCAGAAATGTCTTCTAGCAACTTCTGAGTGTTGCCATTATTAGTTTTAAAATGCCTTTTTAATTTGTTATGTTTGATGGTTGTTTTGTTCAAGTTGGCTAACTCGTGTTATGCATTATTTGCTTAACTGCAGTTATATTTATACTTGTTGTGCTAACATTACTAATACATGTTATGAAATGTCATTATAATTATTTGCGATAGTTATGTACAAATTTTGTGCTTGGAATAACTGATTGGATTTTGTAATTTGCTGTGTTATTTAAATTTCACTTGCATGTAGTTTCTTCGGTTCATATTTTCTTAGAACTGATGAGCATCTAATGTTTTTGTTGTTGGCACTGAACCAGACAATTATTTTATAGATAAGTAAAAATCGTTTTAGACTCTGGCACTTTGAAACAAGCTCTTATGGTGTTTGTTTGTCCTGAAATTCTCGTGATTTTTGTTTATATAATATATATATATATATTTATATATACTCTGAGTAGATAATTACCATATACTCTGAATATACAGAATTATTGTTTAATAATATTCATGAAAGTCTCTCTCCAGGGTCACAGCTAGACCTCAGTTTGAGATTAGAAGGAACACATAGGTTCTGCCAATTGTGGACGTTCTTTACAACTTGTCATAGATGTAGTCAGTGCAAGCTGTTTTATCGGACAAGTATTTTGTTGCATCAGGAAAATAACATTTAGGTTAATTAAATGGTCTGTGTCATGGTTTTATTCGATTTTGGAACAATAAAATTTCAATAATAAATTTAATTTTAAAGCTTATGCATAAATCCCTCAGTACATTTTAAAAAGTCACATTTGGGCTTTTAATTCATGAAATTCATAACAGAGAGCAATGCAATTGCATCTAGTGCAATTTTTGCCATATTAATTGCTGGTATAAGTTTCTTTTAACGATTTCATATAATTTATCCACAATTTTCATGCATAGTTGGTCCATAAGAAATTTTAAATTCTTTTATTGATTTTGACTATTGTGCTTATCTTGAAGATCATATAAATCGATAAAAAGTTTACTGAGATAGAAATTATCTTCTTTACTTGAAAACTTGAATAAATTTTGTCATTTCCATTCTTTGATAGAGATGACTTTATTTTTGACAATAATATTATTAAGTTTAATTACATTCCTTAAACTGCAAATTTTACAGAGCTCTCTAACGATTACGTTTGATAATGAAATACATAATGTAGGAACTTGTTTGATGTTGAAAGTTGGATTGGTCTGTATCCTATGTAAGCAAATGAGTAATGAGAGAAAGATAATTACACAATTGTGTTGATTCAGTCTATGTGGAACCTCTAATTCACTTTTTAATTTCTGATCTTTGCCTCTTGCAAAATCTGATGAAGCTCAGAAAGGTAAGGCAGCATAAATTTAAATTATTATACTGGAAAATGTACCCTTATGAATATGTTTTAGATCAATTTTAAGGGAATGTCACTAGTTTGGACATGGAATATTGACTTGACCTTTTTGACAGATCATTTGACTATCTTATGAAATGATAGGTTTTAAAGTTCTTACTTTATTTATTATTATTATTTATTATAAATATTATTAGTGAAGTTCTATAGTGATGTTTTAGCACTTGGCATCAGTTGATGGTTGCTCTGAATTTGAATCATAATCTCCCATTGTGAAATATAGCAAGTCAGGATGATTTTAGTGAAGGGCTGGACATTTGTGTACATTTTTTCAGTTTATGTCTTTAATGTTGAAATGGTTAAAATTACAAGTTGAAGTTGGTGCCCTAGCAGTACTTGTACGATATGCCATCCTAATCAGTTCCTGATTATTATTACTATTATAAATGTGCTTTGTTAAGCTGTAGCAAAGGAGTTTTTCTGCTTGAAAAATATGTGTTAGCTACCTTCATTTTCTGAGTTATTCTGCTAAGAAAATGTCAGAATGTAATCAAAAATGTTGAAGGAATTATCTTTGAATGTTAGCTGTTGTTCTATTCAATTATTCCCTTTAAGATGTTGTCTTGGATTAAAATGCTTTGAAGCTTTATAAGTCAGACCTCTGATAAGTTGAAAATATAAAATTATGTACAGCATTGCAATAGTTGCTGATTTGTACATTGGCATTGCAGGCTAAACAAATGCAATTTGTTTCAAAATGATTTAATTTTGTTAGATATAAATTGGTTTTAATTGTGATAATTCAATTTATCCAGGTTTTACATGTATATGTCCGTTTGTTTGTTTTACTAACTGTGCCTTGGACTATCTTAATATATTTTTGGAAGCTGTAAGATCTGATTATCTGAGGCCATTATTGTTATGGCAATCAAACTGAAAACATAGTTTAAAATTTTGTTCAAAGTATGGTTAAATTAATATGCAATTTAATTGTGCAGTGAGTTTTAAAGTTTTCTCTTAGTTAATGTTCAGCAAATAACATTCCTTTGAAATTCTTATAAAATTAATGCGTTTAATGTGCAACAAACAAAACAGAAACAACATCTTGTTAACATATCTACCGTAATTATGCACTTTTAATGAGATCTGTATGAAATATAGTTGCATGAAATTGTGGCATATACTTTATGCAGTAGGCATTTTACAGTATTACAGTAGGTTTTGCATGATTTTGAAATCCATCTTTAATTACCAGAAACTTTCTCACTTAACAAAATAAATTTGCTGATTCATTCCTCACTGTGCCTAGAACTTGGCCTGAAATTGTGGAGAGTTTGTCTGTTGCTGGAAAAAACCTGAAACTCTGTGAATGTGTTTTCCTTTATTTGTGCTTTCAAGGCTTAACTAAATGCAAATAAATCTCTTCTTGTTGATCTCTCCTACATACAGTGTTGGGTAAGTTACTTTATATGTGTATCTAGTTACAGTTACTAGTTACTTTTCAAAGAAAGTAACAGTTACTTGTAGCTAATTTGGAACAAATGCACATGACAATATAGAAACACAAATATTTTATATATTATACCTGCAAGAAAAGTAACAAACTAATACAGTTCAATATGTGCTGAAAAGGTTATTGAAGAGGTTACTGCTTTGCTTTTTGACAATTACATTTTGCTATTTCATTATACCAATTGAAGAATTAATATATCATAAGTAGTTTACCGAAACAGACAAACAGTTCACAGTAAGCATATACAAAAACTAGAATTATGAATCTATGTGCAAAACTTCTGTACCACGACTATTAAGTTGTTAGCAGGTGAATAAGTAACAATCTAATACAGTTCAATACTCTAAATGTCTAAAAGTTACAATCTGAAGCTGAAAACACTATAAAGGTTACATTAGGAAGCTAAAACATGAAACATATTGGCTCACAACAAAGGTTGCTGTTCAAAGTGTTTGTCTCCCATCCTGTTGCGCTTCAGGGTCAGAATATGACCTCCTAAACTAAATAAGCGTTCTAGTGGTGCACTAGATGGCAGCGGTGTATTGTTGTATTGTATATTTTTTATTTTACAAATAGCTGTTTAATCAATGGCACCTTACTTGGCCAGTGATGTAGATTAAATTATAGATTCAAAATCTATGACTCTGTACGTGATCATCTTGACTCACCAATACGTTTACTCATAGAAATAAAAGTAACTATACAAATTCAGTTACAGTTACTGAGAAAAGTATCTTAGCTACAGTTACTGGTTACATTTACAGTTACAGCAAATTATAACTAAGTTACTGTAGCTTGTTACTGCCCAACACTGCCTACATAATTGTCTGTCTTGTTGTTTTCCATCCTGATTGATATTGCTGGCATTGCCTTGACCATTGTACATGTAGATTGATTTGGAGTACCTTTGATTGATACTTTTATGTATTAGAATGGGTGCTATATAAAGTGCATAATTTATATTAGTATACTAATTGAATCCAATATTGTGTCCTGTTTTAAATTTGCCTTTAAATTTTGCCTGGTTGAATGTATAGGTTCTTACACACAATATATGATAATCGTATATTTATTTTAATGATTTTAATTTGACAGAATTAAATACATTTAAGATAATTGCAGTAGAACACAATGTTTGCTACAGTATATTTGATGATTGCAAGATGTTGAAATTATATATTTTTTACTATTTTGAAACAATGTGGTATTTGAAACAATATGGTATTTCAAGTTTATTATCTACCTTTATTGTTTTGAGTAAGAACTTTGCATTATTAAGATTGTTTACAGAATCAGTTATTTATGTTGCAGAGTTTTGTAAAGTTTAAGGAAACGTTTAATGCTGGCAGAATTAAGATTGTAATTAATTTATGTTCAATTTATAGCCAATATTTTAGAACTTATTGTGATTTGATAGTAATTGTGATTTTAGATGTTTGAAGGACCTTGAAAATAAATATAACAACTTTGATTGAAAAACTTTGTTCTGTCAAGTACTACAACATAAATTCTTATAATAAAATTACATGAAAAACCAGTTGTGCTTTTACATTTTTGATTGGATCTAAAGTTATCATCATCATCATTTTTCATTATTAGGAGTGACACAAAATCTTTTCCATGTTCCAGTTATTGTCATTTCAATTATAAAGCTGGATATTTTGATATTAAATTTCATTTCAGCATTCTGATAAACAATACTTGATTGTATTATTTTATTTTAGGTATAAATATAGGAAGAACTTTTTAAAATGGTGTAAATGCATTAGATACAAATTGTGATCTGTTATTTGTGATATGCAATGCATAATAATGCACTTCACTAAGAAGCTCACTTACAAATTTTTTTGGCCCTTTAAAAATAGTTTTACACAGACATTTATATAGTTAGTAGTTATAAAAAAAAACTTATAATGGATGAATACATTTTGAATCAATTAGCTTTTTCCTGTCAGTCCTTGACAATATGTTTGCTGAGGCCGTTTGAAGTTAACTTTAATTGCATGAAATTGGTTCATCTTTCTTTGGCAAATGTGAAGTGCAATGCATGAACTGTTTGCGTCAAAGCAAGTTAACAGTCATTATTTACTCAGTTGGGTTTGCCTATCTTCATGAATGCAGAGTTTGCATGGTTTGATACTATTTCAGCTTTGAATTTTGTAGCTGACTGATGGTGTGCAGGTGGGTTTTAACTATTTTCCAATAGCCTTGCAAGTTTCTTTCACTATGCATTCATCTATCTGCCATTAAACCCAGAATATGTTGTAACTTATGTAGCAGTTGTAGGGTATGTATGTTTGACAAGGCATTTTCTAGGATAAACTTAGGTGAGGTGACTTATTAGTTTATCTGTTTAATCTGACTTAATGATTCCCACTGCCACACAGCCTACACTGCGGCCATGCAACAGCAGAGCTTTTTCACTGTTGGTCCCACTGAGCAAAATTACTCTTCCATTTCATCAAGAACATTCAGTGTGGCATTTGTGGGGGAGAGGGAGTAATTCCTGGTCACTGGTTCATGGTGTTCTTAGCTCATTTAACTAGCTTATAGAGTACAATGAAGCAATTAAACCTTCTCTCCCTCTGCTGATCTGATATACCACCCTGAGAACTTGAGACCTTTGTATAGATGGTTGAAAGTGTCCAAAAAGAGTTTTCTTAATTGCCTTAATTGAGTTATATTTCACAGCAATTTTTCATCATACACAGTGATCACGAAAATCGGGACCCCCTAGATTAATGAATATAACTCAATGAAAAGTCAACTAATATTCAACAAAGTTGTAGTACGTGTACTTTAGATAGTTCTAATGATATTCCACTCCTAGTTTGTGTTCAAACGGTCCGTCATTTGCTGTAATACACGCACGAAGACGCCTACGCAATTGCTTGAATGACGCATCTATGATGCCTTGATCAATCTCATCCCACACTTGCATGATGCATTGTCACAGGTCCTCTTGCAATATCACGGACTTTCGTTCGGTGAACGCGTTCCTGCATAACACTCCAAATTTTTTAATCCACCGGATTCAAATCCGGGCTGTTGGGTGGCCAGAGAGTAGGCGGAATGAAGTCCGGCGTTTTGTTACCTAACAGTTCAACTGTCTCTCGAGCTCTGTGTGCCGGTGTGCCGTCCTGTTGGAATGTGTAATAATCTGAGAAAGTTCGGGTGTCCGGCAGCAGTCCCTGCATCAGTAGAACGTCTCTGTAATACTGTCCGTTAACTTTCACTCCCGGCTCGACGAAGTGAATAGCTGTACGACCGAGTGCTGAAACACCAACTGATACCATTAAGGACTTGGTGAAAGTCGGACGAGTACGCAGAAGACGAGCGCCAGTGATGTCCTTCTTTCTTGTACCAGCTGCAGCGTAGAGGCGAAATATTTTTTCAGGATCGAGACTGCCTCCTAGGCCTACTATAATTAAAATTTCAGCATGATTGGTCGAAAGGTTGTTAAGTTATACTCATTAATCTAGGGGGTCCCGATTTTCGTGATCACGGTGTATAATGTTTATTAGAATGGTAAGAGTAATGTTTATAGGTTTAGAAGGGTTTAACTTCCCCACTGGTTGAGAACAATCATAGTGGGGGATTGAAAATTTTATGCAGGGACTAATTCAGTAGCATGTAGAGGGGCGGGCGGGGTGGTGGCCCCGGGCGCAGACCAGGGGGGGTGTAAAAATTGACCTGATGACCTTTTTTTGCTTGGTGCACCAAATTTGGGGCTGGTGGCCCCAGGCGCAGACCAGGGCAGGGGGCGTAAAATTGACCCGATGACCTTTTTTTGCTTGTGGGCATACTTTGGACAACTTGGCCCCGGGCGTCGGCCACTCTCTACACGCCACTGGACTAATTCCACTGCTTTTAGAAGAATTAAACATTGGGTGAGACATTCTTGACAATATACCAGTACTTGAGCTTCACTCTCTGACTGATAATTTGTATTGATCTGATAGACTATAAAATATTATATTTCATCTGGTATAACGTTATGAGACAAGTAATTTGACATGATGTAATAAGCATCAAGATTCTTTTTAAATTAGACATATTCACATGCAGATGCCATGCCTGTATGCCTGTGAGCACTGGCGTAACGTGCACCTTTGCCGCCTCTGGCTCATAGCTAATCTGCTGCCCCAAATGCATTCATATCAGAGGCGGATCTATGGTGTCTTCAAAAAATAAAATTTACGACTCCCAAAAAAATTTCCTGCCTTTACTAAAAATTACCTGACAAGCAGCAAAAAAAGGTCATCACTTGTTCTAAAAAAAATTACCTGACAAGCAAAAAAAAAGGTTGTCACTTGTTCTAAAATATGAAATTTGTCACCCTTCTAAAGCTGACTTCCCTGGCAAGCAAAAAAAGGTCGTCGCTTTGAAAATTTGCTGCCCCTTCACGTATGCCGCCCATGGCTAAAGCCATACTAGCCATTGGCACGCTATGCTACTGTCTGTGAGTTCAAGAAACAGAACACTTGATTTCATGATATACCGGTAGTGAAAGCCATAAGAGGCAATTAATACAGTAGTTAGAATTTAGAATTATGAAGCACCTGGAAATTATGCAGTGAAAACCTAAGTAAGCTTTTGATGGATTGATTTCATTAGTTTGTTAAAACGACCTGTACCCTTCAGAAGCCAGTCTAGTGTTAAACGTTTTTCTTAGCAATTTGTTTTGTAGTTTTATCAAATGTGGGTTTGTATTTTAATTCTGTGGAGGCTTTTAAGCCAATTAGAAAAGAGACAAAATCATGAATTAAGGGCATCACCAATGTTGACTCATCTTTAAAAGAGAAGCTTCTGACAATTTGAATGAATGTATAAAACACTTGTTGCAAACTGAGGTTTTGGAAGTTTTGATTGCCCAATGAAACCTTGCTGCAAATCTTAAGAAGCTAAAACTTGTTAAGAAACCTGGAGCAGAACAGGTTATGCCATTGTTTCTATTGTACACAGGCCAGCTTTAGTATTAAGAAATTCAGAGTGCAGTTAGAATTTTCCAGTAAATTTCTTGTTTGCTCAGCTATAATGAAAAACATCTACCTCTGAAGCCATTAGATAAGAAAGGAAATGATCAGATTAAACATTTTGCTGCCTCTTTTTGGGATTTTCTTTACGATCTTATGTTTTTCGTAGCTTTTATAGGTTCTGACATGTGAGCTGTTTGAAACAAATAGAAATTTATGTAACTAGCAAAAATGTGATGAGTTTCATAACCTATATAAAAGTGATGATAACTATAGAAGTAGGGCTGTGAAACAATCAATTTCTATTTTCTTCAATTGCTCATTAATCGCAGTTTTAACACACATGTTGTATTGTATTGGACATGCATGACTAAGTACTCAAAGCCTCATATGGACACTGATGATTAAGAATTGAACGAATAAGGCGTTATGAGTTGACTGATGAAGGAACTTCTACACTGTGTCTCAAAAAAATCCAAGCAGAACTTTGTCAAAATGCCACCAAATTTAATTAATGTTTGTAGTCAGATGGCAAAATAGACGAAATTCTATGAATGTCAGAATTGGTGCTCAAAATGTGCCCTGCTGGGTCTTCTTGGCTCAATACAATGTAAGTAAGTAAGTAAAATCTCATGAATTTCTACAGCACTTTCAAAAGCAGTACAGCAGTAGCTCCTTATTCCTAGGCACTTAATCTTAGCATTAAGTCGCTATAACCAAAGGTGGGGTTTTTTTTGCTCGTCAGCACGATTTGAAAGGGCGATGAACTTTTTTTTGCTCGTCAGAGATTATCAGTATAGGCAATGGCCTTTTTTTCTCAGCCCCCCCCCGGCCCACTCTGACCTTAATCCGGCCCTGGGTGGGGGTCATTCATGCAGGATAATTTAATCCATAGGGTCATTGTGGTTGGGACATTGCAGCTATGGAGGAAATGATTTTTGAAGAAAAATACTTTGAACCTAGAAAGAAAAATTTGAGATGTCACAAGAAGGGAAGGAAATTGTGACTCAACAAAAATTTTTTTATTTGACCATGGAGTAGACAGCAAAGGAATACTGGAATTGAGTTCCAAAGTTCTGTTGCTGCATATGAAAAAGCACGGTTGCAAGGTTTAAGAGATGATTGATTCAGAGGATAAAGGAAATTGACATGAGAGGAAGATTGAGTGTATCGAGGATTTTGTGGGATTATCAGATTTCATAGGTAGACTGGTTTTGATGTATGAAGTGAGTTATGAGTTATTGAAATACTTTTATATTTAATGCATTCTGCTAGTTTCAGCCAGTGTATACAGTGTAAACTTGAGTAATGGTGTAATATGCAGAATTCTGGTGATTTGGTAATTGCATGAGCTAACACATTTTGAATCGATTGGAGTTTACATACGGAAGCTTTTGGAAAATTGCAAAATAATGAGTTGCAGTAGTCCAACTTAGAGTGAACTATTGAAGTGGAGATAGTGGAAGCAGTTTTAATATCAAGGAAGGGACAAAGGCAGCATAGATCTCAAATGTGAGCATAACAGGTTTTTGATAGTTGCAATATGTGGGCTTCAAAGTTTAAAGAAGACTCAAAAGTAAATCCAAGAATTTTTGCAGTTGTAACAGAGGTTATTTTTTGTGTCTGGAGCTAAAATCAGTGTGGGATTTTCAAATTTTCAGTTGTGGCAATTCAATTAAACTATGGGTCCTCTTAATAGACTGTTACAAGTGAACTAAGGCAACAGATACAAATGACAAACCCAAACATGCAAATAATAAATTTTAGACTTTATAATGACATATTGGCAATCCCCCATCTGAAAAACTGCTTTCAGATCATTAGTTTAATATTATTATTAATAGATTGTGAGCTCTTGTGCATATTTTAAAGCGGGGTTTCCCAAACATTTTTGGAACCACGGCCCATTTCAGTGGTTTTGAAACTTGCCGCGATCCTAATCAGGGCATGTAATATTTTTAGAAATGCATTAGGCCATCTGGCGAACGTTGGTTGAAAAGAATCTTCTGAGTTTAGAACAAAAGGCAAAACAAAAGCTCCGATTCAATTTGAATGAAAAATATGGCAAATATATTAGGCGGAATTATTTATTTTTTTGCCAAAAATAAGACAAAAGGAGAATTTTATTGTGAAATTTCTTGATATTTATGTTTAAAAATTTTGCCAGGTGCATACCTTTGTTACGCATCTTAGAAATCCTATGAATATTTTAAAATCGCTTTACCGCTAGGTATCTTTGGGGATTCGGTTACCGTTAGAGAATAGAGATTCCCTATTGTTATTGGAGTTTCAGAGCAAAATGGTCTAATACACTGTCCTTGCGCTATTGCCATATAAGATTGATTTTTGCAAGTACTATAGGCTAGGGTTTCCAGATATTTTTGGGACTGCGACCACTTCAGCGGCATGGAAACGTTGCACAGCCCTGCAAACTTATTGTCAACTAAAATTGAATATAATACTAATAATTTAATATAAGCCGTGAAGGAGGATTGCAGGCTGATACATTTCTTAAAACCTTAGCCTACTTGCAACTTTCAAGGCTTGTGACATTGTGGTAATGGTTAGAAAATGTTCAAAATGACACTTTTCAATCTAATTTCGCGCTACACTGCGACCCATTAGACCAGCGGTTCTCAACCTTTATAGGACCGCGACCCTTTTAATTCAATTCCCCATGATGTGGCGACCCCCAACGGTAAAATTATTTTCGTTCACATTGTAAACTGCTAAAAATAATAATGCTACGACAATCAAAATGTTCGAAATCGTTATTATTTAATTGTCTCCATGTCTATCTTCGAATGACAATTATAGTAAGAAAACTAGTACGTCGTAACTACCACTGAGGAAATTTTTGACAATAACAAGAAAAGTGACAACCCCATATTTCTGATGGTCTCGGGCGACCCCTGGCAAATCGTCATTCGACCCCCGTGGGGGTCGCGACCCACAGGTTGAGAACCGCTGCATTAGACCCCTGCGACTCACTTTTGGGTCTTCAATGACCAGTGGCATAGCAATATGCTCGGGGGCCCTTGGTGAAAAACGGGCAGGGGACCCTTTCCAGGGACGATCTGGCAAGTTTGCGAAATGTTGACGACCTTTTCTTTTTTGCTTGTCAGTCTTTCGATCTGACAATTTGCGAAAAAAAATTTGGGCTTGGGTCGGGGCCCTTTGCAGGTCGAGGGCCCTTGGCATTTGGACAGGTTGTCCATATGGCTGCTACGCCTCTGGCCGTGACCCACAGTTTGGGAAACACTGTTTTAAAGACTTTACCGGTAACTATTATTACTGAGTGACCAAAAGCTGTAATAAAGCATGAACAGTTCGAAGATGGTAACGGGCATCAACTTATGATTACAATGAAAACAGTAAGTACATAAGCTAATAATTATAATAATAACTAGATTTTAAGTGGTTAAGTGGGGGTTCTCATGTGTTGAAAGCCACTGAAATTCAGGTTCAGATTTTTTGGAGATATATTCAAAGAGTTGTGGCGGTACTCAAGAACCGTCCTTGCGGTCACAACTGTGGACTGTGGGCCGCGGTTTGAGTACCCCTGCTTGAGACCATGGCTGGTTTTAAGTGGCTTATGCGATGAGAATATTACAATAATGTTTTTGTGCCAACCACTGTGTGGTTTGCCACCAAACGTCATTGTCATTGCAAGACAGTCAGTTCTGGATCACTGCTTAGAGAATCTATGTGTAAGACTAATAGGATTGTTTTAAATTTATTCTGTGTTCATTTGTGTGTCATTTTTTAAAAAAATTTCACTTGGTGTTATTGTTGAATAGCAAGTAAGAACAATACACTGTTTATGCAGATATCTATGCTCTCTAAAATTTTCAGAAGAGGCTTGTGCCATAATCTCTGAACTAAGTGATATGGAAATCTCTGAAGGCAAGTCAGCATTACTTTCATTAACGATATCAAAACCAAGGCAAGTTGCCTGGATGAAAGATCTTGATCCAGTTCCCAGATACAGCAAAAAGTTTCAAGTTTGCATCAGTGAAGATAATCTGGTACATCAGCTTCGTGTACTAAATGCATTGCCTGATGACAGTGGAGAGTACACTGCAGTTGTTACTGATGGCCTCTATGGTAGCATATCATCGTCATGCAAGATTAATGTAAAAGGTACAAGTTATGTCTGTTTTTCTTGCTGATAGTTGTAATTGCTAATCCCAAGACATCACTCTGCTATATCAAAATTGTAATCTGCCCTGAAACAGGAATTAGGTAAAAACTTGTGTTTCTGAAAAAAGCATCTTCTAATGAAGTTCAGAGTTGAAAAGTGACTAATGAAATGATTGTCAATTTTTAAAAGGCTCAGAAGAACTTTAATTCAAAAAGTGGTAATGTCATGCATGGTAATGATTGCTGAAGCTCATAATTGATTAGATTTACTATGGATCTTTTAACATTTTATGGCTTTGGATGGAAATACCATGATTTCTTATTTCTTGACAATCAGTTGTGTTATTGCTGTTGCTGTGCATGTATGTGCATGATGTTCTTTGTATTTATTCTAGTTGAACCATGTCAGATAATTTCTGGTTTGGATGACATGACAACTCTAGAGCATGAAACAATCACCCTTGTTTTGACATTGTCAAAGTCAGGAGCGGTGACTTGGATGAAAAATGATTCTTCAATTTCATCTGCCAGCAGCAGCAGATTCAAGGCAGCTGTCAGCGTCAGTGGCTTACAGCATTCTCTCACTATTCTTGCAATTGAGTGTGAAGATGCCGGTGAATTCAGTGCTGTTGTTGAGGGAGGCAGTTACAAATCTTCTTGCATCATTGCAGTTAAGGGTAAGCATGACAGATTATTATATTCATGGTATATATTTAAAGAATAGATCATTCTCTTTAAATGCAGGCCATATGTTGTGTGATGCAATTAATTGTAAAGTCCATTAACCATTGAACTTCATCATTTGCCTCTTTGTTGTGAGTTTTATGGTTAGAACTGGATTCAGTGTTTAATCTAGACTCCTGGACTCCGGGGGAAACTGACAAAGCCGGGGGGGAACTGAAAAATCCAGTGGGAATTCTGCTAGGGGGCTGCTGTTAGTTGATGTAGTATGCCAAAATTTCTGGGGGGAATTTGAAATTTGTTTGGGGGAAAGGGCAATTTCGACCCGGAAATGGCCTAGATTAAACCCTGACTGGATTATATTGAATTTTTGTGTTAGCACAGTTTGTGCTAACTGTGCATTCTCTTATTAATTGTGCCATTTTCTGTCATGTAAATATTGATATGGACATCTATTTAGATGTCGTTGTGAAAAGTTGATATTGTTTAAAAGGTAAAATGTTTATTCAGTTTGAAGAATTGTAAAGAATTTCATTGTTTGGCAAGAATATAAGAATGTCTGAATGGCATGGCAACAGTTTTAAGTCACACACACCAATTTTTTTGTGTTCCTCAGCTCTTTTATTATGGATTGAAAGTACTGACAATTCTGATGTTTATTTGATTAATGAGTCAGTTGTCTATGAGCAGTGAGACTTATATCCTTTAACTAAGCTTGGTTCATTGATATTTATCATATTGAATATATTTTAATGGGTCTTTAGAAAAGCCATGTAAAATTCTATCTCCACTGACTGATCTCTGGGCAACAGAAAGTGAAACGGTCTCACTGGTCATTAAGCTTTCAAAACCTCGAAATGTCACTTGGTTCATAAAGGACAAACAGATTTCAGCAGATGACAGATTCAAACAGTCCATCAGTGAAAATGGAATGGAGCACTTCTTACTGATTACAGGCATCTCTCTTGAAGAAAATTGTACCTTTAGAGTAGATGTAGATGACAAAGAATATGGAATTATCTCTTCTTCATGTAGCATTTCTGTTAAAGGTTAGCATTTCTTGTTAAATTTGTTTCATAAAATGTTGTGCCAGAGTTAGTTTGACACCTGCATGTTGGAAAACAGCCTTGATATTTTGTGCCAGATTAAGGTTGGATGAACATCTTGCTGATTATTGATATATTGTTGCTAATTTAGTAGTTATTGATATTGTATTCACTTGAATCACTTGAATAATCATGCAGCCAGAAGTTGTGCCGTTTCTGCATTTGATTAGAATTGCAAATCAATTAATGCTTAAAGATTGAGTTATTTAGATTTCTGGAAATGAATTTAAAGAAGTGTTGATTATTTTGTTTCAGAGAGGCCCTGCGCTTTGGTTGTTCCACTACAGGACTTTGATGTTATGGAGGCTGAAACTATTTCACTGAAGCTAGTTCTGTCTAAACCAAGACAAGTCACTTGGTTGAGAGGACTGGAAACTATTTCTGGTGAAGACAGCAGATGTCAGATATTCAGTAGTGATGATGGGTTAGAACACACGTTGACCATAGCAAGAACTTCAGTGGATGACTCGGGCATCTATGCTGTTCAGGTGGATGACAACGAATATGGAAGTGTGACTTCATCTTGCTCAGTTACCATAAAAGGTACTATTCCATTTGAACTTGCTTAGATTAAACTTAGATTGAACTTAAATTAAACCAGCAATAGAGAAATCTTTAATGTTTCTGGCATTTGAACAAATGAAGTGTTTACATGCTAAAAGACAGGCCTAATACTTAAACAAAGGTTTGGGTGTACACTGTGTCTTTTTTATTTGAAGTTTTGAAGCTTCTGATTTATTTCTCTGATGTAATAATTATCATTTTTTATATTTGATTATTATTTTCATCTGTCCATGTGAAAATCGCTATGCTTCACTTATTCATTCATTCATTCACATTATGGTCTTGCTGTGTAATATCATTCTTTTGTCTGATTTAATAATAATGTTTAAAAAAGAGGACGTTTTTTGTATTTTAGAGCATCCTTGTGAGATTGTAAGAGCTCTGCAGGATGTTGATTCTATTGAAAAAGAGAATGCGTCACTTGTACTTGTCCTTTCAAAACCAAGAAAAGTGACGTGGCTGAAAGGAGCCGATGCTATTCCACTGGATTGCGGTAGATTTTCAGTGTCTGTTGATGCTGGTGGGTTGCAGCACATGCTCTCAATATGCAACATCACAACAGCAGACAACGGTGTCTATACTGTTCAGGTAGAAGACAACCAATATGGCTGCATTTGCTCCACCTGCAACCTCTCTGTCAAAGGTAAATTTACAGAATTTCACCATGTAATGGTGATTGTTTTTGCTATTATTGGCTTTTGTGGAAATCATTTTAGCAGCATGATTATACTTTTCTGTGGCCATTTTAAATAAAATACCAAACTCTTAGCTGCTCTTTAAACAAGTCATCTGAGTGAACAGTGACTATCTATGTTTATATCTTATGCTGTATATTTAAAATATCTTGATTAAATCTTCTGTGGAAAATTGATCATGATATAGTTTGTGTGTGAGTTTTGTAAACTGTTTTATAGAGCTTCCATGTGAGATAATTTCATCACCAAAAGACATTGAAGTGACAGAAAATGATGTAGTGAACATCGTTCTTTCTCTCTCAAAGCCCCGGCAAGTGTTGTGGGTGAAGGAAAAAGACCCTTCTGCAAAGTTAGGCGATCACTTTCAGACATCTGTCAGTGATGACGGAACAGTTCATACATTGACGGTGTCCAAGGCATCGACTGATGACAGCGGTGTCTTTGTGGCAAATATTCATGATAATCAATATGGAGTCACAAGTGTTTCATGTGCACTTGTTGTTAAAGGTATTCTGTGCATTTTATCATTTGTTTTTGAATTCTGATAAATGAAGTTTGAATGAGTTCTGAGAATAGTCTTTATTTTTAAATAAATTTAAATTTAACTAATATACACTCTTAGAATATATTACAAGAATATGTTTTATGATGGAGTACTTTATGTTATTTGGTTTGGTATAAGCAAGTGTTGTACAATATGTTGTTGGGATTTTACCTGACTGTAGTGTTTATTATAGCTGATGAACAATCTGAATTAAGAAATGGATTGTCTTTTCAATTACTGAACTCTTTAAAGAGTTAGCATAAATTTTTCAAATTCGAACTAATTGCCTGATTTTTATCTTTTCTAATATTTGCCTTCATGAATATCCAATAAAATGATTAAATAACCATTTCAGTCTTAAAATGTTGTGACACACAAACATTTTTCAGAGTTGCCTTGTGAGCTTGCTACTGATCTGAAAGACTTGGAAGCTTTGGAAACGGAAATGGTACAGCTTACCTTAACTCTGTCAAAACCAAGAGAAGTGGAGTGGTTGATTGGAAAGTACCCATTGGTCCCAGAGAATGACAGATTTAAAGTTTCAAGTAGCAGTGATGGATTGAAACATTCTCTGACCTTATCTGATGCCTCGATGGATGATAACAACTGCTATACAGCACTGATTCAAGACAATGACTATGGCTGCTTGACTTCATCCTGTAGTGTCACAATTAAAGGTTAGATTAAGAAAGTGCAAATAAAGAGCTTCAGTGTAGTTGAGTGCTGCCTGTTTTTGTTCCTACAGCAGCCATTATTTTGATCTAAGCATTCAGACACTAGAATGTTAAACATGTTGGTTGAGGGTTCATATTGCCTAAGCCCACAGCACTAAGGATGTAATGGAGTCTCTGATTTCCCTAGCCCTAGTTTCACTCTGCTCATTTGTTTATACTGAAGCTCTTCTTTGAAAATCTGTCTCGCATGAAGTATAAGCTCTTATATTATAAGAAATCTTTTGCCAGATATAAGAAAACAGTTCCTTTAAAAAGCACACCCATTCATTTTAGATGTGAATTACGGTATGTTCTGTTTCTTTTTCTTTGTTTCTTGTTTCTACAGTCAGATTGCAACATGGCTTTGTTGAGGTTATACTTACTTAGACCTAGATCCTCCCGTTCCCTCTGGAACATTGGGCAACGAGTCTTCTCCAGCCAGTACGATCATTGGCAACTTCTCTTGCTTTGGTTATCTCTAGCCCCATCTCTTTCATGTCTTCAGCAAAACTGTCTTGCCATGTTTTTCTTGGTCTTCCTCTGCCTCTTCTCCCATCTTCTGGTCTCCAGTTCACTGCTTGAGCTGCAGGTCTTGACGGTGGCATTCGCAAGATGTGACCAGTGTATCTGCGTCTGCGCTCGTCTACTGTACAGTGTAGCGAGTCCATGCCAATTAGTCGCATAACTTCCTCATTGGGCATATGATCTTTCCATGCTGAGATTATAATTTTAAAATATTTCTGCTTCTACTTTCATCACAGAAGAAATTAGGAAATTGTCTAAAAATTGTCTAAAGCACTCCAATCATAGAGTGCTTAGGAAAGGTAGCATTAGTCAATATGCTTACCATAATCAATCAATGATTCTATAAAGTTGACACAATTGAGTTATGGTTTATCGTATCATTTATGATCAGAACATATTAATCATCAATAATGGCAAGTTCTCTTGCTTCATTTGCTCTTGCAACTTACTTTTAATTGAATTACAAATTAAATTACCTGTTTTGTAAAATTTCAGAACAACCATGTCGTGTATTGTTACCGCTTGCAAATTTGGAGATTATGGAAAAGGAAACATTGTCACTAAATGTCAAACTTTCCAAGCCAAGACAAGTGCAGTGGATGCAAGGAGATGAATCACTCACTGATGAACTAGATAGAATCAAGATATCTGTGAGTGATAATCAACTTGAACACAGTCTGGCAATTGTGGACGCTTCAGTAAAGGAAAACGGGACTTTTGTAGCAAGGATCGATGACAGGGGTTACGGTTTCATCACATCAGCATGTTCTGTCACTATTAAAGGTTAACTTTGTGAAATTTCTTCGTAATTAATATGAAGGAGGAGTTTTTTTGCTATATTTAATATTGTTTGGCTAAAATGCACAATTGCCTTTAACTATTTTTAGAAATGTTTTATGAGAAACCAAGGCGTGTTTGCGAAAAATGAGCATGGATTGTATTTAGTTTATGCTGTTTCATTATAGTTGTGTCTTCCTTTTCACAGATTCTGCTTAGATTTTTTTAAATTTGTTTTTCTCAAATGAAGATGCTCAGACATTCATAAATTTCGCATCCAGATAGCACCATATTGTCTTCCACTCTGATAACTGTGATAAATAAGTCCAGCTTCAAGTTGTTCCAAATTCTTTGATTTCAGCTATCATTGAAACATCAAATTTTGACTGCCTTATTCCTATTCTGAAATCAATATCCAGCCTATCGGTTCACAAAATGCTGCATTAAAATCAATCATACTCTTTGCTTTACTCATCACTTGGGATAGTGAACATTGAACCTAATTTTCAAAAGTACTGGCTGTTCAAATTCCAACAGCTGTCACTAACTACTCATGATGAGCATTCCTTTGTTGTTACTGGACATAATCTGTAATAGAAGTCTCAAAGATTTATGAGTTTCAGTATACATTGAAACATTCTGTTGTGAATACAATTATCAGTCAGTCAATTATTGAATTTGCCATTGCACTTTGAAGTCTGTAGACTTGTAGATAGGGCTGTTAATTCTGTTTAAATGCTACCTGGGCCCCATCCAAATTTTGTGCAGGTACCCAGGTACCCAGTTTAGCATAATCTTCATTGTGTCTTATTATTTCTACACTCAAAAAATAATTACACTCCACCTCCTTGTCTTCAACTAATGATAGACCACCTCAACCGTTATTCCACACTTTCTCTCCTGTCGTTGCAACTAATGATTCTATCATGGCCTGGAGGGTGAGTGTGACGTAATGGTGTCACACTTCCCCTCCGAATGACCCTGCAACTAATGGAGGGGGAGCTTGCCTAAGGACCATGTTTCAATTTTACTGTTTCACTCCAATTTTACTGCCTGGCTAATATAACTCCAATGGGTACCTGGGTTCCCAGGCACCCATTGACAGCCCTACTTGTAGATTACTTCAACAATGCTCTACCGGTATATGTGTAAATCACAGTTTATAAATCATTACAATGAATACTAGAAATTGTCTGATTTTCTAGAATTTGACAGAAAATTTTGAAATTCTGGAAATGGAATAACTGTTTGGAATTTTAGCCACTAGGAATATTCATTTCATAATGTAATGTAGGATTTGTACAGCACATCTTCTATTTCTACTCAGAGGCACTTCCAATTTAGAATTGCATAATATAAAGTGAGACTTTAGTTTTTTGCTTTAAAATGTGCTTGGGGGTAAGGAGTGAGGCACAAATAGACGAAGACAACCTATTTCAGAAGGCCAAGTCACTCTGAATGCTCAACACTGGGTGAAGCAGTGTGTATGATCTAGGGACATGAACATCCCTATTATCATACTTACTGCTGTGGTATTATGATGATAGTCACTTTGTTTGACAATTGATGCTTTTTGAACTATGATTTATTTTGTATAAACTAAGGATATGTGATGTTTTTTCAACCTGCAGAACTTCCTTGCACAGTTGTTCAGTCTTTGAAAGATGCTGAAGTTTTAGAAAGTGAAACGGTTTCTATGAAATTGGTTCTGTCAAAATCAAGGTCCGTGATTTGGAGAAAAGGAGACAAAATTATTGCAAATTCAGAAGATGATCAGCACTTTAGAGTAGAAGTCAGTGAGAATGGCTTGGAACATGCGTTAATAATATCCAATGCATTACTTGATGATGAGGGAACGTATATTGCTGACATCAATGACGATGCTTATGGCATGCTTTCTTCAACGTGTTGCATTGTAATGAAAGGTGAGATATGCCAATAAATCTGTTTTATAATCATTTGTTTTATTTCTGTAGGAAAGAATTTGATGACTTTTAGTATTATTTGTGT
Source organism: Metaphire vulgaris (assembly GCA_018105865.1). Lineage (NCBI taxonomy): Eukaryota > Metazoa > Annelida > Clitellata > Crassiclitellata > Megascolecidae > Metaphire > Metaphire vulgaris. The sequence goes on from CM030837.1 coordinate 8,413,025, forward strand.
TCTAGATAAAACGTTCGTGTTTAAATTTTGTTTCAATTGTCAGTTTCAATTTGTCAGTTTGTCAATTTGTCAGTTTCAATTGTTGTTTCAATTGTCAGTTTGTCAATTTGTCAGTTTCAATTGTTGTTTCAATTGTCAGTCTGATGTCAAAGGAAAATAAAAAACATTTGTCAAAACATTTCTGTTAAAATATTAATTTCAATTGCTCAATGCAATTGCTTCTATTATTATAATTTTTTTATCTCCTGTATATTGTATCTATGTTTCCATTGAATCGTGCACTATCAGTTTTAATAATTTGATGCATGTCTTTGCTTAAAGTTTTATTGATTTTTATAGAAAAAGCTTGTGAAATTCTCACTGCATTACAAGACCTTGAAGTTGTGGAGGAATCCAATATATCACTGAGTTTGGTCCTCTCAAAGGCAAGGCCAGTTGTTTGGAAAAAAGATGATAAGACTATCAGTGATGATGAAAATTTTGAAGCTTCTGTGGTCAATGATGGACTTGAACATGTGCTGCAATTAAAAGGCCTTAATGTTGGAGATCATGGTGGACAGTACACTGCACATATCGATGACAATGAATATGGGTCACTTACCAGTATCTGTGGAGTGGTTGTTAAAGGTAGTTTTTTTCTTATATTACATGATTAGTCTTATGAGTTTTTAATAATTTAGTTTCATCCATATATTTTGTTTCCATTGAAATGCTAAGATTAAATAAACATAGAATCAAAATCAATAAGCATTAGAAAATCTGCAGTAGTTTTGTTGGAATTGTAATTGATTTTTATTGCTGGCTATTACTTTCATGTGTAATTATTTGTTGCAACTTTATAGGCATCTGAATATTATTTCTTGTAAATGCTTCAGAATTACCCTGTAAAATCATAAAACCCCCAACTGATGCAGAAGTAATGGAAAATGAAGATTGGATAATTAGCCTCTCGCTGTCAAAGCCAAGAGAGGTGAAATGGCTGAAGGGATCTGATTCAATCATAGAAACAAGTGAAAAGTATGAAGTTTCTGTCACTGATGATGGTCTAACACACACGTTGATTATTCGAAACATTGTTATGGGCGATGGTGGAGTTTATGCTGTTGAGATCAATGATAAAGAATATGGAGCCATCACATCGTTTGCTTCCCTTAATGTTAAAGGTACATCTTGCATTGCAACTCTTTTATAGACAAATGTTAGTTCACGTTTCTATTAGCACCACTGAAATCATTTCAATTGGGACTTCTGTGTTTGGGAGCTTCATATTGGTGAATCTTTCTTTTTTGAACCATTTCCATTTTTGTGAATAAAAGTTATGAATGCATTCAATTCAATCAATCAATCAATCAATCATGTCAATTTGGTATAGCGTGATAAACATGGCAAGATCAAAAGTCAAGGGCGCTTTACATTGTCAGTTGAAAGAGATGTTAAATAAATGAATCTTCAGTTTCTTTGCAAACATATCTGCAGAGGTCGCATTGGTTACTGCATCTGGCAACTTGTTCCATAAGACTGGGTGAACATAAGCATTGGGTGAACTTATCATGCTTGCATCTGTACGTGTCAATGGTAAATCATATTTCAGTATTGGGCTATTGGCATTACAGATGTTAAATTGTTCAGTGTGGAGCTTCTATAATTGGCAGCATTTCATCTTTGTACTTCCTTTTGCAAAATTTTTTGGACATTAAGCAGACTCTCACTTTGTCATATTCACTGCAATCTTGTGTTTGCAGAACAACCTTGTTCCATTCTCACTACATTAAAAGATATTTTGGCTGTGGAGGAAGAAGATGTATCATTAAGTTTTATACTGTCAAAGCCAAGGCATGTGCAGTGGATGAAGGATACAGCGGTGTTACCAGCAGATGATGAAAGATTTTGTGTGTTCAAGAGCAGTGATGAGCTGCAGCACACTTTGTCAATGTCTAGAATCTCATTGGACGATTCCTGTACATATAAAGCAGAAATCGATGACCTTCAGTATGGCATCATCTCGACGTCATGTTTCCTCAAGGTTGAAGGTATTAAGATAACAGATTCTTTCAAATTATTATTATTATTATTCTTGACAATTTTATAGTGGGTAAAATGACATAGATCAAAATCAAAGGCTTTTTAGTTCAAATTTAATTAAGCTGGATGGTAAAAGCGCTTTAGAATGTTATTTATGGTCGTCTTCGTCTATCGTCATCTGATCTCTCGTCCGGTTCTTCCATGATGGAAGATCCGCAGAGATTCAGCGATAGTGTCCATTGTCATTGCGACGGTGGATGGCGAAATGATCTTTTAATGGTACCATTCGCAGTTCCGCTCGAATCTTGACCTTAATAAACGTAACACTACAGTATATACGCCTGATCCAACCATGTCTTCCGAAGCGGATGAAAAATTGGAGCCAAATAGAACAAACTTTTTGAGTCGGCCGGCGACTTTCGTCGGGCGCAATGACTTAGGTCGTTCCCTCAGGATAACGAAATGGCTGGCCCATCAGGGCTTAAAAAAAGACAACAACCGAGGAAGATTCGAAACTGGCTTTATTAAAAGTCACAGGTTATAAATAGTAAAATTTTGTCTCATTTAGTTGAAAATTGTGTTGTTGTTTATTATTCAACGGCCCTCTGACGACTGAATGTATAAATGGTGGCTGGTTGACACCCTGATCCCATTTGCCCGTTGTTGCAGAGGTCTTTCATCAGTTCTTTTCGGTTGGAAAGCAGACGCTTCCAAAACCGGAACAAAAGACCGAGATGACTTAAAAAATTTCGACCAAGGCACCTGCTTTCTTGAATCTACAATAAAATATTAACTAGTCATGGTTTGTAATAATAATAATAATAATAATAATGTAAAAAAATTGTCACAGTGAACAATACCATAAAGCAGCTATTTTGCTATGAGGTTCATTTGTGAAGTAAGGTAAAATATTCAAAGTTAAAACTTACAAGTTTACTATTACAATGTTTTTGGCATGTTTTTTAGAGCAAAGGTGCATTATTGTTAAATCCCTTGAAAATGTTGAAGTGCTTGAGACAGAAACGGCCACCATTTGCTTAATTCTGTCAAAGCCTCGAAATGTGAAATGGACTAAAGACAACAAACTCTTACCAACAGATGATGGCAGATTTTTAAATGCAACAGAAAATAATGGACTGGAGCATATTTTAAAAATTTCAAGCATTACTTTGGAGGAAAATGGAACATTCAGTGCAGAAATAGACGATCATCAATATGGAGTCCTGACTTCGTCCACTTCGGTTACAGTCAAAGGTCAGATTAAATTCATGTCCTAGTTATTTTTCCTTAAAATGCTTTGAAATAATTTTGATCTTATCATTAGTTTTATCATCGTAACTTAGTAATAATGAATGAAATTTGAAAGTTTCAATTTGGGGAATTCATTTAAGTAATTATAGAATAGTGTCATAATTTATTCCTTAGCCTTAGATTCAGAAATTATTTTTGGCAAAAATGCTTACCTTATTTAATTTAATTTTAACAGAACAGCCGTGCAGCATCACCTCCCCACTGATCAATATAGAGACAATCGAGGGTGCAACCATGTCATTAGTTTTGATATTGTCTAAGCCAAGAGCAGTTACTTGGCTGGAAGGTTCTAAACAAATTGCCTCAGATGATAAGAGAATTGTGGCTTCTGTGAGTGAAACTGGTTTTGAACACACCCTTAAAATATCAAAAGTCTCTTTGGATGAAAACTGTGCATTTGTCGCTGAAGTGAATGACAATGAGTATGGCATACTTAAATCAGAAAGCAACGTTACTGTTAAAGGTATGGTTCTTCTTGTGAAACTGTGGTTAGATTATGCTATTTTTGCTCTATTACAAATTTATCTTGGCTATTGAGACTTATTAATAAATCTGGATATTTTCTATTAAATAAATATGAAAAGAAACTTATTTAGAAAGACAGATCTATCCATAAGCTTGCCTATCACAATGTTTTATATTTAAAAGTTTTGCGGCATGCAGAAGTTTATTTATATCACTAGTCCTAAGTTGTTCAGAAGATTGCTGCTCTCGTCACTTGTATATTCATTTATAATTTTGTTGTGATTAAATTTTTTTAGAAAAACCGTGTGTTATTGCTGTGGCATTAGAAGATATTAGTGTAGTTGAAAAGGACAAAGTTCTGCTACATGTTGCTCTAACAAAGCCAAGGTCAGTGAAGTGGATGAAGGGGAATGAATTGATTGCAGCTAGTGATGATACATTCGAACAACATAGCAGTAGCGATGGTCTTGAACACAGCTTAACAATATGTTCCTGTTCTTTGAATGATTCTGGTGTTTATGCTGTCCATGTCAATGACGGTGACTATGGAACCATAACTTCATCTGGCAATGTGATTGTGAAAGGTATGACTGTGCAAAATTGCATACCTTTTATTTTCCATTTATGATGACTGATTAATTATTGTCATTTTATCATTGCTATTTTTGTTCTTATTATCTCTTGAAGCAAAACTGACCCGTGAAGCCCATTACTTCTCAAGTAATCTGGAAATTTTAGGTCATGCAAATTAGTTTTATGGATAAATCATAAATTCATGCAAATGTGAGCAATCCTAAGGTCCCTCTCCCTCTCCTTTAATAATCTCAATATCATAGTTGAGCTCCTGGAGAAGCCAAAAGTCTGATCACTGGACTCTGTGAATGCCTGATTTTAGACAGAAAACGAATATCTTAGTTTATCTTATGCTACAATGTTATGAATGAATTTGCAAAGATAATAATATCTTATCTTCTTCAGAGCTACCATGTATGGTGATCAGTCCTTTGAAAGATGTGGAAGTGAAGGAAAATGATATCGTATCCTTGATTATTGCATTATCCAAATCAAGACAAGTAAGGTGGCTGAAACAGGAACAACTGGTATCATCTGAAGACACAAGATTTAAACTAACCTCTTCTGAGAATGGTCTGGAACATACTTTGACTATATCCAATGTCTCCATGGAAGAGAATGGCATATTTAGTGTTGAAATTGATGACAAAGAATATGGTTTGACATCTTCCAACTGCACAGTTTCAGTTAAAGGTATGAAAGAAACATATAAATATTTTCTATGACTTTGTTAATAAAAATTGTTCCACTAGTCTTAAATGAAATTTCAAAATTCAATGTTGCTAATGAATTTGCATTACAAATGTATTCAAGCTACAATGTTAATTGCAGTTAAGAAGTGTTGTGGCATTTGTTTTACTAGAACTGCAGTGTGCAATTGTCATGCCTCTGAAGGATGTGGAAGTCACGGAAAATGACATTGTATCATTGAGCATCATCCTGTCTAAGCCAAGAATGGTGAAATGGAAAGCAGGAGAGAGACCAATTTCACTGGAGGATGAAAGATTCAAGGCAGTCACTATTGATGATGGTCTGGAACATACTTTGACTATATCCAATGTCTCCATGGAAGAGAATGGCATATTCAGTGTTGAGATTGCTGACAAAGAATATGGCTTTACATCTTCCAACTGCACAGTTTCAGTGAAAGGTATGACCAGAAAATGTTGGCACTTGATATTTGGCACTCATTTAAGCTATGCCTATGACCAAGTTATATGCCAATTACCTTTATTTTCTTAAGGTCAGCATTGGTGTGGCCAGAGTGTATTGGTAAAAACTGAGGTTCATGCTTTTGACCAGACATCCTTTACTCGAGTTCCACTTATCATGTTTATTAACCAAGAAAGATTTCAGCTTCCCACTCTTATTGGAAGGGGATGCTCAACCAGGGCCATATTAAGGCGGAGGTTGAGGGGGCTGCAGCCCCAGGCCCACCATGAAAATAGGCCCACCGATTTTTGAAATAACCATTTTTTTGCTCATCAGCACGATTTGAAAGGGCGATGACCTTTTTTTGCTCGTCAGCATGGACCTTTTTTTGGCTCGTCAGAGATTATCAGTATAGGCGATGGCCTTTTTTTTCTCAGCCCCCCGGCCCACTCGGACCTTAATCCGGCCCTGTGCTCAACACTCCTAATTGCCACCAACTTCTACTATATTGCTAAGAAATATGAAATGAAATTTTGCACTGAAATTCTCACTAATTTTACAATTATGCAACAAAATATAAAACTACCAGTAATTATTGTTGTTGTTCGGTTGAATCTCTTACACCAATATTTATGCTATTTATTACTTTATTACTCTATTGTATCTGATAACTAATGCTAATGAATTTGCTGAGAAATCTCAATGTATTTTTTTGGAAAACATCAGTGTCTGGAGACGGTTCCAGCTTTTCAAAGTTGTTTTGCATCATGCCTCAAAATGCTCTGTTAAATATGCTCAATTGCTCTTATATGCCATATTCTTGGTTTATTTGATGAGCTTGAGGGGCCACAGCATAGCCTTTGCCAGCACTAGTTCAGGAACATGGTGATGACATTATTATTATTATTATTATTATTATTATTATTATTATTATTATTATTATTATTCCAGGACAATTTATATAGCACTGTACGCATGGTTTAAAATCCAAAATCAAAAGCGCTTTGACAACGCTGACATGTCAATGAAGGTCAGAAGGTGGTGATGTTAAAATCCACTGTGATAATGGAAAGAACTTTGCTGCCACGAAGAAGTCTGGTGCAGAGTCCTTTAGAAGTGGTCCTTCAAAGAAACTATAGCCCCATTGACGTGCCAACGAGGAACGGAAGATGATGTAAGAGTCCGCAAGTTGGTAGTAGGAGTTTCTCCGTACGGATATAACCACCGGAAAAGTTCCTGAAGAAGCGGTCTTCCGCAAGAAGATAGTTCCGTCGTCGAAATCAGCACATCCGACAAGATGGAAAATCCGACGACGTCCAGAACGAGTCAACCGCAAATCCGCCGAATTTTCACGCGGCAGCCACTAAATAGTGACTGACTTTGGCGCACACTCGACGGGAAGCGACCGACTTGAACTTCCAGACCGACGTGGAAGGTAGAGGACGGCACGAGACACGTCGGAAACCGAAGAGCAGAACACAGTCTCAAGTAGATGAAGACTCCAGCGACGTCCAGAATGCAGTTGATCACAGCCGCCTAGCGCTACAACAATAGCTAACATGGTGGCGTCCAGCCCACAGTGGTGAGACCGACTGGATACTTCCAGAACGATGCGAAACAGAAGAGGACGGCTAAAACTCCTCAGCAAACCGACGAACAAGAAGCAGTCCTCATGTCCGGTGCAAAATTCACGGACAGAGCGTCAGCAAATGCCGAGAAATGACAGTGAAACGAGGCAAACACAACATGTGCAGGCTGCCGTAGATAGGCGCCAAACATAGACTTGCCAGCCACAACAGATAACGACCAATGTGATTCTCAAGCAATACTCAAACTCTGTTGAAACAAACAGTTGAAACAAACAGTGTTGACATTAGTGGTGTCAAAGCTCATTGACATCAGGTTTACATCAGTATCCACTGTTCTAATAATGGCATTGGCAGGCTGGCAGCGTTCTGTGCTGTCTGCATGGGGGAGGACGAGGACAGATTCTTGAAACATCGTACAGCAATCTAAAGACAAATTTTGTCTTACAACAATCTTAAGGTATTTTGAACTATTTTCCTAACTGTCAAGACATCTTACAACAATCTTATGATAAAAGTTATAACAAAACTTAGTATCATTATTTTAAGTTTGGGTAGTTCAAGTTAAATTATTTATTTATGCATATGGATTTTTGCATATTTAGAACTGCCTTGCACAATAGTCACGCCTTTGAAGGACATAGAAGTCACAGAAAATGACATTGTATCATTGAGCATCATCCTGTCTAAGCCAAGAATGGTGAAATGGAAAGCAGGAGAGAGACCAATTTCACTGGAGGATGAAAGATTCAAGGTAGTCACTGTTGGTGATGGTCTGGAACATACTTTGACTATATCCAATGTCTCAATGGAAGAGAATGGTATCTTCAGTGTTGAAATTGATGACAAGGAATATGGCTTTACATCTTCCAACTGCACAGTTTCAGTTAAAGGTATGAAAGAAACATATGAAAATCTTCTATGACTTTGTTAATAAAAATTGCTCCACAAGCCTAAAACCAGATTTCAAAATTCAATGTTTCTAATGAATTTGCATTACAATTGTATTCAAGCTATAATGTTAATTGCAGTTAAGAATTGTTGTGGCATTTGTTTTACTAGAACTGCCCTGCACAATAGTCACGCTTCTGAATGATGTGGAAGTCACAGAAAATGACATTGTATCATTGAGCATCATCCTGTCTAAGCCAAGAATGGTGAAATGGAAAGCAGGAGAGAGACCAATTTCACTGGAGGACGAAAGATTCAAGGTAGTCACTGTTGGTGATGGTCTGGAACATACTTTGACTATATCTAATGTCTCAATGGAAGAGAATGGCATATTCACTGTTGAAATTGATGATAATGAATATGGTTTGACATCATCCAACTGCAATGTTTCAGTTAAAGGTATGAAAGAAACATATGAAAATCTTCTATGACTTTGTTAATAAAAATTGTTCCACTAGTCTTAAATGAAATTTCAAAATTCAATGTTGCTAATGAATTTGCGTTACAAATGTATTCAAGCTACATTGTTAATTGCAGTTAAGAAGTGTTGTGGCATTTGTTTTACTAGAACTGCCGTGTGCAATTGTCATGCCTCTGAAGGATGTGGAAGTCACGGAAAATGACATTGTATCATTGAGCATCATCCTGTCTAAGCCAAGAATGGTGAAATGGAAAGCAGGAGAGAGACCAATTTCACTGGAGGATGAAAGATTCAAGGCAGTCACTATTGATGATGGTCTGGAACATACTTTGACTATATCCAATGTCTCAATGGAAGAGAATGGTATCTTCAGTGTTGAAATTGATGACAAGGAATATGGCTTTACATCTTCCAACTGCACAGTTTCAGTTAAAGGTATGAAAGAAACATGAAAATCTTCTATGACTTTGTTAATAAAAATTGCTCCACAAGCCTAAAACCAGATTTCAAAATTCAATGTTTCTAATGAATTTGCATTACAATTGTATTCAAACTATAATGTTAATTGCAGTTAAGAAGTGTTGTGGCATTTGTTTTACTAGAACTGCCCTGCACAATAGTCACACCTCTGAATGATGTGGAAGTCACAGAAAATGACATTGTATCATTGAGCATCATCCTGTCTAAGCCAAGAATGGTGAAATGGAAAGCAGGAGAGAGACCAATTTCACTGGAGGACGAAAGATTCAAGGCAGTCACTATTGATGATGGTCTGGAACATACTTTGACTATATCCAATGTCTCACTGGAAGAGAATGGCATATTCAGTGTTGAAATTGATGACAAAGAATACGGCTTGATATCATCCAACTGCACAGTTTCAGTTAAAGGTATGAAAGAAACATAATTATGAATATTCTTCTCTGAATATTCTTCTCTGTCTTTTATCAATTAAAGATATGACCAGACTCTTGATATTTGACAATCATTCAAGTCATATCCATGACCGGATATCAAGCATTTGACCTTTCTGTCTAAGGACTATTAGGCAGACCACTAGACAATCATTGGAGTCTATAAATAATCTTGTTTTATTGATCAAATGCATTTTAGGTTGTATTTCTCCATACATTGCATATTAGTTTTAAAAATTGATGATAAGATCCTCTCTTTCTCAGCTTAAATATAGTACAATTTCTTGAATTTTTCAGAATTACCATGCCAAATATGCACACCTTTGACAGATATAGCAGCCAAAGAAAATGATGCAGTGTCAATGAATATAATGGTATCAAAACCAAGGATTGTTAGATGGAAAGCTGGAGAGAACCTGATTGTCCCAGAGGATATTAGATTCAAGACAGTTGTTGGCAATGATGGACTAGAACATACATTAACTATCTCCAAAGTATCTCTGAAAGAGAATGGTGTTTTTACCGCTGAGGTTGACGATAAAGATTATGGCTTTATAAAATCTTCCTGTGAAGTCTCAGTAAAAGGTTTCTATTGTTAATCACATACAAACAGAATTTAAATTTATTTAATTTTAAGGCACTTTTATTGTATTGTGCCTTTGATTTTGCAATTCAGCTTAACTTTATATGAATTGCAATATGAAGCTTCTGAATTTCGTTTTTGTTATTTACGTTATGACCCACATGAGCCTGAAGTTGACTCAACCTTCACTTACTAGAGAGCAATTACAAAAAGAGTAGCAATGGCACCACTGAAAAAGCAGCATGCTACACAATACACTAGCCCCGTATCCATGGTATTGCATGCCTGGCTGAGGAAACAGAGCGCCCTCTCCCCTATGAACCATATGGGTTCAGGAAGGACTTTAACTTGGCTACTTGCTATCAAATAAGCAGATATAAAGTTGCTGGACAAAATATTAGTTTGGATTCAAGTAAGAGTGGATTTAACGTATCTTGATTAAGTTTTTTAACCAAATTTTATGTATCTTTTTACATGTCATAATATTTTAATTATTTTTATCTTAAATTTTGATTATTCTCATTAACTTATTTATTTATGAAAATATGAGTTTTGTGTATTTAGAACTGCCATGCACAATTGTCACGCCTCTGAAGGACGTGGAAGTCACAGAAAATGACATTGTATCATTGAGCATCACCCTGTCTAAGCCAAGAATGGTGAAATGGAAAGCAGGAGAGAGACCAATTTCACTGGAGGACGAAAGATTCAAGGTAGTCACTGTTGATGATGGTCTGGAACATACTTTGACTATATCCAATGTCTCAATGGAAGAGAATGGCATATTCAGTGTTGAAATTGATGACAAAGAATATGGTTTAGCATCATCTGCCTGTACTGTGTCAGTTAAAGGTATAGACATTCATTTTAAGCCTTTGGTGCAATAGTTTAGGCCATCTTACATTTTTGCTGACTTTAATATTGTCTGACATGAAAATAAAAGCAAAAGACAATACCGGTATATGATGAACAGTGTTGTTAAGTATCTAAGATACATGTATCTAGATATGTATCTTAGATACAAAAAAGTATCTTGTATCTTGTATCAAGATACATTTTTCAAAAGTATCTAGTATCAGTATCTTAGATACAAAAAGAGTATTTGTATCTGTATATTTAAATTAGATACAAGATACTTTTAAAACTCTCAATAGAGGTTGACTATATTGGATATTGGTGATGTGTGGACATTTCAAATATACTTTAAGCTAAATTATTAAGAGATATATAATTTCACAACCTCTTTGGTTGTAAATTTGTATTGCATCTATGACTAATTTTCTCCGTACTAGGTTTATTTTGAAACAAACTCTTCTTGGGAATTTTTTATCAATACTAACTTGTAAATAAAGTATCTTTAAAAGTATCTTGTATCAAGATACTTTCAATTTGTATTTGTATCTTGATACTTTTTATATCATGTATCTAGTATCGGTATCTTTGATACATTTCCTCACATGTATGCCAAATATGCACACCTTTGACAGATATATACATTTGAAAAGTATGTTTAACAGCACTGATGATGAACAAGTCTATTCGAATTTAGACTTTGCATAATTTCTAGAATCATTCGTGCCCTTCTGCATGATATGAGTAGTTATCAAAATCTTGAACTTTAATATTAGGAGTTTAAGTCAAGTTGTCTTTATGAGAATTTGAGAATTTCCTGAATTTTTTGGGGGGTATTCAGTAGGGTGGAGTGAAAAAAACTTTTTTGGGATTTTTTAATTCCAATAGTGATCAAAAGTTGCCTATGATAGCGCACAAGTACTGCAAGAAATTTGGCAGTCTCATGTTGACGTCTTCTGCCCTCTACCGGACGATTTAAAGACGGATGTAGTGAAAGTATTGAGAAAAAACATAAAAATTGTAATTAAGGACTCCAATACCTAATAAAAGTTGCATAACAACATATAGATAAAAAGTGACAAATATGAGCTTGATATGTATACATCTTCTACCCTCTACCGAGTCAGTTACATTATTAATACGAAAGTAAGAATTTTTATATATCTACCAAGAGTGAACGTGAACACTGAACAACATTAATACTTATTGTAATACTTCAGCTTTGTAAATTGGTGTGGTCTATTCACTGTAATCACAGATAGCGCAGGACCAAAGTTATATTCAGAATATTCACATTAATTTGCATTGGAAATGAAATTGTTTAGTAACGAAATCACGCTTTGTTGTGAATGCGGACATTGTCTTTCCAGATTCAAATTTTGCTCGGACTAATCCGTCTCTTTCATGTTGTCCAACAACCGTCAATGCTGACTCTGTAACGGCCTTAACAGACCTCTCGACTGCTTGAGTACTGTATGGCAAGGAAAGCGGGGGAATTCCATTGCTGATTTGTCGGAATTGTTGAATAACAACTGTTCCAGTTCGTCATCACTTATGATCTTCGTTAGAGGCGGCTCAGTAATTTCACATGACTGTCAATCAATTAATTCCGTATAATCGGATGCATTAAATCGCAGACTAGGAGGTTGAAATATGCGAACTCCTCTGTCTGGCTTCTTGCACGATCGAGCCTTCATTATCCGTCTCAGTCCCAATTCTCGAATTGCTTTTCGCTCATCCATGATCATTGAGAGAAGTAAATTTTCAGGATGAGCACAGAAGGCATTTCTCTCAATGACCGGATCGACTATCGACTTCAAATCATCAGGCAAATATCGCGATTTGTTAACGAGCATCCACAGATGCTTTGCACCATATTTGCAGGATTTTTGCACTTTACTGCAAACCATACAGGGGCATAGACCTTCAATACGTACTCTGTGATTGTCGAGAGACTTGCTTGGTTCCTTGGTGGCTATGTACAGGCGTAGTACTCTGTTAGCTAGAGTCAACCAACGAGACATTACGAGTTTTCTCGGACTTTGATTCAACAGTGCTTCATCACACGAACCACTTTTGAGAGCTCGACACATGTCGTACAAGTATCTCTGATCTGTGCTAAGATCCTGAAAAACAGTCAGGTAGTACTCGTAAATCGCATTCAAATTCCTTGAACTGAACCATTGGCATATTCTCACATCGTTGAAGTTGTAGTTCAAGTGGGCCTGAAAAACTGCGTGGTCCTGTAGTACTGCCGTCAAGATGCTCGAACAGGTGACGTAGTGGCAGCTCATTGCCATGCAATAGGCATTTGAACCAGTGTAGTGGACGCTTCAGATGCAGTGTTTATTCTAGCCCCCTTGACACTGGGGGGATTTTGAAATGTTTGAGGGGAGACAAGGTTTGAGTTTCCACACATTTGGGGGAAGGGGGAATTTCCATTCCCCCAGCCAACATCTAAAAAAATTGGGAGGGAATTTTCAAACTTTAAGGGGAATTTCCCTAAGAAGGCCTAGAATAAACACTGCTTCAGATGTACTTCTAACAGTCGGATGATACCACCCTCATGTCCCGTGTTAACCGTTCCATCGCAACCTATGGCTGCCAACGATTGGATGCTTATCTTTCTTTCTTCTAAGAAATCTGACATGCCCTCCTGTATACACGCATCATTGCCACGCACTGGAGCAATATGTCCCAGATAGTTTGAGTTGGTTCTTCAATCAGCACTATGTGCTCTTCAGAAACAGTCCTGCGATGCAGCTTACCTCCAATCTCTTTCAGCATTAGGGTCTTGTCTTTTCTGCCATCAAAGTACAAATATACTTTAAGATTCGTGGTTCTGCTTGCAGACTACGCGATCAGTTCTTCACGCAGCTGTTTTCTTTCTCTTGAAGTTTTGATCGGTCAATAACTTCAGATTTATCGCCAGGTGTTACCATTCCAAATACTGTAAGTATGCTTGATGCAATGTCTGCTGCAGCTCTATCAGATATTCCATATCTTTCTGCAGCTTGAAACTGCAAATATTGACAGTCCAAGATACTTTTTCTCCGACTACTTTCAGCCATAATAATTCCGCATTTACTGATAAAAACAATAATTATCAGGCATCGTCTTCAACTAGGCCACTGTAGTCGTGCGCGACGTATATTTGCAAAATCTTGGCTAATACACAGTAGTAAAAATAGACTTATGTAATGTCAATATGAAATGTTGCAACCGAAAATGGCTGAAAATTTCAAAAAATCAATATGGCGTCTTTAAATCGTCCGGTAGAGGGCAGAAGACGTCAACTTGTGACTGCCAAATTTCTTGCAGTACTTGTGCACTATCATAGGCAACTTTTGGTCACTATTGGAATTAAAAATTCCCAAAAAAGTTTTTTTCACTCCACCCTAGTATTCAGGGCTGACGAGAGGGAGTACATTATTATCCGGGGCCCGGTGATAAACAAAGGGCCCGTGCTAACCATAAAAAGGAAAAAATTATTAACTGATATATCTAGGCAACTTCATAGAAACTTGTTTACAGTTTCAAAAAAGTGCATATCGTGTGTAAAGGTCAATTATGGAGCCTGAAGGTGCTAAGTAATCAACTTATTGTTGAACTATGAACGAGGATCAAATTTGATCTGCTGCACGATTTAAAATAAATGTTAAGTCTTTAGCACTATTACAGATAATGTTGATTCACGGGTTGTATAAGTACCTGCTGTACCTATAACTTGTATTAAAATTTTGAATGTGGAGGCTACAGTAAATGCAACAAATTATAAAACATGATTTTTAGTATTCTTGAAATTTTGTGTTCACATCATATGGAGAGTGAGGCAGGAGGCCCAGAATCAATATTTGTCCCCCGGCCCAGATTTTCTCTCGATGGCCCTGGTTGTATTGAATATGGAATTGAATGTTTTTAGTATTTGCATTTCTCATTTTATAACACTGAATATAATTTTTACCAGTATATGGATTTTTTTCTTTCAAAGAGTTGCCATGCACAATTAATAAGCCTTTAATGGATATTGAGGTTACAGAAAATGATACAATTTCAATGAGTATCATTTTATCAAAATCAAGACTCGTAAAATGGATGAAAGGAGAGAGTCCAATTTCCTTTGAAGATGGAAGATTCAAAACAACTGTTACAGACAATGGACTGGAACACACTTTGACTGTATCTCGTGTGTTATTGGAAGACAGCGTCATCTTCACAGCTGAAATAGATGACAAAGACTGTGGACTAAAGTTCTCATCCTGCTCAATGTTGGTAAAAGGTATGTTCAACACTGAATATTGTCAGTTGCTTTACATATCATAATATCTTGAATTACTTATAATATTTTACCAATTCTTTCTTTTTAATATTCTTATGCAATTTGCCTTCTTTTTCTCAAGTCTTTGCTAGAATACAATTTTGTTATTGGAAATTGCACTGTGTGTAGGCAGATTGTAAAACAGTTTCTTACGCTGATACATTTCTTGGAAAGTTTATATTTTAATTTTTCTCTGTTTAAGTAGAATTATTGAAATATAAACATTTTTATATTTTGAAAAATCTCCAGAACTTCCCTGCCAAATAGTCACATCTTTGAAGAATTTGGAGATCACAGAGAATGATCTTTTGTCACTGAGCATTACCCTGTCTAAGCCAAGACAACTCCAATGGATGAAAGACAATCATATCATTCTCCTGGATGATGAGCGAATCAAAACAGAAGTTGATATTACTGGATTGGAATACAGTCTAACAATAGCCAATGGATCTGCAAAAGACAGTGGTGACTTCACTGCTAAAATAGATGACAGAGATTATGGAGTTATTACTTGTGTCTCTAGAGTGTCTGTCAAAGGTATGAAATAGAAAAATTTAATTACTTATTAATGGCAATTCTATTACTGCTACTGTTACTGCTACTTCTGCTACAATAATAATAATAATAATAATTATTATATTATTATTGTTATAATGTTATTATAGATGAATAGATAATGCCTTCAGCCGATTTTTGGCCTGCCACTTATTGGCCCCAAACAATGGACGGACTATAAGCCAATTACTGATTATTAATAATTTATTATTGATTAGTTGAAGTTTCTTTGTTCATTACTGAGTTAAATGTATTGTCATTTGAATTGGGTAAATGTTATTGCATCATTCCATCCACAATTCACACTCACAGGTCACCAGCACTCATTTTACATATATGCACAGTTTGAGAAATATGCTCATTTTACCAGTTGTTTTAATTTAACTTGGTAGAGCTGCCGTGCAAAATTGTAACTCCGCTAATGGATCTAACAGTCACGGAAAAAGAGGTGGTGTCCATGAATGTCATTCTGTCCAAACCAAGACAACTAATTTGGATGAAGGGAAAGACTCCTCTTTCAGAAGATTGTAGATTCAAAGCAGTAGTTGCTAATGATGGATTGGAACACACCCTGACCATCAACGACGTATCTGTTGAAGATAATGATGTCTACACAGCTGAGATAGATGATAAGGAGTATGGAATCATTAACACATCCAGCACACTGTCCGTAAAAGGTAGAGATATGTGTTTGCACTTTAACACTCAAGTAATTGAGAATTGTTATGAAATCTACTTTGTATTACCATATTTGCAATATGAGTTGGTGTGATTACCAAAATTACTCTTTGTTATCTAAAACTATTTGCAAACTATTGGCTTGCTCAGTTTTCATTTGTGCTCAAACTGTCTCTGTGTCACGGGGGGGGGAGATGTCAGATTAGGAAAGGATGGAAGATGGCAGAGTGCGTTACTCTCTGGAGCGGTAGGCTGACAGCAAGGTTCAAGCCCCTGTTAGTGCCCCTAGTGGGTTTTCACCCTGTCCTGTAGGCGGTAATGCTTCCTAAGCCACTTTAAATCATGCTTCATTCATGTCCAGATAGGCCATGAAAGGGAATCTGTGGGTAGTCTGTGGTTGAAAACGTGAACTGATAGGAAATAGTGGTGGCAGTGTGGGTTCCCGGAACATTCGGTACCGGAACATTCAGTACCGGAGAATTCGGCACCAAAACTTTACTTGTGGAAGATTCGGTACCGGAAGATTCGGTACCGGATAATTCGGTACCGACATACAGATAAGATGACGCCTCACCTGTTGCTGCTAATTTGTCCGCTTTAGGCCTAACTGTCGCACGTCATTAGCGGACACCCAGCGTTCAGGCGCGCTTTTGCTCCCCCCACCGATTTAATGGATGTAAACAGCTGTTTCAACTCGCAATACGTGCAGGGAACTTGAGCTGTTTAATGCGACCTTGTGGAAAAGGCCATAGAATAAATAGATAGATAGATATGCTCGGTAGTACGTTTTACATGTAAAGCATAGCAGGGTTTAATCTAGGGCGTTTCCGGAGGAAAAATTGACCTTTTCACCCTGGAAATTTCAAAATCCTCCGGGAAATTTTGGCACACTACATCAACTAACAGTAGCCCTTAGCTGATTCCACCCGGCCTTGTTAGTCCCCCCTAGAGTCCCGGAGTCTAGACTAAGCACTGCCCATCATTGAAGCCGCAGCCGACCCCCCGACCCCATTACTCCTTAAACCAAAAGTCAACGGTTTTACACAAATTGTGCTGGTCATAGTTTTGGAAATAGAGTTGTTTGAACATACCCGTGGCTATGCCACTGAAAATAATGTTAAATGCCCTGTACCAATGTTGCGGTGCCCAGTGTCCGCACGTGACTTCTCTGGCCCGCTGCAACTTATACGTAAAATGCTTGGGGGGTCCAGGCATTCAATAAGAGGGCTGCATGCCCTGTACCAATGTTGCGAGAAACACAAGGAACGAGAACGACGAACAAGAGGAACACACGCGCACACACATCCGCACACAGCTTCCGAAATCGATTCCATGCCGCGCGGCTCCCGGACCTCCCCCACCCGCCATGCGATTACCCCCTACCCAATGTTCTGGTACCGAATCTTCCATGACCGGTACCGAATTTTCCGGTACCGAATCATCCGTCCCGAATCTTCCGTCCCGAATCTTCCGGTACCGAATCTTCCAGTCACCGGCAGTGTGTACCCTGAGTCTATACAGTATACTAAGTTCTTCTACATTGTACATTGCAGGACACATGAACTGTTCAATTTTGGTGATGATAATGTCTTTTAAAGAACCAAATGGGAAACTAAAACAAGATTTTTATATTCTGGGAAATTTACAGTCAACCTTTTTTGGTCATCAGCACCTGGAAGGGATAAAATCATGCTAGGAAATCAGCTTTTTAAAGGATGAAGAAAATGCTGGAAATAAATAAAACATCATCCATGTTTTCTGTCCTGGCTAAAATATTAGACAGGAGAGCATTGACCAAATTTTCCAACAACATTGAAATGATAGAACTTGGATCTGGAGGAATAATTCAGCCCCTAGATGCATTAATCCTCCAGATCCAAGTTCTATCATTTCAGTTTTGATGGAAAATTTAGTCAAGATGCTCCTGTCTAATACTTAGCAGTCTTTAAAGTCTTCCATCTCTCAAGGAGATAGAAGACTGCTGTTTACTGATTGCTTTCATTCATGGTAACACTATGCTTGTAATTTTATTATGTGCTTCTCATTTTATTGACATTTTAGTTGTTTATTGCTGGAAATGTTTCTACATTTCTATCTGCTGCGTTTTACAATTGAGAGATGTAATCTAGCATTTTCTGATGTTTCAGAGCTGCCATGTGCTATAGTCAGTCATCTTAAGGATCTGGAAGCAACAGAGAAGGGCATCGTGACCTTGAGTATTGTTTTATCAAAAGCCAGGAAGGTTAAATGGATGAAAGGAAAAGTTCTGGTTCCTTCCTGATTGCAAGAGATTTGAAGAATCTGTCAGTGAAACTGGACTTGAACACACTTTGACAGTGTCTGACATCTCTCTGGAGGACAGTGGTTGTTTTACAGCTGAAGTAGATGACGATCATTATGGAATTGTAACTTCTTCCTGTATGCTTTCAGTGAAAGGTATTATTGACTCATTTTAATACATATTGTACATAATTAATTTCATTATTTCTATGCAAAGACATTGTGTCACTTGTTCAGCACATATTGTAAAGACATCGTTTCTCTGTGGAATCATTGATTACCTTACATGCAACACTGAGAGCATGTTACCTGTATATCATATTTATTACATTTAAGGCATATGTCCTTTGTTGCTTGGAGGTGCATATTACAAGAGTATTATATGTCTTTCAAATGCTACTAATTTCTTTGTAATGATTATGGCTAAATAGAGATGCCTGTAAATTAACGTGTTTCCAAGCATAACTATTTTATAATTGTGATGATTAATTTTTATTGATGCAGAGAGATATTTTTACAAAATGAATATTGTTTTCAAAATGAATGTTTGAAGAGTTGTTAAGCTGACTATCTCATGAGAATCTGATTATAAGTATTGAAACTGTAAAGGTTGATTAATTTAATTGATGAAGTAATGATACAATAATTATTTAGTTTAGTCAGTGTAGTTTAGAATTTCAATATTTCCACATTTATGACCGCATTATTTGCCCTTACAGAGATCCCGTGTGAGTTGAGTCTTCATTTGAAAGATACGTGCGTTGTCGAAGGCCAAAGCGCCACATTCAATCTTATTCTCACAAAACCACGAAATGTCGTTTGGATAAAAGAATCAGATCCTGTAACTGATAACAAACATTTTCAAATGACAGTAAGTGAGGGTGGAATGGAACACTTTCTTACAATACCTGTGACTTCTTTGGAAGATGATGGCGAATTCACTGCTCAGATCAATGACAGTCAATATGGACTCAAGAGTTCTTCTTGTAGACTCTCTGTGAAAGGTACAAAACAATGGATTTCTTAATGAATAGATAGATTTATTGTTTAATCAGACTTTAGTTCTTTAAATGACTCAGTGTAAAAAGAAATTATTAAAATACAGCAACTATTAATAATACACAGTAAAATAATAAGTTTATTGATACTATTGATGTCATCAAAAGAAATCATCGCTACCTATTTTGTGCTATTTCTTCCTCCAGAGTCGTGCTGTAAAATTGAAAAGTACCTTGAAGATGTGGATGCTCTGGAAGAGTCTTCTGTCACTCTTGAAATTCAACTGTCAAAGCAGAGAGCTGTTAAATGGAAGAAAAATGGTGAATTTATAGATGTTCATCTGGCATATGGTCATTTCAAATTGTCTCTTGAAGCAGAAGGACTGGTGCACAAACTGACCACTGATGAAGCAAAATTAGACGACAGTGCTGAATACGAGGTTGAGGTCGATGACAGAGACTACGGAATCATCAAGTCCTCTTGTCACGTTCAAATTAAAGGTCAGGTCTTAAAAGTAATTAGATAAATAATTGATCATTGTTTTCATTGTCTGTGCCTATCAAATATACATATTTACATACATGTCCAGACACATTATTAGTTTCTCAGTACTATTGGATGATGCTGATTCCGCAATTTTATTGCTGATTAACAATTTGGTTCAGTCATTTGTCAATCCTTAGCTGACGGAATTTTTGCCATTTAACTGCTTCTATCCTTTCATTAGGGATTTGAATTTAGAGATTGAATAATTAGAATTATACTCAAGTTTGATTCAAATGCAAAATGTTTTGTCAAGGCATTGAAGCAGTTAATTTTAGTTAAATTCAGCACTTTATTTTTATCTCTACTTGGAGAGCTCTTTAAGAAGCTAAAGAATAAATAGATGAATTCATGTCATGTTGGTCTTTAAAATCATGTATTATAATTATTTATTGTGCAGAAAAACCTGTTCAGATCTTACAGTCACTTGGTGATCAAAAAGTGACAGATCTTCCTGGAACTGTAACTTTTATGTGCACGCTCTCAAGGCCTGTGGTACCAACACACTGGAAAAAGGATGAAAAGTTAATTGAAGAAGGTGATAAGTTTATAATGAGCGGCAGTGGAGGCCTTTATTCCCTAACTGTAAAGAACATCGTAGGTGCAGATGACATTGGAATATATCAGCTAAATGCCGGGGAACTGACAGCTGCAGCAAAACTTTCAATTGAAGGTAACAAATTGATGGATATGTACATTGTACAATGCCAGATACAATTTTTGATTAAGATGGTGAAACTTTTTGCAACTGAGGTGTTGCATTATATTTTTTTATACAGTATACCTGGTACTTAAAAAATTTTGAATGATCATCTTCTTAGTCAGTTAACTTAATAGATCTGCAATTGATCAATGCTGGATTTAGACTCATTGTTCCATTTTGTGATCTTTGTCATCTTCTTTAGTTATTAACCCTAAGACAGTTTCAAGCATTGAAATAATGCCATTCTTTACCATTCTAAGGCCTTTTTCACTTCACATTTCAATAATCACTCTTCAATCCCCACTATTTTTAATTCAATGAAAATCCTCTCAATATACCGGTATAGCTTATCCAGATCTTTTGTCTTTCTCATGTTGTTCAAGCTCCCTCTCTTCTTTGGCTGTTACCAGGACTCTTGTCACTGGGTTTTGTTGTTTTCTTGAGCTGAATTTCTTTATTTTCTCTTTTTGTGCTTTGACTGTATATGCAGTTTCCATAGTTTGCTCTCATTAATATATTTTGAGTTGAATTAAAATCAATAGATTGATTTATTGGCTAGCTGGCTGGCTGGCTGGCTGACTGGTTAATTGTTCCAAGTAAATTGTATATATTTTCCATTTTTAGCTGCTCCACGTTTTCTGGCCGACCCTTCTGCATATGCAGATCTGAGACTTGTGGTTGGTGACAGACTTTCAATTAATGCTGAATTTCTTGCATTTCCTGATCCTATGGTCAAGTTAATGTCTCAAAATGGAGCTGAAGTAGATATGGAAAAATTTAAGTGCAAAATTGATGGACAGCAGGTTCTGCTGGAAATAGAGGATGCTAAAAGGGAACTGTCTGGAAAATACAGCATTATTCTTGAGAATTCATTTGGAAAGGCATCTCTTTCTCTGAATATCACAGTTTTGAGTGAGCAAAAGATTTTTATCAAGTTTTTATAACTTATGTATCTAACTCCATTAAAACTTTGTGAATAAGTAATATACTATATAAGGGAAAATATTTTCTTGTTTTATTGAGTAAGTATTTTCTGTTGTTAATGGAGCACGATTGCCAGTACGATCAGTCTAACATTTGTTATTTCCATTTAGTGAATAATGAAGGCAATTGCATTGCTGTGGTTTAATAGCCAACAGTTCCAATTTTCAGCAAGACTTTCTACACCATTCATTGATTCATAAATGATGAATTCATATTGACTCAAGCAAATGTGCCTATAAAACCAGAAGAATAACAATTATCTGATAGTTTGAGGACAAAGATCAGCATTGGACCTTATGCTCTTTTGAATAAAGAGATTACCCTTACCATTAGGTGTTTAGATGTGCTGTCAAATTAAAAACTGCTTTGGTTAAATAGTTTTTACAATTATATAACATTTTAGTCTGTTATTTAAAGTAGAATGAACAATTTTATTTTGTTCTAGCTTCTTCTGATCCACCCACAGCCATTCTAATAGAAGATGTCACAAGAACATCTTGCCGTGTTACTTGGGAGTTGCCTAAAGATGACGGTGGTGCACCCATTACTGGTTACTTGGTTGAAATCTCCGAGAATCAAAGCAATACATGGAAGAAGGTCAACAAGGATCCTACTGATCTGCGAGAAATATCAATAGAAACTTTAATTGCTGGATCAGTTTATGCTGTACGAGCACTGGCCATAAACACTGTTGGAATTAGCCAACCATCAGAACCTTCCGTCTCTTTTACAGCCAAGGACCCATTCACAGTTCCAGGTGCTCCAGGCATTCCAGAGGTTCTTGAGACGGGCTTATCTTGTGTTACACTTACATGGACCCCACCGGTCACTGATGGTGGAAAACCAGTGACTGGTTATGTGGTTGAGCAACAGGTTGCAACTCCAGCACCAAGCAATGACTGCTGGAAAAATTGCAGTGAATATGGACAAATTGATGGAACAACATTTGTTGTGCAGAACTTAGAACCAGATGTGGATTATAGATTTCGTGTTATTGCAGTGAATGAAATTGGAAAAAGTGATGCTTCTTCACTGTCAAGTGCTGTACAGTGTGGTAAGTGTGACTTTTCACGTTAACCATCAGCATCATTTTTGTCACCATTATCATCATGTTCATATTTGTCATCATATTTTCATTGTTCATAGCTGTTGTTCAGTGCACCGAGGCTAAGATGTATTGTTATGTCCAAAATATGAAATTGCTCTTGAACAGTTGCTTTTTCAGAATGTTTGGAAACTTTTGCAGTTGTCTTGAATTCTTGTGACTTATATTAAGAGATGTTGGTTCATTTCTGATGTATGTTAGAGTGAACATTGATTAATTGCCTGAGTTGTATCTTTCCTGTATGAGAGCCACTGTCCATGTCTTGTATAAAATTGCTTATGTCTCATAACTGGTTATAAGTAGGTTAAGTGTCAAGAGGTATGACACCAATACATTGGCCAGAGAGTTTGACCATTGCCCACAAAGACTGAGAACTAGACTCTTCGGTTCTTCCAACTGAACAGATGCCTTTATTTGGTCCGGTGCCATTTCTTTTGCTTTCGGCGCACACTGTGCTGGATTGCCCAGCCACGGTTGCAGGCCCCTTTCTGGTTCATCTACTGAAGAGTTGTTGACAGGTATTACGGTAGTTTGTTTTGCATTAACACACAAGGTGCTGTTTCTTCCTGTCATAATCATGAGAAAAATTGCCATTCCTTCATTCCTTACTCTGTTTCAATCATTTTCACCAATTAGATTGGCGTGGTGCCAGAGTTGTCTATACTTCATATACCTGTAAGCAGGGGCGTAGCCAGGAATTTGATTGGGGGGGTATAATGTGATTTGGGGGTATAAATCTTTAAAAACTTTGAAAATCTTAAGAAATACATTGAAAATTTTAAGGTAGTCTGATTTGTGGGGGGTATATATACCGATATACCCCCTGTCGCTACACCCCTGCCTGTAAGAAGTCATTGTAGGTATTTCATAGATCAGGATCACGTTGTCATCTTCAACTGCTTCCAGTTATTGGCTACAAAATGATGCCTTTCCCTTGTTCTCTGTTCATTGCCAGTTCCTTGAATGTCTTTCTTTTCTTTTTTGAGTATCTCTTCCTGTTTTCCTTCTAGTTTTTAACCTGTTGGTTTGAGGTCTTTTTCCATATGCAATCCATTTTTCTGTACAGCCAGCTTGTTCTGTGTCTTCGTCATGTACTTTGCCTGTTGGTTTGTGTCTGTAAATTATTTCATATATATAATACCAAACAAAACCCAGTATAAAAGTCCTAGCCATATCTGTGGTCTGAGATTTTAATCAAAGGAATCAGGATGAAAGCAGGATCATTTTGCCAATTTGGAAAGCAAAGACTTGCTTGTGTATTGATTGAGTTGAGCAAGTCGATGTCTTGGGAGAATATTCTGGTGTAGCTTTAGTATATAATAATTAGTTTTCAGAAATGTAAATAGTAGTTCTATTAACCCTTTTGATGGGCATGAATTCCATATTTACATTGCATTACAAATAAATGGCCGTTAAAGGCGTTAAGCAATGAATGGGGTATCAAAAGAGACAGAAATCAAAATGTACAGTACAGTAATTGTGAACACACTAATATGATCCAACAATACACTACATACATTGTTATGATAAAGGATAAAGGATTTGAGAAAGGATTTTGAGATTCTGAGATTCTTTTACCAAAAGAAAATTAGACAGAACAAATAGCAAATGATAAGATTGTATATGATGAAACTTTAGAGAACTGACACCCATGCAGAGAGAGATAGAGAAATTGAGAGAGAGAGAGAGAGAGAGAGAGAGAGAGAGAGAGAGAGAGAGAGAGAGAGAGAGAGAGAGAGAGAGAGAGAGAGAGAGGCAGAGATCCAGAAAGAAAGAGAGACAGAAGGAGAGAGAGAGAGAAATTTAGATAGAAGATATCACAGACATAGCAAGAAGAAGCAGACTGAGATGGTTTGGATATATTGAGCAGTAGGAATAGCGGTACATGCATTTCATTACCTTACTTACATCTCTTATTGGGTTATAAAGGTAACTGCCATACATATGATAACTTATGACTTGGCTTGAAAGAATCAATGAAAATATGATTATAGAAGTAAAAAATCTGATCTAGTCTGTCTGTGTGCATGTGTGTGTGTGTGTGTGTGTGTGTTTGTGAACAATAGTTTCCACAGAGCTGCTAATATCTGATCAGCCAAAGTGTTTTTTTAATTTTAAACTATTCATTGGTCACCTTCAAAGGTGGCCAAGTGAAAAGTTTTGAAAAGTTTAGTATTCTAAAATTAATAAGAAATTATTGTGATGTGTTATTTTTGCAAATAATGATTACTTGTTTGCCCAAAATTGATGGCAAGCATAGCCAATATCCAGTAGAAAGATTGTTTAGCAGCAGTACCTGTCCTTGCATTTAATGTCTTGATAATAGTATTAAGTCAAAGGCACAGTTGAAGCATTTGTTTTTATGTTATAAGTTTGAATTCAAAATGATAACTTTGAATTATTTGAAATTATTAGATCAATTTCTAAGCAGCTTGTAATGTTCAAATTGCAAAGCAAAGCAGTTGCAGAGGTTCTGGTATTAAAATGTCATACAGGATTATAAAAATAAATTATGACATAATCAGTGCTTTTTCAGTGGGAACTCACGGGAACAGAGTTCTCACACCTTTTTAGCCAAATTTGTTTATATCAATATGCGATAATGCATGTTTTACTTACAATAGGTTCTTTTTTCAGTGGGAATGCATGGGAACAGATACAAAGCTACATTGTATATTTTAAAACAATTATTCTACTAATTCTTACAACAAAACAGATGAATAAACTTGAGCATTTCATCAAGAGTACTGTTATTCTGCTAATATCTAAGGTATGCTTCTTACAACAAAACAGAAATGAAATGAGTTCCCAAACCTTTATTACTAGAAAAAAGAACTGGACTGAATTAAATTCTTTCCTATTAGCAGTGAGCTAAATATTGTATAATTTAAAAGATATTATGAAAATTTGCTGTTATTCCTACACTACCGGAAATGAAACTTTTGTGACCAAACTTAATTAGCAACTAAACTGCCTCTGCCATGTGAATTTGAACCCACCACCATCAAGATTGCCCATGAATTCTGTGAGGCCATTGGGTTTGCAATTACCCATATTCCCTCTCAGGAAATACAGGAAGTAGAGGAAATAAATGCAGACATTGATCTTATAGGCCTACAGCCCTACATGTTTACAAATACATTTTTGACATACCATTTGTCATTTATGACAACTGTTATAAAAGAAATGTTTTATGTTTTTAGATAGAGTATAACATTTACAAATATCTAGGTGTTACTTTTGAACTCTATTTCTCTAATCTATCTTCAGCTCTTCAGCCTTCACTGTTTTACATGCCAGAACAATGCTATCTTCTTGCTTTATATTCAGAAGTTGCTTGTTATGTGGCTTAGAACTTCAGTGTCTTGAGTTTAATTGTAGTTAAACCAGTCATTTTTCTGAAGAAGCTCGAGAATGTTGAGTTGCAAAGCCTTGAGAGCCTGATGGCCTCATTTACATGTGAAGTTTCCATTCCTCAGGAAGGCAGTACAGTCCAATGGTTGCAATGTGAAAAGTCAATTAAAGAATCAGAGAAATACAAAATGTCTTTTGACGGCTCTACTGCCACTCTGACCATTCTTAATTGTGATGCATCAGATGAAGGAGAATACAGAGTAAAGATCAACGACCTTGAATCAAGCGCTTCCCTTCTCATCAAAGGTCAGTAATCAATTTTTTGCAGTGAGTTGTCAAGCAGTGGATTACTTAAAGTTATTGCAGCATTATTTAAATTTTCCTTCAGGTATTGCACGTCCTGTTGAATTGATTGTTGACTATTAGGACATACGGTAATCACATTGGTGGCATGCTGTAGTGCTGTTTAAGATGAAGATCATCTTGGCTGATGGTTAGTAGCTTGTTTCTCTGCCGTGTTAGCAGTCCCTTATAGTGGAAGAGATAACAGTAAGCCTGGTTGGTCGGTGATGCTGGTTCTAAATTTAGTTCCATGGATTTTAAACAACATTGCTGGATTGCCTGATTGCCTGGCTGTCTACCAACAGAGGCAGTTTCGTGTGCCTGGTAGGAGCTGTAGGAGCAAGAGGTTACCGGTAGCTAATGTTTACCATTGGTATGGAATTATTAAGGTCAGCATGTTTATGATTGATTTATTCATTAGGAAAATAATTTTTATGTTGCAG
This sequence comes from Metaphire vulgaris, assembly GCA_018105865.1. Lineage (NCBI taxonomy): Eukaryota > Metazoa > Annelida > Clitellata > Crassiclitellata > Megascolecidae > Metaphire > Metaphire vulgaris. The sequence goes on from CM030837.1 coordinate 8,440,159, forward strand.
ATTTTTATTTTTATATGTAAGTCTGTCTGCTTTTTGAAGTTAGCCTACAATAATTATATTTGGGCAACTGCTACTGCTTCAGAATGAACAGTTGTGAAACTTTTTTTAAATATTGAATTTTGATTCATTCCATTATTAATCCAAGTGTTTAAGACATCTTTACATTTCTTCAATATCTAAATGGATGGGCCAATTGAATAAGAGAACTTGATGCACCTTTTCAACAGATTTTAATTTGGTATCACTTTTAAGTAAAGTAAATGTGTATGGCATATTTGCTAAGCAACTATGTTGCTGGAAAATGAGAAAATTTGATTTTATTTAGGAATGGCAATAATTGTTGAGTCAGAAGTGTGTCTCAAATATCAAATTCATTTGCCACAATTTAATCACATTCTATGACACACCTGATCAATGCAAGCCAGTGCTTATGATATGCTGATAATTCTAAGGATTGTATTGTATTGTACACTGGACTATTTATATAGCACTATAAGCATGGCATAACCAAAAACAAGGGCACATTACAAATGGTATGATTCCTAAACAGATGGCTTTTCAATCTGTTTTTTAAGATGGGCCAAGCTTTGATCCTCCTTATTTAGGGTGGGATGGTGTTCCATTTGTTGATTCTGATGTTTTGATTTTTGAATTGCTAAAATAAAAATCACAACTGAGATGTGCTGAGAAATATATGCATATTTTTATTGATTTATTTATGTAGCTTTATAAGCAATCTGATCTTTGGAATTGACTTTACCCGACTGACCACTAAACTTCAGCTATCCCTAGTTCAACTGTAGAATAAGTGCTTAGGAATATGCAGCTACTACAGTGCCTGCTTTTGAAGGGGTTATAGAATTCATGAGATTTTACTTACTTACTTCTTTAATATTAGTTTTCAATGTATTAGTGAATAAATTTTAAAAATCATGAACATTTGTTAAAATCATAAGTAAGTAAGACTATCTTAACTTGCCATGAATACATTTTCAATCAGAAAAACATTCAAGGAACAATGTGCGCCTTTTTACGATTAATAAAGTTAATTACATTATTTTCGAATGACCAATAGGTGTATGGGAATTTTAACACAATTCTTGTTAGTCTTTGTAGGCATTTGCTTATTACCGGTATTTCTATCATATTCACTTGGCTTGGTGTCCATTAATTGTGAATTGTGGCATATATTTTTTAAATTCCAGCACCACCAAAGATAAGCAAAGAAATGGTGTCCACATTGGAGTTGAATGTTGGTGGATCCACAGTGGTTAAGATTCCTTTCAGTGCTAATCCAAAACCTGAGGTCAACTGGGTATTAAATGGTGAATGTTTACCTGAAAATAGTCCTGTCAGATGTGAGACAGAGGATGGGCTGACATCTCTCATTTTCACTAATGTCACTCAATGTGCCAGTGGAAACTACACTCTCACATTGAAGAATGAATATGGAAAGTGTGATGCCACTATCTCAGTAAAAGTCCTGGGTAGGCATGATGCTATGTTTGTTATGAAAACTGACTTTTTAGCATTACCTTCTTTTGTTTGCTACATGATGTGCGCCGGCATCTTCCGATCAGCGGGGCAGTGCACCTTGTGCGCGCCCTTGTTCTGCCCAGGCTGGACTATTGCAACAGCGTGTTGCTGGGCCTCCCCGATGGAAAGTTGAATCGTCTGCAATCCGTGCTCAATACAGCTGCTCGGGTCGTCTTCAGCAGCCCCTGGGGAGCCCATGTGACCCCCCTACTGCGTGATCAGCTGCACTGGCTTGAGCCCGGGAGCGCATTATCCATAAGTGCTGCTGGCTCACCTTCCGAGCGTTAAATGACCCGCACTGTCCACAGTATGGCTGAGCTGGTCCTAAGATCAACGTCGAACGCACGGAGGTCGGCACGCCGCTCCGCCATTGTCCTACTGCTTGTTCCGCCTCCGTCACAGACTCCGAAGTTCGGAGACAGGTCCTTCTCTCGCGGGAACCCATTGCTTTGGAATGCCTTGCCGACTGCAGTGACTGAGGCCAACTCTGCTGGACTGTTCCTGAGAGAACTAAAGACGCATCTTTTAGTTTAGGTTATGGTTGACTATGTGTGTGCAGCGCCCTTGTCGTAGGCCTTAACCTAGTGCACGGCGCTATAGAAATTGTCTTGAAATAAATAAAATAAATATGATGCACGATGCAATAATGAGACGTCCTAAAACGGTTTTCCAATGGCTTATACAATATTGCATCTGAATTTGATTTAATTGAAACATAAAAATGGAAAAATAACTATTAAAATAAAAATAATTTCTAAATTATTCCATATTATGACTTAGTCATGAAATTAAGAAAATTTTGATATGTAACTAATTTTGTTGTTATATTTATTATAGGTTTTATTCAGTGCTATTTAACTTATTTGAACATTTTCATTAATACTAAAATTGTGACAGGTTAATAAACTTTTGAAGATTCAAAACAGAACTTCTGAGTTATGACCAAATCTCAGATTTATTAAATATATTATAAACTCTGGTAAGGTCTACATTTATCTTTCAAGTGGTGTGTTCTAATCTGTACTAGAGAGATTCTTCTGACTAGCAAACTTTTATGAAACTGTGTATATTTATGTTTAATTTAATTTTATATCATATCAGCTAAATAGCAGTTCTCTGTGCAAAGTAGAAGGTCATCTGTATATTTGCAGTATTCTGTAGTTTTGAGACTTGTGTAGGAATTCTGCTTTGGATTAGTCAAATACCAGTAATTGTTCAATAAGACTTTAAATTTTGCCTTTTTACAGACAAACCAGGTGCTCCAGAAAATTTTCAAGTGGAAAATTGTCTGGAAAGTTCTGTTACTTTGTCCTGGACTAAGCCAGCTGATGATGGAGGATGCCCAGTTGTTCGTTACATGATTGAACAGGCAAGCGCTTTGAAGCAGGACTGGACATTCCTGTGCAGCACTCCATCATGTGAAGCAACCATTGAAGGACTGTCCAATCAGCAAGTATACTTTTTTCGTGTTGCAGCAGAGAACCAGTGTGGAATTGGACATTTTGCAGATTTGAGACAGGAAGTAACACTGAAGGAATCCGGTGAGAGTTTCACTTGTTTATTCACTTATTTATTTTGGCTTTATTCTTCTAATGGAGGTGGTGTGATAGCTTAGTAGTTAATGTCCTGGTCTGCCAGTCATGATAATATCATGAGGTTTAAGCCTCTGCCATGGCTGAAACTTCTCTGGTTATTCTGCCATAAGATTCCCATCCAGTCAACTTAGATATGAATGAGTACAATGGGTGTTTACTTAGTGGAAGGAAAGGCGGCAGCCTGCTGTCGTTCAGCTGATGCCATAAAAGATTAAATGTGCTAATCCTTCATTCCTCCTGCAGACAATGAATGAACCTATGGAGTGATGTTTGCCTTTTAAAAATTCTTATAGCATAATTAAATGTTTTCTAATTTCATCACAATGCCTTGTTCTCACCATGGACATTACAGGTTGAATAAAGCTAAGTTTGCTAGAATGTTTCACATGAAACTGTGACAATTGTTCGAAAACAAAAGAAAGTTAAGGAATTATAGTCTTGACCCTTCTTGCTTCTCTCACTGGATATTGCTTTTACATATTGCCTTTTAAAAGTAATTATTACCCTAAATGCTTTTTGTGATTGTTGATGCAAGCCAGGAGAAAATAGCTGACAGTTCTGAGAAGCAGGGCAACATTCAAAAGTTGTTGTAATATGAATTCAAAAGCTTAAGTTATATTTGTACAGTCAACTGATTGTCACTGTTCAATTACAATGCAGAAATAACTTTGAAGTCATTTTGCTGAAGAGTTTCTGTTTTATTTTGTTGTTTATCAATATAACCTTTGGCTTTTGTACAGAACCGCTCAAAATGAAGCCATGGTTTGTTCGTAAGTTGCCCTCTCGCCTTGAAATCCTCGAAGGCCAATCCTTTTCTCTTTACTGCTCCTCTGGGAGGAGTGGTTGCAAGCCATGGTTTGTTCAGAGACTTCCATCAACCATGGAAATTCTAAGAGGAGAGGATCTTCAGATGAACTGTTACTTTGGCAACAGCACTGATCATCAGTCGGGAACTGCACTCAAAATGGATCAGAAGTGCTCTCCACAGATGCAAAATGGTATCTGAACTCCTTCTAGCACTAGATATACTAGATATACTTTGTGATAAAGCTAGTCTATCTGAGCTGCAATAGATTATTTGCTTTGTTGTTAGGTTAGGTTAAAAAGACAATTTATATAGCGCAAAAACATGAACGAAGAGTCAAAGACTAGAGCGCTTTGCACTAATACGAGATCTTGAAGAAATAAGTTTTAAGTTTCCTTGTGAACAAATCAAGATTGGACTCTCTAGTCACATTGTTGACCAGAAATGAATTTCAGCAAGGACGTTTTTGATTGTTATGGTTTGATACTTTACCATTTTGTTTATAGTAGTAAATATGAACCAAGAAACAAGAATAAAACATGTGGCCATGTGCACTAAATCTAATAAATGTTGCATACTTTGACACTAACTTGACCTTCAAAGAACATTTTGCTAGACTGCTTTCACCAATTTGGACAAATTAGGGTTATTCATTCTTCACTATCTCTGTCTACAGTCAAATCTCTGGTTCATGCTTTTGTTGCTAGTAGGTTAGACTATTGCAATTCTCTTTATCTTGGTCTGCCCAAAAGCAACTCTGCAATCTGTCCTAAATTCTGCAGTTCATCTTGTTGACTAAAGCTCCTCACTACTCTAGCATTTCAGATTTTACGCTTAGCACCCTCCATTGACCTCCAATTTCTGACCACATTAAATTAAAACTAGTAATTATTGTTTCTGCAGCACTTCAAGATCAGGCCCGTTTTACATTACTGATCTTTTCAAATCACCCTCTTTTACTACACATCGCCTGCTTCACTCCACTGATCAGAAGAATGTTTATGTTCCCAGATCATGCATCATGCACTGTGGTTACTTAGTGTTGAACATTCACAGTGACTGGACCCCCCTTTGGAATGCCTTGAACCCATCCATTCAGGCATCACTTCTTACTCCTTCACTCTGTTCATTGCAATAGCTAAAGTCTTACTACTTTATCATGCAACTTCAATGCCAGGAGTGCCTCTAAATAGAAATACAAGAGGTGCTATACAAATGCTACATTACATTACAATAAGATGGTAGGTTCCCAAGTCTTTCCACCTTGCAGTATGTGGATCTGTCTCCAAGATATGTCCAGAGATGCTCCACACTGTTACAGATCCGGGCCTTTGAGATCATCTGGGATCCTCATCTGCCACAGTTGTTAGGTACAGCTGCTGCCCTCTGTCTGGTCTGATGGTGACTCTTAGCTAATCCAGCTGGTGCCCTATCCATTCAGGTACTTAGTTGCCCAGGTTTTAAGGGTCCTGGCTGGGTCATTGCCCGGTCTTTCCACGAGGAGGCAGTCACCACGAGACCACATCTCTGACCATTTTATATATGAACTTGGAACACCATCAACTATTACCATATCATCAATCATCATCATCATCATCATCATCATCATCATCATCATCATCATCATCATTTAGATTGTATAATTCATTTTAAAATCTATATTACTACTTGTATGTTTTGTGTATCAGCCAAACCAATGGCTCCAGCTCATCTGCGGGTGACGCAGTTGGGAATAACAAGTGCAACAATTGAATGGGAGAAGCCATACAATTGTGGTTATTCTCCGCTGATTCGCTACATTCTGGAAAAGCGTCCAACTGGAGCTGCTCAGTGGGAGTATTTAACAAGTCTTCCACCAGACATCAATGAGTGTGAGCTGGAAAACATGGTTTCTGACAAAGGTTACTATCTTAGAATCATGGCAGAAAACAAAAATGGATTGAGTTTGCCAACTGAACTTCCAGAACCTGTTAAAGTTTGTGGAATTCAAAGTGGTAAGTGATATATATATATTATATAAGGATGATTTTTCACATTTCTCAGAAAGGCAGTGTTTTACTGAAAATTTTTATTGAACATTTCTTGCCCCTCTATTTGCTATAGTGAAAATGTGCTATTCCCATATAGCTGGAAATTAGGCATGCCGTGATTTACTTGCTAACAGACATTTTTTATCACTGATTGCCGTAGTTATTATGAATTTCATGTTCTCGTTTTGCAGAGGTACCTTCAAGTCCTGGCTGTCCTGAATTTCTGAAGACTGGTGAAGATGCGGTTGTCATTACTTGGCAACCTCCAGAATCAAATGGAGGCTCAGCGGTGCTTGATTATGTCGTTGAGAAACGAGAAATTCGTGGTCCTCGGTGCATTCGTGTTCAGAAATCTGTTGTTGCCTCTCCACCATTCACTGTTTCTGGGCTGTCTGGAGGATGCGAGTATGAATTTCGTGTTTTCGCAAGGAATGCAATCGGTTTGAGTGAATCATCGCCTGCGTCAAAGTCTATGATTTTTGCACAACCAGGTGAACCTCAGTTGCAGCACAACATCGCCATATTTTACTATTTAGGGTGGCATTATAATCTTGATTATAGTATATTTGTCACCTTATTAAATGGCCAAGAATAATATTCTTTGTCATTTTTTGTTTTGTTATTTATCTTTCTGTTTTCTTTTTTTGTTCTTTTTATTGTGTCCCATTCACAGTCTGTTGTAATTGTGAAATGCTGTGAAACAACAGTTCCCAACATTTTTTCAAAATGTACGTGTAAGTTAACTAGTGAATGTCCCTAAGCGCGTATCATACAACACTTGAAATAAGTTTTTAGTTTTACAGTATGTCTTTTGTTTTTATGTTGGAATTTAGATAAATTTTGAAGATCATTTCATGCTTTCTCTATAAAAGTGTGATGACTTTTTTTGCTTCTTATTTTAAACAATAGATTCCAATCCTCCAAGATTTCTTGTGGAACTGGTGGATGCTATAGTTGAAGAAGGTGACAAAGCAACATTTGAATGTTCCATTGATGGAACTCCATTGCCTGATGTCAGATGGTAGGAGAAAACTGTAGCACTTTTGTTTGTTTATTGTAATCACCTTTTTGAATTATTATTCCTGAAATCATATTTATGTGCCAGAATTGTGCCAGAATTTATATTAGATTCATTGATACATTATTTGATATTTGATATTATCACAGCTTTATTATTATTATTATTATTATTATTATTATTATTATTATTATTATTATTATTATTATTATTATTATTATTATTATTATTATTATTATAGTGACAATTTATTATGCTACATGTTACACTATATAGCACCATTGATGAAATGGTGGAATACTCTATGATGCTGTTAAAAGTTATAAGCAGTCTAAACTTAGAGTTTATTAACAGGGGCGGTTCGACATTGGGGATGACCGGGATTCATCCCCCACCGGCCCACCAAAAATGCGTCTTCAATGGAAGATGATTATCTAAACAGACTAGACTTGATATATATCCACAAAGATATGGACATATCCATAGACGATGTCATTGACAAATTCACTTCCAGCAATAGAAAACTCAATTTTGCTCTATGACTTTGTACAACCAGACTAAAATGGCTTTTATACATTGTCATTTCTGAACATTATATTTTATAAATCAAATCTACAGATTTCTTCAAAACCGTTTACATATAATTCCTTTGACAATTGGTAGGATCTTCCTAGAAATTCATTGCATCCCCCCACCAAGAGTTCTTGGAACCACCACTGTTTATTAAACACTTAAAATTATTGTCTAAATATTATCAGCAATCTTGGTGCAGTCACGAGGGGGCGTGGCCGGACAAAATGTCCGTGGGCAAAATGTCACGGACAAAATGTCATGGGGACAAATTGTCAACGGACAATATGTCACACACAAAATGTCACAGTTTAGGGTTAGGGTTAGAGTTAGGGTTACATTTTGTCCTCTGACATTTTGTCTGCAGACATTTTGTCCTAGCACCTGAAGGGGCCCCTATTTGAACTTGGATCAGTATTGGGATTTGTGTTAAACCATTGAGAAATTTTTTCCATGGGTAGGGTGTTTTGTAAACAGAATTGAATAAATGGCTATATTACAGCATTTGGCCACTAAATAATATATCATAATAAAAGTCTTTAAAATATAACCTCTGTCCTGGGCTGTGCACAGAGCTGTATTGACAACCATCTAATTTTCTGATATTACTCAAATCCCTCTCAAACAAACCCCCCCTCCCCCACCCCTTCTTCCTCCCCACCCTCTTTTTTCTCCCAACCCCTTCCTCCCTCCCAACCCCAACCCCCCCAAACCCTGGGGCTCTCCAACCCCCAAACCCTCTCCCAACCCCTTCCTCCACCCTCTCCCAACCCCCTTCCCTCCCAACCCTCTCCCAACAGCTTCCTCCACCCCCCTCCACCCCTTCTCCCCATCCCTCCCACCCCCTCTCCCCATCCAGTCAGACTAAATGGGATGCATGTGTTGGTCTTGGTGTCTTTTAGTGCTAGACGCAAATGGCTGCCCTATAGATTAGCATTATGACATTTTTGCAGACCACACTAGGAAATCTACATAATCTGACGCAAATGTGCAATTAATGACCATTATGAGATTTTTGAAGCGCAAACAAACTATAGATTAGCATGAGATTTTTTTGCGGAAATCTACGCAATCTGACGCAAAGCAACGCCATGCCCTATATATGCACCTGATCTCAAGATTTAAATCTAATAATACCCTATCATTTTTCCTCTGTGACTCTGTCCCAGACCCCATTCAGAGAGCTCACCATGCTCCCTAGTTGGGACTGGAAATGTCAGCCTGTTGTGGCTTTGGTGCACGCACCCCCTCCCCGCCCCCTATTTAGGAAATCCTGGCTACACCACTATCAACATTCAACAATGAGACTGATCTTCTACTTTACTTTAAGTCAAGAAATACAAATAAGAAAGTTTATGAATGCTTATAGATGTTAATTCTTCAGGTATAAGAATTTGCGAGAAGTATTTGATGGTTACAAGCACAAGATACAACAAGAGGAAAAAGTCTGTAGACTTATCATCAACAGTGTTGGTCATGAGGATGTCGGTGAAATCGAGTGTCGTGCCTTTAATAAAGTTGATGTTTCTTCGTCAAGAGCTAAACTTACAATTCATGGTATTCCATTATATCATCATCATCATCATCATCATCATCATCATCATCAATCATCTTCTTCTTCTTCATTTTCACTTTCTGCCTGCATGGCAGCAAAGGTGAAATGCAAAACCATTTTGATATATAATCTAACTTAGTGAAACAGCATTCAAGTTTACACTTGAACCTACAAATTGTTCAAAAACGTTTTGGTAGCTTTAAGTGTTGTAGTTTGTGTAAGATCCAAAAACCTTTATTAGTTCATAAAATTTCTCAGAATATAAAGCATTTTATTTACTATTGTCCAAGTAGAATAGGATTTTCAAGACTGTAGAGCCTGTCAGTTATTTCATCATCTTCAAAGAACAAGGATTTTAAGTTGCTGCTAGAATTGAATGGCATCAATTCATGAAAAATTCAGTCATGATAGTTTGTATTTTATGGGATTTACAAAATTTTTTTGTCAAGAAATGTGAAAGAATGATGAATTTTAATTCTTTTACTACTTCTAATCTACTAGTTATTTTTCTTGACATGTTTTATTATATCGACTCCTGCTTTGCTTTTGCTGATATGCAGTATAGCAAATGCTATAAATGTATAGAAGATCATTTGCATTGTTCATAGTAATAATTAGCAAATGAATTGTAAAAACTAGAAAGATGAACCTACAAATTGTTCAAAAACGTTTTGGTAGCTTTGCAGGATAATACTAAAACCCAATCATTGAATTCATGCTTCTGAACAACGTTTCAATGATTACATATGCCAAGTAGAATAGCTCTTTTCAAGCAACATAGAGCCTGTCAAACGCTTTGCGTTATTTCATCATCACTAAAGAACAATGATTTTGTTGCTGCTAGAATTGAATGGCATCAATTCATGAAAAATTCAGTCATGATAGTTTGCATTTTATGGGATTTACAAAATTTTATTTCAAGAAATGTGAAAGAACGATGAATTTAATTCTTTTACTACTTCTAATCTACTAGTTATTTTTCTTGACATGTTTGATATAGCAACTCCTGCTTTGCTTTTGCTGATATGCAGTATAGCCAACCAATCAGAACGCTCACACAGCCAAAATCATTTGCATTGAAGGTAACAGTAATAACAGAGCAAGGATCTTATTGTAAAAGATATTTCATAAGAAAAGTTGAAATTGAATATTAATTATGAATTGGAAGTTTGCATTTGAGTATATGATTTAAAACATTTTTGTTTCTCAAAATTTAAAGCTCCTGCAAAGTTGAAGCTCACACCACGTATTTTCGACAGTCTGAGTTTCACAAAAGGTCAGACAGGCAAGATTCGTGTCCCAGTTATTGGACAACCAATGCCGAAAGTCACTTGGTGTAAGGATGGAAGCATTTTGAAAGAAGATGAAAGATGCCAAGTGACTCAGGATGACTCCAGTACTATCTTATCAATTAAAGATTGTCAGAGGACCGATCGTGGTAATTACAGTGTTCGCATAGAGAATTATCTTGGATGCGATGAAGCCAGCTTTACAGTTAATGTAACAGGTAAATAAAGCCAGGATGGGAACATTGCTGACTTTTATGGACTACTTGGTAAAATCAATTCAATTTATATGTAAGTTAAATGTCATTTCAATCCAACAGTGCACAGCATGTCCTCTATTTTTTATCACTGCTTTCCAGGGTGCTATATAAATCCACAAGATTTTACTTTACTTTACTTTACTTATTACATAGCATCATAATATAAAATCTTTATTGATATAAGTTTATCATCATCATCATTAGCATGCCCCACTCTGGAGCGTAGCTGTTTCCACAAACTGGCACCAGCTGTCTCTGTTTTGAGCAAGTTTCCATCCTGAGAATAAGCCGGAGTTCTGCGATGTTAGCTCTGTCTCAATGGATTTAACCCAAGTAAGTTTGGGTCATCCCACTGGGTGCTTCTAGGTCTTGGGTCGACCCTGTATAATTGTCCGAAGGGCATGAGCATGGTCTTGAGATGGATTGGCTCGAGCAACATGGCCGAAGAGTTTCAGACGACGGTTCCAAATCCTCGGCGTTATTTGACTCTCCCCAGCGCGTCGGTAGACCATTTTGTTTGTGGTGTGTGACAGGTAAGAGATTTTCAGAATGCGCCGGAGGCATCATAGATGGAACGCCTCCAACTTTCTGGATAACACAACTGTTAGCATCCACGTCTCTGCACCATAGAAGAGCATTGGCAAGATATATACCCCGTCCAGTCGAACTTTTGTATAAGTTTCTGCATTGTTACTTTTAGCTTGTAGTGGTTGTAGATAGTGGCTTTAGTTTATCGAACTATGCACCTTGCTGGCTTAAAAGAGAGTGCAAAGAGTGGTTTACTATCTTATGTTATACTGTTGCCAGTAAAGTTTAATGTCCACTTTTATACTTTTAGATCGCCCACTTCCTCCTTCAGGTAAACCGGCGGTGACTGAAGCCAGTGTTGACTGTTGCCGTCTTCAGTGGCAGCCGTCACCTGATGATGGCGGCGCAGCCATTACGTCGTACATTGTGGAGAAACGGGAGGTGCCAGATGGTCGTTGGCGTCGAGTTGGAACAAGCAGTGTCACTCATATGGTGGTGTGTCGTCTGAGAGAGAATGCTAAATATCGGTTCCGTGTGATGGCTGAAAATATGTATGGTTTGAGTGAGGCTGGAGAAGAGTCAGATGATGTCACGTTATGTACGGACGAGTCAGACCTAAATTATGATGCCTTTGGTGAGCTTGATTTATGAATTAGAACTTAGAAGGTCATCATGTTACACTTAATACCATTTATATAATTGTCAACTAAATAGAGGAGTTTGCAGTGCTTAAAATTGATGATAAAGTTGCTGATATTGACTTGATTAAAAAAACATTTTGTGAATTTAAATTTAGTATTGCTATAGAGCTGATTTAGAGTACCTGTGGTCTTTGCTAGCAGTACAATTCAGTTGTTGGGTTTTGGTATTTCAGTTCTGTCAGAACTTGTGTCTAGTCACATACAACTTGATGTAAACAAGATGAAAGGTGAAACTGAACTTAATAACAAGTACACTGTTTGTGAAGAACTTGGAAGGTAATGACAGTCTTCTGTTCTACTAGTTTAATAATTGATAATAATTATGCATTTTTATAGCACCATATTTTATTATGGAATGACCGGATGTGTCTTTTCCACCGGATACTGGATCTGTATATTTTGAGCCAATATTCGCCGGATCCGGAGCAAAAATAAATATAAACACTGTGCAACTGTGCATGTAAGCTGTAAAGTAAAAAGACTCATTAGGCTATCACTTGTGCTGCAAGCATACAATTTCTTTTAACATTTTAGAAATCACAATTGTAAGCTTGTAGCTCCAAAGTTGGAAGTTAAAGAGAATTGTATAAAGTTAAGTTGAAACATTCATCAAAGAAATTAAAAAGCAAAGCAAAAATTATTATCAAAATCAATGTGATAATGATATTCGAATTCAGTAATTATCTGCTATAGGTATTTGGCGAATCCGGACAGTGCCGAATACCACACTATCCGGCCAGAGCGAATGTCCAGAGCAGTTTCAAGTCATTCCTATTTCTAATACTTTGAGGCATCAAATACTCCAAATCTGAACTGTAAAAGACCAGGTCAATACAGGTATCAGTCAGTAGAAGAAAGAAAGCCAGGTTATGGAAGAAGAGCTATCTGAGAGAGATGAGTTTTGAGTCTTGGAAGATCTGACAGACAATTTGCAAACAATCAGATAAGATATCTGATGAAGATGAGGTCTTGTTGTCAAAAGCAATGAAAAGCCATGTGGAAAAAATGTGAGATAAATGTGAGAAAAGTGATCCAAGAAGCATTGTATATACCTGTAGAGTAAAAAGGAGAGGGCCAAAAACAGATCCTTGGAGAACACCAGAGTCTATCTTAGCCAAGTTTGATTGAACATCATCACACCATTACTGTGTACAGTATGATTTTGAAAATATGATTTAGACCACTTTAAAGCAGTGCCCAATATCCTAAACAATTTCTAAAGTCTGTGGAGAAGGATGGAGTAGTCTGTTATGTCAAAAGTTGCTGGAAAGTCCAGTAAAATAAGTGCAGTGACTCAGCCATTGTCCAGGGCAGACAAAATGTACCGGTAATTGTGCACAGCCAAAAGGGCAGTGTCAGTTGAATTATATTTATGGTATGCAGATTGTTTAGACAATAAGAGATTGTGCTGTGTAAGGTGTAGATTTTTTTGAATGAACACGATAGAGAAAATTATTTGGTGTACTTCAGTACTTCAGAGAGAGTGGTGGGATGAAATGCTGTGAATTTTGGAAAGGATTTTCTGGCAAAAAGTAGTTTGTGTAAGTAATGACTAAGAAGAACTCTGTTAGTCACAAGGGTGCCTGCACATTGGGGCAAGAGGAGGCTCTTGCTCCCTCCCTGGAAAATGCAAATAACAATATTTCACATTTAAATTTGAAAACCTTGCTAAAATATTAGCAGTGACCATTGTGTTAAAATGTGTTCTTCCCTGAAAAAATTTATGTGGCATAACCGTGACTATTGTGTTTTGCCCTCCTGGAAAAATTTCTGTGGGCGCCCATGGCCAGTCATTAGTCATCAAAACATATTGTGTTTTGCCCTCCTGGAAAAAATTTTCTCTATGACTTTGTACAACCAGACTAAAATGGCTTTTATACATTGTCATTAGTCATCAAAATGGTATGTCTCATTGTTAACATTGATCCCCACCAAGAAACCGCCACTGTTTATTAAACACTTAAAATTTTGTCTAAATATTATCAGCAATCTTGCAGGCAGACAAAAGCAAAATGTCCTCAAAATGTTAAATGTCTGAAGTGCCAAGATTATTTTAAACATACTCATTGCCAGCATGTCTGAAGGGGCCCTATGGGCTTTAAAATTGTTGATTTAATTAGTTTTTAAAACCAATTTAATGAATTATTATTTTCATGTGCCAGCATGTCTTATCTTTATAATTGTTGATTAATTATTTTAAAACCAGTTTAATGAATTAATTCTGTACTTTTCTGGTGCACCACAGAGGACATTACGGTGCTGTGCATAGAACGATTGAGCGTTCTACTGGTAAGAATTGGATCGCCAAGTTTGTTGTGTGTACGACAATTGAGAGATCAATGGTCAAGCAGGAGATTAATATTATGAACAGCTTACGTCATCCAAAGCTTTTGCAGCTGCATGAAGCCTTTGAGACACAAGGAGAAATGGCCTTTATTCTTGAGATGTAAATTATTACATTTTATTATATTTATTAATTTGCTTCTTATATTGAATGTGCATGTCAGACTAGATTCTGAATCTGTTGGTGTTAGATGTATAGCATATTTTACTCAAAGCTAGAGGCAGAAAAATGTAGACTTCTCACAAGCCTTTAAATTCATAAATATATAATGCAATTTTGCATCATAGAAATGTGAGCAAATTCAGGACCTGCCCTTCAAATCTCCTTACTTGTTCTTTAAGAGGAGTCATTTAGCTTTGCTAATCAAACGTTTTCATCACTTTTCATTGTTCGTTATGTTTACCTTATTTTATCTGTGCGTTTGTGTGCTTTCATGTGAAACACACAGGATTGAATGCAACAATGATAATAATAATTTGCTAGACTGTAGCTTTCCAATATGTCATTGGCTCTAGTTGTTTCTCAGTGTGCGGCCCCAGGCTCTGGAATTCATTACCGGTATAACTTCGCATTACTAACACTTTAGCATCATTCAGATCCGGTCTTAAAACATACCTCTTTCACTTGGCTTATCCCCCTTAGATTGCTCCCTGCTGTTCTGACTAATCTTTCCAGATTGACCTGGTTCTTATTCAATTTTGATTTGGTGTGCCATCAGCTGATGCCCTGGGCATTATGATAGTGGTGCCATAGAAGTTGTTTGATTGATTGATCGATTGATTGATAACTCACAATCAACAACGCTGAGTTTCTTGTCAATGGGTTTTTGGATCAGGGTTTCTGGTGAAGACCTAATAGCTGGTATGGTGCACACACATAAGACACGAACAGAAACTGACTGCATCAACTGGATGAGACAGGTGTGTCAGGGTGTCTCACATATGCACAAGAATAACATCATACACCTTGATCTCCGGGTTAGTCACAGTACTTTGCATGTTACTTTATTTTGCATTGCAGTGTATACCTGATGATCATTTCCTACTTTTTGTACAGTTTGCTGGCAGGCAGGCTAACTAATGTTTCTTCATGCCTGATATACTTACTGGTCATATGCTTATGAAGTAGTGAATACATAGAACATTGAAGTCATAGGGTCCATTGTCTTTGAGTTTCAAGATCTGTTTAACATTGAAGTCATAGGGTCCATTGTCTTTGAGTTTCAAGATCTGTTTAACAGTTTTTTGTTTACAGCTTCATTTTAATATTTTCATTATTTTGGAGTGATCTAAAATTATAGAAATTGATTTTCTTATTGAATTCTGCAGCCTGAGAATATAATGTTCACAACATCAAAATCCGAATCAAATGATGTGAAAATTGTGAATTTTGGAATTGCTCAACGAGTCGATCCAAACAGAACTGTGCGAGTTCTGTTTGCAACAATTGAGTTCTGCTCTCCAGAGATCCTGATGTTTGCTCCTGTTTCATTTGCTGCTGATCTCTGGTCCATTGGAGTTCTGGCATATGTTCTGTTAGTTGATACGCTGACCACTATATAGTTATAATAATAGCAGCTGTAGCTGCATTACTGTTGAAGCTTTTATCTCACTAACTCAACTCTTCTATTTTATTCAACTCTTACAAGTCATATTACAAAAAGGTCAACAAAATCAGATTGAAAACTTACTCTTAAGTTATCAAAATGACTTATGTGTTAGTAACTTTTATATATTCAGTGAGTTCAGGTTAATTAAAATAAATCTTTGAAGGTGCAGTTGCAGTTTTATAGACCTGAGCATTTATACAGTTTGGTATTTTTTTGTTTCTAGATAGCCATAATAGTGGTATTTGTAAAAACTAAACATTGCAGGTTGTCTGGTGTCTCCCCATTTCTTGGACGAACAATTGATGAAACTTACTTAAACATAACAAAGAGAAATGGCGCCAACTTCTCAGGTGATGTCTGGAAAGGCATTTCCAACTATGCTAAAAACTGGATCAACCGTCTGCTGGTCCTCGATTCCAAGCAGCGCATGACTGCTGCTGAGGCACTTGCTCACCCATGGCTCAATGTGAGTGCAAAATACAAGTGCTGAGCATTACACTGATTGATTTGGCTGTTTGTGCATCGAATTTACAGCATGGTATTTGTAGAGGGAGTGGTGGAAATTCCTGTTCACTGCTTACTATCTTATCCACCTTTGAATAGCAAGGGGTAGAGGGAACTGTGGAAATGGAAAAATTTCCTCCCTCAGGTCTAACTCCCGAATACCGCCCTGGGACTGTTGCAGTTAGAATTACTCTGATATGTTATTACCGGTATTTGATTATGATCTGCTAAAGAAGAACAAATTTATGCTTTGTTTTGTTTTCTTTGGCTTTTCTGTCTGATTGTCTATTGATTATATATATATATATATATATATATATATATATATATATATATATATATATTTATTTATTATATATAAATTATACAATGAGAGGTTATATAATATATATTATATTATGACTTTCTGCTTATAGGGTGAAGTTAGAATCAATGACTTTCTGCTTGCAGGGTGAAGCAGAATCAAAGTTGCTACCAGTTTCTCTTCCAGTGGAAAATATCAAACGGATGATGGAAAAACAGAAGTGGAGGGTATACTATTTGGCACTTATTTGTTTTGCTTATATAATGTAATTGCAAGTCTAAATTGCAATTGTTAGCTGTAATGCAATGTTATATTGCTGGAAACCACAGTAAAATTCAATAGCATTAATGCAATAGCAGCACTGTCTTGTTCTATTGTCAAATGAATAAGTGTTTTTGCATATTTTCAGAAAATTAATCGAATTTTCTTGACTTGATGGTAATCTAAGAGATTCCAAGCATGGAATATGCTTTAGCCATTAAATTTATATTGCTATTTCATTCTGTTAATCAATGAAGGAACATAATTTTCAGTATAAGCTACTTTTGCCTGGTATTTGTTTGTGTTGTGTTGTAAACAATTTTAATTCTTGGCTTGATACTTTGGATACAGTTGGTTCATCAGAACAAACTGCCGATTGGAGTTTTGGCTCAGGAGGGGGCAATCTTTATGAAGCTATCACAAGAGGGCATTGCAATGGAACGTGAACTTATAATGGGTTGGTTTTGCAGCTGCATTTAATTTTTATACTTAAACTTTTGAAATGTCATCATATCGATTCACTGGACTTCAATTTAAAGACTCTAGACAAGCAAGAAGCAAGTAAGGTTTTCAATGTCACAACACATTTACTAAGTTCAGGTTTGTTTGTCAGATTATGTAGCAGTTACGGCTGTGCTAACATTTTATTGTAGTGGCATTGATTTCCAAATGCCAGGAGCATATGACCTATGCACCATTATTTCCAGATTTCCCATATAAATTGACATTTTGCACTTTTTTTCATTTGTATGAGAATTGAATAAATACGACCTACCAATTAATTTTGCTTATTTTTTATTTTCAGATTTAATCATATAAACTTGATTTTGAGACCCATAAAAATCAGAGCCACGTGTCTCAGCCTTGTGTTTAATCCAGCTCTAGAAGTGCATTCGTTTCTCATACATTAATTAACTTTTATCAATAGACAGTTGTGCTTCTATGTAATCTCGGTTACTTGTACATTTTTATGTGATAATGAAGGAAAGTAATGTCTTACTTATGGGGCTGTCCATTAATTATGTAAACAAAATAGTTGAAGGGTGTTTGAAAAAGTTTGACAATTGTTGACATGGAGTGGTCAACTAAATGGTCAAGATAAATTTATGTAAACAATTTTATTTTTTACGATAAATTTATTAAATAAAAAAATAGGAGGTGAGTCAATACATTGGTCCTCCATGGTACACACTCACCACAATATAACAATTGAGAAACATTTGGCTTCACCATGGGAAGATGATAGAAGCTAGAATTCAAAGTGTTTTAGTCATTTTGACATCTGTTTAAAAAGTAAAAAAAATTATATATATATATATATATATATTAATTTCCATAATTCTATTTTAGCATAAAAGTCATCCTTATAAAATATTGCTAGCTTGTAGGGGGGGGGTAAAAGTTTTTTACATAATTTTATTAGAGGGGTCACTGAAAGTTTGACAGTTGTTGACAAGGGAAGATGGGAGTTAAAAATTGCCTTAAATTGTTTACATAATTAATGGACAACTCCTATTATAATTTATTTTTTATTTGATTTTGATTTTGATTTTTACTGTTTATTACTTTAATTTTTTCGAAGAACTTCCTGACCAAGCACCACAAGTTGTCATTGAGCTTGCCAATACCGAAGCCTATGAAGGCACAGTGGGACGTTTTAAATGTCGATTCTATGGTCAGCCTGAACCTCAGGTTAAATGGTGAGACAAAATTTGTAATAAATAGACCATTCATTCTTTTTACTGTGTACCAGAAAATTAAGTTCTTTTAATTCATGTTCTGTGACTTCTTGGTAAAAGCCCTCAAGTCAGCAGAAATGAACTGATGTACCATAATAGCACTGAGTCAACTTTTTAATGTGCTTTAGTCTCATTGCTTATATGCATGAGGCATTCAAGTCAATGGGCATTCTGAGGTAAGTGAATGAATCTTGTCAGATTCTTGCACTCGGCAAAGGGAACAATGAAGGAGGAATAAGCAAGCCGGAGCCATGACATTTGATGCATAGACCTTTCATGTGTGTTTGGCTGCTGTCTGTATTGTTCCTGTTTTGAACTTTAGTGTCACATGTAATCACAGCAGACCAGAGCCTTTTATACATTAGAGCAGCTCAGTAATTGGTCTCATTTAATCATAAGTGGTCATGAAATTTGAAGTTTAATCTATTTAATTATTTGATTTTTCATTTCTTAAGACTTACTAATTGCATAGTTCTGCTTTAGAAAACTATAGGTCAGTAAGTATTCCCACCCCAAAAATTTTTCCTCCAGGGGTCTAAAGGCTAAATCCAAAATTTTCAGTCCCATCTGAGGTCATCCTTGACCAGTAATGGAAGGTTAACCTCAACCCACAGCAAATTGAGCATTGAATACATATGTCGAAATTTTCCCTAAAGACTGATTGTCTCATGTAGAGAGTTTTTAACAGATGTTATTCATTTTGACTGACTCCATGTCATGTGACATTTTATTTATTTTATTTTCTATTTTAATCTGCCATTTTACATTAGTTTTTTTATAAAAATAAGACAGTGATTTTTAGATCTTAAGGACTTAAAAATATTTGACTTACAATCTTAAATTTGATTCAGATTTAAGCAGCAGTTAAACATTTGAATCCATGACCTTCATTTTGTTTATAATCTATAAACTAAGAAAAATCAGATGTCATTTTTGTCTGTTTTAAGCGTTCTGATTGGTTGAGGTTTCATGAAGAGACTGATTTGGATGAGAACAATAGCAAGTACACTTTCTGGTGTATACATGGGTTGGCAATGCTCAACATTAACAATGTTGATATCGATGACGTTGGTGGGCGATGTTCAAATCGACGTTGCTACATGTAACAATTGTTGGAGAAGGTTAATGTCCAAGGTAAGACGTCAGAGGGTATGCTAATGTTTCTTCTTTGGTAACAATTGTTCAGCTTGAGGATCTTAACGTACATTTTGTTTGAACAAAAATACGTGTTTATCTTTTACAAATTTGTGATTTAAGATTTTATGGTACATTTCCTGTGTCAAAATATGGGCACTGCTGCAGTTTAGCTTGTCATTGCCTGTGGCATCATTTGAAATGTTGTTCAGCATGAATTCAATGATTGGTCTTATGATATAGGTATTGGATTATTATTATTGTCATTTGCGAGCGGTCAGTTCTTACTATTTTGATGATTCATTTATCCAGATACAACTTTTTGTGTTTTAATTTTATTTATCATCATAGGTTTCATGAAGAGACTTATTTGGATGAGAACATCATCAGTATCTTGTTTATTGTGTATACGATGGGGTTGGCAATGCTCAACATTAACAATGTTGAAATCCATGATTTTTTCCAACAACTGCAAACAATCTTTGATTCAAATTTGATTCTTCTCACTTTGCACAACTGTTGCTCAGATCTCTTAATGTCAAAAGCCTGGTAAGACGTATTCTTGACCTGGAAAATATGCTAATGTTTCTTCTTTGGAATGTGACTCATGGAGTATAAACTGTCTGTACTTTGTTTGAATTAAAGCAGTTTATCTTTTAGAATTTGTGATTTAAGACTTATGGTACATTTCTTGTGTCAAAAGTTCTGCCATATTTCACACACACTAAAAGTTTATGTGACTTAAAATTGAACATATCCAATGTAATAATTATTATAGCTTATCATTGATGTTGTTTCATAGTGTTTAATTTGGTCTTATGATCATAGGGAGCTTCTCTTTCATTCTGCTGAATGTCATTTTCATATGCTGTTCTTACTATTTATAATGATTCATTTATCATGATACCCCAACTTACAAGTGTAATCACACTCATTATTTATCATCATAGGTGATCATTGCAAGAATATTATTTAAGCCATTTTGCAGCTCATCATCACTTATCTTGTTTATTGTAGAATTTCGATGGAGGAAGTCAAATGAATTTGGTAGAAGACAAAGGAGGTTAAAATCCAACATTTTTTCCAACAACTGCAAACAATCTTGGATTCAAATTTGATTCTTCTCTAAGCTTTGAATTGAATTGAAATGCTCAGATCTCTCAACTTTCAAAAGCATGATATGACATATTCTTGACCTGCATCACCGGCGATTTTTTGTGGCCCTCGGACGTTTCCAGGATTTCAAAAACTACCTCCACAATTAAAGTGGCTTCAATAGTCCAGTCCAAATTAGATAACTTAAACTCCCTCTATTATTTAATCTTCCCTTGCTGTTAAGGAAGCCTCCATCAATAAGTTACAATCAATTAAAAATGCTCTCTCACATCTGTATAATATGGTATGGCTAGAAGCTCCAGTCTCATCTATAAATAACTTATTGAGATCACCAAAGTTCTGCCATATTTCACCCACACTAAAATCATTACACTGACTTAAAATAATTTGAACATATCCTTGTTTTCTGTAATAAACTTGCATACAAAAATATTCAGTCATCAGAACCTGTCTGCCTTAGAACACTATTAACACCTCAACCTCATAGGTCACATGATCATCATCTCATCTTATCTCTCTTTCATGTCTGCTGAATCAATCATCCCTGAGCCTTTTCATATGCTGTACCTTAACTTTGCAACTTGATCCCAACTTCCCTCCACAGCCTTAGACACTGTCAAACAATAAAATCTGAATCTTCAATTCCCATAATTCCTGCATTATGTCCTCATGTCTTCAGATCTAAGTTTAAATAGTTCCTTTTCTAAAATCAATTCCTCCATAGCTATTACAACCTAGCTTCACTGCCCTTTGGATATATTGATCATTGCCTCATTGCCTGGTTGATCATTCACCTTTGCCATAGCTAATTTAATAAAGGCTAGGTGTTTAAGAATAAGCAGCTACTGTTGTACTACTTCCCAAAGCGCTATATAAATCCACACCCACTGTGGTCAATCATCTAGTGGCCAATCTTCCGGTAATCAATTGTCCGGTGGTCGATTGTCCTAGAACGTTTTGTCAATGTGATATTAATAGAGGACAGAGGAAATTCCTGCTCACTACTTACTGATCTGTCCACTTTAAATTGCAAGTGGAGGGGGAACTGGGGAAGTGGCATTCTTTCCCCCGCTGGTCTGACTCTTAAATACCACCTTGGATTCCTTTGTGAATATGACTGTAATAAAGCATTACATTTTTCTGTCCACTTCAGATTTTTAAAATTGTTCTTTGGCCTCTTTCTATTCTCATGATGTTAATTATTTTAATTAGCTTGGATAAGTCTTTCAATGTGTTTGATCTAGTCTCCTTAACTCTTTTACATCAACTCTTCTCTTGCTTGTTTGTCTGCAGAAGTAGATTCACAAACAGTGAAACAATATTGTTAAGCAAAACTTTGGTAGAGATTAAATGTCTTTTTTATAGCTTAAGTTTTGAAGAAGATGATATTGCTCCAAGTGAACTGCGGAACTTTGAGCGCCCAATTAACCTGGAGCGCTCTCTGAGTTTGAGCACAAGTGATTCAGTCAACGAAAGCTACAGCTCTGGATACAGTTCCTACAATGCTCGAATTGCGCCTCAGTTCCTTCTTCCGTTGCTAGATCAGGCAGTTCCTGTTGGTGGAAAATGTATTCTCAGTGCTTTGTGTATGTACTTAACTTATTTACTAATAATTAAGTCTATGATCATGAAGCCATATCCGTCCCCATACAGTTCTGTGATCAGCTATAGCCTTATAAAAACAAATTTTAGCAATGTCGGTGTATAAGACTACTGCCATGATGGCTGTTGCCTACTGAGTATGTACCTACTGAGTATATGTACGGTGTACCGTATTTGCACAATTATTACCCGCACATATATATAACCCACATATGTGTATAAGCCGCAAAAGTACAAATTATGTTCCAACGTACCAGCACAACTCACACACGCATATAACCTGCACATGCTAGTCTTCAGGTATTTGAAGGTTTCAATGCTATGATTTACAGTAATATATCGATAACCACAAAGATCAAAATATGGAAAACTCTAGTTTGGCCGGTGGCAACATATTGATGTGAGACATGGACTTTGAAGAGAAGAGATGAAGCAAGGATCAAGGCATTCGAGATGAAAGGATTAAGACAGATTCTGCATATATCATGGACAGAAAAAAAGAACTAATGAATGGGTATTAGAGAAGGGAGGTGTTACAAGAGAATTTTTGGAGTCTATCAAAAGAAGAAAACTGTCGTACTTTGGCCACATCATGAGGAAGACATTATATGGTTATCGATGTGTTGTGGCTTTTCCATAAATTTTGTAGTGCTTTGTTGACTGCTTGACCTTTATCCAATCTGGCGCGAATTTCGGTTTCACATTCCGCATCTTCTGTGATAATTATGGATCCTAGATAAACAAAGCTTATCACCTGTTCTAGTTGTTTTCCGTTGATACATATTTTGCATTGAGTTTCATTTGTATTCATTACTTTTGTTTTATCGATATTCAGGGCTTTTTTTCAGTGGGAACGCACGGGAACGGCATTCCCACACCTTTTTTGCCAGATTGTTTATATAATTATGGATATGTTATAATGCATTTAGGAACGTACAGGTACGGCGTTCCCACACCTGTTTTGTTGATGAGCAAAAAAGGATGAGTTCCCAAACCTTTTTTCCTAGAAAAAAAGCCCTGTCGATATTTATGCAAAGATTGTATTCTTGAGCTACTTTGTCTAGTCGGTCTACTAGTTCTGTAGTCTTTCTGCAGATTCTGCCAAAAGAATAATGATGTAACCAGAGTGTCAAATGATCACTGATTCAGATTAATCCCTAAAGTTTTTAGCATTTTCATGAAATCACTAAGTGAAATGGTGATTTCACGAAATCACTAACTTTGTTAGGGATTTCGTGAAATCACTGGTTTCACAGTTTAACTGTAACATATACATTTGCTAATTATTTTGAATATTTTGTACTGACCATCTCAATGCTGTTGCCTTTAGCATTCTTATGCTTATGCTTATGCTGTCTAAATTATATGAAATTGTTGTGTTGGTCTTAACAGTATTAGCAAAAACTTTCTTTCAGTAAAAGAATCAATTTTTTATGAAGATTAAGAATTTGAGCAAGAAACAACTGTGCTGTCATTTACCTGGCTATTACAGACTGAGTTGATAGATGCCTCATTTTATAGCACCACATCAAACTGAGTGTGAAATTGCCAGCTTATTCTTATTTGCTGTTCTATTAATGCTATCTGATTTTTAGTATCCTGCAAACGAGAAACAGATGTGACCTGGTTTCATGATCAGCTCAAAGTCCTCCCAACAGCCAGATACCAGATGGAAACAGATGGAGCATTCTTCTCCATCGTGATATCATGTGTTTCATTAGAAGATGCCGGAGAATGGAAGTGCCTGGGTTTCAATCCTTACGGTCAATGCTTGTGCATTGCAAAAATTGATGTCTTAGGTAGGTTCAGGAGAGCTTGAGACCTGCCTTATATGTGTTGGATTTAATAATAGGAAACAGAGATTGTGCATCTCTTGCATTAGCATGTCCACCAAAGTTTCAGACTGATGACTATTGCATTGTTATCAAAGCACTAGATAAGTTAACCACCTCTAAGTAGAAATATAAAAGGTGCTATACAAATCTTACATTATATTACAGGGATGGCCAAACTGCAGCTAGCGATTCTTCTAGCAGGATCTGCGGCTTGCAGAAAGTTAAAAAAATTTAGCAGACTAACAGTAACAGACTAACAGGTCAATAGAAGCATACAATTGCCACATAGCAGTAACATTTTTGCCTGTTTGCCAATTTTATCATAGGTCTCATAAAATAGCAGCTGAGATTTAATTACATAAATTTTGCAAATAATTGGATCACAATAGATCGTATTTGTTTCTAATTGTGGCAATGCAGTTCTCAGGCTTTTGAATATTGTCATTTGAAGCTTGCACCTTCTATGGGTTTGGCCACCCCTGTTATATTACCTCACAAATTGAACATTCACATTTACTTAAGTGTTTCATAGTGTTAAATTAAATACTTTTTAGAATAATTTAAGAGAATTGAAATAAGTACATTTTGTTTAATTATGCAGTAGACATTGTACATTTAAGGTAAGCTGTTTAAATGTCAATTTCTGGACCACTGCAAACAATACAGTAAGGGAAAGGTGTAGGCCTTAAATATGTGTAATGCTGCACTGTATACCAGTGGCAGTGTATTAAGTAATGTTTCAGAATGCAGGCATGCTTTAAAATGAAAAACAGATATATGCTGTACTGTTCAATTTTTGGGACATGATTCATCCAAAAAAATGTTTTGCTGTAATGTAATTTTCACAAATTTAGCTATCAAATTAATGGTCAAGGATGAGAAATGATTAGTGAAATTCTGTGAATTGATCTGTTTGCATCTGCAGCTAGTAATAATAGCAGATAAATTGTGATGCTCTGTCAGGTGAAATTCCAGAAGAAAGCTCCAGACCTGAGTTTCCTCTTGGCCTCACAAAGACAATTGTAATTGAAGGAAGCCCAGCAAAGTTAGAGTGCAAAATATCTGGGAAACCTTATCCAGAGGTTCAGTGGTGAGTTGTCTATTGTTTCATTTGCCTACCGGTATATGACATCGTTTTCTGAAACATGTTTGTAGGCTGTCATATACCATCAAATGATCAAGAAATGGTATAGCCAGTTTTATTGAATTTTCCATTGCAGATGGCGTAAGCAATGTAATGCAATGTAAGCAGCAGTATTGAGCATGCAATTGTAAATGATATCATTGGCATATGATTAGTGTTACCAGTGTTTGCTTTTGAAGGTTTAAAGACAGAAAGCCAATTTCAGATGAAGTATTCTATCAGATTTCTTGTGAAGAAATGGAATTCCATACACTTAACATTCCGGCAACTTATGCAGAACACGCAGGATGGTATATGTGCATGGCCAAAAATGCAGCTGGAAGTCAGATTTCAGAGACTCAGCTGATTGTTGAGAGTAATTTGCTTTCACTTTTGTTTTATCTTCATGAAATTGTTTTATATTTCTATTTATTGTACGTTAGTTATTATACAATAAAATCAAATGTTGTGAAGTTGAGTGATACGTAAGTAGGCCTATTCTCAAATGCCAACCAGAGACAGACAGCTGATAATAATTCTGATTATAATATCAAATAAGAGTAGTAGGCCTAATTAAAGTCAAATTGGATTCTCTGGTAAGAAATCACTGAGGCATGAAGGACTACAGGTTTTGCTAGTGAGTAAGTAGCCTACAATGACAAATGCCAGTTGAATATTTTCTTTATCTTTACACATTATTTCATCACTATAATCAATTAAAAAAATCAAAGTCCTTTTTGGGCCAGCAGTGCTCATAGGGTGTTGCAGAGCTCGGTTGCTCAAGCCCTTCAACAGATGTGCAATACTGGGGATATGGGTGCTGGGGGTGGGGGGATGGTACATCCCGCATAGCCTGCTTGTTTGACTGCACAGCTTTTTACCACTGTTACTTTGTCACAGCCCTCTAGGGGGTGTGTGAAGGATGAGTCAACCTGAGGACTCCTGTGGGATTTGTACTCTTTTGTGACCTTTGGATCAATATTGTTAACACTCTGCTAACTTCCAACCCTTTTCTGCATTGATATAATAATAATACCCAGTAATCACCCTTGTTATTATTATTATTATTCATTCATTAAATGTTATTATGCACTTTTGTGGCATCAGTTATGTTACTCAAAGGTATCATTTGATGGAACTCCAAATCCAACCTCAAAAGATCAGGTCAATTTCCGAGTTCTGTTTCAATGGGAAACTGCAAAACAGTTTATGAAGGAAAAGCTATAAAGCATAGAACATTGTAATGTAATTTGAATGCTGATTCCTTTGCAATGGGTTTGCTTGATATAATTTAAAAGCTATTCAATGAGTTTGTGTCCAGGATAATAGCAAGTCGACCATAATACAGGCTTGCTTGAGTCATTTAAATGTTAGATATCCAAAAGTGAGTTTAATGTCCTACGCTTTTTGCAGGTCATTGTGACATATTGTTATTGTTCATGAAAATTTATATAGCACCATAACATAGCAAGGGCCAAAGTCAAAGGCGTTTTGCAAGGAGCGTGGAAACGAGATATTGAATAGATGCAGCTTTAATTTAATTTAATTTTATATGACTACAGGAATGTTGATTTTTTGTGTAAGTCAGCGTGGATATGAGTGCATGGTTTAAATCAACAGGGGTTGACTGTGAATCAGTGATATCCGCTCAGTCCAGCTTTGACCGTGCTTCTTTAACGGATGATTTGGAATCCATCTACACGAGAACATCTCAGACTTCGTTACGAAAAAAGAAACAGGTTACAACAGCACCGCAGTTCACTGCTCGCTTGAGGCCAAAGCGCTGCCACGAAGGTCAATCGGTTCGATTCAACTGCTCTATCTCTGGTCTTCCTGAACCAAGCATCACGTGGTGCCGTGGTAATGGAACCATGCTTCACAACAGTGGAAGGATTCACATTTCTGTAAGATCTTGAGTTTTGCCATTTGCTATTTTTCTCACAGGTATCAGATAATTTGCCATTGATATTTACGTGGCAGTATAAAAACTTGCCTAATTACTTTCTCCTTATAGTGGAGTGCATAATTCTTTCGATCCTAATTTCTATAGATGTTAAATCCATCACATAATCAAAATCCAGCCTTCAAAAGTTAAGCTATTAGGCTATATCTATGCAGAAAAACACAGGATTAATTTCTTTTATTATACATTCTGCTGCCTATTTGTATCTGTTAAATCCATTAACTTATTGGGCTTAACCTTGGCTTTATGGTCTTTTCATTTATGCACAACTCACATGGAAATTGACTGAGACTTTCAAATCACTGAGTCATATCACTCCTGCAGACTTAGTAAAATCTTCCATCTTATAATAGCAATAATTTCATTGGTTACTTCAAACTAAATCACAATCAGTGTCTGTAGTATTTCAAAGGTTGAGAAATTCTGTGTTATGTAGAAGCCTTGTATCATTCTGTGATTTCTTGTTGTCCCTGTTCACTTGTTGAAACGACATGGGGCGCCAACGTCCATACATTAAGAACTACAACCTCGACATTGTGCTATTCCATAGCCGAATGTTGCAGCCCAGTGCAGTCAAGGTCAACACACGTAACCAAGTTGGATGCCAGATTGAACGACACAATTAGGGCTGCGCTAACCGAGTAGTTTAGGAGTCGAGTAAGAGTCGAGTAGCTTAGCAAGTACTTGAGTACTCGCGTAAAACCGGAAATACATGATTTTTGCGTCATGGCCCTCATTTAACCAAAGCAGAACGCTAGATACAGTTACATATCAATTTTTCGGATATTGAAGCGTATTCAAGTGTAGTATAACAGAAGTTACAGAACAGAAACTATTTTGCCGGTAATAATGGTAGGCCAAATTTTAATGAAATTCTTTGGTTATTCTTTATTTATCTATTCTATTCCTTATTTAGTTATTCTATGCGAGTACTTGACTCCAAAAAAATTACTCGACTCCACGTTACTCAAGTTACTCGGCGCAGCCCTAGACACAATGCGTATCATCACTGGCACAATGAGCTCTACCCCAGTTCTCTGGCTACCAGTCATGTCAATCAGTGCCCCACCTGACCTATGGCAAGCAGCAGCCAAAGACAGAATAATCGAAGAAACAAGAGAGCACGAAGAGTGGCCACTGCGTAATGGCATCTTTTACCACCCATACGCCTGTCTTGCCTTTCATCAGCCAATCTGGCGAGACATGTCCCCAACTAACATCCACGACAGGTGGAACGAAATCCGTAAGTCGGCAAATGTAGTCAACAAGTCATTTGTGCCAAACTTAGCTATCCGACAACCGGATTTTGATCTTCCTCGACACACCTGGACAATGAATGATGAACCATTTCCACATGGGCCAGGGTCTCTGTGCTGCAACCCTCCATAGTTGGAAGTGCTCAACCACAAACAGATGTCTGTGCAGCAAAGTTCTGACAATGAACCATATTGTGGGGTCATGTCTGTTGACGAAGCTCTCAGGTAATAGTCTCCAGATGATCCACTCCGCTGACAACATAGCGATAGCCTGGCTGGACACTACTGCGGCAACCGCATTCGCTAGATAGATAGACTTGTTGAATCCAACTGTTATTATGCAACATTTTATGTTTCCATTTCAAGCAATTTGTCATTTGAACTGCCCTAATTATCATTATTTTCTGACTTAAAATGTAAGTTATATTTTCAGCCAGTGAAATGACTAATTTTGAATTTCTCTTTGTGCACAGAATAACTATGGGCTTTGTTCTCTGGAAATATCCAAAGTAAGAGCTGAAGATGCTGGTCTGTATATTGTTCGTGCTGTCAACACAGTTGGACAAGTCTCGTGCAGTGCCTCACTTGACGTTGAAGGTGCATTGACTGGGGAGGAGTATTTTGTCTGTAATTGGAAAATAATTCAAGATTTATAGCTGTTTGCACTGTCAAAAGAGTTGAAGTTAGGTTCCAATGTATCAATGTAGGCTTGTTCAGCATTGCATGTACTGATCAACAAAATCACTCAGAAAATATGTTTTTCTTATAAACCACAGCAGATGTAAGTCTTTGCTTATCATTGTCAAATAAATGACTGCTCATGCTTAATTATTTAAAAAAATGTTTTTAGACTTTCCTCAATTTTCACTAATCTGTCTAATCATGACTGATAACAATTAAGATTTGAGCAAAATTAAGATTGGCATCAAGACATGAATAAAGCACTATTTTGAAAAATGAACACAAAGCAAATGGACACAAATTGTTATACTAAACAGCAGATGACACAAACTGTTTTTAATACTGAATGTAGATGTCTGTCTCTCAGAATATCTGAGAGCAGAATATCTGACTGTAGTTAATTTCAAAATGCTTCAGACATTTCTGTGGTTTATCTTGAGAATTTGAGGTCACGACCAGCACATAAATTCCTAAAAGACTGAGTTATTTATAACAGGTCTTGACATTGTTTGGAGATGATCATGATACTTCTTGATATATATTGAAATTATATTGAAGCTGGACCTGGTACATCTTTTTTTCTTGACAGACATCACAAATGAAGCAATGATTGGTCAAAAAGTAAAAAAATCAAAACCCTTCCCGAATCTAACGGGTTTTTAGGACGGCGCTGATCTCCTTTGCTATAGCCCTTAGCCAGGTGTGCAATACCACAGATAGGGGACTAGTGCATCGCATAGCATACCTGTTTGACTTATAGCAGCATTTTACCACTGCTCCTCATTTATCACCACCCTCTAGCAAGAAAGGCTGAGTCGACCTTGGGGTTCCTGCGGGTGTTGAATTCACGACCTCCTGCTCTATCATCCAATGTTGTTACCACTCTGCTAACTTCCTGCCCCAATGATTGATTCTATATTATATATCTAAAGCTGTGTAATGGTGATTATTGTCAGTGAATAAAATCATGGATTAGAAGAAAGTGGTCGAATGATTCATGGCAATCATTTTTTGCTTGTTAATTTCTTTAAATTTTTAAAGAATTTAGTCTCTCTTGAATTGCTAATTTTTTTATTGTTAAATTGGTTGCAGAGGACAAAGTAGGGTCAAAGAATCCAAGTAGTAGACGAGATAAATTCATACACAGTCAGCTAACATCATCGCTTGATCATGATTGGTTGTCGCTCAAAGCTGTGGAATCAGCAGATAAAGACCAAAGACATGAAACTACAATGCTTTTTCGTGAGCATCAAATTCTTTTTAAAAATAATTTTAGCACAAGGATATGGCACCTATTTCCAGTAATTAACACAGGTGAGTCCAAGGTGATGGCAACAGATGACAGGATAGACAAGCATCTGGACTGAATTGACAAAAGAAATGGCAGAGATTTTGGAAAACAGTAGAAATAACTGAAGGAGTAGTTCATGTGGATTAGATAATGAGGAATTGTTACAAAAAACAAATAGATCAACATGTATGTAGACAATATTTGGTTTAAAAAATTAGTACCGGTAATATTCAAATATCAAACTTTAAATAGCATATGCCTATGTGCAGTGGTTTAAAACTAGTTTTAATATCATATAATTGCGGCTAAAGATCAGGGGTGGCGCTAGGGGGGTGGGTCCGTGGGCCCGGCCCACCCAGCCTCGGGCAGGGCCACACAAGCAAATCGTGCAAATCTGCAGAGAAATTTTTATTTTGGGGGAGGGGATGGGAGGGGATGGATGGGGTAGTCTGAGCTGGGTCCTGGTTGCGTAGATTGCATTAGACCCACCCAGCCAACAAAACTCAGTGCCGCCCCTGCTAAAGATTGCACAGTTATTTCACAAATAACATTTGTAATATTAAGAAATTATTAAATTATTTTATTTATGATTTTTCTAATTATGCGGTATGATTTTTTCATTAGTGGATCAGAATCTGTCAGAAAAATTATCTCGTGTTAAATCCCTCCATGATACAGCAGTAATAGAGACTGAGATTTTGGATTTTGCAGTTGCTGATGATAGATTAGGAAATCTGACTAAAGAGTGCAATAGTGCTGGAGATGAAATCCGCACAAGACCAGTGCAGTCACTTAAAGAACAAGCAGACCTTTTGTCAGAATTAATTTTAGACTTTCCAGTCAAGCCTAGTCCAAATAGCAATTATTTGAAGACATCCTCCTCTTCTGATGTAGAAGAAAAGTTGAAATTGGATCAAAATCTGGACAGAAATACAGACAACAGTTTGGAAGATTGTCTGACAAAGAACAAGACAGATTTATCTTTATGCAGCACAAATGTATCCAATGAATCGCCGATCAGTTCAAAACTTTTAATTGAAGCATCAAAAGATTCCACTTCTCCCGATGGAAATGGTAAGTTTTGCCCATTGTTGTTTGCTTATTGAATGGAAGGTGTTCATGTCAACATTTAATACGGACCAATGCAATTTGGTATTTCATAGTGTCAGCATTTGGATCATTCCTAAACGGCAATGATATTTGGCAATACCAATCTCATTGGATCTTATATCAATATCAGTGAACCTCTAACTGGCACATTTTCTTGTCTGAAAATCTAGAGATTTGCTATTCTGGAGTATTTGTTTCCACTGATTACTTTATGCTTTAACTTTATATTTTAACTTGTTGTTTATAATGATTTTATAACAGTCTTATTTATCCTTATTTGCTATGCTTTTTTACTGGTATTTTAAATTTTTAGTTCCTCCAAAATTTCTGGAAAGGCTGAAAGACCAATTTGCTGCCTCAGTCGGTTGCTCAGTTAGCTTTCACTGTATAGTCAGCCAGCTACCTGAATGCACAAGTATCATTTGGTAATTGCAATATTAAATTTTTTAGAAGTTTAAGACAACATATGACACAACTTGTCATTCTTAATTGTTAGCTTAAAACTGACATTATCAGTAGTTAGTGCAATGGAACCATTTAGAATTCTTATATGAGTGAGATATGTATTTTCATGTTATTTGAATGAAGTTCCCTAATGTATAGGAAATTCTCAAAGGGGCTTTTGAGTCTTTTGTTTCAATATATTTAATTTGAATCCCAATCTTTTGCACTGTTGTAACTTATGTTAAAGTCTGTTTTGTTTATTATTTATAAAGCAAATTTCCAAGAGCAAAACTTTCCATAGTTAAAATTTTTTTTTGAATTTATTGCATTACCAGCATACATTAGTAATACTGACTGTCCTGTCTTTTTGATAATGCTATCATTCTCATTCTGTTTATTGAGGTCTTTCTGGTCACATATCTTTCCTTATCAGAAGGGTGCACAAGAATTTCTAGCAGTCTAAAACTCTTACCAAATGGAATTTTTGTTATGTATATTAAAATTGGTCCATCTCTTTATCTTTATTGCATCTTTATTGGATACTCCTATCAGTATCAACCTGCTGTGTCAATTTTCTCCAGTTGCTCGCGGTTGGTTGCCGCTGTGTAGACGGTCCATTTTCTTTGACTTAATGGCTCTCATATATCACTGCTAATCTTATTGGCCAATTTCATGGCTTCAGTCCAGTTGCAGTTTAAATGTTTCATTTTTACTTCTCTTCTGTTCATTTCTTCTCTTTATTATTTCTATTTGTTTCCAAATGATTTTTATTGCTGTGGTAAATATAACTAGAAGAGTTTGGCCACTAAGAATTTGTGGTCTCATTATCTCATTATTGCTGATTCTTATTTATTATCATAACCTTTTAACCCATTCTGATAATAACTCCATTTAGAGTGTCATCAGCCTGTAGATTTATGAAATTCAAGTTAATCTAGTTCGATGAAGCAAGAGCAAAACGCCAATTTCATTCCTTATATCGCAGCCTCAGCTACTTGATAGATTCTGAAAATACGGTTAATTTAATTAGTCATTATGTTTCTACATTATACTCTTTCCTGCTGCAATGAAGTCATGAATTAATTCTATAATAATTCTTATTTTTTTGTATGAGGCTAAAACTTAAGAAGTACCTTTATGTGTGAGTGAGTAGCAACATATATACAATTATACATACTTGTGTATATATATATAAATATATATAATATTATATATATAACATGTGTATTTTAGTAATAATAATAATAATAATAATAATAATAATAATAATAATAATAATAAGTAACTGACTAGGTTGGCATATCATACAAGTACTGTTAGGACACCTAACAATTGAAAATACAGTATATAACAACAATCAATGTTCAATATATGTGTTTATATATATATATATATATATATATATATATATATATATATATATATATATATATATATATATATATATTGCCCTTGGTACTTCGTTCCTGAGGGACTTATGATCAAAAATTGTCTAGAAGCATAATATGATTGCTTCTTAGCTCCCATTCAGTCGGAAGTCAGAAAACATTCTTCGAATGGGATGGCATACTGCATGTATGAATATATATATACATATATATATATTGTATGTATATATAATTATATATATTTAAAACAAAGAAAATAACAACATCACACTGCTGAAGCCTACTTACTTAAGAATTTAAAAACATAAAATTTATTCACATCACTTAATTGCATCAGGAGAAAAATGCAAATAAGCAGGTATATAAAAAAGTCATTTGGCATTAGCATACAATGCATTATGTCATCGCTTGAAAGGCTGTTTTAGTTCAAATGTACTTCTTTGGCCCGAATCACCAGCAAAATTATGGATAGCCACTGGATAATCACTTTGTTGATCATTTCCTGCCCGATCTGCTCCCAGCCAGGGCGCGATTTGTAGAGGGGAATGGGGGGATTTCCCCCCTACTGCTACATCCCCACCATTACATCCCCCAACTGCTACACTTCCCCAACAACTACATCCCCCCAAGCTTGACATATCCCCAACTGCTCCAGGTCACAAATTGTGCCCTGCTCCCAGCTGCTCCTAAGGACTTCTTTCAGATGATCCAGGTCACATATCTGTCATCGGTAGACAAGATGCTGTATTGCTTCCTAAATCAAACATCAAACTGTAAACCAGGTTCAGGTCTGGGCCAGTTCTCTAGCTCAATGAACTCAGGTACATTCACAGCTAGGAAGGCAATTGAATGATGTGCTGGGGGACCATCTTCTTGAAGGGTGAATACCAGTAGTTAGCCGGCATTCGATGTAATGCAGTGTATGCTGATGGCATAAATTTTGCATACACCTGATTATTTGCCTTTTCTCATGATGTTATTTTCTTTGTACATCATAAACATAGCGTGATTTAAAGTGGCTTAGGAGGCATTACTGTCTGTGTGAAAGCCACTAGGGGCGCTAACGGGGCTTGAACCCGCTCCATCAAGCTGCCGCTCCAGCAGATAACCCACTCTGCTATCTTCCGCCCCCGTTAAGTTAAGAAAGTTGTATAGCTTCAAAATAAAATGGTTTTTATTTTGTGTGTGTGTCTGATGTGTGTGTGTGTGTGAACAATTGGCCAGATATATATGCATGATCCATAAAAAGAAGTATTGTAGAAATGTTCGTTTGCATCTAATTTGACTGCTTAGAGACAGTGACCTGAATAAAATGCATCTGATCACATATTGCAATTTTTTCAATTGCAAACACTTTTACAGCAACAATTGAGTTCAGATTTGTGGTTTATGCATTGTTGGATTAATCTGAAATAGTGAAAATCACTTTGTTTGAATTTAGGGACTTCTTAAGTGTTAGGATGCCATTCCTGTGGCATGTTTAATGTCAGAAATGTATATAGGTTTTTTCAGCATTATTGACTGGTTTGAAATATTTCTTTTAATGATTTCAGGATTAAAGATGATCGCGAATTAGCAGCAACAACAAGCATCTGCATAAGTGCAGATGAAACTGGTCGGCATTCTTTGACGTTGCTTAGTGTTCAGTTGACTGATGAAGGTACATACAGCATTCTGGCCAGTAACGCTTATGGCCAGTCATCATGTTCAGCCAGACTCACAGTTGGAAAGCGTAAGACAACATTTATTTTTCTATTAAAGATATATAATGCAGATTGCTCTCTTTTCACATACGTCATGTAAGTAATAGTCAATAGTTTTACAATGATAAATGCGGCATGAGTTACTATGAAAAAAATGCATATCATAATTATGCCAATATTGGTGGCATATACAAGATATATCTGCCATATATACAGAATGTTGTGTGTCCTTCCATGACCCTGTTTTCGCCGAGCACTGGTCATGATTTCAATGATTAATTTATTTAATCTGGCGACAATATGAAGATCTTCCGCCAGTGAAAATTTCTTAATCGTTGAATTAATCCACCATTTCTTCTTACAGTTGGTAGCGTGCAATCCCATTCTGACTTCCCCATCCGCCACCCGGGTAACGCCGTTTAAATTTAAATAAACAATTAGTGCACCAATGATTTTATTTAATCGCGATTAATCGCGCGAGTAAAATTATTAATCGTGATTAATCACATTTTCTTTAGCAACGCTATTCTGGTCCCGAAGTAGTAATTAAATTTAAATAAACAATGCACCATTTGCAGAACCTTTCAGAATTTCAACTATTAGGCCTATAAACATTTATGTGACCATGCATAACATTATATAGCATATGCATCATCCATTTCAGTCAACTTTAAACAAAACTCGTGACGTTATCACTTTCAAGCTCAGATTTTACAAGTTTCTTTAGAAAAATATGAGACGATTAATTATGATGTGATTCATTTTTTATTAGCGATTAAACAAATTAATCGCGATTAACAGATTAACGTGTTAATCATGCGTTAATCGCGATTAAAGGACAGCACTAATATATATATATATATATATAATTCCATTAATTAATTGCATTTATATATATATATATGCATGTATGTGATGTGTGTTGTGGCTATTTGAGTTATTTTTGTAGCTTTTCAAGATAATGAGGAATCTAGCAATGAGGTTTGCAGAATAAGAGACGAGGACACTCCTGACTATTGTAAAGCTCAAGGTTCAGGTTCAGATGAATCAAGAAGATGCATTAAATCAAGTGAAACTTCAAGCAATGTTCAAATGACTTCTGTGCAAACAACTTCTGAAAATCGCCTTCAATCGGAAGTGTACTCTAGAGGCTTTGAACCTGATTCCAGACAGGAGATGCTGTGTTCCAATCGTGAAAGTGGAACTGATAGATTGAGCCCACCACAAGTTGTCTCACCAAGGTGTTTGAGACTAATAGTTGAGGAATGTCTGTCATCTACAAGCACAACAGGAATTCACAAAGATATTCATCTGACTTCAAATAAGCAAAAGATGCAGTTTGATTCTTCAAATGGTATCATTTTGAATGAGGCTTCTATGCCTTCTTCTGTTGTTATTGATAATTCAGATTTCACTACGGGTGTTCTACGCATGGATGCTATGAAGCCGTCAGAGAATGCCAACTCTGAAAATAGAGTTTCAAATTTTCAAGAGCAGAATATGTTGCTTCTAGAGAGATCCTTCATTCAATTTGAAGATTATGATTTTCAAGAGTCGATGCAGCAGTGTTTACCAGCTTCTCATATTGATTTTGAGATGTTTTCTAATGACAGTCACACGTATAGCAGCCAAGAGCCAACAGGGCAGTCTAATAGCAAGAGCTCAGTGGTATGTGTAAAAAATTCCTTAAACCGTGATCCTGATGATGTCACTGAGAAAAATAAAATAAACAAAAACACATTTGCTCGACAAAAGACAGTTGAATGTGAAGCATCCCTGCTGGAAATTGAAAAGGCGGATGTTTTTGTGATTTGTTTGAATCAGATCTTGATGAAACCCAAAATCTCACATGCAGTGTTCCACACGAGCATGTTGAAACTGCAAATGACCACTTTGAAGTGCAACACATTTCCAAGAAAGAGAATCAGGCATCTCCAGCATCAGAAAATTTAGATCATCGGTTCTTGTTGGATGAAATTGAGAGAGAACTTATCATGTCAGAATCAGACAATAATATTTGTGAAGACAATGAGAATTGCATAGAAAAACCAGACCTACAGGATGAATCATTTGATATTAGGTTGGTTAAAACAGAAAATTGGATTGAACCAACTGACCTCAGCAATATTGCACTAAAAGTGACTGATTCGATCTCTAATGGGTCAACTACAGATGACAGCACCAGCCAAGATCCTGAGTGTGATAATGCACATGATGGTAATGCCAGTCAAGGGGCAGAATATGACAATGTTGACTCTAACGATAGAAAACTGAACAACGGAAGCAACAATGAGCGTATTGTTGACGAATACACAGTAGACGATACAGATCTTTCCTCCGAAGATATTGAGGAACAAAAGGACAATACAAGACCCACAGTGGTACAGCATCTTGTCGATATTTCATCCATGCTGAGCAAATACGTAACAATGGAATATTTTTCTGATGGCGGTGCTCTGACTCAAGCATTGTGGTCTTCCGGCAGAAAGGTCAGTAGTCTTCCTTTTCTGATTTTAAGGATGCTTGATGATATTGAACTTGTACAGGGTGTCTACGAAAAAAAAAACCCAGCAGGAAAAATTCTTAAAAGTTTGATTTCTAAAAGTTCTTAAATATATATGTATCAAAATTGCCCACTTTAGCACATATTTTTCCACCTTTCTGCCAATTTTTATCTTGCATGTAAGATGGCCATTTTGTGAGATATCAAAGTCAAACTTCGATTTTTACTACAGTCGCAGCATGACAGGCCTAAATATCTATAGCTTCACATAAAATGTCAATTTTGGTGGTATTATTAGCAGTTGTTGTTGTTGTTCCAGTAGTAGTAGTAAAGCAGCAATTTTGTAAACATGTTTTTAAAAATTTAAAAGAGACATAACAATAAAAGTTTCATTTAAACTTTCAAAATGGGTAAAAAGAAGCTCAGCTTGGCTTTGATACCGAACAATTTTTTGCAATTAAGGTTAGGGTTAGGGTTAGGGTTTGCAAAATGTCTGATAATCATCTTGAACAATTGTGGTTTGCTGAAATTTCAGACAATCAATAAAATTTTGTCTGTTGTAAAAATCGAATTTTGACTTTGATATTTGCCATCTTACATGCAAATGAGATGAAAATAGGCAGAAAGGTGGGGAAATATGTGCTGTAGAAGTATGGAAATTTTGATTCAAATATATTTAGGAACTTTTAAGAAATCATATTTTTCCTGCTGGGGGTTTTTTTTCATAGACACCCTGTATATTATAAAGTGCTATTTGACAGTCACATGTATTGCAAACAGCAGCAGCCAACAGAAGAGTCTTATAGCAAGAGCTCAGTGGTATGTGTAACAAAATTCCTTCATGAATCAACAGTCATCCTGTATGGTATTTGTGGGGGAAGCAGGGAAATTCATGGTCATTGCTTGCTGATTACCCCCACTGGCCCACTCTGTCTGTACGTAGCAAGGGGAAGTTTCATGCTGCAATTGACCTATTTAAGTAACTTATTTGGCATAATAATTAAACGATTAAGATTTGGTATTCCTATACTGGTCTGATTCTCCCCCTTCTCACTGGTCTGACTCTTAAGTTGAAATTTCACACAAAATATACATCTGTGCATATTTCAGTGGCTTTATGAATATTGTGTCACATGCAAAACCTGTGCAAATAATTCATTTTAGCAAAGCATTTGCATACTGAAATCTGCTCACAAATACTCTGTGAACCTTCCATGGATCAACGTCAATCACCATTAAATTAATATACGATGAAATTTATGCGTAAGCTCATTGGCATAATCCTATCATCAACATTGGGGGGACAGACAATTTTTTTAAGTATGCTCACCCGTAAATATGTAAAAGAGTCTAGTGATGACCTTTTCTGCTTATCAGACTTCTTTTTTTATAGACTTTTAGATCGTTAAATTAAAGAAGTGCAAAACAACTAGTGATAACCTTTTCTCCCGTTAAAGTAGCAAAGGAGCACAAAACATTTGGGGAGATAAATGATACTTTATCTCTTCACTAATTATTGGGGACCGTCCCCCGTGATTTACGCCCCTGCATAAGCGACAAAATAATTAAGTAAAATCTCTTGGATTTATATAGCGCTATCGAAAGTAATATCATAGTAGCTCCTTTTTCTTAGGTGCTGTCTCGTGAAATAACTGTAGGCAAGGGTTAGTAATATTCTTAGTGGCAGGGATGGAGTATGAAGTTGGATTACCTCTATCCATACTGTGTTTTACTTTTTGCATTTTTTTTTTGGTTTTTCATGGCAGTGAGCATTATTAAGGTCATATGTCTGATTTCTTTCAGAAGAAGCCTTGAAGCATTGAAACGACTTGAACATTGTTTATTTGACTGATGCTTATGATATCAACTTGTGATTCATCTGTGTGGGATACAGACCATGATGACTGGTTATGTGTTGGTAGCATTTCCAGAAGACAGATTTGTAGTGATAAATGTACAGTTTGCTGGGTAGGCATGTAATTTTTACATCAGCAAAGGTATCCAATTGGTGATTCATTCGGTCTCCACAGCAGTTGAAATTCAGTCATGGGAGAATTCAAGTTATGAGGTCACAGGTGTAAATTCTCCATTTTTTTCTTTCGAAGACATTGGTTTTATTCGCAAAACACCAGCCTTTGACTGCTTAAATTAAATCAGAAACTGTTTCTGTTTGAAGGAATGGCATTCAATCCTGTTCCAATAAGCATGTTGTGTCACGCCATTGTCAATGCAATCGAATAGTCAATATCTAATCGACGTCATGCAAGTGACGTTTATTAGGCGGTATGCAGCGTGGTTATAGGAGCAGGTCTTTTTGTATTTCAGCTGAACTTAGACTTGTCGTGCTTTTCCCTTGCCGAG
This sequence comes from Metaphire vulgaris, assembly GCA_018105865.1. Lineage (NCBI taxonomy): Eukaryota > Metazoa > Annelida > Clitellata > Crassiclitellata > Megascolecidae > Metaphire > Metaphire vulgaris. Next base: position 8,480,314 of record CM030837.1, read on the forward strand.
AGTTAGTGATAGTCGTCAGTTGTAATCTTCTCTTTTTGTTGTTATTTGTGAAATGCGTGGTTTTGGTTTGATTAGATTGATTTTGTTTCATCGTGTTTGAAATAGTTTATCTTCATTTCATAGACTAGTTTTTGTAGCAGAAAATTTTACAATTCTGCAGAGGAAATTTCTAACTGGAAAAGGGAAGAAAATTTCTAAATCTAAAGCATTTCAGACATTTAATTCTATCATTTATTTGGAAAGCCATTTTGGCCTTATTTATATTTTTACAAATTGAAACCATTCATTGCCTTGGTTCAGTTTTTGATGATGGCCAATCCTTCTCTTTTTGTCAATTGAGATATGAACATTTTTGCTTTTTGTATGTGCACTGTACAGCAGTAGCGGAGCCAGGGTGTCCGACGCCCGAGGACAAAACATACTGATGGCGCCCCTCAACTTGAGAAAATCCTAAGAAGCAAAAGAAAAGGGTGCCGCTCTGCCAATTTTGGCGCCCCTTCATCTTCATTGACTTCGTGAATACCCTGACAAGCAAAAAGGTCATCACCCGTAGCGGAACGCCCTATCTAGGCTACCGTAAACCAATTTTGGCGCCCAACCTCGGCGCCCGGAGACATCTGTACCCCCTACCTGCCCCCTAGATCCGCCTCTGCTGTGCAGCACGTTAATGTAGTATTGGCCCTATTGGGTATCATGCAGGGGGCGCTGGGGAGGCCGTGGCCCCCCAAGGAAATAAACAAAATAATTTATAATGCATTAACGTGAAAAATATCGCAAAAATTGCCAAAGATTTGCAAAATTGGCCCCAAAATTGCCTAAAATTTGCAAAAAACTTGCCAAAAAAAAATTGCCTAAAATTTGCACAAATTTGGCACTAAATTATCTGCCCTCTCCCCCAAGAAAAGTGTGAAATGACGCTACTGGTATCATGCCGCCTTTTAAAGAATAAGTTTCCCACCTCTGCCCTAGATCTAATACTACACGTCTACACCTACCCTTACCCCAACTAGTCACCGGCTTTGCGCGAATCTAACGACCGGTCCTGGCCCGAATATGGGGTCCGCCCCGAGACCCCCCGTGGCTACGCCTAAGGCTTCAACTTTTATCGGGGATCGGTCTCAGCCAGAGGAGGAGGCGTCCAGTCTGCTCCAGGACCACACATTTGCCACCGGTAGGGCCTATAGGGAGGGGTTCGATTCTAACCAGTGTGTGTGTTAACTTCTTTTCTCTAATTTCCAGTATTCGGAAGTTCGGAACACTATTTAAGGTTAATACGTTCGTCTTACTTCCGTCAGTTCATCTTTTGGACTGTATTTATGCAAATGGTGAAGCTCTTATGTGAATTGGAATGTGTCGATGGGAGTTTCGCACTCAGAGATGGAAGTCCGTTTAAAAGCGGATGCAATCATTTGTGAATTAATTGCAATACGCAGTTCATACATTTGTCATTTCTAGGCCTACCGCTCATTCAAAGGCGTAGCGAGGGGGTCAGAGGGGATTTGCTCCCGGGAGCCAAGGTGGGGGCGCCAAATTTGGGTAAGTGAAATGCATAATAAAGAAGAAACATGTGCGACGACCTTTTTGCTCGTCAGCACTACCATGAAGAGGGGCGCCCGTAAGACTTGGGGGGCGCCGAGAACAATGTGACGACCTTTTTTGCTCGTCAACAGTGTTGGGGGCGCCAACGGTACACTTTGCCATGGGCGCCGGATGCCCTCGCTACGGCTCTGCACTTATTTATGTCAAATTATGTGGATATGGAGACCATCAGATGGACTGAACGAACATCAGCCGAAGAGGCGATGACACACTGTCACGCTTCGAATCGACGCCATAAAATGCTGCGGAATTAATTGTGGCTTATCAGGCGTACGTGAAAATCATTCAAAGCGTGTTCATCTTACGAAAATTACAAAAACTTTGTGCTATATACATTGCAGTTTTTGTGACAAAGCCACAAATAGTTGATGGTTTTGAAAATAAATGATAGGCTAGTTCTCCCACCCTAATGGGGTAGAGTTACGACCAAATTTGTCAGCATCTATCGTCAGGGAACAAGCGCCAGCCGATCTGAACGAAGACGGAAAAGGGCTTCATACATGTAGCCTATAAATGATCATCGATCATTGCGCCGCAGATGAATTTCCGGACTTTTCGAGAAACTAGTTTCCATCTCACAGGCTGTCAGATATCTTCCAAAGAATTACGTATTTTCCGATCTAGACTAAAAACCCATCTCTTTAATTTAGCATATCCTCCATAGCTACGCCTCGCTGTTTCTCACTGACTGATTCATGGAATGACCCGGTCCTTTGCTGATTGAATTGAAGTAGGGGCTTAGGCCTACCATGTACTGATACCTTTAGGGTGCTAGAAGCCTAGAAATTGTGCTATGAAAGTGCATTATTATTATTATTATTATTATTATTATTATTATTATTATTATTATTATTTCAGAGTAGATTTCGTGCGATCTTTGAAGCGCTTCCTGTTTGTTCTTGTTGTTCGCTGTCCTTCATCAGAAAGAATGCGTCGTGACAGGCCCGTACGAAGTGGGAGTGTAGGGGTGCACTCCTGGAAAAATTCAGGGAGTGCAGCCCTGGAGGCCCGTATGAATCTGCACCCTTGCACCCCCTGAAAAAAAGAGTAAAATCCGTGCGTGAAGAGCTTTTTTGGTTTGTCAGGTTTTTTAAGATGCGACATTTTTTACACTTTTTTCTTAAGAAATTCTGAAAATCTGCACCCCCTGCGGAAAATTCGTTCAGACATGCCTGCGTCGTGATAGTCAATTTGATGGAAGTCGGATTGTATGCCCTAACCACCAGAGTCGTCTTTTCAATATAGGCAATATTCAACGGGAAAGCTACCACCTCTGTGGCGGATGGGTCCACGCGACGAACTTTGTGCCTTAAGCGAAGTCCTCTGGCTCTCTGAAAACAGCGAACATGGAAGGATTCTATTGCATGAAACGGCGATAAGGAGACCAGCATTATTCGCAGCCATACACTAAGGCGGATAGACAACAGCGCTGTAGACTGCCACACTTTAGTGGGCACGGTGAGATTGGCTTAGAAGGAAACTCCGCTTCAGAGACGATCAAAGGCAGCCGCCGTTGCAAGATTTAATACGGTCTGTCCAATGGGAATCGATAAGCAGACCAGCACGTCGGTAAGTGTCGGTGGTGCGGCTCGATAGAGCGGCAACGTATGCATACAGCAAGGCTACGATGAAGTCCTTAGTGGCTTGCTTCCTGGGGTTGAAAAGATTCGAACACCATCGTTTGGAGAGATGTTATCATGGAAAACTAGCTTAGCCTTAACTGATACCAAAAAACATAGCGGATTTAAAGTGGCTTAGGAGGCATTGCTTCTTGTGTGAAAGCCACTAGGGGCGCTGACGGGGCTTGAACCCGCGCTGTAAGACTATCGCTCCAGCACGTAACTCACTGCCATCTTCCGACCCCGGGTAGAAGTAAAATCTCGTTAACTTCTATGGCGCTTTCAAAAGAAGCACCGATGTAGCTCCTTATTCCTATGCGCTTCCTATGCGGGTAGAAGATCTTTAGGTGCCCTGTATCACTACGCTGACGACCTTCACGCCACCCTGTCGTTTGTAGGTTGTATTAGCCCCACTGCTGACGTTATATCTTTCATGTCACATGGCAAGCTTTTGATAAAAGTCATTTTTTGCTTCCATCTTGCTCTTTTTCCCTCTACCTTTCCAGTTGTAACTAGGTTTTCCAGACCTTTTTGCCTCATTATGTGTCCGATGAATTCGAGTCGCCTTTCCACTAGTTTGCCTCGGTTTTCGTCGTGTATTTGCCCTTAAGCTGAAGGTCACTGGAGCCGAAACGCAGCCTTGTTTCACGCCAACAATGGCCTCGACTGCATCCATTAGGCTGTGTTTCCGTCCTCATATATGAGGCGATCAGTGCGTTGCCTAAAAAACCCTGCTCAGTCGCTCTAATTAAGAAGGCTGTTGAGAGAGAGAGAGAGAGAGAGAGAGAGAGAGAGAGAGAGACAGACAGACAGACAGACAGACAGACAGACAGACAGACAGACAGACAGAGACAGACAGACAGACAGACAGACAGACAAACAGATACCGCTGCTCCGATGTCAGTCTCTGGCGACCACATGTCCACAGCTGCCTATGTGTTGGTCGCGGACTAGAGGCATCTAGTTCACCCTGAACTTGGCTCCGTCATCGCAGGGCTTTTGAAGGGGCGGGTGGGTGCAAATGGCTTGCGCCACCGATGATTAGAGTGGAAGGCGGATCCACTGTCTTGGCTGCAGCCTGTACGTGGGGAGCGGTGGCACGGGAGACTCGCGACGACGACCAGGGCTGACCGCTGACTGCAGTTGCGGAGGCATTACGGTACATCTTGAAATAGGATGGGAGGCTGCTTGATGTATGACCCAGGGTTTAATCTAGGCCGTTTCCGGGGGGAAATTGCCCTTTCCCCGGAAAGTTCAAATTCCCGGAAATTTTGACATACTTCATCAAGTAACAGCAGCCCTCTAGCTGACTTTCCCCGGCTTTGTCAGTTTCCCCCCGGCTTTGTCAGTTCCCCCGGAGTCCAGAAGTCTAGATTAAACACTGGTATGACCCCAAATACACGGGCATGGTTGGAGGGTAGAGGATGCGGGCATCAGTAGCCCCGTTTTGCTTGAAGGTTTGCTTCTGCGGAGGTTCTCCCATGTGGGCTGCACGAGGAAGGAGGCTGAGCGGATTCTTTCTCGGGTTTAAAGTCAGAGTTTTCCTTCTATTTACAGTTGATTCACCGTGCTTTATTCCATAATATTCGGCACAGTCCTCCTGAGTTTCCTCGCGATGAACTCCCTCCATCCACCACCCGGATGGACGCGCCCCTACGCAGTAGTAATCCAAAGAGGGAATGTATGCATGCCTGCATACAAACTGTACAAGTGTACATACAGATAGACGTACATGCATACATACATACATACACTGGCGGATTTACCACGGTACAAATGGTACGTCAGTACCGGGCCCGCCTGCGAAATTAAAATTTAGGGGCCCACCTTTTCTGTTGACAATATTTTACTGATTTTTTAAAATTATATCTTTATTTAAATAACTTTATTTTCGGAATGTAGGCTTAAACTTTCGTTTTAAAAAATTAATTCGTGTACAACTGTACATGCAACCACATTTGTCACGCAAAAAAGGTCATCACCACTTTTTCACACTTGATCTGTAAAAGTATAAATCTGTAAAGTTTTCCGAGATTTTCAAGAAATCTAAAGTTGCATCGAGACACTATGCAGACTATTAGTTCAAAGAATTTTTTGAACCGATTCGGAGGTCCGTTTCCATGGAATATTGGAATATGTGAGTTAACGGCGTTGTTAAAAATTTTAAGTCGACACTGCAGACAACAAAACATAGTGTATCTCATATATATGTGTGTGGGGGGGGGCGGGGAAGGGAGAGTGTGTGTGGGTGTGTGTGTGTTGCCATGATGGAGAGAGGGAATATGGAGAGAGAGAGCCTAAAAGAGAGAGATACACAAACAGAGAGAGAGAGAGAGAGAGAGAGAGAGAGAGAGAGAGAGAGAGAGAGAGAGAGAGAGAGAGAGAGAGAGAGAGAGAGAGAGAGAGAGAGAGAGAGAGAGAGAGAGAGAGAGAGGCCTAGGCCTACTGCATAACCTATACACAATCGCGAAACATTTGCCATACATGGAAACCATCTGTCACAAAATGCGATCATTATTTCAACATGCTAACTCCCAGGAGAGTATAGGCCTAGACACGTCTATGCGATCACACAGTGTCTTCCAAGTAGGCCTAGACCACACTGCTGGTCACTCGTTAAAGTGGAGTGTCGGACGCGCGTGACCAGACCAGTCGAAGGTTCTGTCGGCGTTCAGGTGAATTGCGCTGCTTAATCGTTGCCATGGTGACCATGGGATCGTCGTAATCGGCATTTGGCGCAGCGCTGATGTCTGCTCCTGCGTCTGACTGCAAGAAGTGGCCGCACTCCTGACGTCATCTGTTGCGCCTCAATTGCAGTTGATATGCACTTATTAGCCGTTTGCAGTTGCTAGTGAACGCCATCAGTCGCCTAACACCTCCATCTTGTGGTGCATCAATTGAAGACATTCTGCATTCATGCTAGGCGTTCCTTAGATGCGTCCTTTTGGAAATGAAGATGGTTTTATAATAAATTTCTAAATTTCAGTGTTTCACGGATTTCGGATGCCATATCTTCGCATTTCATGCGAGAGAATAAACTGAGCAAAGCGTTCGTCAAAGAAACCAAATATTTCGAATGTAAGCGTAGTTAGACTGTATGCGCTACCCTCGAATGCAACTCGATATACAGTAGGCCTACAGCAGACGGGCGTGTAGTGGGTCCAATTGCAGCAGCTGTGACATTCATTGCATCAGTTTAGGCTTATAGACCTTATAGGCCTTTTCTTTATTTCAGCCGTCTTCACCATTGTTGGCTCTTAGCCAACTGTTCTGCATATCGGACAACAAAGCCCGTTCCATCATTTCTAATATGTATGCACTGAGTTGCTGTGTGTGTGTGTCTGTTCGTGCGTTCGCGTGTGTGGCATCCTTTCATACGAAAAATGAAGTTGATCAGGACATCTGTTGTCAGCTGCTGTTTGAGTAATTTGAACATCTACAGGTATATTTGACACGGCCATACAGAACATAATGCGCTGACTCAGTTTCGCTGTTAAGTATAGATGTGAAATAACAAAGCCTGTCGAAGCTGACAGGAGGCATTCAAATTTTCCGAGTTTGCTCTTAAAAGTTTAGGGCTTTAGGGACGTTTAGGCCATGAGTTTAGATGGCTAGAGTCTTTTGAATTTAGGCCAATAAGCGCTTTTTAGTAAGTTTCTCGTTTGCCACTGGCACAAAGACCCAGAAAAAGTTTCAGCTATTAATATTGCTCGATGATTTTTTTAAAGGACATAAGCCTATCGATAAATCTTCGTTAAACCTATCAGGCGCTTAATGAATTTTCGAATGACGCTATACGTTATATTAAATCCGACATCCTATGTGTCCAACTGGGGGGCGGGGGCACTTTTGTTGACTGCCCCCGGGCCCCGGGCTGGGGGCCCCAAAGAGTTAGGTTAGGTTAGGTTAACCCTAACACTTCTTAATCCTAACAACCCTAATCATAGAAATGAATCTGACTTTTTTTTTTTTTTTTTGTCAGGGAAAAAGGAGGCGATGACCTTTTTTTTTTTTTTTTTTTTTTTCGTCAGAAACTTTGTTGACAAAGATGCCCCCTGGGCCCCAAAAGTCACGCTACGCCACTGTGTCCATATTCAGCCGTAGCCTACTTTATCTATCAATTATATTATCAGAGTTAAAACTGTTAAAATATCAAATATGCCCATCTTACGTGCAGGTGTCTCTGAAGAAGTACAGGCCTACTTCTGAACTATTTCGATGAAGGATGAAAACAGAGCCATACTGTAAATGGTTTTCTTAATTTAAGTTTTTAAATTTTAAGGCTCTCTTGTGAGACGACATAGGCCTACGTCAGTCAGGGACTGCGTCAGCTGACGACACCCAACGCTGACCGATTAAGCCAAATGTCGTAGAAGCTGTCAAGGGCAGATGCGTCACTTGTATATGAGTACCAATAATTATAGGACTAGCGCAGAGGTGGGCAAACTTTTTCACTAAAGGGCCGCATGAAACCTAATACTACATTAGGCGGGCCTCACAAACAAAAAGCAGAGAATTGTGAAAGAAGCGATCCAAGGGGCATTGCAGGGGCGCCCACACAAGGGGGGAAAGGAAGCAAATGCTTCCTGAAAAACCTAGGGGGGGAAGAAATTCCCCCCCTGAGTTTTGGTATCACGTTAGAGTAGTATATTTATTCGATAAGCCCTCAATGACTGCGCAATTACTGGCTTAATTGCAGTGCAATTTTGTAACTTCATATAAGATTACCTGGTACTCAATTTAAACTCAAGTTCATTATTATCAGGCATTCATAAAGTGTTATTATTATTGTAACTTTTACATAGTCATTCTAATGATGAAGAGTGCAAACTTCCTGTGAAATATAAATCGTTTATAACAAACTAATAGACTCACATGAAGTTTACATTCCAAATTAGACTACTGCAACTCCCTGCAACTCCCTCCACTACTGCAGCCTTCCAAAGACCTCCATCAACAAATTACAATCCATTCAAAACTGTGAAACGGTGCAATTAGATACTGTTAATAATAAATTAATAATTATAATTTGCTTGTTTCAGTCAGTTGCCTTAAGTCTAGTTACCCAATTTGCAGTTGTTGCAGCTTTAATGCCTCTAACATCTATGTAAAATAATGTAGGTGTGGCTGTTGGAGAAATCTAATTTTTAAAATAAATACTAAAAGTAACATTTATTTTATTTGCATTTGGATGTGGTCATATTGCCAATGGATAATTAATTTGCAGGTAATTTTAAATAGTTTTCCAGCGCAATTACTGCGATATCTCTCCATAGTTTCAACTTACACTTAATAGTGCTTTGTGCTGTTGGAATTTTCCAGAAATTAAGAATTAGAAGTTACTGGTATGAGACCTACTCTGGTGCACCAAAGTATGCGACTTAATGTCCAAAATGCACTGAAACTCACCTATGAGCACCTATTGATTTCAAAAATTTTTGGGGTTTTACCCCGACCCCAGGCTTTTTTCCACGAATTTGCGTGGATGGGGATTGTCAATGTTCAGTGTCGAGTCTTATACGGCTACTTTTTCGTAATAATAATAATAATAATAATAATAATAATAATAATAATAATAATAATAATAATAATAATAATAATGTGTGTAGATAAACCTGCCGGACCCCGTTTAATGGGGGCAGGGGAGGAAAGGGAGGACAGGGAAGGGGGAACCTGCTTCCAGCAGTCAGGGGATGGGCGCCCCTGGGGCATTGTATATAAGGTTAAAAGGAGAGGGCCTAAAACAGATCCCTGGGGAACACCAAACTCTAATTTATCTGAGTTTGACTGAGCACCGTTACAATAAACAGATTGACTGCGATGTCGAAGGTAGGATGTGAACCACTCTAATGCAGTACCGATATGCCAAACCAATGGTCGAGTCTATGGGGAAGGATTGCATGATCTATGGTGTAAAAAGCCGCAGACAAGTCTAGTAAAATAAGTGCAGTTACCTTGCCGTTATCCATAGCAGACAAAATATAATCATGAACAGCCAGGTGAGCAGTTTCAGTTGAATGAAACTTTCGATATGCAGATTGCTTAAGCAATAAAAGATTATGCCATGAAAGATGTACATTTATTCGACTAAGCACAATGCGTTCAACAAGTTTAGATATAAAATTTAAATGTGAGATAGGCCTATAGCTAGAAAAATCATTTGGGTCGAGTGTTGTTTTTTTCAGTAATGGGTGGACGAGAGCGTAGGTTAATGGAAAGGTACCTGAAGACAGAGATAGGTTAACCAAACGGGTAATTACTGGCCCAAGCACATCAAAACACTGCTTAAGGATATGAGTTGGAATAACATCCAGCAGACACTGTTTATTTGGCAAAGAGAAAATAATTTGGCGTATTTCAGACAAATTGGTGGGGCGGAATGCTGTGAATATTGGGGGAAGGGTTTTTTGCAGTGAGCAGTTGTCTTCTGTGGGGTATTATGGAATTTTGAACCTGATGCTAGATATTTTATCTGAGAAAAATAATTCTATAAATTTGTCTGCTAGCTGCTAGCATAGTTCTAATAATAGGTGCGACCTAGTTTAGCTCTGCTTCACGTGATCAAATCAACCAATTAGAAGCGTAGATTTTGCCTTAGTGCTGAATTTGACTAGCATTTCCAAATATGTAAACGGCAGTGCTAAGTAATCACGTTCTCGACCACTAGAAGTCGGATTGTGGCAAACCCGGCTTTCCATAATTCGCAGCTGCGTTGCGGCGGCCAATTACCAAGCACACACACGCACGCACACACACACACACCCACACCACACAGAGAGATAGTGAGATGAACGGACCCATGCATCAGCAGCCAGGAAGGCAGGCAGACACGGGACGGGGTCTCACCTTGCAGCAGGCGATACGTCTTCCGTACAGCCGGTAAAGGCACTTCAGCGCCGACGGAGGCGCGGCTGACGGCACCCACGTCTCTGCGGAAGACAAACTGCTCAATCGGATTAGGAGACGCCGGAGAAGAAGAGGAGAGCGCTTCAGCAGGCAGCAATCGACGCGTGGCCACCGTTCGTCCTTCCATCCAACAGACGTCGTCGTCGTCGTCGTCGTCGTCTTACTTTTCCAACGGTCCTAGTCGTCGTCGGCTGCCACCGCCTGGCACACGTAATCCATCGATCGCTCTGCCTGCCACCGTCGGCCGAGACGACCGATCTGTGAAACGCTACAGCGACGACCAACAGCCGCGAACAGCCCGACTTCGTGCTGCTGGACGATTCGGTAAGTAAGCACGATCCGCGTTTATTACGAGACTAGATGTTTGCCTGCTTCTGTCTGTTTCTTCTTCGTCTGTCGTCGTGTCTGTCACAGGCTATATGCGTGCTTGTGCTTTTTTCTGTCTGCCTCTCTCGTGATTGTCCTATTATCCGGTTGGTGAGTTGAATTCGAATGTTATTTCTGTCCGTACATTCACTGAATTGATTTCTGCAAATAAATGGATTGAATGCGTCTGACGACACGACTGCTTGTTTGTATTGGCAAGTGGCCACGCAGCAACCGGCGTTCTTAGACGCAATCATAAATTATTTCTTGCTTCATTTTGGACAAACAGGTTGCCGTTCACTCCGTATTTGGTCATTATTTCTGTGAAATAGACGTACTGTACTACCTGTAGTGCTTCAATGAAGGCAACACGCATATGTGATGTCACGTAAAATCCATTGTCAGTCTCTCGTAGTCCTTGATGGTCGGTGGGGTGAAAATGCATTGTATAGTCGCTATAGTGGAACGATCAGCTAATGGGTGGATAGATTTTAATGAGTCTTAGTAGGTAGGAAAAACCACGGGTCGGAGTAAAATGAAGTTGGGAGGATACAGTGACGAGTTGTTGCATTGCCCTTACCATTTTGATAGCTGGTGATAGAATGGAGGGAGGTCTCGAGAGAGTTCCAAAGAAGAGGCAGTGCAGGAAAGGCTAGGTAGGTAGGTAGGCAGGGCTGCAGAGTGATCGTGACTCGTGAGAAGTTGAGAGAGTACTGGTTCAGTGGGCGTGATAGGGTAAAGATGATCTTGTGAAGCAGGTGGTTGAGAATTTATTACAATTGGCAGGTATTTGGGATAAGAATCATAGAATGAGTTCATAATGCTGAAGTGGGTGTGTTTTGGCAGCCAGATTGAATGAAGAACTGGGTGTCAGCAGCGTGATGCTGATGTTGGAGGTTGTGGACGCTATTAAGACAGGAAAAAGTATGGTTTATAGAGACTGGGTGATGAAAGTGAAACAATTTGGCCAATTTCGCAACTTCGTTAACGGTCGCCCCACTCTCTCGTCATATATAGTCCCACCCCGATATGATTGTTGCAACAGGAATTTTTGAATGAATTTGAATCTATTCCCAGAGAACAATGTCAGCAATGCTGACTCAGCATTAATCAAATTTCACTATAATATATTATGACGTGAGCGTTATCTAGAGAGATAGGGAGATATGATTTGCCTATTTGAATATTTTAGCTAGCCGTCCAGGGACACGGAGTTTCAAGGGCTCTAGGGTTAGGTTCTAAGCAAAGCTCGATCATACGTATCATACGTATTATATTTTTCGTATCATACGCACGTATTTTAACGTATGACACTTTATCATACGTGCTACCATACGTGAGCAAAAATACCATTAGGCCTGCATAGCCATGAAATTGCGTCAATTACCGCAGTCTGTTAACCATTTACCTGCACAAAAAAATTTAAGGGGGAACAAGTGTTAAGGAAGTGAATTTTGGGATCAGTTACAATAACGTGGCGTGACGTCGCAATTGATATTTCTCGCTAAGTAAGCAGATTATAAGTAACCGATCAGACTTATAAAATACGCGTATCATACGCGTATTTTATTATTTTTCATACGCACGTATTTTTACGTATTTTATTTTGTCATACGCGTATGATCGAGCTTTGGTTCTAAGAGATACTACGCCATTTGGATTGGGGCGAGACGGGCGAGGGACGAGTTGATTATTTTCCAATCGGCGTCAAGTCGACGTTCTATTTACCAAGACGTTGCCATAGCGACGGCTTACAATAAAAAAACAGCAGCGGCAAGTCATTATTATTAATTAGGGATCTGCGAAGGGCCAGAGCCAGCTATATATGTACTTTAGTCTGGCTCTGGAAGGGCTGTCGCAATATAAACAATGATGAAACGAGGACAGCGCTATAGACGCACATTGCCTTTGATGTGGACGCGTCTTTAAACAAACAAACACACACACACACACGCACACAGGACAGCGTTGAAAGAAATACGACAGCGCAGAAGTTCTCACGTTTCAGCAGAAAAGCCGATGAAATAGTCCACTCGCGTTTCAGTATTATTGATATAATATGGCAGGTCCTAGTTAGATTTCAGTGGAGATTATTTTTTAAATACCTCAAATAAGGTTTTTTATTACTCTTGTTTACATAGTTTTCAAATTATTAAATAGACCGCTAACTTTTCCTATCATTGGTACATTTTGTTGGCAATTTCTTTTCACGGACCATAATAGGCCCCTAAATCATTCTGAATACACGTGCTATTGCATAAGTGTAAAACAGCTAAGTATACAGTAGAATACTTGTGTAGTGTTTATGCGCATATACGCCCGCCATGGTTTCACTTACTGGACCCATTAGAAAAAATAGAAGTAGGCCCTATGGAATCAATTGTTCGTAGTTTTATTACTGTAATATAACATGAACTATGAAGTCCAAATTCCCAATTACGTCGCGGAATCATCCTTTAGATCAGTGGGAACTGTGTGCAAAATTGGTTTAAAACGGAGAGGAAGAGAATCGCTATTCCCACATTTCCATCCCTCAGTCTAGATAGCCTTTCATCACTGCGGCTTATCGCTGAATGCCCATTAGTCTGTTGTCCTCAAAGAGCAATTATCTATCTGATCACCAGAGCTCCCTCAACTCTAAATCTAGGCCTTGGCACAGCGCTGGTCGTTGCTCAAGCGCCTTAATCATACCACTGTCTTATATCGATCTGTCTTTAAATGAGTATGTCCGCACACATTATTGTTGACCAGTTATTGATGTGAAATGCTTGAAATGCACATGAAAAGTGACAGAGTAAAGGATCTTGCGGGTCATTTAAAACAAATTAAGCCCACTGGCGGGTTTTCGGACCGCTTAACTATACAGCTAGATCTTGGACAAGTAGACAAGGAATTATACAAATGAACACTCTGGATTTCTACAGAATTCGTTGTTATTGAATTTGTATTGCCAGTGCGCATCAAGAGTATCATTATAGTATGCGATTTGTATCAAAGGCCAGATGAAGACGACATAGAAAGAAAGAGACGGAGATGGAGAGAGAATGGAGAGAGAATGGGGGAGAGAGAGAGACAGACAGAGGGAGAGGGAGAGGGAGAGGGAGAGAGAGCTCTATTAGGCTAATGCTGATGGTTGGCTAATGTATGCTGCATGGAATGGTACGGTGGTCAGGACAGTTAGGCATCAGGGAGAAAGTTAGTTGGATCTGAACGAAACAATGTTCAAATGCTCTCTTGTAGAACGAGCCATTATGAGGACATGCGGGGGAACTCGGGGACATTCTGGCCTCTCGTGTTCAAAGGCCAATAAGCGCAGTCTGCTGTTAAACGCTTCATAATGGACGGAAGATAATAGCTGACTTACTATTTAACGCCCGTTATTAGTCGGGTCTACGGGTCTCTGACAACTGACTAAGCAAGCTTCGTCCGTCAAACATACCGGTACATCGACGAAAATGATGAAATAAAAACGACGGCCTCCTTCTGCACAATGCGATTCACACTTCAGCCCAGTACTTGTACTACATGTAGCTGTTCTTTAGCGCCGCACATTGCGGGAATTACCCTATCTGTTAGCCTGTGCTTTACTACTGCTATTTCTACGACAGCTACTACTACTACTACTACTACTACTACTACTACTACTACTACTACTACTACTACTACTACTACTACTACTACTACTACTACTACTACTACTACTACTACTACTACTACTACTACTACTACTACTACTACTACTACTAATAATAATAATAATAATAATAATAATAATAATAATACAATATTATTACACAAATAGCTTTACAATTCTTCCAACTGTATTATTTTATTATTCGCTTCACTGTCTAAAATCTGCATCGAAACGTTCTGCAAATGACTTAATTTGCCATAAAACATTTGTAGATGGTGTAAACCTATCTTTCAGACAGACACTATTAATGCTATTAATTACTTATGTTAAATTTTATGTTTGTCGTGTTTACAATGACACAATGACTTCTCAATATTTCAGTGTAATGGATATGAAGTGTACAGTATTTGCGCAGGCTCTTGGTCCTCGCTAGGCCGATGTACCGCGAAACAGCTGCGCTTTCAGGCTTCAGCCTGAAAGCAGGAGCGATTGAGTGCTTTTCGGAAAGAATGCTGCATCATGAACGTCAGATGAATGACCTAAATCAGTTTTCATCTTTTGAAAACAGTGGCTTAGCAAGGTTTTTGTACCCGAGTGTGGAGCTTCGGTGGTGGAGCCCTGGAGACCCTCTCAGAGCCGTAACTAGGGAGGCGCGGGGGAAGCAAATCGCCCCGGGCGCCGACCCTGGGGGCGCTTTTTCGAGTGTGAATAAAAAATTTACTGGATGTGGATAAAAGTAAAAGAAAAGCCGTGACCGGCGTGACGACTAAAAAAGGTCATCACCCCAAAATGGAGTGTTTATTTATCTCTGGGAAAGGAATAAGAAAACTGTGACGACCAAAAAAATGTCATCACCGAAATTTCAAAATTTAGGAGCGCAAAATGGAAATCTTGCCCTGGCGCCGAAATTTCCCGAAAACCCTAGGTACGGCTCTGGACCCTCTTCTATTTCAAACAGAAAACGCTGGGCGATCTTGCGATATTTACATATTTCGCAGTTTCAAACCCGTATTATATTATTACACATATAGTTTTCAAATGTATGTATGTGCTCGGTAACGCCGTCTTCATTGAACGATGCGTTGCTATAGGCAACGTCAATTTTCATAATCGATGCGACGTCATTTTTAATTACGGTAAATGCTCACCTGGACGCTGTGCATTCTAAAATATAACAATTATACGCCTATAACGTTCTAACTTTGTACGCGTGTATATTCATCATTTTTTCCAATCCCTCCCAATCCACCCCTTTCTTTCTACCTTCCTCATCCCTCCCTCCTCTTCTCATCCCTCTCCTCCCTTTCCCTTCTCCCCTTTCCTTCTTTCCCTTCCCTTCTTTTTTCCTTCCGCATTTCCTTCCTCATTCCCTTTCTCTTCCTGTCCCAGTTCCCCTTCCTTTCCGTCGGAGTTTATTTGCCACTCCAGAACCAGTTTATGCATATAGACAATTATACGCTACCTTAAGCGGATGTCATAACCATGAAAATATAAACATGGGCGGCGAAGACCCTTTAGAGCCGTATGCCTCAACTGGAGCCGTAGGATCCGTTCGGGGGCGCAGAACCCCGTGGGGGAACAAGCCCACTTTGGGGTCGTAAGCCCCAACCGGAGCCGTAGGCTCCATTAGAGGGGCGCAGCCCCCCCCGTGGGGGGGCGAAGCCTCCCTTTGGAACCGTAGACCCTAAGCGGAGCCTACGCATCGACAATTATTGTACGCTTCCTTAAGGAGATGTCGTAACCATGTTCTAATAATCATCCGCCATCTTGTTCATCTGCGTCTGTGTGCGTGTCCTCTCATGTCTGCGTGTGTGTCGTTTCTCTTGCTGTCTTCATAAATCGATTGGCCATTTGGTCAGTCATTTCGTTGTCACCGTCTTTCCAAGGAAAGTCTTTTCCAGGTGTCCAACGGAACCGTCGTTGCGGTTCGGGAGTTGGGATTCGCTGCGACTGAATGGCTGTCTTGATGGACTCTGATTATAATTACAGGGAGGAGGAGGAGGAGCAGCTGCGGTCGCTATGGCCTCTGGCCGGTGACAGCGCTGCCGATCGACCGATGACCGCTAACGATGCGTCCATGGGTGGGCGATCAGTGATCACTCGTCTTGTTCGCTTGTCCGACAAAATAATATGAAGCCTGTAAAGTCTAAACGAAGCCGTCTGAAATGACCGAAATTAGAGCAGCGCAAGAAGCAACGGATTTCTTGCGTGGCTGTCTATGGAAATTACTGACGGAATTATGGGGAAAGAAGTGAAGAGACGAGGCGATGGTGAATTCTCGGCAGCAGTTCTTCCCTGTCTTGGGCGCTCTTCGATAGTAGGAGGATGCTCTAGAACAGTCTACAGTGGCGCTTCCACCATGTTGATGACTGGAGATGCATCCCCCACCGGAGTTCCGGATGAACTTTTTTGCTTGTCAGCTTATTTCTTGGCGAGTTTTTAAAATATTAGTGAAAATACTGCAAATGACCTTTTTCTTGCTTGTCGGCCTTTTTTGGCAAGGTTTTTAAACATTTGGTGAGCAAAACACTACTAACAATGACCTTTTTCTCTTTTTTTCTTGTTTTCTTCTTCACTTTGCATCCTTCCAGGCTTCCACCAACTTCCCAAAAAATTTTCATCCCCCAACCAAGAATTCCTGGAACCGCCACTGACAGTTTAGCTTTCAAAGTGATAGGTGATACCAAATGGTAATAAAAAATTTCGATCCTTGTAGCACGTTGTAAGTAATTAATTCTTGTGGATATTTTTTAGTTGCCTATTCGTGTATTTATATCAAGTCAGAGATTTCGAATGAAGATCCCGTTGCTTGCTTTTCGTCACTCAATGCGATTTCCATGTGAAGTAAAGAACGAAATTATAATCTGCACAGCTTCTGCTAATGCCAAGACTAGGGAAAACTGTCAGTCCAGAATCCAGATATTCTAAAATGACTTCAATAAGATTAAGAAAATGGGTGTGATCTGGAGGTCAATAATACTGCGTGATACTGTCAGAACGCATTACTGTATAATTTATCGATTTGGATATTGGGCCTATGTTGAATCACATGGCGACCTCGTTGGATGCCTTGAAAATCAAATTCTAAAACTGCCCAAAAACCCAGGACTATCTTCCAGCGGCCAGATGTCAGACCTGGAATGCACTGATCTGTTATCACCATCTGTGCTCCCATAGCCTCCGGACAAGCAAAGGAACAGATTTTTCGTCTTACATAGAAAGGCACAGAGCTAAATATACTGAATCACCAGACGAACAGGTTACCAAGTACACGGTGCATAAACAACAAACTAAAAGGAACTGCGGAGAAAGTGTGTGCTATATATGCATGTATGTAAGTAATTATGCATGTATGTACTTATGTATGTACCCAGTATGCAACTGTACAAATATGTGTTTTGCGTTTAGGTAACTGTGTGGACTTTGATGGTTGACTACTTGTGACAGTCGCAGCTTTTTGTGCTAATTTATGACAGTTGTTCGAATACCACCATCTTGAAGATTGTCATAAGAGACTTAAGAGCTTCAAACTATTCCCTTGAATGAACTGTCATTCAGAAGTGGCTCAATAGAAGCGAACAAGATAAACCGATTCCAATGACGATCGCTAGGCGTTGCTGTTATTCCCGTCGATCTGCATTTTAATTCAAAGATGAGCAACGGTACACTGCTTAAATATAGTCTTTCTATATTTAGTTCAATGCTTGCAGAGACTACAGTATGGGAGGTTACAAAAGTTAGAAAAAGATCATTACTTTGTTAAAATTTTAATTTCAAACTATAGAAAAAGCCGATTTTTTCAAAAGCGGTAGGCATCAAAGTATTCCCAAATCAAAATATTCGATTATATTCAATCGGATATTAAACAAATCTGAATTTTTCAGTTACAAATTGGAGTTGTCCTCAACCAGTGGGATATAAACCTCCAAAATCCCCGGCAAATCGAACAGTGCTTATCGTGCACGTAGTCACTTAATGTGTCTCTACCACGGTTTGAAATTTGCATTGGCTGTGTTTATGGGAAATACCGAGGGTTCGCTTTTCTCTACACATGTATTTCTAAACGTAGTTGGGATTGAACTACTATCATACCAGCATTTTCGACCACTAGTGAGTCGCTGTGTCCCGCAACCAAAAAGGCAAATTGAAAACCGTGAAGGGGCATGTCTTCCCTAGTACTAATGTCGATATCGTCTTGTACTCCTTTGGTCAGGCTGCATCAACAGTCGTCTAGACTATATAGACAATAAATGGCAAAGGCAGCTTCACAGAATGAGAAGAAATTAAGTTCTTGTGAACAGTTCTTCCTCTCTTATTAACTCTCGGTTGTTTGATTAAAACATCTATTATTGCCACATATAAGTCAACGTTTTAATTCTTAGAAATATGTCGTTATTGAAATTTTAAAAATTACTTTTGCGTTGGTTCAATATTATCGACTGTTTCCTTTGTATAAACACAGTCATTGCGATAGTCAACTAAACAGTAAATCTAGTCTTAGTCGGCGCAATATGCCTAAAGGCAAATGGTTAATTAAGCACAGCTGTCAATTGCAACTATAGAAAAACATAAGCCATGCATATACAGCCTCTGATTGTTAGCGAGTGGTTCATTTGTCACCATTAAATTTAATGCAACGGGAATGGAATTGCTGCAAAATTTGACTTAATGGAAGTTGCATTCCTGCTAAATTGACAAATGGACAGTAGACTAAGTAGGCCTATACATGTAGTAGTATCGATAGAGTGTCACGCTCCAGACTAAATTATGTTCTAAGGTGCACATGAATTGAAACGGAAAAAAGGAATTCCTAATCTAATACAGAGAAGTAATGAAAGTCGGTTGGCCATAAAATTAGTTGCCATTGACTGAACACCTGTATGGCTATGGCTTTTGCCGCCGGTGGCGCCACTTAATCTCGGTGCCGGTGGGGAAACTCAGCTTGTAGTGGACAGTGTTGCAAACTACTAGATACTAGATAGACATATAGATAGATAGATAGATAGATAGATAGATAGATAGATAGATAGATAGATAGATGATAGATAGATAGATAGATAGATAGATAGATAGATTGATTGATTGATTGATTGATTGATTGATTGATTGATTGATTGATTGATGTTATTGATTGATTGATTGATTGATTGATTGATTGATTGATTGATTGATTGATTGATTGATTGATTGATTGATTGATTGATTGATTGATTGATTGATTGATTGATTGATTGATTGATTGATTGATTGATTGGTTGATAATCTCATTTACGAGGCACATTTACCAATGCGCCGCTGCTGTTAACGTTAAAGTAAGAGACTAGACTAGTCTCTCGTTCATAAGTGCTTTGAATTTATATTCATGATCCTCATAAACACAGATTTCAGTAGTAGTAGTAGTAGTAGTAGTAGTAGTAGTAGTAGTAGTAGTAGTAGTAGTAGTAGTAGTAGTAGTAGTAGTAGTAGTAGTAACTGGATTTTAGCCTATTTTAGGTGGTTTGGTAGGATTTCTCCTCTGTTGAAAACCACTGTCACTCTCCAACTTCCGTTTGTCTGCTGCAGTTTCTATCTTTGATTCTACACAAAAAATAATTTGCTGTGTACAATGCCAAAACGGCAGTTATAATAAATATTTCAGTTCCTCATAATTTGTGCAGAGACCATTCTTCAAGTTCCAGACATTCTTTTTCCTGATTGCCTGAAAGTGTATTTTCCTGAACAACAGTGAACATGCATAGGAATGCTATCTTAATTAACACGGCAATCATTGATAAGCCCAAATGTGGAATGTCGCTTATTAGGCATTATTAGCCAAATTACACAAAATGCAGACGAAAAGTTGTTAGAGGACCCATTACAAAGACAAAATAGCAAAATGCAATGAATGGCGTCGGGCAAATACAATGTAACAAGACTCCACGAAACGTAAGCCTCTAAGCACAGACAGAAAAACTTCAAATTACTAACATACATGAAGAGGATAAGTATTGGTATTAGTTCTCAAGTTTATAAAGCTTGCCGGAGGGGTTGACAAACTTGACAGAGTCGACTGTTTCCTTTCTATAAACATTCTTCATGGCTGTTTTTTTCTAATTAGGTCTACATCTACTTTTGAATTCTGCATGTATAGAGAGGGCGGGAATAAAAGTGTGAGGAAACAGAGAAAACGCACAGAAACGCGCGAGCAAATATGTCACGGTTTATTTTAAGCGCACCAACCTGAAGTGTATGACATAATATTATTATGGAAAAGATTCGAAGCCCGGAAGCGCAGATACTTCGAGTCTTCTAGAAGCGTTAGAGTTTACTCTTAGAGCGGTTGATAAAAATCGAGTTCGAATTAATTTATTCAGAAAGAAGAAACAATTGTGATTTAGGCCTATACTAAGGCGACTGGTATGCTTTGATTTTAACCCGATCTTCCTGCGTATTAGAACTAGTAATATAAAATTACATTGTTATTATTATTATTATTATTATTATTATTATTATTATTATTATTATTATTATTATTATTATTATTATTATTATTAATGCTCTTTCTGTTAAGAGATTTGCTTTATTAGTTAATGAAAAGGTTTCTAGCAGCAAATTCATGGACTTGGTGAAGTACGATGACCACTCCCCAGTAGTTGTCTCTGTATGCATATTTGGGGACGCAGCAACAGCAGCAGCAGCAGCAGCAGCAGCAACAGCAACAGTCTATAGGCATTTTGCTAAGGAATTCTTAGACAATTCTAAACCTTCGGATAAGATTCGAAAAGGTAGCTGTGGGACAAATTTTCGATGAAAAATGCAGTAGAAATTCCCCGCTGACTCATATTTTCTGTCAATTCACTGACCATATACATTGCAGATTCATCGGAGAGGAAAACGTCACGCTGTGCCTAATAGCATAAGGAAAATATACAGGAAACTCTGCCGCGCTGGTGAATTTATTATAAACCCCGTTAGTGCCCCTAGTGGCTTTCACACAGGCAGTAATGCCTTCTAAGCCACTTTAAACCATGCTAAGTTCATGCTAAGTTAATCATTGCTTATTAATTAAAAGGCCGTCTGTAAATGAACGAAGGGTTAGGCGTTCAAACTGAACGCATCTTCACTCACTGTAACATGTGTACTGTCCCTGGGTGTTCGTTACAGTAATGCACGAAATACATTTAAATGTTCATTAGACATTGTCACATTGTACTGTATATATGTTGTGAAGGTAACAACGAAACAAGCAAGAATCAAACTGGAAACATCAGCATGTGATGATACATCAAAGGCATCTTGTCCGTTGTCACAGATGTTTTGCTGGATCATCAGTATTTTGATATTTTCATTTTAATCATTTTTACTACTACTACTACTACTACTACTACTACTACTACTACTACTACTACTACTACTAATAATAATAATAATAATAATAATGTGTGGTTTCAAGTGGATTAGGAAGCATTAGCCTGTCTGAAAATAACCGGATAAAGGGCCGAACTAGAATGACAAATGATGTCAAACGTTGGTCTCGTGAAGATAAACCGATACACTTAAAACAACGATAAACAATTCTGGTTCGAACTAACGAAGTCAGCGAAGAGTCGTTGAGTGTAGCTCGGCATTATGCTCTCATCTAAAGCAGAGAGACCTTGGATAATTCGGACCATTCGCGAGAAGGAAAAAACAGCTGCTGAATAGAGGAACAGTAAGACTTAGAGAGAGAGAGAGAGAGAGAGAGAGAGAGAGAGAGAGAGAGAGAGAGAGAGAGAGAGAGAGAGAGAGAGAGAGAGCTGTGCGCTGAACTGGCTTCTTGCTTTGTGCTGGGAACTCTGTTCTTTTCGGTTTTTTTCAAAAAATTCCGTCAGAGAAAAAGAAGGTGATAGCTTTTCAGTCGTTGATTAAATTCGTTTTCTCTTCAGAACCTCTGAATATAAATTCATGATATAGCAAGGTAAAGGCGGAGTGATGGATTGTCGAACGAAGAAACGGAGTGTCTACTAACGCTATTGCCTGTTCGGAGTACGAACGATAGATGGCGCCAGATTCAATCAGTGACTTTCCTCAGGCCATCGTCGTCGTCGTCGTCCTAGTAATAGTAGTAGTAGTAGTAGTAGTAGCAGCAGCAGTAGTAGTAGTAGTAGCCAGGGCCGCCGAGAGGGGCAGGGGGCAACTGCACAGGGGCCCGGCGATCGGGGGGGGGGGGCATGATGAATACGTATAATTAACAATAATATGAATAATAACACTAAAGTAGAGGGGGTCCGGCGAGCAAAAGGGGACCCGGCGTGAAAAGGTTGACAATTAAAAAAAGGTCGTCAGGAATTTTATTCTGCACAAGGGCCCGGAATCGGAATTTGTCTCGGCGGGCCTGGTAGTAGTAGTAGTAGTAGTAGTAGCAGCAGCAGTAGTAGTAGTAGTAGTAGTAGTAGTAGTAGTAGTAGTAGTAGTAGTAGTAGTAGTAGTAGTAGTAGTAGTAGTAGTAGTAGTAGTAGGCCTAGTACCGGTAGTCGGTGGAATGTGGGGAGTTGAATAAAAGAAGCGTAGACGACAATGCTCTTCCCGAGTCATTGGCAGCTGTCGAATGGCCCCCGCACCGCCATGCGGACAGGAAAGAGGTCTTGAAGGAAGGAATATTGACTGAAGGATGAAAATCTTGGGGAAAATGTAAGGCTTTTTACGCTTTTATATGGTCAAGGTGCAAAAACGGACGTCGACTTTAATTGCTCGTCGCACTGATTAATGAAAAGCGGAAGGTCGAACGGCAGGTATACCTGGTGCAGATTGATTACTTCAGTGTTTGTGCATCGCTGAAAAAAGAAGTCCACAGAAAAAATGGCCGAGGACTTGCGGTAGCATTGACGCTAGTAGCAGTAGCGTCTTTTCACTTGGATTTATTGACAAAAATTCCGCTGTTGCCTCTCCATTGTTCAGCCTAAATAGCTTTCGTGAATTATTCTGCATTTTATTGATCCTGTTCGGGGTTTTATTTTATAAAAATTGAACATCGATCATGAAGATGCCTAATTCCATAAAATTCAACAGTGTTTTTACTTCGAAATTTCGTATTGAAATATAGGTAATTTCTCACTTTTTTCTGCAATTGCACTAACTAAACAGAACCGTGTCTAAGAATAATCACAAAATAGCAGCACAGAGTAAGAAAACCGAAGAATTTTGACGCAATTTTTCGATGTCATCAAGACGAGCAAATAATTCCCGATCTAACGGTCCTACCCACAGACCGCAGCACTGCATCGATAAAGAAACAACTTCTTCAACACAGAAAACGGCGGAGAATTACGAATTAGCCTACTTTTTTCTGAAAACCCAGGAAGATTCTAAATCCATGTGCATAAATCTTTTTCGAGAACAAGTTCGATAAATGAACAAGACAATGAAAAATGCATTCGTTAGCAGCCAGAAAAACAACGAGTAGAGAACATGACATAAATCAAAGAGGCGAATAAAGTGCTGTGCATTAGGAGATGAAGCATTCACGGTTCACACACACACACACACACACACACACACAGCACAGCACAATTTGGACGAATGCAAAAATAGCAGACCACTGAGAATGCAGTTTAAGAGATTAAGAGAGATAGGCCTAGAGAGACAGACATACAGAGAAAGAGAGAGAGAGAGAGAGAGAGAGAGAGAGAGAGAGAGAGAGAGAGAGAGAGAGAGAGCGAAGGTCGTCTTCAATATTTGCAATAAAGGCAATGTTGATAGCGCAGACAGTAACAGTAACAATTCATTGGTCAGCGTTGCCTTGGACTGTTTGAGCGTCAAATGCAAGCTATTGGCTAAGACGAAGTAGAAGAAGGATGGAATGAGAGAGAGAGAGAGACAGACAGACAGACAGACAGACAGACAGTCAGAGACAGATACGAGAAGAAGAAGCAGAAAATCGAGAAGATCCAAAAGATATTCGAAATCGGCTGCAAAATTCAATTTCCATAGAAATGGTCGTTCTGGTTTCTGAATCCACACACAGAGACACAGAGACACAGAGCGAAGGGGAGCGCTTCTATTCAACGTGTACGAAATAGGAATCGAAGAGTGCCGAACGACGACGAAACTGTCCGCCCTCGAGGATATAGCAAATAGACGGCATCAAAACGGAACTGCTATAAAACTGTAAGCTAGATAAAAGAAGAGAAGATGAGGCAACAATTACTTATTTGACATCATCTGACACCGTTCTTCGAGAGGATTTCAATATTAGAAGAAAATAGAACATGGCCAATTGGCCATTATGGTACGATTAGGGCAAACATATATAGTGAGCGAATTATTGCAGGATAATTGAAATAGGAGAGGAAGTAAGACGAGAGAATTTGGCAATGCGTCGACAAAACGAATATGCCAAACAAACATAAAACCGGGTGGTACTTGTTAGGCTTAGCTTAGGTAAGCCAACGTAGAAGAGTTAAACCCCGTTATAGCGCAGACTTCAGGAGATCGCAAAACAGCGTTCGTGTTTAACGTGTCTGAAGAACCTGTTGAGTTTTGGCTGGTCCAGATAAAGTGGCGTGCGTTAACCTAAGGTGCATTTGATTGAGTCCGTGCTAACGATATCCAACTGTACATTTAATCAACCGCTTGACACCTATAATGTCTACCGAGCATAAGCTAATTTTCTACCATTGATAATTATTGAAAATCTACACTTCTGAAGAGTGAGTCTGAATGAGTTTAAAGATTGTGAACGGATAAAAATTGCTCTTTCCCTCAAGAGTACGAATCACTGGTGGATGTTTCCAGTGGCGTAAACCTGGCGTCAACATTGGGGGGGAGGGTAGAATCGTCGATAAAGTCAGGTCAGGCCCCTTTTCGTCTCCCAAAAAGTCTTGAAAGTCTTGACGAGCAAACAAAACAAAAACGTCATTCTTATATTTTCCCTGGCCAAATACCTTGATGACTGATGAGCAAAAAAGGTCATCCATAATGAGTGATTTAACCATAAGGCACAAAACATTGGGGGTAATTGATACTCTGTCCCTCTCTTACTAATTATTGGGGGGACCGTCCCCGCCGTCCTCCCGTGTTTTACGCCATTGGATGTTTCAATACATTTTAATGACTTGTTGGATCTGACCTCAGGGTTTGTGACTCTTCATCAGAGGTATACCAGCGACTGGTGCCGACTGCATTGCTAAAATGGAGCTATACACGTTACATGGCTGGCTGTTTTATCCGATCACGTACATGGCTGGCTGTTTTATCCGATCACGTTATGTTTCGTGACATTCGTCCGAAGTATGTTGGGTATTATATTGTATGGTTGATTACTTTAATACCTCACGGATGATTGTGTGATGCTTTTGTCTGATGTCGACGACGATGATGATGACAACGACGACAGCAACATCTCGTACGACAGTACATTAGAGTGAGAAGTGAATATGAAGCGTATAGTTGCGCAACACCATTAGATGCAGTACGTGCAAGGATGAAGGATGATCATCTCGAATGACTTTGCGGTTGTTGTCTTCGTCTTGGTCTTGACCAGGATTACTTCTAGGATTATATTATCAACTTGGGGGTGTCGGTATATTTTGGGGGTCCCTGCAGAAAAGTCTGACAAGCAAAAAATGGTAATCCCAGGCTCAGATTGTGGGGCTATTGGGGTGTCGGTCTCAGATTGGGGTGTTAGGGGTTTTAGGGGGGTGTAAAAATACCTCTGGACTTGACGCATAAGCCTACTGTACTATCTTGGTGATATCAGAGGTATGTGCTCGTGGCCTTCAGAAGAGCATGTACTTGAACTGGCGACAGATATCTTTTGGTGGCCTAGCAGAGTAACAGGAACATGATACGAACAGTTGTATACATTACCGGTTAATAATCCTGGATCCAGGGTTTATCAGTGAGAGAAGCTTTTTAAAAATTTAGCGTTGGATTGCGATCTTATTTTCGTCATATGACCTTAAACGACCAAATGATGCCCATTGAGCCCCTGGCTTTGATATCATCTGCGCATTCCTGAACGGAAGAAATATTCGCCGAAAACACTTGACTAGTTTATATCCGGAACATTAGAGGCTGAGTGGCGCCTCATCGTTGCTTGTACACACGCATATATATATATATATATATATATATATATATATATATATATATATATATATATATATATAATTTTTCATAAGTCCCTCAGGAATGAAGTACTGAGGACATATATATATATATATATATATATATATATATATATATATATATATACAGTATATATAATGGTATGGTACTTATATTGCTTAAATTGGACTTATTTTCTAAATGAATAAACTTGTACTAAGACATCTGATATAAATAGGCCTACTCTATTTATGTATGTGTAGGCCTACAGCATTGTAAATGAATGCCTATCAGATTATGAATACTTCACTTTTAGAACTTCATGTTATTTTGCTGATTGGATAGAATTCTAGTTTGGCTTGCGTAGACCAATATTCTTCGTAATTATTTAAGCTACAAAGTGTAATTATTGAATTCTCTGTCGGCAAATGCCCGCCAGACTGAACGTCTTTCAAAAATTTCCGATCTAGACTTCTAGACTCAAAACCTATCTAATCTTCATCACCTATACCCTCCTTAGCTGGAACCAGAAATTATGAGCTAATCTCTGACCTTTCAACCGGGAACTACCACGGCCATGAATTTTGACTATTATTTTCACTCTGGAAGCAGTGGCGTAGCTAGGCAAAGTGCCGCCTGGGGCGAAAATAAAAAGTGCCGCCTTTCGCGGCGGAAAATTTTCAAAATTTCCTGGAAAAAACCTTACCTATCAAGTTTTTAAAAAAGTCTGACAAGCAAAAAAACGTTATCAAGTCTCTAAAAAGTTTGACAAGCAAAAAACCCTAATAAAGGCCAATAATTACTTTTAAAAATTAGGAAATCTCGAAAATGCCGCCCCTAGGGCAAGTGCCGCCTGGGGCGCTTCGCCCCCTCTGCCCCTCTGCCCCTCGCTACGCCACTGTCTGAAAGCGACCATAGGCTCATGTAGACACATTAGATAACGTCGCCAAGAAGCTTTACAATTGATTGATTGATTATTTAGCTGATTGTTAATTGCTATAATTTTCTTCACTATTTAAGGCTCGTCTTTATCCTGATCTGCACGCACTGTCTCACAAGTCAGTAGCTATCTCAGGTTGTTTTGGATAGACTTCATGATTTTTGAATTCATCGTTGTGTTTCTTTACAACCTTACAACCTTACCTTCTTTACAACAATAGTAATGCAAACGTCTAAATTTCTTTTCCTAGATGTCCATCTCTTCTTCTAAAATGGCTGAGGTTTTTCTAGCGAGTCGGCTGAATGTAGCGAGGCCCAATTCCGACGCTAGACGGACTGGCATGTCCCTGCCTCTGCTGCTGACCATCATTGGCGTCGTTACAGCAGCGACAGGCTGGTCGACTGACAGGAACGTCACGAATGCTCCGACCGCCTGTCCCAAAGAGTGCTACTGTAGCAGTGATAGCGTCAACTGCTCCGGTGCGTTCTTAGATCATGTTCCGGTCATGCCGGAGTCTTTGGCCAAAACTTGGATCCTAGATTCTAATGACATATCTTATATTGGCCGAGATTCGTTTGGCTCGTTCGATCGGAACAACGTCGAGGAATTGACAATTCGAAATAACAACCTGAGTTCTCTCGAATCGGAGGCTTTCCGACGTCTACCAGGACTCCAGAGTCTCTACTTGGATGGGAATCGAATATGGCGCATCGAGTCGGACGTCTTCGAGAACGTTTCTCGCCTTGAAACGCTGTCTCTCGTCTACAATTCCATCGGGATCACTGAATCGGAATGGGAATTTCTGAGACCTCTTGTCTCTCTGAAGACAGTCGACGTCAGCGGTACCGAGATCGGACGCCTGCACCGGATTCCCTCCGCCTTTTCCAGTCTTGTTTCTCTCGAGGAGCTGACGATGCAGAGAATGACTCTGAACGTAACAAAGGGATACTTCGAGACTGCCGAAGCTCTCGAGATTCGAACCCTGGACCTGTCGATCTGCGTCGTTGAGAGCGTCGACGAAGAGGCGCTTCGTCCGCTAAGACATCTTCACAGTCTGATTCTCGAGAACGCCGTCGTCTCCTCTAAATTCTGCCAGAACATGTTCTACGGCCTTTCGAACGGTTCTCTTGAGAAGATCAACATGCAAGGAGTGTTTGTTTACGACAAATATCCGGTCGAAGCGGATCTGTTCCATCCTCTCAAGAATTCCAAAGTCCGTGAACTCAACTTTGCCGGGAACTACGTCGGCCTCCGCGGGCGAACACTTAGCAAACTGTTTCACCCACTCAAGTCGCTTCGGAAGTTGCACCTTGACGACTGCGATCTTGTATCCATCCGCGAAGAAACTTTTCATGGACTTCACGATTTGAAGGTAAACAAGTCAAGTAGGTCTATGCTTGTAGTTAACGGCGCGCCTTGGCAGTAGTAGACTAGTAGTAGTAGTAGTAGTAGTAGTAGTAGTAGTAGTAGTAGTAGCAGCAGCAGCAGCAGTAGTAGTAGTAGTAGTATATAGTAGTAGTAGTAGTAGTAGTAGTAGTAGTAGTAGTAGTAGTAGTAGTAGTAGTAGTAGCAGTAGTAGTAGCAGTAGTAGCAGTATTAATAGTAGTAGGCCTAATAATAATAATAATAAAATTAACTTCTAACTAACTTCTGTTTCTTGCATTTTTGTAGTTATTTTTAAAAGGGTTTTGTGTTTTTATCAAAATAATAATAATAATAATAATAATAATAATAATGAACTGATTATGGTGGTAGCCTATATCGTACCAGGTACTGCTAGGACACCTCACAATTGAAAGATAAGATCTGAGATTGGCAGCCACAACTCGCACCGTGAAAGGGAATGCAGCAAGACAGACCATGAAGGAAATGCAAAACCGAAAGAGAAGCAACTTAACTCAAGAGTTGATAAAAAGTCAAAGTCCTTCCCGAGCCTCACGGGCTCATAGGGCGGCGCTGATCTCCGTTTCTATAGCCCTCAGCCAGGCGTGTAGTGCCACGGATACGGGGGATAGTGTATCGCGTAGCGTACCTGTTTGACTTATCGCAGAGATTTGTTACCACTGTTCCTCATTTTACCACCGCGAAAAAGACTGAGTCGACCTTTAGGGCTCCTGCGGGACTCGAACCCGCGACCTCCTGCTCCATCGTCCAACGTTGTTACCATTCTGCTAACTTCCCGAGAGTTGATAGTACTATATTATTATGGCACGACAAAGATTGTGCTAAAACTGTTAATTCCATGTTGCATGTCCTCCGTCATGCCATATCAAAACCATTATAAAGCAAGAGTTCCTCTTTGGAGCTGGGTTAATGTAAGCGTTCGTTTTTTGTCTGCTTAAGAAAGTACTAATACACTGCTTGTGATCAGATAGTAAAAAGCGAAAATTGCATACAAATAACAGATGTCTACCTTGCCCCTCATAATTTTGTTTATGAGTTGATCCAGTGCTGTAAATATCGGTAAATTTGTCTGTATGTAGCCTAGTCTTTCGGTGTATATCAAATTACGTATCAGACTGCCTAGGGGCAGTGTTTAATCTAGACTCCTGGACTCCGGGGGGGGGGGGAACTGAAAAAGCCGGAGGGAACTGACAAAGCCGGGGGAATTCTGCTAGGGGCCGCTGTTAGTCCATGTAGTATTCCAAAATTTCCGGGGAGGGGGAATTTTAAATTTCCGGGGGGAAGGGCAATTTTCCCCCGGAAACGGCCTAGATTAAACACTGCCTAGGGGTTACTTGATTTCACCTCAATCCTGAGTCGTGAGGCAATAGTTCACTTAGGCTTGAGTTATCCCATCGCTAAATTTCACTTGCTTATTACTTTATGTCACAAAGAACACGCAATAAAGGCTGATGAATGGCAACGGAAGTCAGAAGAGTGACGTCCATCACGAGCGCAAAGATAATATTATGCCCGAATATTAGAATCATCTTCTTTGCCAACATCCTGTAATCATCAACTGTTGCGTAATTTTCATTGCCGGTTATATTCTATATTTCAGTTGAATCACTTCTGTTTATTAAAGGTTTATCAAATGTCATGATGTCATCTAAAAAATACTAAATACTAGGCCTATATTATTATGGCATGACAAAGATTGTGCTAAAACTGTTAATTTCATGTTGCATTGTGCCACTTACGGTTGTGCGGTTAACAGTTAGGCCTAGCTGTTTAACTTGATGAAGCCAACATATAGGCCTACCACTTGAGTTCACACACGTGCGTTAGAGTGCTTGAGGAAAACATTTGAAGCCATTGCTACGCTCATAACAAAGGCTGTTAAAAATTAATTTTGTTTAAAGTTAAACCTTATTTTAAAACCCTGATAGATAACAGTTCGTAAAAGAACATCTCGTTCGTCTTTCGCCGTCCTGTTTCTACGAACGGAAACAAATCAAGGCAAACCCTGTTTCAATGTACCGGCACATGCCTGCAGCAGCTATTATTAGCGGCCAAATCCTTTATCAGCGCGCTTCTCCCGATGTGTCCTAATTTTACCCAAGGTCAGCATTTCAAAGGCCACAAAGTCAGAACAGAATACCAGCAGACGTGCCTATACACTAGTACCGGTATACAGTGTACACTGTACAGTGTACAGTATAATGACGTTCTCATCGTACAGAAGAGAATGAAGAAAACTGGTGTAAAATTTCAAGAAACGCAAACCATATGATCAAATGAGAATATGATTCCACTATTTTTAACGTGTCTATTAATATATTTCTGTATTCTATGCTACTATTCAGCATCTTCCGATCCAGACTTAAGACACATCTCTTTCAATTGGCGTTTCCTCCATAGTCCGTCTCCCTCTCTCCCTCTGACTGATCTCTGGAATGACCTGGATCTTTTGCGGATTGATTTTGAAGTACCATCGATTGATACCTTGGGTATTAGAACTGGTGCTATAGAAGTGCATAATTATTATTATTATTATTATTATTATTATTATTATTATTATTATTATTATTATTATTATTATTATTATTATTATTCTGTCTGTTGCTGCATCTGCTATATAGGCCTAGCATATTTTAATTTTTTGGGACGCAGTGGAATATGGCAAATCTGCTGGCTTGCCAATTACCTATAATGGCCATTAAAATACACTGGTTAGCAGAGGATCATTGAAAAGTGGCATTAGCTGTGGTCATAGAAATGTGTTTACCTGACTTGTTTTGTTTCAAGGTGTTGACGTTGCGTCGTAACCTGTTGTCTTGTGTAAGAGAATCCGACTGTGGCTTCCTGTCGCCTCCCTCCCCCTCTCATCAGACACGTCATCCGATGCGTCACCTGGAGACGATCGACCTGTCGGATAACCTAATTTCTGAATCGGAAAGCAGGATCCAGTTCAACGCCTCTTTCCCTGCCCTGGTGTCGTTGAATCTTCGTCGAAATCGTCTCCGGTGGATTCCGGTCGGAATGTTCGGCGACCTGAAGAGACTGAACCGCTTGGATCTCTCCGAAAACCCGATGGAGGGAATCGAGCCGGAGGCGTTGTCGTCGCTCGAATCGCTGACTCACCTGGAATTGGACGGAAGTCGCCAGCTGACCCGCATCAGACAGGACGCGTTCACCGGGCTGACCCAGCTGACGTCACTCAGCATCAGAAACAGCGGCCTTGTTCACATACATCGCGGTGCTTTTGAAAACTTAAGTCACCTGGAAGAGCTGAGACTTCGCAACAATCGCCTCGGACAGAACCACGATTCCTTAACCAAGGTTGGTCTTCGAATACACAGCTCCAAGTCTGAAATGGTCTATTCATAGAACATGCGCGTGTAAAATATGGGCCTAATAATATGAAAAAATCTTCGACCATCTCTGTACCAAGACTTGATTTTGTGCCCAAGGACAAGCATGTCCTGAAATGTGTAGCGAGAACTTAAAAAGATTTGCTTAATCTATAAATGAAATCCAACTTCTATAGCGCCATTACACCGATGCACTTGGCATCAGTCGATTGGCGCACGCTACAATAGGTCCATGTTGCTGCTGTTCGCAGGTTTTCATACAGAAGTCGAATCTTAAAGTTCTCGATCTTGGTGAAAACGGTCTGACGTCATTTCCACGTGAACTTCTTTCCAATGGGATTCACCTTCGTCGACTCTACCTGGATTCCAACCGCCTGAGTGATTGCCATCCTCTTGAACTGTCAGCGGAATCTCTAGCGCAGCTCGAAGTTATTAATCTTTCTTACAATTCTCTGGTCGATCCAAGCCACTCCTGCTTCGAGTCTTTGCGAAACTTGAAAACCGTTGACCTGTCGTCCAATCCCTTCTACTGTTCCTGCCAAACGCAGGACCTTGCCACCTGGCTTCAGCAGAGCCAGCTGCCCAGGGCCTCCGGGGCCGACTATGTGTGCACCGCTCCAGATCCGTTTGCCGGAAGAAGCATATTTAAGCTCGGTCTGAACAGGTTCGATTGCTACTGGAAGTACGGCGTCATGAGCGGTGTTCTTGTCTGCCTCTTGGCCGCGTCGGTCGTCGTGATTCTTGTGCTCTGCTTTCGTCGGACGAGAAGGTCGTCGTCGTCCTCCTCCTCCTCCTCCATCTGCGCCGTTGGATCGTCGTCGTCTGCCGCTGCCGCTTCGGGGACGATGGAAACCGGCGATCCAGGCTGCTCCATGTTCCTGAAATCGGCGCCATACACTGCACTGGACGAGGAGGAGCTGAGCATCAGAGGAGGAATCGAGGACCTGGACCAGGCAGAACCCGACGGATTCCGTCGGCGTGGAGGGCACTCCGCTTCGTCGGGGTCTCAACGAGACGGCGCTGCGAGACAGTCGGCTGCGAACAAAAAGTCATCGAAGTGTAACGGGTTCAGTCGAGCGAAGACGCGGTCAGCAGCGTCCCAAGACGAGGCAGCGATGCAGACATGTGCCTTGGTCGAAGACGCTTCAGCCATCCGTCATTCTGCCGATGGTGACGTCTGTCACGGCAGTCCATGCTTCGTGACTACCTGTGGCAGTGACGCTGATCATGTGGAAGACGCTGTTTAATAATAATTAATTATAGACGCGGCTGTTTGGCTGTGTGACAAACTATGGAGCTAGAGTTACGTCTATCCAGCAAGAAACTAATGCAGGTGGGATTTGAATATGAGACGAGTTCCTTCTTCACAATGCCTAGGACCTCGCGGAATTTAGAATTAGGGCATATTTTAAATCTTTCAAACTTTATCTTCCGATGGGCAAATGCATCCATCATAAAGTAATTTGTATTTTGTTGCCAAAAAGATAAATGCCAAAGACAAATAAAGATGTAAATGTTTGAATGTTTGAAGTGGCGGTGACAACTCAAAATACTTTGTGTTCACACTTCTGTAAATCCTTGTAACGGACATCGTAACGAGTGGCGTAACCTAAGACAACGCAAGAAGAGCAGATGCCCTGGACATCAGTTGAAGGGGGCTCCAAAAAGTCTGATGAACCGCTCCGGCCCTTTCTCTGCCTTTTGAGGACAGACTAACAGGGGCGTCCGCAGAAATTCTTCCAGTGGGGTGCAAAACAGGGTCTTGTGACCAAAGAAATGAAAACATTTCCAGGGGGTGAAAAACAAGGTTTTGTGACGAAAGAAACAAGTAATTTTACTTTTTCATAACTCCACAATTTTTCCAGGGGGTGTACTTGCATCCCCCTCCGGACGCCCATGCGAACTAAGCAAATGGGCGAACACAGCTAGGATGCCGATATCCATCCACCTTGCGTGAGAAAGGCCTCTTCGGGTGGATCGAGGTCGATAGTTTGAAGCGCATCGAACGACAACGAGACTGAGTCTGGATTATATCAGGGACTTCATTTGGGGGGGGCAGGGGGCAGGGGAGCATTTGCCCCCCTGATTTTTAGGGAAATTTTTTTGTCGCCAGTGTTTGTGCTATTTAGTTTTTACATGACAATTGGCTGGCTAAATAGGTAAAATACACTGAAAAGCAAAAAAAGGTCAGCAGCCCCTAAAGGAGTGCTTGATGTCGAGTAATCTGAAGTAACTAATCGTAAAAAAATGACTGACAGGCAAAAAAAGGTCGTCAACTTTTTCGCAAACTTGTCAGGTCGAAAGTGTCTTGCCCCCTGAAAAACAATGAAATGACGTCTCTGGATTATATACGATATTATTCAAAGGTACAAAATTATTGACTTATTAACACGTCATACGACAGTGCTCGGCGTATCGATTACACAGTTCAACACGCGGGCACCCACCAGCCTTTCTCAGCGATGGACTCCGTGCACGGGGCCTTCGCCAGTCCGCTCCAAAAACCCTGCGCAAATGCAAGAGATGAAATAATTGAGTTAAGTTTGAGATGCGTGAGATTTAATCCGAACTGACCGATATCAGCAGTACTAACAATCCAGTTGCAAAATACAGTACTAGTGTTGGCACCTTTTAAGACCATTGGCCAAGGGTTAAATTGAAAATTCTCAGATTGCTCGAAGGCCGCAATCTCGAAATGCATGTTTTATAATTTATGATATATTTTATAGAAATCTGCAACTCAAACAAAATCAACTTTAATAAGCAAACTACTGCTTGACACAAGGATTAGTAGTAACCCAATTGATATGGATAAACCAGTCAGTTGATATCAGTGGCGTCAATCTGTAGTAAAAGTTGTGAGGGTCCACCTGTTGTTGTGCCTAACCCTAACCCCTTTAGCATTAATTCTTATTACTTATTAATGTCCCAAAATACTATTTGCTGATAATATCTATGTGTATTATCTATCCTGCACAACAATTTATTAAAGTAATCATACAACGGTACAATATAGATTTATTCAGATTTTTGTGAGGGTCCAATGCCTTATGGACTTTCACAATTCACAACGAAATTTTTGCGAGGGTCCGGCCCCAGAACCCTCACGGGATTGACGCCTAGATGGCTGATATATAAAGTGTAATTTCCATAACAAAATTACTGTTTTCGGGCTGGTTTTAATTTGCTCCGAGTCGGACAGAAACAGTTGGCGAGTCAGTCCCAGCCCGCGGTTTCTGTACCCCTGACGTAGGCTTAACCTACGTAGGCTACGTCTACGATGAAAAATTGCAGGTTTCACATGATGCTTCCTTTGTGAAAAATGTTGCTTCTTGCCAAAATGTGGAGAGGAGCTTGCAAGATCCAGAGCCTGACATCTAGAAAGTGGGGGAGGGTTCGAGCTTGACATCCTAATCGAAGTTTACGCTATGGCCGCCGTATTCGGGCTAGGATCGGTTTTAGGATTTGTGCAAAATTGCAGAGAATTTTTTCCGATGGGGGTTAGTGGCCGTCCATTAATTACATAAACAAAACAGGGGAGGGTTTGAAAAAGATAAATTAGCATCAACAATTTCATTTTTACAATAAATTTAATAAATCCAATAATATGAATTTTAATTTAATAGTCAGTGCATTTTTTGGTCCTCCGTGGTAAACACTACTGTAGTTCGCCCGTCAACAACAGTATATATAGGCCAGCCGAGAGAAATTCCGGACCCCTGTGCAGGTCAGTCACGACTGTCACGGGCGGCGCCGCCGGCGGACCCTAAACAAATGTGAAAAACCGGTGACCTTTTTTGCTTGTTAAGTCATCGCCCTCATCGGGACACTACAGTATGCAATATGTGACCTGCCCGGGCCCCTACATGTCGCCGGGCCCCTGTGTGCAAAACTACTGAGACCCTGAAAGGCTTGTCAGCCTTTCAGGGTTTAGAATGTTTATATATATATATATATATATATATATATATATATATATATATATATATATAATACGTCACCGGCCCAGGTCGCCGGGCCCCTGTGAATTTCCCCCTCTCTGCGGCCCTGTATAGGCCTATATACATCCGTATAGACGATCATGTTCCATTGAAGACGCATTTTTGGTGGGCCGGTGGGGGATGCATCCCAAACGTGGAACCGCCCGCCCCTGCTATGAGAACTATGACCTTGAAAACATTTTTTGGTTGGGAGATTGCCGATATGCTGTCAGCCTGTCATAAAGTCTGAAAAGTATGCACAAAATCCCAAGATTTGAATCTATTACCCAAAAAAATTTCCAGCTAGGGCTCTGCCTCAGTCCCCATTCAGAAAGTTCATAATTCTCCCTCCAGCTCCCTAGTCCTAGTTGAGAAATGTTGGGGCTTTAGACCAGCAAAAGTATTGGTGCCCATATTCCAGAACCATGGCTATGCCACCAGAGACGTCATTTCACTGTTTTTCAGGGGGGGGGGGCAAAACACTTTCAGCCTGACAAGTTACAGGTTTGCAAAAAAGTTGACGACCTTTTTTTGCTTGTCAGTCATCTTTACGATCGGTTACTTCAGATTACTCGATATCAACGACTCCTTTAGGGCATATAAAAAACTAAATAACACAAACGTTTGCCAAAAATTATTTTTTCCTAAAAATCAGGGGGGCAAATGCCCCGCTGCCCCCAAATGACGTCCCTGTATGCCACTGATCAGTAAGGAGGGTTTTAATACGTCAGTAGAATGTCTTGACCAGAGATATTTTTACACCCCCCACAACACCCCTTTAATTTGAGACCAACACCCCAATCTCAGCTATGGGAAAACCTTTGTTTGCTTGTCTGACTTTTTTGGCAGGGAACCCCCAGAATTTACTGACAACCCCCCAAATTGACAATACTAGAAATAACCCTGGTCTTGATCCATGACAAAGGTGACAATTGTCAGCAGATTTATCAACTACAGTGTACAGGGTGGCACACAAAAAACCGGACTAGTCACATAAGGTTTGGCATTTAATATAGTCCGGTTTTTTGCACCACCTTGTATAATGTGATCGAGGCTCAACAAAGCCAATAAGTGTGTTAACAATAGCTGACAGCAATTTAGCAGAAAACACAAAAATCTCCTTTGGTTAAATTGACCCATCAAATACAGTATTGCACTATGCTGCTTGAAAAACTGTTTCAGTGTTTCTGTTACAAAACATGTTTGTAAACAACCCAATACTATTAGTTCTCAATGGATAGTTACTCTGTCACTAAATATTTGTGCAACACTTGCAG
The DNA here is from genome assembly GCA_018105865.1 of Metaphire vulgaris. Classification (NCBI taxonomy): domain Eukaryota; kingdom Metazoa; phylum Annelida; class Clitellata; order Crassiclitellata; family Megascolecidae; genus Metaphire; species Metaphire vulgaris. The sequence continues at coordinate 8,517,458 of CM030837.1, forward strand.
TTGGAGTAAACAATGCAAACTCGTTCTTTGTGTAATAAGCTGTCAAGGTATAGGACTTGGCAGAGGACGTTGTCACAGTAAGTCAATGTCAATATTGAAACCTTGAGATGTTTGTTATTTAACATTTAACATAGTCTGGCTTCCATTGACATCAATAGTTCACAGTTTTCAAAATAAACTTTTTGCAAACAGTTGTCAAAGACAAGTAAGTAACTAAGATCTTGCGAATTTCTATAGCGCTTTCGAAAGCAGGTACAGCAGTAGCTGCTTATTCCTATAGGCGTTTAATCTACAGTTGAAATAGCTATAGCCAAAGTTTAAGTAGCAACTCACGAGTTCAGCACAAAGACAAATAGTGTCAGCTTATGTTAATATGGAACAAATTAACTACCGGTAATTTAGAAAGAGCAGCAGCCTATTGAATTACTGTTTGAAACAATAATGGAGTAAGCGATAACAGATTAAATTTTAAAATATAATTATAAAGCCAAAAATAAATTCCAATCAAATAGAAGCACACCAATAGCCCTATAATCCAGAATATAAAATCTTAATACGGTGTATTAGCGATTAAAATTACAAATTTCTCCAGTGCAGTAGTGAAAATTTAAAGTAAAACCCAAAGACGTCGGATACTTGATCTTCAAATCATGGCATGAAGAAAACCTTTTTGGTCAAGGTTGAAACAACCTGCGGCACCTGAACTGCGTAGATATTACCATTCTTAAGTTTGAAATGTGAAATTATGCGAGAAACCTGTTTGGATAAGATCACAAAAGTCATGACAACAATGATGATACTTCTACCATAAAAATTCTAATTTAATGACAACATTCTGCCAAGATCATTGTAAAATTATGTCAATGCTATTCCGAAATAAAACAGCATCTTGGTATCCTGTTGGTGTTGGGTGCTTTGCAATTCCACAAAACTCGCAATTAAAATATTGTATTAAAGAAATTCTTGACTACATAGTAGGATATTAAATGTGTTAACCTCTGTCAACATATCAAACACATGCTCTTCATAAGCATTGTTGAGAATGACATAGATAAGACATCGAATAAACCATGAACCATACTCTGGATGGCGCCACGATATGTATCCTGTACAGTACAACAACAGAAGAAGCACAAAAGTCGAAAATCACCATGGAGACGGAAATGAGAGTGGCTGTGTCCAGTTTAATTCTACGATTTGAGAAATTGTGTGGTGAGCAACAGGCTTATCCATCCCACTAGCTATGACTGCCAAATGTAATGTAATTAGTTAAATCAGCTCATTTTGATTTAGCTTAACTTAAACACTGTCTTAGTCTTAACTGTTAGTCAACAGTTAGTGACATTTCAGTTCTGATCTACAATGTGTGATTTATTTCACCTAATGACCTCTGCAAAAAATCATTGGCTGTTGCTACTTTCTCAAAAGTGCACTTGTTAACATTTGACACAGGGAACCCTGGGAAAATCTTAAATTTGCAAGGGCGCCACGCATAAGCATCGATCCCGTGAGGGTCCTGGGGTGTAGACCCTCACTAAAATTTGGTTGTGAGGGTCCACAATGCATTGGACCCTCACGAAAATCTGAATAAATCTATATTGTACCATTGTATGATTATTTAATAACTTGATGTGCTGGATAGATAATTAATACACGTAGATATTATCAGCAAATGGTATTTTGGAACATTAATAAGTAATACACTGCAAGAATTATGCTAAAAGGGTTAGGGTTAGGCACTACAATGGGTGGACCCTCACAACTTTTACTACAGATTGACGCCACTGACGTTTGGAAACCACTGGAGTAAAAGTAATTTTTTCAAATCTAGATGTACCGTAAATCTTACAATTATCTAATAGAAGTCCCCAGCTTCTATTAAACAAATGACTTTTACCCCTGGCTTATGTTCAAGACCTGGCTTGCATTGAACCATTTTCAAATTGCCATATTTTACTTTACAAAAGCCTTAAGGAATCTTGCCACTATGAAAAAAATTTGGAAGAGCAAAGCAATAACTCTTGAAACAAAATGACATACATTCAAGACATGCATTTTTAATAGTTTTCTCTTTGGAAGTGAGACATGGATCATTACAAAAGACTTGAAAAGAATACTTGCTTTTGAAAAGAATTGCTACAGGAAAGTACTGATAATCATGATTAGATGGGCTGAATTATCAGAAACTACGAACCATATAAAATAATCCAACCAAAAGTGACATTGATGCAAAAGGTTATACAGAGAAAACTGCATCTCTTTGGACACATCTGCCAAATAAAAGATGGCAGAAAAATCAAAGCCCTGAAGTCAGGAATAACAGATGGTTCCAAAAGGAAAGGAAGGCCACACAGTGAGGACGTTATGGAATGGTGTGGAGGCAGCCTGCAACAACCGAGTCACAGAGCTCTAAATAGAAGGGACAGAACAGACAGTGAGAATGGCATCAGACACCAAAGGGCACTGAGCCGATGATTATTTATGATGATACTTTAGTTGCTTTTACTCAATTTATGATGATATTTTACGTGCTTATAGTTTGTTATTGGCTTATAAACACATAACAGTATTTTATTTTTATTTTTCAAATCTATCTATTAGTCTGAATGTGTAATTATTGTATTAGACGATTTTAAGAGAATTTTAGAGACATTGGATATTAGGCTTGTATGAGAAACCAGCTTACATTTGAGAGACAGCCTGTATTAGAGGATTTACAGTAGAATAATTTCACAAAATATCAATGTGCATAATTTTCACCTGGAGCTGTTGAATAGGCAACCAGCAAATCAGCTGCCTCTGGAATATTTAAAGGAAGAGAGTCTGTAAAGTCTGGATATCCATCTGGATGCAATGTAACAGCATTACGCACATAATCAGAAGCAACAGCTGTGGAAGAAGGGCCATCACTATTCCTTAGTTTTGGTGACACGGAAAGCATTACTTTTCCTGTTAAAAGCAAAAAATCAATTCAATGATAACTCATAACAATGACTCGGCTTAATCTAAAACAACTGTAAGTAACATATCAATTATAATGTTCTCAATATTACTCTCTCCCATTCTCTCCTACATATACATTATTATTATGAAAAACTTTTACAAGTGTCTCCAGACACTTTCTTGTTGACACAAGTGCCCTAGGGATGAAGCACTAAGGACATTATAATAAAACACATGCACCGCATGCGCGCGCTTGCGCACGCATGCGCGCACACACACACACATTTGGTACCTCCTTGACAAGCTTGAATAAAGAACAACTTTGGCTTTCCGGCAAGGCGAGGACACTGTACTCCACTAAACCACGATGTGATGTCACTAATATCAACAGCTCCATCATTTTCCTTTCCATCGTTGCCGTCGATGCCATAAACTTTATTATTGTTTCCATGTGCCAGGATGCAGAGAACAAACAATGAATACTGGTGATGCTCTTCATTATTCCTTTCTTCCTCTAAGAATTTCTTCATTTCCTGATAAAGAATAACTCATTAATTCATTTTGTGTCTTCAGGTATTTAAGAAAAAAATCCAATGTTTCAATGAAACAGGCTCACATAAATATTATTTTTACAGGTCAATGAAATTATTGTCAAGCAGAATATTTATCTTCCAATGCTGAACCTTTCTGATTGAACACATGGCGAATATGATGCTAACATTGGTTTACCATCAATAAGGAACAACCAAAGGCAAAGTTTTATTCTTCACAAATGATTTTCAAAATTCTAAGTTATGGAAGAAACCCATGTGTTAAAAACTATCTATATCAAGGATCTGACATTAAAACTCATAGAATATCTGAGAAATGAAAGATCAATAAAAAGATTATGTCTGACAATACTACAGTACATAACCTTTCCCGTGAGTTCTTTCCGTACAACTGTTCTGAAATGAAGTTGCTCAAACAGTTTCACTAAATTTTCACAATCAATGTCACTTCCCAGCCTTGGATTCATATTTGTATAATACTGATTGCTGATTATAATAGCTCTACCAAAGAATCCATCATTATGGCGAATGAGACGATAAACCTAAAAGTTAGAAATGAACGATTAAGCAGAGATTTCACTGCACACAAATAAGTATAAACAAAATCTGATTTAGTCATTTATCATAATGACCTCTGATATTATTAGCTGTGAAAGTAGCCATTGCTCTGGTCTGACCTGCTTGTTTTGACAAAGGCATTTGACACTGTCAATCATGATAGCTTTCTTGTGTGACTTGGTGCCATGGGTCCTAATTGACCTGCTCTTAACCTTTTAAAGGGGGAATTAAATTTTTTAAGTCATCCCCCCACGGGGGAATTAATTTTTGGAAAAGGCATTCGTATGAAAACGTGAACATATACGTTATAAACTTACTATATTTCAGGCTATATAGAAGCTAGAAAGATGCGGTTTGCACCATTGTTGAGCATTTTTATTGCTCTTTCTATCCATCCGTGCCAAAAGAAAAAAGTTGGGGGTAGGGACCACTCTACACCCCAAAATCGGACCCCTCCCCAACATTTTGTTCAAATTTTGATCAAAGGTCAATAGCAAAACGTCTTCAGCGGTAAACCCCCAAATGTGAGCGATAGAGTTCTAGAGGAGTGTAATTGGAACAGAATGGTGCAAAAATTTTGAAGATCGGACCATATTTGGGGTAGCTATGAAGTTTCATACCCAAGTGTCAATTGCTGGTTGAAATGACAATTACACGAACGGATTTTCAATGTGAAAAACCAAACAACTCAGTATATTTCAGGCTATATAGAAGCTAGAAAGATGCGGTTTGCACCACTGTTGAGCATTTTTATTGGTCTTTCGAACCATCCGTGCAAAAAAAAATTTGGGAAGGGGGTAGGGTCCCCTCTACACCCCAAAATCGGACCATGTCTGACAAAAAAAATTTCAAAGCTCAATAAAAAAAATTTCAGCGGTGACCCCCCCAACTGTGAGCGAGAAAGTTGTAGGGATGTGTAAATGGAACAGAATAGTGCAAAAATTTTGAAGATCGGACCATATTTAGCGTAGTTATGGCCTTTCTAGCCTCCGGCTGAAGATTTTTCCTATACAATTTCCAGCCTTGGTTATTACACAGCCAATATGTCTTGCATATATAGTCAGCATTATCGAAAACGGTGCTGCCGCCTATCGAATGGATGTGAGCTAACTCGGTTGCCGTGTTGGATTTTTGAAAATCGTGCAGGTCCACAGTACACAGTCGCTTATATAGTGCACCGTTTATAGACGGCTAACGCCGTTTCGTTATGGTTTTCCGCCGCCGTCTTTAAACGGCTAACCCTTGGAAAAGGTTAAAGTTTTCAGTTCTTAGCTAGGGCAGTCAATTTTTTTTAAAAGCTGCCTGGGTACTCATCAAAATTTCGTACAGGTACCCGAATTAGCATAATCCCCATTGTGGACTCTTATCTCTGCACCTCACTAAATGACCACACTCCCCCTCTGGTCGCTGCAACTAATGATAGACCACCTCCACAGTCAAGTCACACTCCTCTGGTCCTCGCAACTAATGATTCTATCAGGGACTGGAGGGTGAGTATGACATAATGGTGCCACACTTCCCCCCTCCTCCTGTCACTGTTACTAATGATTCTAACCTTAGTTGCAGTGAACAGAGGTGGAGTTTGACGTAAGGATCATGTTTCCACAGGTACCAGTACCCAATTTTACTGCCCAGGTAATAGTATTCCAACAGGTGCCTGGATTCCCAGGTAGCCATTGACACCCCTGTTCATAGCTCTGTGGTATGCATATTAGGGGATGATGATTATAATAATAACAATGCCAACAATAAGGATGATAACAATAATAACAAAATTATATAGAAACAAAGAGATTATAAAATAATCAAAAGTTTAAAATAAGAATGTCTACTTTTCTCTTGCCCATCATTTCTTCTATATTCTTCTTTCGATCTGGAGTCATTTTACATAATTCTATGCCAAGGTCTTTTATATCTGAACCTATAAAAACATTGGTAGAAACATATCCAGGTTAAAGGCTAAATAAATATATAAAACAACTCCCCTGAGATATCATAACAAACTTCCATTACATCCAGTTTTCAAAATAATGCATCAATTTTAAACATGAAATTGCAAAAACATCACATATGTGCAAAATTAAATCATTCCAGATTTGCATAACTGACTGCAAGTTTGCTATGACTTAGAAACAAGTATTTTGGGATTCTGAGATTTCCCACAGACTTCTATGGGATGGCAAATTGTCCACTAATTTCTCTTTTTGAAGAGCTTTAAACCCCCTGTATGGCAGGATATTTACATCTGAATGACTACAATATTTAAAGTATCCAACATAATACACGAACAACCGAAAAGTTTCTGCCATGGCTGGGACTTGAACCAGAAACCTATGTCACTCTACTTAAAAGAAAGGGACACTGACCATGATTCATAATTAACAGTATCAAAAGTGGTGAATTGCTATGAAAAATGCAGTCCAATACCGGTAATTGTATAACAGCACTCAGGTAATGAAAATTTCAGAAAATTTTTTACCAAATGAAAGTTTGGTCATGTATCAGTCTTGTCATATATGTTGTGTCAATAAATTACATGCAATACATGAGTCTGCTCAAAAACTACCACTATACACATCAAGTGAAAATGAGTTCATAACACTTGCTTGAGTCAAATAGCTTGCAATACCAAGTCTTGCTTTCATCCAGATGGTATGGCTTCCAAACAAAATCAACTGATGCTTCAGAAACTTTGACTGGATGCTGAAGTTGTATTTCTACATCGTTTTTATCTCGAACTTCTATAAACTTTGAAGCCAATGACGAATCAATCTCTTTTGCAAGACTGTCCTGACGACTTTCAACTAAAGCTTCAATGAAGACGGGGTAAGCAGCGTCACTTCGTCGTGGAAGAGTGTCCATAACCAGATACCTTGATTTGTCACTTCTCGTCTTTTCAGCCTATGATAATTACGTTGTGCAACATTTAATTTTAAGTACAGCAAATCTAGTACAACAGTAACATTAGAAATATACAAATAAACAAAATTTGAACCACGGAATTATGATTCCCTCAGGTAATCGTACTTGACAAAATACCTGATATTGCAGAATTGAAGGATATATATTCTCGCTTACATGTCATAAACCTGATTTAATGAATTCAATGTAAAGCTGTTCACATCTCGAGAATGAATGGGGCAGCTCATTTCTCTCATGAGACAGACAAGTGATAATCTAGCAGTAGGATTTTAGCAATAGACCACCAAGCTTGTGCAAGCATAATAGTGGGCACATTCCCCAGATAGGATTGATAGGATAGGTGTTGCAGATAGATGACAGAACCGTGAATTTCCAATTGTGATTTTATCATTTAAACAATGAAAACCAACATTGTTCTGTTATTTCACAGCTAACCAATCGGAATGACCTAGAACAGTGGTTTCCAGTCAACATCTGTTCCGGAAATCTTATTCTCTTCTGCCTTAGATTGTTTTCCATTTTTGCTTTCTTTTAATATAATTACTGTTAATTAATTTTATTAGTAGGCCTATAGCTGGACTATGTAATGTACCCTTGCTCCTGACATTTGGCAATATGGTGCACTAGAAATTGTCAATTTAATAATAATAATAATAATAATAATAATAATAATAATAATAATAATAATAATAATAATAATAATAATAAAAGGCTAACACACTCACACTAGTATTAATGAAGCTATATAATCTATTGTCAGCTGTTTAATGGCATAGATCTGCAAATCTCAGGCTATGTCCGTCAGAAAAAGGGGGTGTAGGGGTGGGAATAGTGGGAATGGAGTGGTGTTTTGAGGGCTATAGGAAATGAGATTTCAAGAAAGGGGTGGGGAATGGGGTTGAGAGGAGGGTTTGGGATGGGGCGGCAACCGCCAGAAAGGGCGAGGGGGAAACAGAGGACTGAGAAATAAAAAAATGGAGAAGGAGAGGTAGTGGCCACCATTTGCAGTTGCTTAAGCACTAGCTTAGGCATCTCAAGCCAGAATCTGCCACAGCAATGCATGGCTGTATAGTGTATACAGCTAGTATATATATATATATATATATATATATATATATATATATATACTTTAACTAAATCCAATTATCCAATTCAGTAATAATGATCACTATATTATCTAACAATTTCAAAAGACTAGTCACAAAAATTCATACAGGTCCAAATTTCCACAAGGTCTGAAAAATTATAATTAATATTCTGCATAAGCAAATGCTATAATGCTTTACACAAAAGTACTAAATTTAATTATAATCAGGCCAAAAATAGACAAATATAAAAACAAAGTGATAAATATACCTCAATTCTTTCCTTTTCTTCTGGTGTAAGAATACCATCCCTCATCAGAACGGAAACAAACTCCTCGCTAAACACCAAGTTCTTCACAATTGTTACGGTATTACTTTGAAGTCTTTTTCGATGGTCTGCAGTCATCGCAATAGACTTAGCTGTAAAGCAATGTATCACAGAAAACGAAGTCAAACATCTCTGCACAGGACTAGTAAGTGTCACCAAATTCAGCTTAAACATTTGGACCATGCAACTTGAGAAAATGATGAATAGACAATGTCTGTGACTTTAACCCAAATCTCAGATTTTCAGACAAATATTGTGGCAGAAAATTCAAATAATTTTCCATACTTTTGGATCCCATGTCAGTGTTTATCAGTTTTTTTGGTGTTTTTCTGCTCAGTGTCCAACAAAAGATCAAAAATATTCAGAACTCTGTTGTTTACAAAATCATTAAAGTCCCAAACATGATTACCCGGTATATCACATCTAATCTTTAAAAATATAAACCAGTTGCCTGTAGAACAGAGAATAACACTCAAAGCTGGTCTTCTGAATTTTAAAACATTGTCCAACCTCAGTATATAAAATCCATGTTAAACACCCAAAAACTCCCATCCTACAAAATTTGCTGATTCACTGACAAAAAATGTTTGCCACTGCAGAACTGGAAATCTGGAACTCTCTTCTTCTGTCTGTCAGGTTTTTCAAAATACTGAGTACTTTCACATTTAGATTGGAAACATCTCTTCCAGTTGGCTTTTCCTCCATAATCTGTTTTATTGCTTTATTTTCCACTGACAATGGACCACCTGGTGAGCCCAGGAGTGCCCAAAGGCTGCAGGATACCCCACATAAACTGAAATTTTAGCATATATGAAGAGTTTCATCTAGCTTGATTGTAAGCTGCAGTCTGTGAAACTTCACACTGCCTAGGTTAGACACTGTGTCTGCCTACTTGAATTTATCTAAGTGACCCGGCCAAAACTGATTAACCTTTTAAAGGGGGAATTAAATTTTTAAAGTCATCCCGCGTCGGGGGAATTAATTTTTGGAAAAGGCGTTCGTATGAAAACGTGAACATATACATTATAAACTTACTAAATTTCAGGCTATATAGAAGCTAGAAAGATGCGGTTTGCACCGTTGTTGAGCATTTTTATTGCTCTTTCTATCCATCCGTGCCAAAAGAAAAAAGTTGGGGGTAGGGTCCACTCTACACCCCAAAATCGGACCATCTCCGACAAAAAATTTTCAAAGCTCAATTAAAAAAAATTTTCAGAGGTGACCCTCCAACTGTGAGCGGGAAAGTTGTTGGGAGGTGTAACTGGAACAGAATAGTGCAAAAATTTTGAAGATCAGACCATATTCGGCGTAGTTATGGCCATTCTAGCCTCCGGCTGAAGATTTTTCCTATACATTTTCCAGCCTTGGTCAGTCTACAGTCAATATCCCTTGCATATATAGTCAGTATTATCGAAAGCAGTGCTGCCGCTTATCAAATGGATGTGAGCTAACTCGGTCCCCACGTTGGATTTTTGAAAATCGTGCAGGTCCGCAGTACGCAGTCGCTTATATAGCGCGCCGTTTATAGACGGCTAACCCCGTTTGGTCAAAGTTTTCCGCCGCCGTCTTAAGACGGCTAACCCGAGCAAAAGGTTAAAGGCAACCTATAACTTCTTCACAACACATTACAATTCTTGTAAAAAAATGTTGGGAATTCATAAGAATATCAACAGTCAGAGATGTTTGAGAACCACTGATGCAAGTTAAACAATTACATTACCAAAGTAGAAATACCGGTACATGTTATACACCCAATTGCTGGTAATGACTTTTTATAAAGTTTGTAGGAGTGAAACCAATAATTCAAAGGACATGCATGATTAAAGTGCCCAAATTGGACTAAAACTCACCTACAGAAGGGAGAAAGTGAGAGGGGATGGGTGGAATGGGTTCCATCCCATCCATGGCAGGTCTGGACACTTGCAAACTTATAACCTTTAGTGTGCTAAAAGAAGCACACAGTAGTAGTAGTAAGTAGTAGTAGCAGTGATAGTAGTAGTAGTAGTAGTAGTAGTAGTAGTAGTAGTAGTAGTAGTAGTAGTAGTAGTAGTGATGGTGGTAGTAGTAGTAGTAGTAGTAGTAGTAGTAGTAGTAGTAGTAGTAGTAGTAGTAGTAGTAGTAGTAGTAGTAGTAGTAGTAGTAGTAGTAGTAGTAGTAGTAGTAGTAGTAGTAGTAGTAGCAGTGGTAGTAGTAATCACAGACTGGAAAGGTTAAATTTTTCACCAGAGGTGCAATTTTATGCATATGCACAGTAAATTGAGGTGCTGAAGACCAGAGTGGCCTAACCAAACAACATAAAATTTTCAGAAAAACAGATTTGAAGTTTGCAAGGAACCTGTAAAATCACCAAGCTGTAAATTATTTAGCTTTGACCAAATATAAGTGGAATATCATCAAGTATAAGGCCACTTTGACATAGGACAATTTCATGAATTCATATGATGAAGGCATATCAAACTCAATTTTGAAAATTTTGAGGGTTAGGCCATTCTGGTCCTCAGTGCCTCAATTTTTACTGACCATGCCTATGACTAACAATTGCTGCATGTGCTTTGATAACTGTGTGCAGCTGCTTTCTCAGGTATTTATTATAGCACCCTTCTTAGCAGCTAAGACAACCTCGCTATATCTCACCGCTAAGATAACACAGCACAGCGAAGCTTGATGCATTACACACTACAATTTAATTTCTACTCCATGCTGGCGGTCATACGACTGCCTGATAAATAAAATCTCCAACAGTCTAAGCAGTGGCTAGCAAGGGTATCCTACACTTGGGGTAAGATGAATCCATGGCACCCTCAACTTCTGCAAAATTCTGACAAGCAAAAAAAGGTCGTCGTCCTTGGCATCTCAAAAAGTGCGCCACATGTCTTGAAAAAGACTGACGAGAAAAAAGGTCCTCAGGTATTAAGCATAATTGTGTAATTGTTTAAATTATCTCTAAAAAATTATTGGCCATGAATTTGGCGCTCTTTGGTGCCCCCGTTGCTACACCACTTGGTCCGGTATTCATAAAACATATTCTGGTTTCAGAGTTGACGCTCTACCCAGAGAACCACCGATGCTTTTGATCATCACAAATTCAAAAATGCAGAAACTACAGAGAGTACAAAATTTCTTAGTTAGAGTAATATCCAAAACTCCCAAATTTGAACATATATCCCCAGCTAAACAATCCATATATTGGCTTCCTATCAAACACCGAATTAATTGTAAAATCTGTCTACCAGTAGTTGTTTATCAGTGTGCAGCCCCAGGCTCTAGAATTCATTAACAGCATCACTTCGCATTACCAACACTAGCATCGTTCAGGTCCTGTCTTAAAACATTCCTCTTTCACTTGGCTTATCCCCTTAGATTGCCCCCCACTGTTCTGACTAATCTTTCCAGCTTGACCTGGATCTTATTCATTTTGGATTTGGTGTGTCATCGGCTGATGTGCTGGGCATCCTGACAGTGGCGCCGGTAATTGTGGTCGGTCGATATCCGCATGTAAACAGGAAGTAGAAATCCGCACTCTAACCGAACAAACCGAAGTACGAGTGTATCAGTCTGCGCATCGTAGTACATATCATAGATTTTCTGTTTGCCAAACTGTGAAAAAACATCTTAAATTCTCGTTATCTTATACCGTGAAAATATTAGCGCTATATGAAGTGGGTTAGCATAATACGCCTCTCAAGAGATCTCTATGGAGATCTTGAGAGGCGTATTATGGCCTCTATCTCTATGGAGCAATCATCGTTGGAACTTCTTTCAGTACGAGCGGACTACTTTCGGATTACTTTCTCTTTACATGCGGGTATCGACCATCCACAATTACCGTGGCGTCATAGAAGTTTATTGATTGATTGATTGATTGATGCAAGACGAATTACCTTCTGTTAGGTTGTTCATCTTTACAGTAATCTTGAAAAAATATTGATGTCTTGAATACGCCAATCACACGAGTGCACAGAAAGTATAACAGGACGTTCTATGGAAGTCTTACAATAACTTTCGATTTTTAAACGTGAAATAACGAAAGTGAAACTAATTCATTTTCTTTTCATTTTACGAGTCATTCGGAATCTTGAGTTTTATCATTCCCTGACATTTAGAAATAGTTTTCAAGTTCAAAATTTGCTGCAAAAGTTCTAAAATCTATCAGCCACTTGTAACTTACGGTTCATTTTCGACAGTCAGGCGATAATACAGTTATTATTAGGAAATTTTTCATAAATTGACGCGCATGCGTCAAGAACGCCAAGGCCATAAACAAAGTAGCTTGGAGGAATAATACCCAGGAGAGAGCCAGGCTTGCTTAACGGCTGAAGCCAGCTATGGGCGTGTGGATGCAGCCTATCCGCCATATGTATTCACGCAAAACATAGGAAAAGGCCCAGATTGCGCCTTTAAAAAAATCCCAGATTTGAAATAGCTGCACACGATGGCATGATTACAGCAAACTTTCAATGATTATTTTATTCAATTATTTCATTATAAATTAAATGAAAGTTTTGAAACGTATTCGATTCAAATGCTATCACCCTTGGATGTCGCCTATCGCAAACGCAATGTTGCGCGTTAACAAATATGGCGTCCATAGCTGGCTTCAACATACAAGGCAACTATAATCCATCTTAGGCCTAAACAAGTTAAACGGTATCCATGCCAAGTGTTCCAGAATTTTCAAGATTTCTGCAGAGTAAACATTTCTTGACACACACCCAATGCAAACTGGCGTCACTTTCTGATATCACAGACTCTGTCTTGTGATATTAAAGTTCTATGGGCGCAATGCGACATGTTTGCCTATGGCGGCAAATACTCTGGCGCGGCACTGCTTAGGAGGCATTATTGCATGTTCAGACGCTCGTACGATATGGTTGATCTGCGATGATTCTTAATTAGCTTCAGCTTGCTGATTGCTGAATAACCGTTCACCTGCAGTGTTTATTCTAGGCCTTCTTAGGGGGGAATTCCCCCCAAAGTTTGAACCCCCCCCCCTCAAAATTTGTTTAGATGTTGGCTGGGGAATGGAAATCCCCCCCAAACGTGTGGAAACTCAAACCTTGTCCTCCCCAAACATTTCAAAATCCTCCCCCCCCCCAATGTCAAGGGGGCTAGAATAAACACTGGTTCACCTGAGCAGCTCGTCACCACGAGGCTGAGGAAAATGCGCAGTGCGATCTCTGTGTTCGCAAACGTATAGGCCTATATTCGACCATTAGACTGTCGGAACCTACCGATAATTATAATGCCTAATCTGATATCCAGTTGTAATAGGCCTATAGCAAGTTACTTTCAAGTGCATTCACTAGTAGCTGATACAATTAGTGCTGTGAACAGGGTGTTTTTAAACATGTAAACTACCGTGGCCGCGTCCCCCAGTGGCCCCACAGTAATAATGGCGGTCCGCCTTTCATAAAAATGCCCCCTAGAGGTTATTCCTAGTGTTTCTCTATTGGGCTAACAATGTTTAGCATAGGCCTATATTTTTGCTTTTGTAATCATGGGCGTAAAACACGGGGGACGGTCCCCCGAATAATTAGTTGCCGGGGGACAGAGTATCAATTATCCTCCCAATGTTTTGGGCTATATGGTAAAATTTTCTATCCGATCCCATGATATTATGACGTTGATGCCAGAATTACGCCAAATCCGCATTCTTTTATTACGGATTACCTTTTTTATTTATTTATTGCTTGTCAGGGTATTTGGAGAGGGAAAATATAAAAATATCAGGATGACCTTTTTGCTTGTCAAGACGTATTTCATGGGCGATTTTAAATCCCCATCATACCGTGATCTTAACCTTGAAATCCAAACAACGCTCACTGTAAGAAAATCAACCCAATGCAATAAAGGGCTTATGATGTGCTGTTAGTTTAGCGTCATAACAATAATAATGATAATGAACTTTAGTTCGGATGGATTCAGCTTAATGCATTTAATCAGGCGAAATCAACGGAGCTGACCTACATTCAATTCAGATTCTTAACAAGTGATCGTTGGTCTCCTGTTTATCGAGCAAACTGTCAAAGTGCCAGTTATCTCGTGTTGCTTTTTCGTGCTCTTTCTTGAACCGAAATTGCGACCGACGATTAGGCCGAATGGAAGCAGTAAAACACGGAGCGAGGCAGTCATCAAAGTCATCGCCGGCTCCTCGTTCGTCTTCGTTCAATCGGCGCAATTGCAGGCGCTATATGAAGACACGATCGACGCGCATGCGATTCTCGAACGATTTACGAGATTACAATATCTAATGGTAGGAAAGCAGTAGATCTCCAATTTCGATTCATTTTTCTAACGAAAATGGAGGGACGAAGTTCATCTGAGCAGTTCGTCACCACGAGGTGACAGAAGAACAAGAGCTTTTATTTTATTTTATTTGATCCAACTACTCGTAGTAGACCTAACTATAGATTTCCATAATAATTATTATTGAATGAAGCGTGGCGCGTTAAACGACCGAACGTAGCGCGGTTTAACCCCTTAACCGTGTATTTAACTGTAACTCAATGTAAAATGGACGGATATATCCGGGATCCCCAGTTAAGGGGTTAATTGATTCTGATTTCGTTGCTGACGCGTCTGGATATGGGCATGTCTTCCTGAATTTAAGTGCTAAGCCAAGACATCACTGTACTAAACTCAGAAAATTTGTGGATATCCGCGCAAAAAACAAGCATCTTTGTTGCTCATCTTTGCACTTTTTAAAAAGTCGTTTTGGTGAAAACGATTTTAAAGATAGCAATATTTCAACATGTGGCTGACTTATTTTTTTTACAAAAAGGTAAAAATGACGCGACTTGTTTCGGATCAAATAAACCAATAAACCTCACTTTATAATCAATAATAGACGTCTATGAATTGTTTCTAATGATGTCGAATCCTTTACGAAGAAGCACCACCAGAAGTTTTCCCACTGAGCTAAGCTGTTCTTACAGGTAATAATTTCTGTTTTGGAAAAGAGAAACGTTCGCGGATGCTAGATGATATGTTTAAAGACATGTGTTGCGACGCCGTACATCTGTGGCTTTGAATCGTACTCCGTCATGCGAACGAAATTTCCACAGAGGCTCCATATTGTAAATCCTGATTTGCATCGACCGGTCGTTGTCATCTGCGTATGTTTTGTTTGTTTTAATGCAGCTGTATAACGATTTTCATGTCCACGGTGCAAATGTCGCAATAAGTGGCGACTGTGGCATAGCCGTGGTTCTTAAATAGGGGAACAATCACTTATATATACAGGCGTACTTGGGCTTATCCGAGTAAGGGCTTTAGGGGAAGCCCGAAGCTCTTGTATACGTTTTTGTGGCTGCCACTGGCTGGGTGGGCTAGAGGACATAATTACAAACAAGCGAAACGTCGAATGACGGCCAACCATTTCATCTTTTCGACAAGATGGTGCCCTAGCACATCGTTTGCCTTTCTAACTGCGAATGTACCTGGTTCTATTGAGCCAGAGAACTGGCCACCGAACAGCCCTCATCTGAATCCTGTCGACCAGTTTTCACACAGGCTACACAGCTCTCAAACCACTTTAGTTCATATTATTATTATTATTATTATTATTATTATTATTATTAGTAGTAGTAGTAGTAGTAGTAGTAGTAGTAGTAGTAGTAGTAGTAGTAGTAGTAGTAGTAGTAGTAGTAGTAGTAGTAGTAGTAGTAGTTTACAAACAGGTCGGTCGAGAGGGGTCAGAGGGCAAATGCCCAGAAGCCTAGCGATTTGTAGGGGGCCCTAACGGGTCCGCAATAAATATACTGCATGTCACGCAATATGCCTAATTATTTATTGTCACTGACGCTTTTGGCGGCGCTGGGGTGGGGGGAGGACCCGTTGCACTGCGTGTACTTTAGTAGCCAATTAACGTCTTGAATAATTTAACGTCTTCTCGAAAAGTCTGACAAGCAAAAAAGGTCATCGCCATTTTCCCACACTTGTCACCGCATATGTTTTTAAAATTTTGAGGAGTTTTGGGGCCCGTGAATGCTCTGCTCGGAATTTCTCTCGACGGGTCTTTTTATAATTCGACTTATGGAGAAGCTTGTCTAATGACGACTGATTTGTGAACTGCCATGGATCATCTAAGGCATACACCATTGACATCTTCTGTTAGAATACATTCATTAGAAATGAAAGCAAAATATCACCGCATATTTCAGGTTTTACATGTACGTAGGGGCTTCTATCCCCCCCTTGAAGCCGGGCTCAATCCCCCCCAAAATACAAATCCCCCCCAATTACAAATTCCCCTTGCTAATTTGCTCCCTTGTAGACTTAGTATTATTTTCAGCTTTTATCCTTTGTATTAGGCATAGCTATCATGTACCATTGATTACGTCCAGTAGCGTCATTTAATTCACGCTTTTCTTGGGGGCGAGATAATTTTTTTCGCAAATTTTTTGCAAGTTTTAGCAAGTTTTTGCAAATCTTATGCATTTTTGCAAATTTGTTGCAAAATTTTGGCAAATTTTGGTCAATTTTGGTAAATTTTAGGGCCAATGTTGGCAAATTTGCAATTTTAAAAAAATATTTTGGCAATTGTTTGCAATTTTTTGCGCATTATTACATTATAATTTTTTCCCATTTCCTTGGGGCCCACGCCCCCTGCCCCCAAATGACGCCACTGCTTACGTCACGATCGGTGTTATTTTGAATCAATATCAGTGTCGGTTCAGTTCAGATAAGTAGCATCATTTAGCTTATTAATAGTTTATATAATGGCGTTGAAAGCAAAATATTTCCCCCTCATTTTTTCCGGGCGCACACTGCGCCCGCCTTAAATAGGGATAGAAGCCCCTGCATGTACGCAGTGCTTTTTTCTATAAAAAGGGTGCCGGAACTTCATGTATGATTAAATTCATACGAAATCATAAAAATGAAACTTAAATTAGCCAAACGAACACTAAAGTTTATTAGATATTGAATTTCAAACACAAACTTAGAAGCCTATAGGCTATAGAAGATATGCTATGAACTCAATATTAAAAATAAAATCCAATTCAATGCTTGCAGTTAGAATGATCATGCATGGAGTGAACGGAAATTTTCTTTCGTAGTGACGTCTGCTGTTTTTTCTGTCTCCGCCATAAGAACCGACTTCGATATCATTCCATTCCTTAGATGCTTTCATGTCCATCTCTGCATTTGTACCAAGTGTTCCTACTTTTTGACAGACTGTGCGACCAAGCTTTTTTCATCGAATGCAGTGCCACTCATTTTTTTTAAAACAGAAATCTCGTTTTTGCTCTAGACTCCAGCATCTTGGTCAGTCGCTGTCCAAGCTCTCCCCTGCACAAGTAACTTCTGATGCCGTCGGTTTTATTTCCTCTGTGTTCTTTTTAACTTTTTCGTTTCCCGGAGTATTCGCTGAAAAAGCTGGATAATTTTTTTCATTTTGAAACTGCGTCGTCCATTTAGAATAATTAATTTTATTGAAAAAGCTCACAAAACATGTAGGCCTACTAACGTAGTTTGATATGCCATCGACAAGCGGAAACATAAACCATAGATATTTTCATAATATAATTCAATGAATTTCAATTAATGATATACTTTTATGGTACGAAGTTGCGGTTTGGTGACATTTAATCACGCGACACTTAATCACGCGACACTTAATCACCGACACTTAATCACGTGGACACTTAATCACGCGACACTTAATCACGTGGACACTTGATCACGCGACACTTAATCACGCGACAGTTATCACCCGACACTTAATCACGCGACAGTTAATCACGCGACAGTTAATCATGCGACAGTTAATCATGTGAAAGTTAATCACATGAACATAGAATATGTAGACATATGTAGAAGATTTGGTCACTCCCGTCAGTTACAGTAACATGGTACTCTCAACTTCCATTTAGTTGGATTATACTGTTATTATTTGAATATGGCCGACGGTTAGTTTGTTTATATGACATTAGGCTATGTATATCTTCCCGACCAACCTTTAGTTACTTTGCAAAGGACGGCGCCCAGCTGCTTTAATCCGTTGAGTCTTTTACTGACCGCAGTATCTTTAGCACGCTGGGGGCGTCAATTGACTTCCTTATTTTGGCACTGCAGAGCGGTGAGGGCATCAAATAACGTCCTCTGTTCAATGTATCTGAAGCCAGAGAGGTCGCATATATAACGGCCGCGCCTGGCAAAGAACCTGCAGCGCAGTCAACGTGTTAAACAAAGATAGGGGGGTGTTCTCACTCCATCCTTAAATGTTAACCTCTTCAATGGAGATGTACAGTATGTCTCAACTGACCGCAAAACAACAAAACTACGCGAAAATATCGAGAACTTATTTAAATATATCTGTAAAATTAGAAAATGTCGCTTAGAAGGTTAGGGCCTACATGCCGAGGTGATTAACTGTCGCATGATTAACTGTCGCGTGATTAAGTGTCGGTGATTAACTGTCGCGTGATTAACTGACGCGTGATTAAGTGTCAGTGATTAAATGTCGCGTGATTAAGTGTCCACGTGATTAAGTGTCGCGTGATTAAGTGTCGCGTGATTAAGTGTCAGTGATTAAATGTCGCGTGATTAAGTGTCCACGTGATTAAGTGTCGCGTGATTAAGTGTCGCGTGATTAAGTGTCCGCGTGATTAAGTGTCGGTGATTAAGTGTCGCGTGATTAAGTGTCCGCGTGATTAAGTGTCGGTGATTAAGTGTCGCGTGATTAAATGTCGGTACACCGAAGTTTCGACAATTCTAAATTTTGAATCTTCTTCTTGTTTAGGGGCCCTGTTTTACAACGTTGGCGATCATGGACTTCCACTCCTTCCTGTCGTATGTCACTTGTAGTAGTTCTACTTCTGATATATTGTCTTTCGCGTCGCTTAGCAGGTTTTCAATGAACGTCAATCTTTGTCTCCCTCTTGCTCCTTTCCCCATCACTTTACCTGTTGTGGCTAAGTTTTCCAGGCCCTCTTTTCTCATTATATGTTCGAAGGCCCTCTTTTCTCATTATATGTTCGAAGAATTCTAATTGTCTTTTCTTTATAGTCTTTAACAATTTCCTTCTTGAATTTGCCTTTTCCAAAATTTCTTGGTTTGATATTTTCTCTGTCCAAGAAACCTTCATCATTCTCCTTAAAAACCACATTTCCACTGCCTCTAATTTTTTCTTCATCTGTTTGGAAATTGGCCACGTTTCTGCGCCGTATAGCAATACCGACCATGGAAATTTTGAATATGATAAATAGTAACGTGGATTATAGCACATCGATATATAACAGATCATATAGTCAGTTACAACTGGAAAAGCTATAAAAATAAATTCATTAATTTAAGTTAAAGGTTGATAAAATTCTGGAGAAAAGGGTTCCGGAACGCCATTCCGACGCGTTCCGGCAGAAAAAGCGCTGCATGTAAGAAAAGTGTGACGTGTCTTTACCCCTCCCCTGCCACTGCCACAAACTGGTACACCTTCTTAGACCCCTCCATCGAGCGTTACGTACTTTATGGACTGTCCCTATACTAATGCTAAATAACGTCATTTTTAATTAAATAACGTAACGTAATTTTTGCGTATACCTGTTTATTTGCATTTTCTAGGGTTTTGCTTTAATAATGTGAATAAATTGTATGTCCTTCATATTCTTTAGTAAGTAAGTAAGCTTAAGTATAATGTTGTTTTCTTTGTAAGTCGTAAATTAAGAAAGTTGTAGAGCTTCAAAATAGATCGAGCTTTATTGATACGCCCTGTAATTACACTGTATAGTGAATTCTTTGCCATGTAAAGTCCATAGCTAAATATCTACACCACACTAACTTTTAATGATTATGATCAAAACAACGACAGTTACAGTGAATCTGGTGAAAGTGTTAAGCAAGAAAAGACTGTGAAGTTAGCGAAGGGATCGTTGCCATGTTGCAGTCTAGCGAAAGTGTCGCAATTGACATGTATGCTATGATTTGCCAACTGTTTGCTGTTCTTTTCATTCAATCAGATTTTTCCGCATTGTTCCGACATGATCCGTATAGTCCGGCAAAATGTCCTGCATTCACTCGAAGTAGTCCTGGAAACCCACTACTCTCTGCCTGTATTTCTCGTGGCTAGTTACCTGAACTTGCCTCCCTAATAACTCTGCTCTACGTTAAATCGTACTGTCACAACTCTAACACTGGTTGAACCCCCCGCCTCACAGACGTTTTTAACTTTATCAGGGTCTCTTTGAGAAATCTCTGTATACCTCAGCCTCACGACGTTTTTGGAGACCAATTTATATCCATAAATTAAAAATTCTGTTTGACTCTATCTCGCTTCCTCATATATAAATAGGCTAAGACTATGAGAAGTATATTAACGATATCGAAACAGTAAGACATTCAATTTTAACGAAGACGACGACTCGAGATAACCCGTCTAATTCTCCGCTCAGAGTTCGTTGTTTCCTTCGCCGTGTCTGTTCCGAACGTTCATCGACTCGTTCTAGCAACAGCAGCAGCAGCAGCAGCAGCAGCAGCAGCAGTAACAACAACAACAACAGCAGCAGCAGAGGGGTTGGACCAGCAGCCAACGGTAGTGTGAAATTCAGTACCCCGCCACTCCGTGACTGCTTGCTTAGAAACCGACGAATGCAGAAAACGCCTTTGGCTCTGGAGAGGGAAGAGAATTTTGAAACAATTTTTCCAAATGAACAGAAGACAAAGAACTGAAAACGTGGCTAATTGTGTAACGGAAAGCAGCAAAATAGCAATTATAGGCAACTTAATTTGAACAGATCTACTGCAGTTATTCAAAACGATCATAGATATCCATTCTCTTGATCTCTGTCTGTCTGTCTATCTGTCTGTCTGTCTGCATGTGTATGTCTGTCTGTCACTCTTTCTCTTTCTCTCTTTCCACCTCTTTCTCGATTCTGACATTTTGAGCAGAAGCCGACTTTGAAACGCGGAATACGATTCTCTGACGGTGTATTCAGACTTGGGTAACCTTGTACATGACTGCGAGAGAAATAATTGATCCTGTACTAAATTTCCTTCAAATATATAAGCATGTTCGTGCGAGCTGTCCAAAGCTTCGATAGCGCCATAAACAAAGCGAAGGCCAAAGCAAAAGACGCTGCGGGCGGACGGACAGCACCGACAGCTCAACGATCGGTTCAGGTCACAGACTCACAGGTGGTACGAAGGAGTTTCACGTCGCGCCCTAATCCATGGAACCCGTCGAAAACTAACATCATTGTTAGCTTTTATCTGTGTTTTATACAGGCCTGTTAGGAGAGAAGATTCCTCCACCCCAAAACCTCAAATCCCCCCCCCACAAAAAAATCGCAGTACTAAAAATTTTAGTTTTGAACTGCGCCTCTTCCCCTCCAGCCAAGTCAATTCCCCCCAAGGCCTGGAGTCTGGATAAAACACAGACTGTTACCGAGGGCATAGCTAAGGAAGGTCCTCCATAGGCCTACTGGCGATTCGTTTAGGGTGGACAAAACAATTTTTGAGATAGTTTTTCGATCATCGATGTATGTAGAACAGTGGCGTAGCCAGCTTATGCAAAGTGGGGTTGTTAACTGGAGGCACTATGAAACTGTACGCTGAAGCCGCGGCCGACCCCACCCACTACCCCTCCTTCAACCAAAAGGCAACGGATTTACATAAATTGTGTAGGTCATATTTTTTAAATGGGGTTGTTTGAACAACCACAAACAACCCCGCGGCTACGCTACTGATGTAGAAGAATGCTATTCGTTGGATAGCTAAAATAACTAACGAAGAAATATCTAGAAGAATGGAGAACGGGAAACAGAAAGAACCCGACGAAAGAGATTGCTAAGAGGAAAACGCCTTTTGCTGGACATATAATGAAAGGGTCGTGCACAGAACATGCACGCGCTCAATGTCTTGGAAGGGAAAATAGGAAGGAAAAGGAACAAAAGGACGACCTCGATGAACGGTGACCCGTCAAATGCGCGACATTTGCGCGCCGACATTTGCGCGCCGACATTTGCGCGACGACACTTGCGCGATATTAGTTGATATAATTGGGGTTAGGGTTAGGGTTAGAGTTAGGGTTTGATTTTGGGTTATGATTAAGACTATAGTTACTGAAGCATGGATAACTTTTAGTTTATAGCGCAATTCGTGCTTTCTCGAAATACGCGCTAATGTCGTCGCGCAAATGTCGGCGCGCAAATGTCGGTCGCGCAAATGTCGGTGAACCCGAAGAACGTGATTGGAGGACATAAAAAAACTGGACTGGCATCAAAAATTATGGGGAAATTAAAACAAGGGCTGAAAACCCGAGACAAATGGCGACAAATGGTGAATGCCAACCTTCGACTCGAGGATGGCACACCATGACGCTGATTTCAATTTTAATCATTTGAGAGAGAAAACGAATATCGCAGGAGACTGACAAACGGGTATTCTCTTATGCGAAAATAACAACAAATGACCAAAAACAGAATGCAACCAGAGGAAAGTAAAGTTGCCAAATTGACTAAACCGATGCGGATAACAAATAGCCTGGCTGCGCCACTGGGCAATAGACAGTTGACCTCTTGCAATGCTGTTCAGCGTTTTATGTGAAAGTGCGATCAATAACGCTCAATCTACGATAGCAACGAATTAATTTTTCACGAACTCAGTGGTTCTAATAACCGTTTCCAGTTCATCGTCGTTATTTTACACCAATCACCGTTGTCACGCTACAGTACTGGCCAAATTATTATGGATTTGGTTTCCAACGGTTGATTTCTTAGTTATATCGGTAAAAGGCTAAAATAAAGTGACGCTATGGCAAAAGTGCAACTTTAGTGAATAGCGTAATGTGTCTGCGGCCAAAGTAAGTCGGACTTGAGCTGATTCAGTACTTTGTCCATCCGCCACATGCCTTAGGGACAGCAGCTACCTGATCCGGCATCTGCAATATCGATGACCTGGCATGACCCTTCAGCTGCTGGTCATGGAACCATACGTGAAGAAGCCACTCAGTGAGTTGGCGCTTGTTTGTAGAGACTGCTTCTTTGTTCTTCTTGTCTTCAAGCATCTTTTAAACATTTTCAATTGGGTTCATGTCAGCTCTGTTCGCCGGCCAGTCAAGCAACCGTAATCCCTGCCTCCTGACGAATTCCTTCACTTTTCTGGCAGTGTGGCGTGGTTCATTGTCCTGATGGAAGGTCACGTCTGCATTTCTAGTGCTAAACCATGCACGTATCTGATGAGATAAGAATAAAGTAGTGTGCAGTACCTTCGACCAGTCAGCTGCAGTCCAAGACAAATGCTCTTTAACCCACTGCAGCCTCTTCTTCGTCATCGATGTCTTCAGCAGAGGCTTCTTTAGAGGGTGCCATGATCGAACAACCAGATGACTTGATCGACCAGCATCGAACAAACGTCTACGCACCGTTCTACTACTGCTTGTAGCTGTCCCACTCACAACTCACGACTCCCAACTGTCTAGCGGTTGTCCTGCGGTTGGACAGACACAAACTGACCAGTTTCCTGTCGTTTCTTGCACCCGATAGACGTCGTCTGCCACATCTTCCTTCGCCTCTGAGACAATGTTAGGCCAAACATCACACTTTTTGCAATAACACTCACAACTTGGGGTGAAACCTTCATTTTCTCAGCAATATCTGGCTGTGTCAAAGATGTCTCCTCCAGAAGAACACGAATCTGGCCCTTCTTCCTCGGGCTAAGATCAGACTTCTTTCCCATCACATGGCTATGATATGTCGCCGAATAAATTACTGCATAGTATCGGTTAAATATGCAAAAGGCCCACTAATTGCAAATTGACTTATAAAATTCACTTAGAAGTGAAACTATGGTGCGTGAAGATCAGCGAAATATCTTCACAAAATAGGCATTTTATTCAGAATTACTGTCGACAAAAACAAAGCAGTTATCTATAGCAAATGATATATAATATAATAATTTTATATAAATTTATATTCAATTTTATAGCATTAGAACAGCAAAGTGCCATTCAAGAAAGATGATCACCACCAGGAGAAATAAACAGACTAGCAGCTATTAGCATCAAATTAGTGATGAAAAGGGCAAAATCCATAATAATTTGGCCAGTACTGTATACTCCCGATGAGAACATAGATTTCACGATTGCGACTGCAGAATCGCTCGAGTGGTAAGACAGACGTCGAGTCTGTTGGCATCAGTGCGACTGACAGAGACGGATCTGTCTGCCACAGGAACGCCGTGGTGCTTTTTCTAAAGCAAGCTAAAAGACACAGGAAAGACACCTCTTATAACTAACTCTACTACATGCCGTTTTAGCCGCTTCGTGACTTTTAAAAAGGCGACGCTGTAAATTCCTTTACTTGCTGGAAAGGAAAGGCATACTTTGTAATTGGTGAAATTCTCTCTCTCTCTCTCTCTCTCTCTCTCTCTCTCTCTCTCTCTCTCTCTCTCTCTCTCTATCTATCTATCTATCTATCTATCTATCTATCTATCTATCTCTGTCTCTCTCTGTCTCTGTCTATGTCTATGTCTCTGTTTGTCTGTCTGTCTGTCTCTCTATCTTTCTCTCTCTCTCTCGTCTGTCAACCAAGCGAGATTTCAATCAACGCGTTTAATAAAGGAAAGGTCGACTTGAACATTAATCAGTTATTCAGTGTTCATATCGTTACAATTTCGTTGTTATTACAAGCATTTGGTATTGCAGACAGCCAGTTGTCTAAATGGAACATGCTTAGCCAGTGTGTTTGGACACATTGTACCTCCAGAAAATTCGAGTCGTAGGTACGGTAAATGCTCTGAAAGCAGTCTCAAATAAAAGCTTTTATACGTGAAGATGTCACGCTTATAGATGTGTCATTCATCGCTGTCTCTCTCATCAGTTTCATACTAATTATAAAACTCACTGATTAATATTATGTCATGAAAATTGAAATTTCTTAACTTCTTTTGTTAGTTCGTCTGCTGTCACTTGCAAAGTAGTTTGAAAGGCAATATTTAGAAAAAACATACGAAATTTTGGAGCAAACGTGACGAAATTTTAACAAGCACACGTTTGGAAAAATAATGATTTGCTTCGTGGAGCAGAAAATCTGCAGGCAAGCGTTAATTCCAACATGCAGTGGGCGTGAGACGCATTGGGGAGTGGGGAGAGAAATTTATTTTTAGAAAAGGGGAGGGCACGTTTTTCTAAACTGGAACAAACACAAGCTCTTTTGGGCGACGGAGGCAGCTTGGCCTTTAGCAGCTGGCGTATACTGTGTCGTTCCAGCCTGTCTTCAGCGCCGCAGCAGTTGTTCTGCAGCCGTGCCGTTCAGTTATCGCGGCCGGCCGCGGTCCAGCTTCGTTAATAGCGTAACATTGGCTCGCGGAATTAAAAGACTGCCGTGGCTTCTGCTTGAGTGGACTCAATCGACGCCGTTTCTGTTCAATTCGATTACAGAAATGTTTCGACCGAATCGCAGCAGAACCCAGAAACAGAGTCAACGAGATAACAACCTTCTGTAGACACGCCGGAGCAACGGAAGTTGAGACATGAACATTGACAACGAAGATATCTTCTGGTACACGGACATAGTTTCAGACCGAAGGACGTTGTTACCATTGGCCAGCCTTTTTATTCCTCTTTTCCCACGTCATCAAAACAAAAAAATAACTGACAAACTACGAAACAGGAAAAAATTGAAGACATCACTTCGATTATTCTCTAGGTAAGTCGCATAAACTCAGCTATTCATATTCCATATTCATTTCTGCAGTTACATCGAGCAAAAGTGGCGTCCTGCGAAAGTGCTCTGTCACTTTTTTTGCTTCGTCAAAATGTCTCTGGCTGTCTCTCTGATCTAAGTGGCATGAGAAAGTTTGTACTGTACTGCAACTGAGGGTTTAAACGACGTTCACCGATACCTTATACTGTAATAATAATAATAATAATAATAATATAATTATGGGCGACGATAATGGCAATAGCAGTAGCCTAGCATGTGCCATATGCCTGCTTCCCTTTGCAACAGCGGCTCAACGTTTATGCTGAACATTGGGTTCCTATTTGCAATGCGTCATGGCCATTGCCGTTGCTCTTGCTCAATCACACAATAATTGTGTCAAAATTTCCATTTCAGTTTTTTCCGCCTCCGATATGCCATTCGCCGTTTATTATATAGGCGCTGTATGAACTTCTGCGCTTCTTGAAATTTTGCAACTTTTGCGCTTCTTGAAAGCGTTTAAACAATTTTGCAACTTTTGGAAGTTCTACCCATTAGCATATAGTATATGTATAATTTTCAGTAAGAATTTTCAGTCTAAGTAAGTAATGTGTCAACCAGGGTCAGTGGCGGTTCCAGGAATTCTTGGTTGGAGATGAAAAAATGTATAGAAAATGTGGGGATGCAGGTGGAACCGCCATGTTTGTCGGTGCTAGGTTTTTCATATAAACTTAGATGGGAGGTGGAAAGTGGAACCGCCACTGTTTGAACCAGGTGAGATAACTAGATTTTTCAAGATGGGGCCTCGTCTACAGCTGAACAATACAAGCTCACTATTAGACAAAAGAGGCCCAAAAAGATCGATTAGACATTATTTCAGTGATGAAAGGAATGAGATTTTATTTTAAAAAGACATGACTAGTTTTTGGAAATTTTGGAACAGTAAATTTGGAAGGAAGAGGTAAAAGAAACTGTCCAGATTGCGAAGGGAAGATGCACTGAGCCGGACATTGCCAATGCATTTGCTGACTTCTTCTATTCTGCCTCCACATCCAACAATGCTGTGTGACATTGTGAACTCAAATCTAAATTTGAGGAGTGTTTTGCATCCCACGGGACTCATGATGGGAAAACTTGTGAGAAAGTTGTCAGTTGGTTTATAATTTGAAGTAATTATTGCTATTAGTAAATTGAGATCAGACAAAACATCAGGGCTTGACGATTTCACAGTAGAGCATATCCTGAATGCATGTTCTTCTGTGTGTTGTATGTTGCGCCTCTGAGTAGAAATATAAGAGGCGCTATACAAATGTTACATTACATAACAGATCCTTTCAAGTTGACCGTTAATTATGCAGTCTGTCGAGAGTGTGGTAGTTAATGTCATTATCTTTTGAATCGGATGAATGTGAAACAGAGCTCTTCTTTAAGCAACAATTTCGGCAGCGAAGTTACTTCGATAATATTTCCATAAACAAAATCTTCTATTTAACGCCCTTGTAAGCCCAAAGACATTTAAATTTAAATCTTTTAAATTGGAAACGCGAAAATAATAATGAGCATTTCTGCCAATCGGAAAACTCTTTATATGTCAACGGAGCCAGACATCTTTTCAGATTTATTTTCTATTACCAGGCAGAGCATTAATGCACGAGAACATGACAGAAATGCATCAATGGAAGAAATGTCTCCATTTATTACCTGTACGTGTTTGAGAGAACACAATGCTTCATATTTGACACGCCACAGTCGAGGCGCTTTTCTCTGGGCAATACAAAGACTCACGATGTTTGAATAGCTAGCCGATCGGCTTATCCCACATCAAAGCCCAACTTAGGCATGCACAATAAATAACAACAACCCCCCGCTTTTTCCTTCTGTCTAAACCACGGCAAGTGACAAAACATTTAACCTGAATCGACTGTATTTATGAGTTATGTTCAAACTGACATCAAGTGAAGCAGCACTAACACATTTCAAATGTTACAGTACTTGATCTTCAAAGCAAACATGGGGCTTGATCTTCCGCCTGACTCGATCAATAGCTCTTGGACTTTTTGAATTATTCAATTTAGTTATGATTTTTCTCGAAAAATTCCGCAATAGATGTTTGGCTTTAAAATGTCATATCTTTATCTACGTGTTATATTTGTTTATCTACATGTTACATCTACAATATTATATTTTTATGTCAGCCGTCGCTTGTTCGGTCTTCAGATCGCACGTGTTCAGTGAACAAAGTAGCTGTTAAACGTTCAGATGATGACAAACGCCAAGTAAAAACGATGTTGGGACAGCGATTACTGTGTGTCTGGAAACAGGTATTTTCATTTCTTCCATAACGATAACGACAATGACGTTATATTGAGATTATTATACAGAAAGCTGAAAAAAATTGATTACTTAATATCGTTGGAAAACTTATCTGTTTACAGGGATATCTGTACACCCCCTAACACCTCCCAACCCCTCAACCCCATTTGAGACCTCCAACCTCCAACACCCCCAATTTCAGCTATGGAATGAGACCTTTAATTCTTGCTTGTCAGACTTTTTGGCAGGGTACCCCCAGAATTTGACACATCTGCAGAATGAGGGATGAAAGACTAATAAAGACAGTGATGATGGGAAGATCAGATGGTATGAGAAAAAGAGGAAGACCAAAGAGAAGATGGATCGATGATATTCTTGAATGGACTGGACTTAACACCCAAATGCGATACGCATGGCCAAAGAAAGGAAAGGGCCATGGACGAGCACTTCTACACCGTTGGCTCCGACGGTCCTTATGGACTATGGAGTGATGATGATGATGATGATGATGATGATGATGATGATGACCCCCAGAATTTACCGACACCCCCGAAATTGATAATCCTAGAAATGTTTATCTGCAAAATCTTCTGTCTTGGATGTGCAATCAATAAATTTATCCGCAAATCATCGAAAAGGATTTCTTTGCGCTTGAACCTCGTGTCTTCTCAAGAAATTCAATGACATGAGTCTCGCTTAATTTGATAATAACTTAGCCGTCACTCAAAGTCAATCCTTCTAAGCTTCGGTATCACTTTCGATGAAACCACGTCATGCAATGACCGTATTATAGTAACATTGTAGACAAGACTGCTTACTCAATATAAGAGATATTCGACGAATGCGATGCACTAGGTCTAAACCTCCCATTATCGCTCTAGCGACCGCTCTTGTTACTAGTTTGCTTGATAATTGCAATTCTTTATAAAATGATGGTCTAACTAATGTGCAAAACTTGTAGAGTTTAGAACCATATTGCTCGCTCTATCACTAAACTCCGAAATAGGGACACATTAAGAAACCAGCTCTAAAAAATTAAACTGATTGGCTGGGGAATAGAAGCCTTCTGGTTTGTGAGACATTGTAGAATGATCTATCTCAGCGTCTAATATCCATACCAATCATCATAAACATTCAACAACATTCAACATTCATAAACATTCAACAAGACTTAATAATAGGCCTATAATTAATTGTGGCGTTTCAGTTACTGTCAGATTACTACCACTAGTTAATGTATTGAGATTTAGTGTATCACTTTAATTAATTAATGTATGGAGTCGTTATACTGTTTAAATTGATGCTTTGTATCGACGGGAAATGGCGATGCACACAGCGCGGTCGAAAGCTGCAGTAGAGACAGGCGGCGCAGGCCGCGTTTCTTCGCTTGCCGCGGCCTCTCAAGCGGACCGAGGCCGAGGACGGGGGGAGGGGCAGGGGGCAAGCTATGCGCTCGCCGTCGCCTCAAGACGCATGTTTGGCAGACCCAAGTTCATGAAACAGACTGCCTGCTACGTTCAAACAACAGCACTGTCGAGCGCGGCTCGTACTTGGATGGGTGAACATCTCGAGATCGAGTCGTGGTTCCGGCGGCCAACCGAGCCGTGCATCACATAGGCGTCGATAAATTGGCAGCAGCGTCAAGCTGCGAAAATAAAACGCGGATCTAGAGAAAGCAATTGCAAACTATCTAGATTAATGAGTACAGTGTACTATTGACACCGGAGATCAGCGCCGGACCCACCCTACGCTCGTTGAGTTCGGGACCGGCTTTGATTTTTACTACTGCTACTGCTACTGCTGCTACTGCTACTGCTACTACTACTACTACTACTACTACTACTACTACTACTACTACTACTACTACTACTACTACTACTACTACTACTACTACTACTATTATTATTATTATTACTACTACTATTATTATTACTACTACTACTACTACTACTACTACTACTACTACTACTACTACTACTACTACTACTACTACTACTACTACTACTACCACCACCACTACAACCACCACTACAACCACCACTCCTACTACCACCCCCACCATTACTACTACTACTACTACCATTACTACTACCACCACTGCTACTACTACTACTACTACTACTACTACTACAACTACTACTACTACCACTACTACTACTACTACCACCACCACTACTACTACTACTACTACTACTACTACTACTACTACTACTACTACTACTACTACTACTACACTGTACTACTACTATTACTAGCTGATAGACTTGACGGATTAGAGGGATTACGTAATAACTCGGATTTTCATTTAGGGTAAGAATAGATTACTTTTTCATCTCCGCCTCAGACCCTGTCAGCATGGGCGTAAAACACGGGGGGACGGCGGGGGACGGTCCCTCCGAATAATTAGTTGGCGGGGGACAGAGTATCAATTATCCCCCCAATGTTTTGGCCTATATGGTAAAAAATTCTATCCTACCCTATGATGTTGATGCCAGAATTACGCCAAATCCACATTCTCTCATTTCGGATGACCTTTTTTTGCTTGTCAGGGTATTTGGAGAGGGAAAAATATTAAAATATCAGGACGACCTTCTTTTTGGCTTGTCAAGACGTATTTCATGGACGATTTTAAGTCCCCACCATAATATGCAATATCCCCCCCCCCAAAATGGGGGGGGGGATATTTATATTTCTGGGGGGTCAACTTTTTTAAAATTATTCTATCCCCCCCAATGTTGAAGCCAGGTTTACGCCCCTGCCTGTCAGAGAGACTATCTCTTTTGTTGATCATAACAGGTAGACGTAGACGAAGAGAAGCATAAGACCAAAGAGTTGAGACCAGTGTTTATAGACATAAAGCGCTTTAATCTGTTGAGACTGGAACTGTAAACCGTAGAGAGGAAACACGGACAAATTGCAGCGATTGTAGAGTGTTTGGGGCCAGAGAGGAGAGACAGGCGGCAGACTCGTTAGCGTCGATGTCGTCGTCTTCATATATCACCAGGTGGCGCAGACATTCTCTTAACCGCTGTTGCTGCTGCTGCTGCTGCTGCTGCGTCAACCGACCTCCAGGCGAGCAACGTTAAACGCTGTTGATGCGACAGGCGATGTTCTCCAGCAGCGAACGCTGGTGGTGGTGATGATGATGATGATGATGATGACGATGATTCGCTGGACTTCATCTAAATGACGGCGAACATGACAATTCTATCAAATGTAAAATATAACATATATAAAATATAATAATTAAAATTTAATAATAATTATATGTTATTATATATATATATAACTATTAATACATATAATAATATAATATAATATATATTTATTTAATTTTTAAAATGGCACATGCATTAGGCCTATATTAACCCTGATGAATATGAGCTCACTGATATCTTCGAGTATTTGATATGTGATGAAAGTTCATTATTACTGATATTCATATTTATTATTATTTTTAAAATTATTATTATTATTATTATTATTATTATTATCTGTAAAGAAAGTAAAGATACGTGAGTTCATCGTGGCTGCAATGCTTGGTAAAACTTGCACATTTTACGAAAATGTTCGTTTTCTTCTCAACACCAGTTTTTATTTTCCGGCCTCGTTATCTAAACCCAAAATTCTGTTTCCTCTTTTGAGCTGTTTGGGTTTCCCGCAACTCAGTGTGGTCTATGAATTCGGCTGACACTAAAGGCGTCTTAGAAGGGAATAAGACCACAGCATTGTCACTAGGATTATAGGAGACACGTAAGAAAATTAAAACAAAACCTTGATTAACAACTTTTAGGGAAAATCTAGAATAAATGTGTTTATCATGGCTTAGAAAGGCTATTTATAAAATGCAAGAGAAAACAGTAGACACATAAAGCATAAGCATCGTCTTGTTAAACACGCGTCTCTTCATCCACATGAACTCATTAGAGGAAATACAGAAAAATTTTATCCATCGAGGAATTGTGACGCAAAACCAAGCCAACGGTAGCAAGTCGTGATGTCTTCGTGGGGATTTAGGATTGGAGTGCGGGTGCAATTCTCGCGCAAACAAACCCGATTTAGCACTAAAAAGACAGAACAGGAGAGAACGAATAAAGCAAATGACTTGCATTGGCCTTAAGTTTAGGCTGTCTTGCGATAAAGACGGTGGGAGGGGATTGAAAGCAGAATAAAAGACGGGAGCAGAAACACGAGAAAAGAGAGAGAGAGAGAGAGAGAGAGAGAGCGTGAGAGAGGGAGAGAAACTCACACTACAAAGCAAATTGACGACAAATTTCAATTATTGTCGAAGCGTCAACGCAGATTCGAGCGAGTGCCACTAGTAAGGACGCATTCCGTTTAACGTATGCGAGAAAATAGAATATGAGTAGTTAGAGACACGACAGGGAGAGAAACAGACAGACAGACAGAAGGGTGATGAGAGAGAGAAGGGTGATGAGAGAGAGAGAGAGAGAGAGAGAGAGAGAGAGAGAGAGAGAGAGAGAGAGAGAGAGAGAGAGAGAGAGAGAGAGAGAGAGAGAGAGGTGAAATGCGAAACTAATAAAGCAGGAGCTGGAGCCTATACACTAGAGCGATGACCACGCTCAGATAACAGGTAAACGGCTGTAGTGAGAAATGCAAGCAGAGACAGGAAGACACAAGGAGAGCAACAATTGCCGACGAGAAAATGAAGGCGTCCTTCATCTCTGGGCTGAAAATCCCGCTTCCCTTGTAGCCGCTCTCGTCTTCCAAAGGCTTCTTCTTCATTAACGAAACACGACACGCTCTTCAGTCGCCGCCCACTTTCAGTCGTTACATACATAATCTCATCATCTCTCTCTCTCTATTAGTTATTTGTCTGTTTTAACTTGTTACATTTATATATTTTATTACTCAGATATAATGTTTCTTTCTAGTGTTGTAACCATGGCTACCGGTAAAAGAAATAATTATTGATGTGTTAAGCATAGTTGTGACGTTCAAGCGTTTTGAAATTTATTATTGTTTTAACTTTTTGAACTTTATTGATAAGGCTTTAGAGTTCATATAAGTTCAATTCGAATTATCATTGCAAAAGATGGCCTCTGAGTTAAAACGTAGAAGTCACTGCAAGAAGCAGCGTGATTGATTGGCTGGTAAGTAAGTTGCAGCACTCGATAATACAAATTTTGACTTTATACATACAAAACACGCAACAGACTCTCATGTAAGACAGTTGAGAAGATTGCCAAAGTGCATTGTAACTTACAACTGGTGGATAAGATCAAAAACATCTGCTATGCCGATGAATGGTCTTCTGAGACTGAGTCATCTGACGAGGACTAAATTGGAAATTCGAAGTTTTATGAACTTTTCCGAGCTTCATTTTTCTTGAACTTCACTGAACGTTTACGAGTTTTTAAACATTTTTATTCGGACCTCACAACTATGGTTAAACGGAGTATTACTACGAAGGTCGTGAATTTAATGATGATTGTTCGAAGAAGTATTTCTTCATACTGTTCGACACGAAACCGTCGTGTTTAGTTTGCAGAGAGAAATTGCAGCTATATAGGCCTATATCAGTCAAAATATGAGGGCAAACTGCGCAAAGACAAGATTCAAGAATTAAAGGACACCTAAATAAGCAGCAGACTTTCTCACAGACCCAATAAAGAATCAGAAGCAACAATAAGAGCTAGTAACGGAAGTGATTATCAAAAGAAAAAAACCGTTCACAAACGGAGATTTTCTTCAAGACTGTATGATGAGCGTTGTTGTGAAATTGTTTCTAAAGATTAAAAGTTAATATAGGCCTAAGCTTGTCGCGAAATATACTGTTGCTGAACGAATTACAGAGTTACATGCCAATATGCGTCTGTGGTTAGCTGATGAAGCACACAGTTCTACTGCATATTCGTTTGTTGTCGGTGAAAGTACAGACGAAACTGACATTTTCACAGGTGGTGTGTTTATTAGAGGAGTCGACAAGGATCTAAATATATTTAACAGAAGAATTTGCGGCAGCACTGTCTTTGCGTGGAACAACGAAAAGAACAGACGTCAAGCAGCAGATTTGAACAATTTATGTTTAAATTTAGACCAAATTACGGGCGAACAAAAGGACCGACGGCTCACAGGCGATGTGCAGTGGTGCGAATGTTGGTCTTCACAAGATCACGTAATGAAAAAAACGTTCTGAAGAAAGGAATTTATCGAATTTTTATTCACTCTCAGTGCATTATACACCAAGAAGTCCAGTGTGATGTTGGCATGCAGTGCAACTTGATCATGTGATGAAGGTGACTGTGAAGCAGTAAATTATATTCCGCTTTACATGCACCTAATCATCGCCAGTTTAATACATTTCTGGATGAAATCGATGCTGAATATGGCGACGTGCTGTGCTATTTTGAAGCCAATTGGATAAGCAGAGGTACTGTTCTCAAACGATTCTCTGAATTGCGAGAGAAAATTTCAATGTTTATGACTCAAAAAGACAGAAACTCAGCGGATCTTTATGATTCAACATGGACGGTAGATTTAATCATTTGTTGTAGATGTCACGTCATGTGTTGAAAAAGCTGAACGTTAAGCTGCTGCAAGAGATTGAGGCCAGGTGATAACAGATCTGTCCGATCGCAGACGGTGCTTTGAAACGAAACTGTATCATTATTATCACCGTTTTCTCTGCTGTTAATCTATCTAAAGACACGAAAGCGAATGTCACCATGAGCGATGAGCTGCGTGTTCATAAATCAAACGGCTGCATTCAGAATTTCAGTCGCGCGTTTCTCTTCCTTTCACTCACACGAGAGTCTATATGTCCGATCCATTCTTCGATCCATTTAAAGTACGCATTGATCTAGCGCCAGATGAAATGCAGATGGAACTGATCGAATGCAGGCAGAGCAACCAGACACTAAAAACCAAACACAGGCAAGCGTCACTTAACGAATCTTTTAGGACAGTATCTGAATTCAGATTCCTTCACGCCCGCCGAGAGAAATTTCGGGCCCCTGTGCCGAAGGGAAGTCACGGGCACCTAACAAATGTGAACAACTGTTGATGGCCTTTTTTGCTTGTTAATCTTTTTCAGGAAGTTAATACGTCACCGGCCAGGGCCCCTACAGGTCGCCGGGCCCCTGTGTATTTGACCTCTGCCCCCTCTCGACGGCCCTGGATTCCTTTCCAATGTTGCATCCATGCTTAGGCTACAATATCGTCGGCAAGCGTTCTCGGCAATAAAGGCAACGAAATCAAAATTTAAATCAAGACTCACTTCTGATCATTTGGATGCTATTGACTGTGGCATTGTCGCTGCATATTCAGGAAAATATGTCTGCCCCGGTGGCTAATAACCAGTGCTATAGAGTGAACAAAAGTGTAAGCGATGCCAAAAGAAGTGGCGTAGCCAGCTTATGCAAAGCGAAGTTAACTGGAGGCACTATGCAACTGAACACGGAAGCCGCGGACGTCCCCCTCACTACCTCTCCTTCAACCGGTTGCTAAACAGCGTCAGAAGTCTCGTATTATAGTCTTTCTGGGTGACGCGTCAGATCTAATCAATAAAGGTCAGTGACAGTCTGACTAATGGCGTAGTAAGTAAAAATCCATATAACTAAAGTTGCTGCAGGGACTACAGGGCCTACTGTTGTGTAGTTTTCCGGTGAAATATAAATGTTTGTTTAACCAAACAATTGTGCTTTAACAAAACAATTTCGTCATGTGTTTGGCAAATTTATTTGACTTTTGCCATTGCGGCCCACCCTCCGCTGGTTCTCTATTTCATCAAGTGGCCCTCAAAGCAAAAAAGGTTTGACACCAGTGCTATAGAGTGAACAAAAGTGTAAGCGATGTCAAAAGAAGTGGCGTAGCCAGCTTATGCAAAGTGAGGTTGTTAGCTGTGTTGGTCATATTTTAATGGGGTTGTTTGAACAACCCCAAACAACCCTGTGGCTACGCCACTGGCCAAAAGGATAATGCCGTCAAAAATTAAAGTCATGGCTATGGCTGATATTAAACCAGGTAGCATGATATGTACAGCATATGACTTGTAGATTTCAAAGACCCAGGTGCATCTGCATTAGCCAATCGTTAGTCCCTGCGCACAAGTGGATTCTAATTGCGTTGCATTGTTAAGCTAACCATTTATCAAAGATCCATGGATTATGAAATCTGCAAAGTAATCGCTGAAAATCAGATTTAACGCTCATGCAGGGGCGTAGCTGGGGTGTTCGGCACACGGGGACAAAACATACCGATGGTGCCCTGAACCTCTTTTTAAAAAGTTCTCAATCTCAGTAAGACCATGCATGACAAGCAAAAAAGGGTCGCCGTCGTCACACTACTCATTAAAGGCTTGACAAGCAAAAAAGGTCGTCACTGCTATTGATCCTAAGCTGAAAAGAAAAGGGAAAAAAAGAAGGTCGTCACAACTATCCTGGTGTTTCTTGTTCCTTTTTGCTACTCTAAACCCGATTTTGGCGCCCCCCACCTCGGCGCCCGGGAACATATGTACCCCCTCCCGCCCTCTAGCTACGCCTCTGCTTTCATGTCAGACCGCTGCCGGCAACGACTCTCAGTCTCGTTCATTCTCAATTTATATATATAACGCTGGCCCATTGATATGTTCATATTGATCTAAAGCCGATCTAATGCTACAATATAGCGTCTATGCTTGTCTCAGTGACAATAAGCTGGTAATGCGAAGTGATGATGGTGATGAATTCTAGAGCCTGGGCAACGCACTGAGAAACGACTAGCGGCGTCGGAGACTGTTCGAGTGAGTGGGGCAACAAATGAAAGTCCTGTTGAATATCTAGTGAAGCGACTAACAGGTTGCGGAATAAGTCGGTCCTTAAAGTAACCGGGTTCATTGTATAATAGAGTTCTGTAAAGTGAAAGACATAGTTTAAAATTGATTCGCTGATAGATGGGAAACCACTGTAAGGAGCACTGTCTAACAGGGCTCGCTGCATGGTAGTCAAATCCAGTGGCGGCTCCACCGGGGGGGGGGGCAGGGGGGCCCGTGCCCCCTATTGAGTGCCTGCCCCCCAGTGGCTCCCAGTTGGGACCCTATACTTAATGCTACATACATTAAACAACAAATGGTTGGCCCCCATGATTAGAAATTGCCACCCCAACGGCCCCCCACTTGCCAAATCCTAGAGCCGCCACTGGTCAAATCTGGCAGTTTTGGATAGCACTCTTGTGTATGCACTCTGTTGAATCTCTGCAGATTTGATTATGTGATTACAAGAATCAGAGAATTGCAATAGTCTAGGCGACAGATATAGGCTAAATGAGTTTCTTCTTTTTCCAATTTCTATAAATCGCTGATCAAATCGAAACGATGTCCCACTGTGGCTATATGTTTTCCTCAACGGAGACTGAATCGAATAACTCCTGTGTTACAATGTCAACGAGTTTTAAGGCCAGTCGACCAGTCGACCAGTCGTTCGCACTGTTTAAGACGCAGAAACTTTGAATCAGTGATCTGAATCTGGAGCACTCGCCCGATTGCCGCAGCTGTTTCACTAGGAGCATTGATCCGCTAATCGGATTGTCGAGTAGAAGATGGAGATGATTAAAGTGAAGATCTAGACGCGGCCATCTATTTTTTTCGGCGACTTTACTATGATCGCAGCTCTTACTGTCATTGCAATCTAAGCGCTAAAGACCTCTTTATCTTGCTGCCTGCAGCCGTGAACGGTCCTGCTTTGCCGTTGATATATTCGGACCAAGACACGAATTGCGGCGACAAAGCCACAATCGGCCATAACGTTTTCCGCCTGATGCTTGCTTGAGTTTGCTTAGTTGTCCAGATTACCGCGCATGCGCAGTGTGAAATATCTGGTTATGGTAATCGTTAGCGCAATGTTAAATTAATTATCAATTCTCTTCGATTTGGTTATTCATTCAGGATTCATTTTCACATGCGGCGTCGGTTCTCGCGTCTGCCACTCATTCCTCTGTAGCAATGCTATACCTTGGTTGTCGGAGGAGAGGTCGAGAGAGTAGACTCACAGAGACTTACGTAGAAGACTTCTTGGAGCAACGTTTCGTTCTGCGTCCAAGACTGCGCATTTCAGTTGGTGCTTCTGAGCGAAAAATAAAATAATAAAAACCGAGGTCCAAAGTTTTTCCGTATTATGAGTGAATTCCTGACACCCTATGAGAGCCTCGATGGCTAATAATTATTGGGATGAGTCGTCAACCAAATGAATCGCTGAAATTCTACATCTCGGACATCGCATGTCCACAGCAAAGAGCGCGCATGTGGCCTGCGTAGGACTTTAGGCTGGTGATTAGCTTCGCAGTGGCGTAGCCAAGGGGGAGGGGTTTGGAGGTTAAACCACTCTTGGTTGCCGAAAACAAAATATTTTTAATGAGTTTCTATGCATTTTTAACTTTTGGACGCGATTTTGGGGGTCAAAACCCCCTTGGCTACCTGGCTATAGAACGTAACGGTTTAAGAGGTGACGACCTTTTTTGCTTGTCAGCAGCTGGAAGGAAAAAAGAGACAAGGAGATGAGATGACCTTTTTTGCTTGTCAAGATTTTTTCGAAGTTGGTCACGAGGTCAAAACCAAACCCCAAACCCCCTTCCGGAAATCCTGGCTACGCCACTGTAGCTTCGTATTACTAAATCTCTGTATAGACTGAAGATTTACAGCCACGGTTTTAGTTCAACACACGGCCGCCCGTGTGCAGTTACGTATTGGTACCGGGTGGGTGGCATAATTAGGCCGAATACCACATTTATCATTGAAACATTTTAACCATATTTTCACCGGCAATTTCTGCTCTTTTTTCGTCCCTGGCTCTTTTTTATCTGCAACGTACACGCTCGTACCTAGATTCTTACTGGTTGGCAAAAGTTTGTCGCCCGAGAAATTAACGTCTTTATTTTTCAATTACACTATCAGAAGGAAAGAAACTACGTTAACTTCCATTGGCAAACTTCTAAATATAAGGACACAGTAAAAGAACTGCTTAAGACTTTAAGTGTCGTTCATCTGTGGCCGAACAATCTACGAATAAAAAACTTCTTGTCTTGAAAAAGAGAAATATTTAGCCCTAGAGGCTAAATACAACGGAATCAATTAAATTAGGCTATGCAGGTCAAACTGATAGCCAGGCAATTGTAGTTCTGCATCGATAGAAGTACAGTCTGTATAAGGCCTATAGGGGGCTTACATTTGGATTCCTCGTTTGAATGAAATCATAAATAAATAAATAAGTTACTTAATAAGCTTAAAGTTTTATACGTTCGTAGCATTACCGCTATGAAATAGAGCATCAAAACACACTTAGTTACAAACATATTTAATCTTATTTTAAAAATGCAAACGGCTAAAGTAACACGATGAAGCAATGTTATAGCCTAATAAGTAAGTAAGTCACAAAATGTTAAAGATAAACTTATACTTTTAAAAATACACAAAGTTACAAACGTACATCAAGCTATACCAAGCAAGTAAGTAAAATAGAGTAGGCCTACAGAAATACATTAATCGCTCAGTCTACATAAAATGTTTAAAAATTCAAATGGCGACAATAGCACCAAGAACCAATGTTCACACAACTTTAAAAAACTTATGCTAATATAATTCTAATTATAGAAACGTCATGTACTTTTATTCAAGTGACTACTTTTTAGTGTAGGCCTACTGCCTGACAAATCATAGTAGGAGTGGGGGTTAAACTAACTGGTCCGTCATTTCCCTGTCCTGCATTTTCCACTCCCAGCTACTTTTTTGTCCGCCAATTACCAGTGCTGCATATTCAACCCCTGCTAGTTTGTCCGTCATTTTTCAGTCTGTCATCATATTCCAGTTATTGGTATTTGATTGTCCGTCATTTTCTTGTCCTGCATTTCAGCGCTCCCCATCAAACGAGGAAACGACAAAACCAGGCTGAATAAGAATTAAGAACCCGATTACATCCATAGTAATACTAGAACATGCAGCTGGGAAAAGCTTAACACGGCCAGGCCAAATCAAACGGATGTGGTTGCAGACGAGGCTTAGAAGATGACAGATATAAAGATATTCCAGTTGCTGAAAATCAGCGAGTCTAATTAAGTCTGAATCTTTAATCTATATAGCGCATTGATGTTATGCCCTATTCGTCAGCCTATATAGTGATACACAGACCATAATTATTGTCGTTTGTCTCGGTGGCTCTCTCTGTTAGGCGTCAGCTCTGAAATCGGGAGGGTTGCCTTATCCCTGTCTCCAAAATACCGGACACCCGTGTGGGTGGCAAAAAATGCAAACGCAACAAGATGGACCAGGGGAAAATTTATGTTGTATTTTTTGTCAAAGCTGGTAAATTGTAACTTGGTGATTTTTCAAGTTCATTCCAAAATTCAAATCCGTTTTCTTAAAAGTTACTTTTTTGGATAGGCCACTCTGGCCCTCAGCGCCTCAAATAGCACACATTGTAAATAAAACAATAACATTTTAAATATATGTAAACTGTTCCATCTACAATAAAGAAATAACAGAAACTGTCACATAAATTATCTATTTACTGGACTCGGCTGCTCTTATTAATATCTTGTTTTTTCAATTGTATAATATATACTTTAAAATTGCATCTCACTAATTTTCTTCCATGCAATCAATAGATCAAGTGGGCCAATAGCATATGAGCCAAAGCAGGCCATTGATAGCATACAGTATACACGTAGAGTTGCCAGACGTCCTCCAAAAGGAGGACATGTCCTCCTTTTTAGGTCCGTGTCCTCCGTCCTCCAGGCGAAGCTAAAAATTGTAAAATGTCCTCCTTTTGAGATTTTGTATGCTATCAATTTTCGTTCTCGCGGTATTGACGAATTTCATACGTTTTATTCCGTTATTTCAGTTTACCCAATCATCGATATTAAATAGCGTTTTAATATAATACCACTATCGATTGTCCAAAGTCCCAAAATATTCGACTCTCGTCATTCTATCTCTAGCGTCTATGCAATAGTCTATGGTCAAAATGTTAATTTCATTTCCGGTAGCAAACGCAGAGACTGTAAACGCGATATACTGTATGTGGTGAAAAGATAATCTGTAAAAAGTCATCGCCGCGTTATTTTGTTTGATTGTTATTAATGTTCTCCTTCAAAAGCAGAATAAGCAAAAGGGTCATCATTACTTTTTAAAAAAATTCCAGGGCCCCCAATGCCCCTCATACTTCTTAAAACGGCACTACAGTGAAGCTGTAGTAACTGTCAACCAATAAGGGTCACTGCAATAAATACCCGACAAAGCAGCCGAACACAATTACCACAGCACGTACAAAAACCAGCTGATCG
Organism: Metaphire vulgaris; assembly: GCA_018105865.1. Lineage (NCBI taxonomy): Eukaryota > Metazoa > Annelida > Clitellata > Crassiclitellata > Megascolecidae > Metaphire > Metaphire vulgaris. Next base: position 8,559,066 of record CM030837.1, read on the forward strand.
CAAGAACACAGGACGGGACAGAAGAAGATCGAGGTTAAAAAGAAACGCCGAAGAAACCCCCAATTTATAAACATCAAACTTACACGAGCGCTATAGAAATTAGATTGATCAAGTTTACATTGCCATAAAGTCCGTTCCGTGCCGGTGAACATATGATACCAGGGTATCGAACCCAGTTTGACGGTTTATCTCAGGAATGACGCCCTCTGCCGAGTGATTCATCGACGCATACGATGCTGACGAGTGCCAATTAAGTGCTGTATCCATAGTGCTTTGTATCCATAGGTAACAATGCAGTGGCGGATTTACATTTTTTAGGAACACGGTACACTTTCTTCTAAAAAATCACAGATCAGGTGTAAAATCTTTTTCGGAAGAGCGGAAGAGTTACAGATCGGATGTATGAGTAATAGTGGCGATAACCTTTTCTTCTTTTTTCAGGACACGTTGCGTGACAAATGGTTGCATTTCGGAAAATAAAGTTGTTTAAACAAATCATAAAAATCATTAAAAAATTTGTTAGTAGAAAAGGTGGGCCACTAAATTTTTATTTTGCTGATGGGCCCGTGGGTCCGGTACAACTGTACCATTTGTACCGTGGTAAATCCGCCACTGAAACAATGGACAGTGTTTTTGTTGTTTCAGCGCCTATTGGTAATTCTACTGCTCGTGATCAAGCCTTTCGTCGAAGAGTCGGCTTCCATCTCTTACGACACGACACCAGTTAATTCAGGCGTCGACGCCCAGCCCATGTGCAGCGATCGCTTCGGATCTTTTGATCCGGAAATCTTCAACCATCGCTCGTGTTCGTACTGCCACAAGTACCTGTTTCCAGCTCTATATTTCGTCCTGAACGAAAGTATTACCGTACTACCTGACTCTTTCGACTCCAGATCGAGCGACCTCCACTGTTCTACGCTGAACGCCGACGAATGCAAACGGTGGAAGGACTGCTGTACGGCGGCCATCGACTGCTGCGTTATGCAGCTGAGCAGTCCGCGCTTGAGAGGCAGCGATCAGCGCAGTTACTGTGGACGCGTCTGGGACGGTTTCAGTTGCTGGGAGGACACTGAGGCTGGAACGACCGCCTACATGCCATGTCCGTCTCACTTGGATCATTCAGTAACCACCAGTAAGTTTCAGGCGAAACCAGTCAACTGTCAATGTCGGCACTTCTAGAGTTGTAGCCTAACCATAACAAAAGAAAGTTCTATTTGCCGTGCGCTGACACGAAATTACCAGAGTTAGACACCTGTTCAGTTCTATCCCAATTGACATGCTGCTTTTTCACACGTCAGGGGTCGTCCATAAATAACGTAACGCGATTTTGGCACTTTTGACTCCCTCCTCCCCCTACGTAACGCGACGTAACAAAACGTCAGACCCCTAAAATATGACGTAACAACGGGCCGACCCCCTTTTTGTCTTCCGAAAAGTCTTGACAAGCAAAAGAAAAGGCCATCCTTATACTTTTTCCCTCTCCAAGCATACTGACAAGCAAAAAAGAAAAGGTCATCCTTGTATTTATTCCCTCTCCAAATACCCTGACAAGCAAAAAAGGTCATAACTTGAAAATGTTGTGTTGCGTTACGTCACATTTACGGAACCACCCCCCTCCCCCTCATCACACTTCGTAACAAATGTCCGGACCCCTCCCATAGGGGCGTTACGTCATTTGTGGACGACCCCTCAGACGCGATTCAAAATTGAATTAAATAAATTTTTTGAATGGGTCCTTATTATCAGCAGCTTTGCAAATTCGCAGATCACAATTTTTTAAGAATTCAGATAATTTGAATATCTGTGCTCCAGGCAATTACAGTTAAACGAACTATAGGCATTGCTTCTAATTAATGAGGTCGTTTAAATTTCGGCGAATAGAATGACTCACTCTGCGATTAAATTTCAATGGAAGATTTCTTACAGTTTCTCATTGTCTTAACCGCATTAATTCCTTTAGATTTTCCCTTCCTTTGTTCAGCTCGGCGTAGGACGCCAACGCCATTCTGTTATTTAAGTCTAACACGAACGTACATCGACAGTAGAATCGACTTCGTTTTTAATTAAGAAACAGTAAAATTCCGTACATTTCAATAGCGCTTACAATAATTTCTATAGCGCAAACAGGTACCGTAGTGGCTGCCTATTCCTATGCGCTTAATCTAAAGTTCAAATAGCTGTAGCCGAAGGTTATTGGACAGCCGGGCAAGGTCAATTTCAGATAGATAACAGTCAGATTGGAAAAGTGGGTAAGCAGCAAGACAGCCAGGTTTCATGGCCATCGGCTCATAGGTGGCTAAACCACAGGCCTAAATCGGCGGACGGTGGTCAGTCATTCCGCCAAACCTATGTTTACCTTCGCAATGTTGCCATTGCTACTCATCTTGCAACTGCAGTTGAGTGAAGGCTGAATCAACCCAATGGCTCCTGCATGCGAGTTTCGAGCGAGTTTCCGTCGGCGCTACAGTCCAGTGATGTCAGTGTTTAATCCAGACTTTAGGCCTTGAGGGAATTGATTTGGCTGGAGGGGAAGAGAGTCAGAGACACAGTTCAATGCAAGAATTTGTCAGTGCTGGAATTTGAGGTGGTGGTGGAAGGTTTATGGTTGGGGAGGGGAATTTCCCCTCTTATCAGGCCTATATAAAACACTGAATGATGTTGCAACTCTATTGTTTAAAACGGTTATGGAGTGAGCGATAATAGAGGTTAAATTTCGATTACATTGTATTTAAAGCAAAAAATATATTCCATCCAAATTAAAGCACGCCTATGAAATCCAGAATATATAGCTATTAGTAGTGAGCAAGACTAGAAATTTCCCCAGCACAGCAAAGAAAATTTACAATTTAAAGCAGGGATGGGCAAAGTGCGGCCCGCGGGCCACATGCGGCCCTCGAACCCTTTTGTGCGGCCCAGATTGAGAGATACTGCATTAATGTGCGTCCCTCTAAAACATATGAAACATTTGACAACACATTAATGGAAAATTCAGCATTCAAATTGGATTTACACTTTGTCACTAGGTCGTTAACTAGAAATGATGCTTTTAATATTTACTAACTTTTCTTCGACTTGAGTCTTGGCTTATTAATAATTACTTACACTGCACAGTATATAATACGTTGTGTTAAAGTCGTTTTGGAAACTACTTAGAAATTTAATTCTAAATAACGAAAAATGTCCTCGGTCCTCATCTTTCACCGCAGACACTTTTGCGGCACTCAGATAAAAACGTGTGCCCATCACTGATTTAAAGCAAAGTCAGACAGGAAAAATTCAAATGCATCCTGTCTGCGTCACTGCCACACACACACACACACACACACACACACACACACACACACACACACACACACACACACACACACACTTCAAAGTAAGTATGCAATTAGGTTGCAGTTTCATGCATTCAAGACACATGGAAAAAATCAATTCTGAATAGAACACTAAACTCAGCTGCTCAATCACGAAACTACTGCAGTGAATAATTTAGGGTTCATTGCTGGCGTAACATACCAAGGGAACTGCCGAAGTATCGTTAGGAATAAAGAACAGTGATTCTTTAGATTAGTAAGCTTATTAGCCAAGGATTTCGACCGTAAGTTCACGCTAGTATTTCCAATCTAAAGGCGATTATTAGTCACCTTCTGGTCGATAACAGACAATTCTTATCAGTGAATAGGAATAAACATGCCAGACGACATAATAACTTCAAGCTAGCAGCACAGTTCGGCGGAGTCATATACTGTAGACACAGGCGCGTAGATCAGCAGAACTTTATGGTCTGAATTTTACGGTTTTTTTCCAGAAAACGCCGTTAAAACCTGTACGTCGAATGGAACTTGGCTCGAAAAAGGCCCGTTTCAGTGGACCGACTACCGTCCGTGCGTCGATAAACAGGTGGGTGAGTTTTCAGTCGACAATTAACTTCGAACCGAGCGCGATGCTTACACTGTAATTGTAGAGTATGCTGACGATGTCACGAACTCGCGAATAGGAAAGACGTATATAAACTGGAAATTAATGCTAATTTATTTAAGGTGCGAAGCCTTATCAGCTTCGGTGCGATTTGTTCCTTTACGCTGAATTTAGGAGGCCATAAAGATGACGCTGATATGAAAAAGGCGTTCTCGATTTTTCGCCATTAGCTGCTCCGACAGAGAAATCCACAAAGACCGGAAATGTCTCCGTTGCCAAGTTGGAACAACTTCCGAACCGTTAAGAATGGGTGCCGGAAGAAGAGGTGATAACTACAAATTCAGAGAATTAGACTGGATGACTGCTTCGGGCACTCAATTTGTTTCGCCGAAGAGACGAGAAATCGAGTCGAATGAAAGCCCAAAACTCACTCAGTTGTACAAAGGCTAATTTTAACCCCTTAACTGGGGATCCCGGATATATCCGTCCATTTTACATTGAGTTACAGTTAAATACACGGTTAAATTAAGGGATTAAGGACAAGAGTTTTCTGCCATTGGTTCGTAAATCGTCTATTCACGGACTCAATACCATCTCGACCAACTTAAGAAGCGCAGTTTCAGCAGACTATCTATTAACAGCGCCGGTTAAATAACAAAACTCTGTCTTCAAACAAACGGAACGCTAAGTATGAGACAAAAAGCAAATAGCTGACGTTTAGACGGGAAGTCAGTTAGAAATCAGTGGAATACAATTACTGGAATACATTGTCCAGATGACAACGACAAATGACAATGGAATGTCGCATTCTGTGCAAATTAAGCCAGTCTCAGAAAATTCACCAGTCGAACGCTTGAAAATTCAGAAAGAAAACAAAATGAATTAATCTGCAAAGCAAAAGGACAACAGTAACGATGATTCAAAACGCCTCTCAGTAGTACAGTCCAAAAAAGGCAGCGACCAATCGCAAATCCACACTCGGAACCTAAAGAAATATTCATAACTGAACTGGAAAGAAAAATATTCTGGTTAGCTTTAAACAGACTATAAAAGGGGGAAGTAGTTTTTTCGTTTCCCGAATGCCCCTACTATTTAATATTGAGGCGGGTCGAAAATAGGGTTAGTGTTTTGGGATTTTGAGGTTAAAATAGGGTTAGAATTTTGGGATTTTGGGATTATAGGTTTATAATCACTGTGGTTTATGCTAAAAGGATTAAGATATGGCTTAGGTTAGATTTTGGGTTTAGGGTTTAAAATGGGTTAGGATTAGAGTTCATGGTCATTTGGGCTAAATGGACTAAATAACGGAGCAAAAGGGCGTTTTTGGTGTCCATAATGCTGCTGCTGTTTAAAATCGAGGCGGGTCGAAAATAGAGTTAGTGTTTTGGGATTTTAAGGTTAGTTTGGATTAAAAGGATTTAGCGTTAAGATTTAGCGTTAGATTTTGGGATTAGGGTTAAAAGGGTTAGATTTTGGGCTTTTAGGGTCATTTTGGACTAAAAGAGCTGAAAATATTTTTTAGGGTTAGACCATTTGTGATTGGCCACTGCCTTTTCTGACTGTTCTACTGTGAGAGGTGCGTGTATTGACAGACATAAATATGACTCTAATTTGGCTTTGATTAATAATAATAATAATAATAATAATAATAATAATAATAATAATAATAATAATAATAATAATAATAATAATAATAATAATAATAATAATAATAATAATAGAATATAAATAGGAGCTTATAACCGTCGAACAAGACTTTGCTGGCGAGTCTACACCACATCAGCAAGCAATGAAGACTTGTCCATCTTAATTATACCATGCAGTAGGCGTTGACCCCAACTGGACTACAGTAGCAGCGAATATAAATAGTACACGATTTACTTAAATCCAGTGCTGAAAGTCTGTGAAAAAAGGTGCAGGAACTCTTTTGGCGCAACCCTAACCCTAACCCCCATTGCTTTTTCTAATATATATAAATGATATCGATGAAGGATTACTGTCCAAAATTTCAAAGTTTGCCGATGATACAAAGTTATGCAGAAATATAGACTCGGAGGATGATGCAAAAATTTTACAAGAAGATCTAAGGAAGTTGTTTCAGTGGTCTGTGGACTGGCAGGTGCTTTTCAATATTGATAAATGTTCTGTAATGCATGTTTGGAAGTCTAATAATGGTAATGAATATTCTTTAGGGGGGAAGGTTCTAACCACAACAGAAAAAGAAAGAGACTTGGGGATAATCATCCATAGAAGTATGAATCCATCTCACCAATGCATGGAGGCAGCAAAAAAAGGGAAACCAAATGTTGGGAATGGTGAAAAGGACAATTGTGAGTCGTGACAAAGAGATAATCATTAAAATTTATAAGTCATTAGTAAGGCCTCATCTAGAATGTGTTCAGGCTTGGAATCCATTCTTGAAAAAAGATATAGAACTTTTAGAAAAAGTGCAAAGACGAGCAACGAAGATGGTCAATGGGTGCCATAATTTAAGCTACGAAAAAAAACTTCAATATTGTGGACTGACAACATTAGAAAGGAGAAGAGAGAGAGGAGGATTTGATAGAAACATACAAAATAATGACTGGGAAAGTAGATGTGCCATATGATCGATTCTTTACATTGGCACACTATAGCAGCACAAGAGGCCACAAGTGCAAATTGTTTAAGCAGAGGGTTGGTTCAAGAAAGAAAAACTTTTTAGTGCAAGGGTTGTGGACAAATGGAACAGTTTGAACGAGGTGGGAGTGACAGTTGAAACAGTAAACGGATTCAAAGGCTATCTAGATAAACTAGGTTATTGAATGCAGATGGTTACATCAGTGGTTTTCACACAGGCTTACTTAGCCTCCTAAACCACTTAAAATCACATTATTATTATAACTCTAACCCTAACCCTAACGAACTATGGGTAGCCATCATTTACATTTCTATAGGTTTTTTAAATCTTAGCTTAATAGTTTTGCAACAAGTACACGGTGCTTTTACAATATTGAAACAAATATTGAAAAATTATGGGAAAAAATTTTCATGGTTCAAAAAGGTGCCGGAACTCAGTTCCGGCGCGTTCCGGTTGACTTTCAGCACTGCTTAAATCTATCATTTGTCTTTTATTGTTTTAATTTAAATTCTATTTGCATAATTTATCTATATAGCCATTTTCGCTTTTCCAAAAACTGAGGTCCTCCTATTTTTCGCGTCTCTGTTGGTACGATGTCTGTATTAACTAAAAGTTTCTGCTCAATATCTTGTCTCAGTTTTGTTGACCTTTTCTCCTATGCTTCTAAGCTCGATGATAAAATTGCGACATGGAAAGTCTATCCGACGAACGCTTCGAGAAGTTCTTGATGTTTGCGATCGTCTGACGTACAAATCGGACGCAGTGGCTTCGAGCGAGCTTTTTGCATTCCGAACAGGGTCCGGTCGTTGTGCGGTAGAGTCGCTGCGTTGCTCCCAGCGGATTTCCCTTCCTCGGACGATTGGACGACGGACGCAGGCGGCAGTGTCCGGGGTCTCCGTTTCATTTGTTCTTCTCACCGATCCAAGCAGAGCAAGATGAGCGGCGTAAATCTTTGTCAAGGAATTCGCTGAATACAAAATAAACCAGTGATCCTAGCGGCTTAAGCTGCCATCGGACCCCATGCGCCGAATACATGCACCGCGGTGGATTCATTTGCACTTTATCATCGTATGACAAATGTGGACCGCAAGAGAATTTGCATTAATTGCGCGTTACATGACAAATGTAGTTACATGACAATTGCTTCGGATCGGGTAAACAGTGTGCTGAAGTGCGGAATGTAAATAATAATAATAATAATAATAATAATAATAATAATAATAATAATAATAATAATAATAATAATAATAATAATAATAATAACAAAAACAATAATAATAACCCTTTCCCTTCCCTATAATACGCACACATCATTTTATACAAAGCCCTTGGCCTATGGTCAAGGCCGAACTCATACGTGAACACACTCGGCCTACGGCGTGCGTCTTCTCCTGACGAATATTAAAGAATTACGGGGAGAAGGTGCAATGGTACTTTAAGGGGGTTCGAGATTTGGGACAGGCTGTGACAGAGGAGGGTGAATTTAAAACAATAGCGTGACATACTTGGCAGATGTTCATTTCACTCGATTGCAATTATAATAAGAAATAGGGATATCCTGTAAACCAGTCTTTGATTGCCATTCAAAATTAGGCATTTCTTGCTTGGTTCGTTTCCCTGTTGGCTAAAATCTTAAGAATTCGATTTGTGTGAACTTCTTGCCGTGGTGCTAATTAAATTCAAACATGTACTAGTAAATCTAGTAGTCCATGATTCAAATGTCCATCTATGTAGGCGATAAGTAAGAGGCTGTCCATTAATAATTACGTCAACAATTTAGGTGGGAGGGGGTTTGAAAAAGTTTGACAGTTGTTGTCAGGGGAGAAGGGTCAAGAGAAGTTAACGTCAACAATTTCACTTTTTACAAGTAATCAAAAATAGGAAATTTCATGGAATACTACTTATTACAATGGGAAAAAGCATGACAAAAGGGTCATCACCACCACATTTTGACACTCGAGCAAAACAGGGGAAAATGGTCATCACCGCAAAAAATAATAACCTTGTTATTTGGACCTATCATTGATATTGGGGAGGGGTCAAAAGTTTTTGACGTAATTATAGGGGAGGTAACTGAAAGTTGACAGTTGTTGACAATGGGGAGGGGGTCAAAAATTGCCCAAAAATTGTTGACATAATTAATGGACAGCCCCTAAGGGAGCAAGCAGATCGACTTTCTAAAAATGTGCACTTATGGACAGACTTGATTCAGGTTAACGAAACTCACTGATTTTCGATTAGCCTACCGATCCACATCTTCGCTATATTTTTAAAATGGGGTTTAAACAGTTCAGCTTAGAGAACCTCACCCCAAAATCTCATATTCACGGCTAATTGAATCAATCCTTACATAACCCCAATTGATCTACTAGTATTTCAAACGAAAGTACCTCAGCACCGTTACTCTGCTTCCGATCCATTTGAGCCCATTTCGACCATCGACCAGAGAACAGTCTGGTTATTTCCAAGCAATTCTTTTAAAATTTGCTGACAAAATTATTGTAATAATTTTGCAGGTGTATTTGATTGGCGTCTATATGAGTTTTGCGTGTAACGCCGTTGGCATTCTTCTCCTGATACCGTCTATTGCCATATTCTGTACGTACAGGTGAGCTTCGATTGTTCATTTCTTGTAATGTCCGTCGAGCTGTTTCTCAGGCGAGAGTGGAGTTATTGTTCCTTAAAGACAAGCATTTAACTAGAGAGCTGTCATTCGTTCGACCATTTCTTACACTGCTTAAAACTCACCCACATGCTAATCTTCGCCTCATGAGAAATGAGAGAACAGCTGTTGAATGTCCTCAGTCGATCACTTCTCTCTCTCTCTCTCTCTCTCTCTCTCTCTCTCTCATTACTTCTAAGCTGACACAAATCTCTCTCGCTTGTCTACTGACTCATTAGAAACTGCTAAATCCTTATCAAAGCTGCTTATGCTTCATTACCTTCCTTTTACATCTATTCATCTATCCATAGATCCATCCATTCACACACACACACACACACACACACACACACACACACACACACACACATATATATATATATATATATATGTTGGTCAGTCAGTCAGTCAGTCAGTCATCAGGCAACGAGTCTTGCTGTTAATCAATCAAATCAGTTTCTCTGTCTGTCTGTCAGTCTGTCTGCCTGCATGTTTGTCTGTCTGTATGTAATTTATCGAAGTCCTCGATTCTTGCGCTATATATTTTAGTCTCTTTGTTGGAAGTTATTGGATTATTCATATTCATTGCTGACGATGACGACGTAAACGCCTAGATTGTCAAATAACTTCCGGTCATCCATCAACAGTTCCCACCATGGAGGTATTATCCCAGGAGACGGCATTACGTCATTTTTAGCCTAGGCTGCGTGAAGCCAGTAGCGCGTAGGCTAAAAATAGTACCTCCATGGTTAGCGGCCATTGTGGTTGACTCGGACTAATACAGGAGTAGTGTTAAGTCTGAGTTATATTATTCCTTTAAATCAGTGGTTCCCAAACTTTTTCGGTCGGCGTACCCCTTCAGACATTTTTCGAAAATCCGTGTACCCCTAATTTTCAAAGTAAATTTAAGGAAGCAAACCTTCGATTTTTAAAATGTATTGTAGTACAACGCGAGGATAAATAAGATGATGCAATTTAACGTTGCTATTGAAAGTGAATGGAGACAATAATAAAACAGCTTTACATTGTATCTATTTTAAACAGTCGACGACAGAAAGAAGGAAAAACAGCAAAACCGATTTACCTGCGCAGAATTATTATGTCCGTAAACCGCTTATAATAAACAAAAAATATTTTTAATACGCACACAACACAAGATGGCGAAACGAGAAGTGTTCATCCGCAAGTCAACGCTATCAGTAGGATCCACCATAGACTTTAATACCAGTAATAATAAATCTATGTGATCCACACAGGGCGATTTTTGAATTTGCCGCGCTGACCAAGGAAGAGTCCAATACCACAAGGTGATAGGACAGGTTACACTTTAAACTTATAGCGAGGGGTGACGGGTTAGAGGAGTCCAAAAGGTCTACATCTGTCACTGCAGTTTGAGAAAATCAAATCCAATCACAATTTTTTAGAACTTTTGCAAATATTGTGAAATTTGTTACTATCAAACATCATTGCATAAGAATTCCACTGACTTTCCACTTTCCGCCGCGTACCCCCTAGGAAGTCCATTTTGTACCTCTGGGGTACGCGTACCACCGTTTGGGAACCACTGCTTTAAATTATCCGTGGAAATTCAGTTAGAGTAATGCCAGCCTGTTCAGCCTATGGGTGTACGCAGCGGGATCTTACCGTAGGTGTAACATTTCACCGGTAATTAAGGGTCCATGCCAAATCCTATTCCCTATCTGGCTCAGCCGATGATGTTTTGAGTCAACAAGAGTGGCTGCCGTCTGGGAATTTTCCAGCTAGTCGTCTTAAGCCAAATGATGTAATGCCGTCTCCTGGGGATAATACCTCCATGGTTCCAACGCTATTTCAAGACAAGAGCCACACAGAAGAAGTCGACCACGTTTTTCCCAAAAGGTCTCCTGTCGTGCAGTTACGCGATTCGGGCGAAACTAATATGCCGACGTATAGATGGCGCTGTACTGAATATGAATTCCCTCGACGGTAGTTGTTCCATGCATTCGGCTCGGCTTGGAGATCAGATTCGAATGTATGTAATCAGCCTAATTTCTATAGCGCTCGTGTGAACTTAATTCCTACAAATGAACCTTCTTTAATGTATCGTGTAACTGGCACCAATCGCCTGTCTGAAGGCCTTGACACGGAGATCAGCGCCGCTCTTGGAGCCTTGAGAGCTCAAGAAGGACTTTCTTACTTACTAGGCTTCATCAAACCGCTGTAGACAACCAATATGCAGCATGCAGTGGCGTAGCCAGCTCATGCAAAGTTGGGTTGTTAACTGGAGGCACTATGCAACTGAACACCAGTGGAAGCTTTCGGCCAACCCCCACTACACCCCTCCTTCAACAAAAGTCAACGAATTTACATCAATTGTGTTGGTCGTATTTTTTGAAATGGGGTTGTTTGAACAACCCCAAACAACCCTGTGGCTACGCCACTGCCAGCATGCTTATAGGTCTTCGCAATCTGTTTTCGCTGTTAACATAGGGCCAAATGAGACTGAGTTTTGAATTGCACGCGATCATTCCAAGTCCTGGTAGGCCTATCGTTCCTATTTCTTTTGTAGGGAGTTACTTAAACAACATCGAATTCGAATCCACGTGAACTTCTTCGCGTCTCTTGTGCTCTGCAGCTGCGTAACCATAACCTGGTACTACTTAGTACACCACGACCTTCTCGTCAACCCTGTCAGTACTGAAACCGTTCTTTATCGAAACCCGGTAAGACCGCTATATCTTACGGTGCGGCATGAATTGCCGACCATCGTCGCTTCTGCGAACACTTTCATACTGCCGTGGGAATTAAGAGTGATGGACAGGAATTAAGAGTGATGGACAGAAGATACCCTCTCTCTCTTCTCTCCCAGTGTTTCTCTCTCTCTCTCTCTCTCTCTCTCTCTCTCTCTCTCTCTCTCTCTCTCTCTCTCTCTCTCTCTCTCTCTCTCTCTCTCTCTCTCTCTCTCTCTCTCTCTCTCTCTCTCTCTCTCTCTCTCTCTCTCTCTCTCTCTCTCTCTCTCTCTCTCTCTCTCTCTCTCTCTCTCTCTCTCTCTCTCTCTCTCTCTCTCTCTCTCTCTCTCTCTCTCTCTCTCTCTCTCTCTCTCTCTCTTAGCAATCGGTGATTGTATTTTCATAAGACCTACTTTTAGCTGTTGGTTTTAGCCAGAGCTTTTTCAGTCTGAACGCACGGGAACGGGTTCCCACGCCTTTTTCCAGATTCTCTTATATATCGATATGCAATAGTACGTGTTTTACTTACACAATCGGATGATCTTTTATCAGCTGCACTTGATCACTTGATGAGCAAAAAAGGTATCACCACTAAAAATCTAAAATTTCGAAACTTTGTAGGGGTCCGTAGGAATTTCTCTCGACGGCCCTAGAAATGCGTTCCCAAACTTTTTTCCTAGAAAAAAAGCACTGGTTTTAGCCGATTGTAGATTTATTATTAAAGTAATCTTAATATAAATGGGAGTTAGGCCTAGATCAATTTCAAAATTTTAATCTCATAATTCATTGTTGAAAACGTGCAATAGACTAATTGTTCGGGGTTTGTTTCTTCTGTGGACGACAGCATAGACTTAAGCGCGTCTCTGATTTGACCACACATTTACTTATTGATTATTGTGTGAAACGGAAAGTTAGATCAATTTAGACTATATGTGTTTCATTTTCATCTTTCTTTCAATGCGACCTACATGACTTAGACGGTCCTACAGTTCTTATCTTTCTGACTTCGGTTGGTCTGAAGGATACCAGATGCTCATGGTAACTGGAATACAGATAATTAAAGCAGAGAATGGGTAGAGGTCTATTGGTAGAGATAAATCCGAAAGCGACGTCGCTGTGTAGTGAATATATTCGTATTACGGGATAATGGTATTATGGTGACATTATCTGTTTGTATCGTATCTGTTTGTCGTATTTATGGCGAATAAACGCTTTTCGCTGATATGACCGATGCGTGTGTTCTCAACAAGACGCTATTAAAAGTGCTATCTTAACAAATTAATAGCTACTGGAGATGTATTCCAGGATAAAAGAGGAAACTCAACAGAGAGTTCTCAAGTTCTTATTTGCGTCGATAAGAGCTTCGCTGAGACGCTTTTAATTTATAGTTTTCTATTTTTCCAATCTGCGTCTATTCGTTTGCAAAGTTAGGATTGGTGCAGGAAGTTCCTCTCTTGTCCTTATCGAAAAACTACAAAACCTCTTGACTATTCTCGTGTTCAGTAGGCCTAGATAATGAAATATTTTGTAAAGGGACGATATTCTCAGGTCCAGTGCCCGAGTTACAAAGTGTAAGAAACTAAGAACCAGTTGACAAGAATTTATTAAAATCCCAAGTTTTTTGCGGGAGTCTTCTGAATTTTGAAAGTAATAGAAAAATGCAGAGTGCAGTACAACGAACATAGACCTATATTCAGACTTCTGTAAGCTCGCCTACGATACATTTTTCCATTTACGATCTCTTAATTTGATGGTCATAGGCTACTGATATGTTGATCTCTTAAGTTAATGATCTCTTAAAGTTGCTTTGAAAGCAACTTACAGTAGAAAATATTCAGTATTCCAAAAATTTGCCATATTGAGCATATAGTCTTTAAAAGCTAGAAATGGAACAAACTAAAGCACGTAGGCTATTTTATTCTTTACTTTTTCACGAGAATGTATAGCCTAATTTCATAGAAGCTTAAGTGTCCAAATTTTGAGTGGCTCATAGATTGCGAAGCTCAGACAATTGCTTTGTATAGCTTTAGGGGTTAATCCAGCGCTGCCAAATAAATCTAAGAAATAAGTACAGCAGTCTTATATTTATAGAAACCTTTGTGCGGATTTAAAGAAATCGGTCGTCTTCACAGAGAAAATGCCAAATGCTTAACTGGTGGTGTGCGTGGATATTCTTTATTGAACTTAGGTGTGGTGTCGTATTTTGTCCTTCGTTAAAATCTACTCGACTAGTGCGACGTACTTCTGGATGTTAAACGAAGGATCCTATCTGCATCGACTTATAACGCGCGCATTCGAACCTCCTAAGTCTCTGAATGTACTCTATTTATTCGGATGGCGTAAGATTCAATTCTGTCATCCTTCGCTATTCGCTTCCGTCTTTAAAAATTGTAGTTGTGTTTTCAAAGGGGCAGAATTTAATTCAAAATTTCTCACATAAAACCTTTCAACTTCCAGTCATGTAGTATAGCAATAAAATAGTCTTCTACCCTCCTTCGCCAACACAGGGCACTCGGCATCAAATAATGGGAATGAACTCCAAACCATCGCCAGACAAATCGAACACTTATTATTAGATACGTGCCTATTTGCTTTATTGTGAGTCTGTTTTCCAGAATCTGTGCTGTGAAAAATGATTTGGAATATTTTGGCAATTTATTCGTTTTGTCTTCAGTGGCTCCAGCGGTGGCAGCGATTGTCTATGGCGTTATCAGAGGAACAAAGAACAATGCCAGGTTAGAGCGGAATTTATTTTCACGCATGTAGGCCTGCAATCATATGTCGCACTTCCCCTAGATGACTCAAAGCACCCTCAGCTTTAACTTTCACTGAAGCAGATGAGAAAGTGGTCTTATTTCGAGAAAATTTAGCGGATGACACTGGTTTGTCTAAAATTTTCTAACTTTCACACATTCTTCTGAGTACCACTTTTTCGCCAAATGGTCGTCAAAATGTTCAGAATTGTTTCTTACTCTGAAATTGGAAGACGTACAGTTGAACTTCGTTATAATGTACTTAGCGGATTTGTAAAACTTATTGCGTTATATCGGAGATCGGAGGTACGTTACACCCAATGCCTTCCACGACGATAGCGCATCATGCGGGACCTACAACGCGGTAAGTTATGGTTATGGCACTGGACAACTTCTATAGCGCCGTAATATGACGAAGGCCAAAGTCAAAGGCGCTGTCAACAACACTGACAAATCAACATGGAACGGAAGATGCTGGTCTTGAGGAAAGGTCCGCTCAGATGGCACGAAAAAGGTCGCCGCCGTGTCGAAATCGGGCAGTGAGCCCTTCAGAAGGCAGTCTTTGTCTTCCGCAAGAAGACGTTCCGTCGAAGAGTTTGCGAAAACGCGGAAAGGATATTGAAGGACCGCATGGATGCTGAGAAAAATTCTCCGCGTGGCGAAAATCAGGCGGCGAATCCTTGAGGTCGGTCGTCTGCGAGACAGTAATCTATCGCCGAACTTGACGGGAACCGACTGAAGATAGAATTTCGCGCACGATCAACAATCTTTGCCCTTTATGGCAGACTCCGCCGACGGGCTGGCGGCTTAGATAAAATGGCGGGCCAACCACGCCGACACGGGCGACATAAATCCGATTCGTTCAGCGCAGAGAAAACGCAAAGACGATCGCCGACCACTTCGTAAACGACAGCTAGGCGACAATCCACGCGATTAGCGCAAAAGAAATCAGCGCAAGACGTCGGTAAAACCGCCAAGAACGGCAATATTCCGAAGCACGTACAGACACGTGCGAGCAACCAAAATGGCACTACCAAAAACTCATTCAAACTCATACTTGTTATAGCCAAGTATATGTCGTAACCGAGTTCGTAATGGCGAAGTTATACTGTACATGATAAACTCCGTCATTCTTCGTCATTCACTTTGTCACCAACGTCGTAATATGGAGAAGGCATAAAAATAGAATTAACTTTGAGACAGAATTCAACTCGGGTGAAGTCCTTATATAAGGACATTGAAAAGCATTCTCATAATCATGGTGTAAGTAGAAGACTCGAGAGATGTCGCTTCTAATCTGCTTAAATCGTTCGCTTTATTTGTTGTTATGTAAGAGTTTCTTCGTGATTTTAAGCACCTACTTTTGAACTGTTTTTTGCGTTTCAGTTGTTGGGCCAAAAGTTTCGGCGAATATGAATGGATCATCTACGCCCCTAATTTCCTCTGCATGATGGCAAGTATAGACCCCCTTCAGATTGTGCTTGCATGCACATTCAATCTACTTTAGCTAATATCTGATCACAACAACTTAGGCAACGATACTACTCACTAGATCAGGGTCTGTCCATTAATTAGTCTACGTCAACAAAATAGGGCAGGGTTTGAAAAGTTTGACAGCTGTTGACAGGGGGAGAAGGGGGGTCAAGAGAAGTTGCCGTCAGCAATTTCACTTTTTACAAATATTCAAAAAATGAAATTTCATGGAATACTACTTATTACAACGAAGAAAATCCTGACAAGCAAAAGATAATCATTTTGACACTTAATGAGCAAAAAAGGAAAAGGTAGACTAATCATCGCACAAAAACAATAACCTTCTAAACCTTTTAAGAGGACCCGTTACTGATCGTAGAGGGGTCAAAAGTTGTTGACATAATTATAGGAGGTAATTGAAAGTTGACAGTTGTTGACAATGGGGGAGGGGTCAACAATTGTTTAAAAATTGATGACATATTTAATGGACAACCCCCAAGTTGACAATTTAATTCTCATTCATCGCGATTGGATGTTCTCCACTTAGGCTAAACGCTGACAAAACTCAACAAACCTGGTTGACACTAAACATCTGCACTATAGCTTTGATTATAGGCCTATGCCACACTAACCTCTGATTTTATCAAATTAAAATATCACTAAACTTGACTGATTGCAATTTTTCAGCCTCAGTTTAAAGAAAATATTCGATTTAGTTGGACATTGAAACAGTCTACGCTGTGATACAGATAATAACTGGCAGCAGATGTGTTTACGAAGTAGGTCTACTTGCAGGATGATAGTGATGCATTCAGTCTTTTATCCCCTATTGGCCCTTCAATTAGGGATGTCCGTTATAAGACGAAGGAAGAAATCGAGGTTCAGATTAAATTATCAGAATAAACATTCAGTCGAGAATTTTTGCTCTTCATCCGTCGCGGAAGGAAATTCGAAATGTCCAGAGAGGAAGAGAAAGCTCTTTCGGATATTCAGGACTAAAATTCAATAGCGTTCGTCCAATCTCCTAGGCGTAGGGCCTACGAGACGGAATATAAAGCCACGGAGATACAGTACAAACGCGAGGCAAAATTCAACTCCCATGTCGTCATTTAACGAGTCTCTGTTTTAGCTGACACTATTCGGTAACGTCGATTATGTTAACATGCGGAACGGAAATGCCCATCATATATATATATATATATATATATATATATATATATATATATATATATATATATATATATATATATATATATATATATATATATATAAGCCCTAGTGGGTTTCACGCGTGCTAATGCTTCCTAAACCACGCGAAAATCACGTTGCTGTTATAAGTCTAATACATTGAATTACCTTTTATCTTTCAGCTCAATCTTGTTTTCCTTTGCAACATTTTGAGGATTTTAATGTTTCGTCTCCATTCGCATCCACACGAACCCAACAACTTTAGGCAGGTTATCTCTTTCGATTAATTATTCAGCAGCTGTCTAGCAGAGATGGGTAATTAATCAATTAAGAAGTAATTGATTAGCTAATCGATTAGATGACCAGCTAATTCTAATTGTAATCAATTGGCAAATTTTCTCAGCTAATCGTAATTCTAATCAATTAGAATTTACCTGCTAATTCTAATTATTTTTTAATTACATGACAATAAGCCATCCGAGGCAGCCTGAGAATAATGTTGAAACGCATGCTCATAGTATAACGCTGAGACGATCATGGTAGCATTAGCAAGGAAAAACTTACAGCTCATAGATTAAGTGTTTTGTGTGATTGCTGTTGACAAATGGAAATGCCAGCCATTTCCATCCATTTGCAGCTGCATGCAATTACTGCAGATATTAAATTAGTATTTTAAAACTGTGTTTTGCGTGGTGTGTCAACTGTATCGCGAACATCGACAATCTAATTGTAATTCTAATTGATTAGACAGCAGCTAATGCTAATTCTAATTAATTGAACAAAGTGTAGAACTAATTCTAAGGCTAATCAATTAGGCGCTAGAAGCAACTAATTCTAATTCTAATTGATTAGATTTTTGTCTAATTGTGCCCATCTCTGCTGTCTAGGAAGCTCAAGATGAAGAAGCAATTTTGTAGCCTATCGAGTCGATCGAATTTTTAGCTATCCAGATAAGAAATATGCTGTAGTTTCTATCCGTTTCATTTTTTATTATATATATATATATATATATATATATATATATATATTCTGTATCATATCATATCTGTAGTGTACCATAACAGATAGTGTGTTATTTTTAAGGAAGGGGGAAGCTTCCTGGTGGCCGTGTACAGAATCCCTCTGACTGGTCCTATCAAGCATATCCCCAATAGCAAGGGGGACGTTTCATGTTGTCGTTAACTTTTTTAGAAAAATAAAACAATTAACATTCTTTCCTCACTGGTCTGAATCTCATTCTCTGTGAATGGCAGAATGGTGCATGAACATAGTCGTTGATTTGGCGTTTGTCTGTTTTGATTGCTTGTCTGAGTTGAACAGAAGACATCTGGTCAGGGATATTTCTATTGTCTAGGATTGTGAATATTTGAGGGGGTGTCGACCTCAAATTTGGGGAGGGGATGTCCGGAGCTAATTAGTATGCATTTTGTATGCATACCATTGTCACATTACCAAATTTTGGGGTGTCGACCTCAAATTGGGGGGTTGGGAGGTGTTAGGGGATGTAAAAATATCTCTGCATTTGGTACCTATGAAAAACCTCGCAATTACTTATGAAGTTATGAACTTCTGGTTCAGTTGCTTAAATGTTAATGAAGCTAGTCTAAGGAAGACGCATATTGCAGTAAAGAATTGGGCCAATTGGATCAATTGTAAAAATATCTCTGCATTTGGTACCTATGAAAAACCTCGCAATTACTTATGAAGTTATGAACTTCTGGTTCAGTTGCTTAAATGTTAATGAAGCTAGTCTAAGGAAGACACATATTGCAGTAAACAATTGGGCCGCGTCCAAAATCATTGTTTGAAAAGAACTGCATGAAGGACAGAATTTAAAATTGTGTGACAGATTGGAATCAGCTGTCTTTGGGATCAGATAACCATCATAATGCTTAATGTAGAATAATTAATTACCACTGACACAATGACGCTACGTTGTTCACATCGTCGACGATTAGTTTTCGTTTTGTCTAAATGTAGGACATTGACTTTGCCTATGTAAAGAATAGATTCAATGCCATTAATTCTGCTTTGTCGTATTTGAATTCTTGCGAGCAGAAGGGGAGTTAAAGCTGCTTTCATGCTCATTCCATTGTTTGGAATTCAGTTGTTCCTAACCATTTACCGTCCACCGAAAGGTATGCAGACAGAGATGATACACGAATGCATGTTTCTTTTCACGACCAATTCGCAGGTAAGCTAACTGGGAAAACACGAGCAACACGCTTTTAACTAATCAACTGAATGTAGCCTAATCTCTTCTCGATCATTTGTTTATTTTAATTACAAAATGAATAGGATAGAAGGAGTGTGCATAATATGCCATGATTGGCATGATAAAAACGCTTCGTTTTATTCTGATTGGTCGGATTATAGAACAAGCCGCTTTGCAGATTAAAGCAATCGTTGACTTGAAATTCATCTTAAGCTTTACTGTAATTATGTGCCTTTAGTTGGTGAAAATTTTATCTTGCGTTTCCATGACGATTACCAGGGGCGGCGCTGGGTTTTATTGGCTGGGTGGGTCTAATGCAATCTACACAACCAGGACCCGGCTCAGACTACCCCTCTCCCCCCCAAATCTAACTTTCTCTGCGGATTTGCACGATTTGCTCGGGTGTCCCTGCCAGAGGCTGGGTGGGTCCGGACCCGCGGACCCACCCCCTAGCGCCGCCTCTGAGTCGATGACGCAATCGATCTATGGTCAGTTTAGATGGAAACTACAGTAACTGCGGCTAAATATTATTGGTAGATCGAAAATAGCAATAATCAGAATGTACTATCAACATACTTTTATGATTCAACAATAGCTATCTTGACAATGGACTGGATTTTTTTTGACTAAGCGTTGCCATGCTTTATGGACGCGACATCACTGCTTTCAGTATTATTGGGAAATTGTGTTTCAGGGGATATTTGTTTCCTTGATATTCTGTTTCTTCAACAGTGAGGTACGTCTCTTTCCTAATAATAATCCTGGCATTCAGTGATGGGCAACTAACTAAAATGTATTAGTTTAACTACAACTAAATGTAAACTAGGAGTAGTTAAACTTTTAGTTACAAACTAACTTTCTAAAATAGTTAACTAAACTAAAAAATATAGTTAAACTTTTTGCAACTAATTTTACAACTATTACCCATGTAGGCCCTACAGTATCAGGTATGTGTTCATGAAAATATAGACAATGCTTGTGTGGCGCATCGCCGCCGACTACTCTCCCAGGATGGCTGGCCCGACGCGGTGCGTCACTCGGTCAGCCTGCCTGTACT
The DNA here is from genome assembly GCA_018105865.1 of Metaphire vulgaris. Taxonomy (NCBI): domain Eukaryota; kingdom Metazoa; phylum Annelida; class Clitellata; order Crassiclitellata; family Megascolecidae; genus Metaphire; species Metaphire vulgaris. The sequence goes on from CM030837.1 coordinate 8,579,660, forward strand.
ACTCTCTCTCTCAGACTGACTCTCTCTCTCTCTCTCTCTCTCTCTCTCTGTTCTACGCTTAAGGACGCGTGGCCGTCCGACCTAGGCTTTTTGGCTTAGGATTTTCTGTACCCTTCAGGCCTTCCTATCTTGATCTATACTCTCTGGTACCTCGCCTCTTACGACCCTTCTTCAATATTTCTCTGGTACAGTCTTATATATATATATATATATATATATATATATATATATATATATATATATATCTTCGCTTCCTGGTACCAACCTTATTAACGTCCGGTACCATTGGTACCACTTAACCTCTGGTACCCAGTCCTTGGTACCGACCTTTCACCCTGTACCACTCACTGCTCTCACTTGGTACTACCCCCTAACACTCGACACTAAGCCTTTCTCTCTCCGGGTACCCTTGGTACCTTAACCTTAACCGTTGGTACCGCTGCTACCACCTCCTTCCTTCAGCTGGACCTCTGGTAATTACCTGACTATAGATTATCATTATTATTGGGCCTCACATTTAATTGAATTCTATTATTAATCGTTTTATTAACTTATTTGTGATTTATCTACACTTGTAACATGAACATACCAGTCAATGAACCACTGAATTCATTAATGATTGTCTATTTAATATTTAAATCTTAGTCTAGACTGCAGAAACACAAATTTGTCAAATTTGGTTGGAAAAAATTACCAAGAAGGGAATAGATAAAAAGGTACTGTTATTGAGAATTCGGGACACCAACTAACAAGTTTTATGGCCTAATTAAACTATATAGTTATTAACAAACATTTTCCAGTTAAACTAGCATTTTAACTAAGCTATTTATATTTAATTAAACTATGAAGATAACTAAAAAACAGTTAAACTTTTAGTTAGTAACTAATTAGTTAACTAGTTGCCCATCACTGATGGCATTGCTGTATTTCATATCTTATTAGTTGCCTTTCTTTATCACGTGAATCTCTGGCGCTTGGTTAGTCTTTTGCGGATTACGCAATTGCTGCGTTTGGCTCAAATTGGCTGCGTCGCCGGCAGTAAGCTTAATCTTATAGATGCTGTCCGAAGACAAGAGAAGTCGGCGAAAGTTCCACGACTGTGTGCGACGTCCCAGGTAGCCGAACACAGTGTTCAATCTAGACTCCTGGACAGGCCCTCCGAGAGAAATTCCGGGCCCCTGTGCAGAATGGCCGACGGGCCCTTGAGAAGTATTAATTTCTTTACGACCTTTTTTTTGCTTGTCAGCCATTTAGCACTGTGTCCCGGGCCCCCTTGTGCTCCCGGGCCCCTCTGCTGAACTAACATCTTAACCATTCTTTAGTGTTATTACTCATTTTATTGTTAATTATACATATTCATCATCGGCCTGGGCCCCCTCCAGACCGCCGGGCCCCTGTGCAGTTGCCCCCCTGCCCCCCTCTCGGAGGGCCTGCTCCTGGACTACGGGAGGGGGAACTGACAAGGCCGGGAAAAGTCAGCTAGGATGCTGCTGTTAGTTGATGTAGTATGCCAAAATTTCCGGGGAGAATTTGAAATTTCCGGGGGAAAAATTGCCCTTTTCCCTCGGAAACGGCCTAGATTAAACCCTGGGCCTAACACATTTGCCCGTTTTCCGGTTAGCCTAAACAGATATCGGAACCGGGACGTTTTCCGTCTGACCTCGATGGGTCAGAACGTTTCTTTGACGACTGAAAAATAAGTGCATGGACTACTTTATAATGAAGTGATCTCTAGAGCAAAACTTTTCGGTCGGCGTACCCCTTCAGACATTTTTCGAAAATCCGTGTACCCCTAATTTTCAAAGTAAATTTAAGGAAGCAAACCTTCGATTTTTAAAATGTATTGTAGTACAACGCGAGGATAAATAAGATAATGCAATTTAACGTTGCTATTGAAAGCAGTGGCGTCATTTCACACTTTTCTTGGGGGGGCGAGAAATTTTGTAAAATTTTCTTTTAAAATTTTTTTAATTTTTCGAAATTTTGTCGACTAAGTTTGAGTTTCGAAAAAAAGTTGACGACCTTTTTTTTGCTCGTCAGTTCTTTTACGTTTACGATTACCAAAAAATAGTTGACGACCTTTTTTTTGCTTGTCAGCCCTTCCTAGGCTGCTGACTCTTTTTTTTGCCTCCCCAAACGCAAGTGACGTCCCTGTTTTTGTTTTTTGTTGCACATTAATACATTATAAATTAATATTTTCATTTCCAACGGCCCCCAGCCCCCCAAATGACGCCTCTGATTGAAAGTGAATGGAGACAATAATAAAACAGCTTTACATTGTATCTATTTTAAACAGTCGACGACAGAAAGAAGGAAAAACAGCAAAACCGATTTACCTGCGCAGAATTATTATGTCCGTAAACCGCTTATAATGTTGCGAACCGGCCTTATTGCTAATCTACCAGGATGACTGATGCCGGCCGCTAACAGTATTATCTTTCTTTCAATTAAGGCGGGTGGGTATTCGACTTAGCTTTTTGGCTAAGGTTTTATTATTATATGGCTGATTCCCTCTCTCTCCTTCTATCTCTCTCTACCTCTCATGTATTACTTCAATATCTTAGCCCAGGTACTACCTCGATATCTCGTTCAGGTACTACCTCGCTCTTCTGTCAGGTACTACCTCGTTCTTGTTGCTCTCTCTCAGGTACTACCTCGCTCTTCTGTCAGGTACTACCTCGCTCTTCTGTCAGGTACTACCTCTCTTCGGGTACTACCTCAGGTACTACCTAGGATCTACCGGGCCTTAATGGGCTCCTTCCTCTCCCAACGCGCCGCGGTCTTATCTTTGACGGGGCACAACCCTGCCCCTTGGGAACCGCTTCCGCGGTGGATTGCCACTTCCCTAGCGGAAATGTAGTACCTCGAAGGTACCTCCACTAGAGGTGGGTCGATTAATCGAAATCGTAATCGAAATCGCGATTTTTGGAAAAACCGTAATCGAAATCGAGACGATTATTAAATAAATCGAAATAATCGATAATCGTCGAAAAATAATCGAAATCGCGATTATTTTTCGATTATTCCAGTATATTATATTATACAATATTTCCGATTCAAAGAAAGATCAATTTACCGTTGATTATCAGATTTTCATTGAAAATGGATTCAACAGCGTCTAAAGACAGGTACCATCTTTCTGGGTTTGACAGCAGCTTTCGATACGGTGTGTCATGTGGGTTTAATGTACAAACTCTCGCTCAACTTGCCACCCTGGTTCAGTGGCGGCTCTAGGGCCTGGGAGGCCGTTGGGGTGGCAACTTGCCAACTTCTAATCGTGGGGGCCAGCCATTTGTTGTTTAATGTATGTAGCATTAAGTATAGGGTCCCAACTGGGAGGCCACTGGGGGGCCAGGCACTCAATAGGGGGCACGGGCCTCCCTGGCCCCCCGGTGGAGCCGCCACTGCCCTGGTTCTGTCAACTTGTGGAATTGCTCATCTCTGAGAGACGGTTCTGAGTTCACTTGGGAGAAGATGTCAGCTCCTGGAGACGTCAGCGAAACGGTCTAACACAGTGTTCAGTTCTAGCACCTATGTTATTCAATTTGTAGGCTTATACTGTAGGTCTACAAACGACTTAACCTGATACCATCAGTAGGAAGTTTGGATACGCTGACGATATCGGTCTTGCCACCCAGGCTCGATCCTTTAAGGAGATTGAAGACCATGCAGGGTTATTTCTAGGATTGTGAATTGGGGTGGGGTGTCGGGAAAATCTGGGGGTGTTTATTTCTAGGATTGTAGGATTGTGAATTTGGGGGTGTCGGCAAAATCTGAGGGTGTCGAAATTTGGAGGTCTCTACCGAAAAAGGCTGACAAGCAACAAAACGTTATAGAGACTCACACAAAGTCTGACACGCAAAAAAGTCATCCGAGGATAAAAGTTGTGGGGTGTATTTCTTCATTTGGGGGCAGGCCCCTTCAGAAGCTGAAGGAGGCCCAGACCAGTTGGAATTTCGAGGCCTCTCCTAGCCTTCCCAACAATTAAAATTTTGACAAGCGAAAAAAGGTAATCACCAATTTTGGGGACCGCAGAATACCTTCCTAGCTTTCCCAAAATCCCAAAATTGTCAACAAGCAAAAAAGGTCATCACCAAATGTTGAGGCCCCTTCTAGCTAGTAGTAGCTATCTAGCTTTCTTGCTCTTCCAGAATTCTAGACAAGGAAACAAAGGGAGGCCCCCAAATGATGGAGGCTCGGGCCGAATGGCCCTCCTTTCTGAATGGGCCTGTTTGGGGGTGTTCAGGGCTAATCAATATGCATTCTGTATGCATACCATTGTCACATTACCAAATTTTAGGAGGTGTCGATCTCAAATTGAAGGGGGGTGTTAGGGTTGTAGAAATATCCCTGTTGAAGACCAACTGAACATCGATACACAGAGGATTGCCGAATACTGTAAAATATGGCGGGAAAGACAGTTTCTAAAGGTACTGTGAAATAATCGAAATCGAAATCATATAAAAAATCGTAATCGTAATTGTGAAAAATAATCCAAAATAATCGTAATCGGAAAAAATAATCGTAATCGACCCAGCTCTAACCTCCACCTACTTGGCACTCCAAGTCGAAACTCAGTATACCAGCCCCGTGGTGGAGATTCTGATACTACCTTTAAAGAGGTGTGCTAAACTGCAACTACCTATTATAACTCGACAATACCTAGCGCCCTTACTGAATAATGCCAGGCCTTTCACCTATTTATTATATAGTTATTATTATTAAAGGTCCTTTATTATTATTATTAATAATTTATTCCTTAAAAACATCAAATCTAGCGATTTATAAACTATCTTCTTATATTTTATTATTGATCTCGTTGCTATTATCAATTTATACAATAATAAACAAAAAAATATTTTTAATACGCACACAACACAAGATGGCGAAACGAGAAGTGTTCATCCGCAAGTCAACGCTATCAGTAGGATCCACCATAGACTTTAATACCAGTAATAATAAATCTATGTGATCCACACAGGGCGATTTTTGAATTTGCCGCGCTAACCAAGGAAGAGTCCAATACCACAAGGTGATAGGACAGGTTACACTTTAAACTTATAGCGAGGGGTGACGGGTTAGAGGAGTCCAAAAGGTCTACATCTGTCACTGCAGTTTGAGAAAATCAAATCCAATCACAATTTTTTAGAACTTTTGCAAATATTGTGAAATTTGTTACTATCAAACATCATTGCATAAGAATTCCACTGACTTTCCACTTTCCGCCGCGTACCCCCTAGGAAGTCCATTTTGTACCCCTGGGGGTACGCGTACCACCGTTTGGGAACCACTGCCATAGAGTATTGTTAATGATGGCATGGTGGGCGATTCGACCAAGCCTTAGTTGGCAGGAAAGACGGCGGTAGCCATCTCGTAGGACAAGGATTCTGCAAGAGAAGCTGTGGGCTAACACGGTGGTGGAGATCAAAAATGTTGGGTTTAGCCGTCCACCAGCGGCGTACCAAGGATTTATGCCGCCCGGGACGGTCGCAGAACTTATCCTCTCCCGAAAAGAAGTTAGCTTTAAACATTAGCCTAAAAATTTGAAAAATTGGTAAAGTCATTTCCGATTTTTGTAAAAAATGTATTTTATAGACACTCTATAATTGTAATGGAATTTTACGTGTGACCACGTGGTAGCAACTTAGCAAGCACCGGAACACCAAGAAAAATACTCGGTTGTGAACAAAAGAAAACTGTGTTATCAACTAATCATCTAATATGAAAATCGGAAGAAGGGTTACTTTATAATTACAAGTGCGATGCATGCCTTCCAGCCCTTCCTCCGCAAAATCTTTAATCGCAGCATCAATATCTATTTTATCGACAAGATCACGCTCAGTGGAAAGCATTGCTAGATCAGTTAACCTTGAATCACTCATTGATGCCCGAAGGTATTTCTTGATTAGGCCTACCTTTAGTTTAGAGAACGACCGTTCGCAGCTCGTGACACTAATGGCACGAGTCAGGAACACACGCAGCAGTACGACTGTTTGGTACTGAATCGCAGAGATTATAGTTCTGAATGAACCAGTGGCGTAGCCAGAATTTCCGGAAGGGGCGGAAGGGGGTTTTGTTTTTGGTTATGACCAACTTCGAAAAAACCTTGACAAGCAAAAATATCATCGTGGTTTTTCCTCTATTATACTTTTCCCCTTCCAGGTACGATGACAAGCAAAAAAGGTCGTCGCCTTACTTCTTTACATTCTATAGCGTTTAAACGTTTGAATATTATTTTCTTTTCCCAGTCAAGGAGGGGGTTTACTCCCAAAACCGCGTCCGAAAATTTAAAAATGTATGGGAACACATTAAAAATTTTTTCGCCGTCCAAGGGAGTTTTTAACCCCAACCCCTGGCTACGCCACTGGAATGAACTGCAGAAGCTGCAAAGGACCTTAGCATCTCCGTAGCATCTCCCTTCACCGGAATCATCTGATAAGTCATCGGAGAGTCTAAGTTTGACTTAGGGGGTCTAGAGTAGCAGAGCCAGATGGTTACATCAGTGGTTTTTACACAGGCTTACTTCTTAGCCCCCTAAACTACTTAAAATCACATTATTATTAGAGCCAGACAGTCAGTGTAAATTTGACCTATACCAAACGGTGACCTTTAGCGTATATATGACTGCGGTCGCTTCTTGTGTCAGACAACATAAACATTCGTAAATAAGTTTATTTGACCACCAAAAAATGCCGCCCCCGAAAATGTGTCCACCCCGCCCCCTTAGGTCCACCACTGTCATCCCTCCCTCCCAATTTTGCTGGGAACAGTTTGACTCCCACTCTTTACTTGACAAATCGACAGCTGAATCTGTTATGCCTGACTATATCCCATCGACATTGGCTTAGGCGATTTCAGACCAATCAAATTAACAGGACTCGGGAAAATAGCACAAGAGATGCTGCAGAAAATATGTAGGTGAATATATTCCTACCTTACATGCGACATCTGTTGAAGTAGTCATTTGGACAGTTGTTGTATTGGCGATTTACTGACAAAACGAAAATTTTGGGTGGTTTCATCAATAGTTTCTTTGAAAAATCGAACAATATTCGTCGTCATCATTAAAACGCCCTTGTCTTTAGTTATGCCATTCTTCCGGCGCTAAATAAATTGTCCAGTATGCATACATACATACATACATACACACATACATATACATATACATACATGCATCATCTCATCGTGGTCTCTGTAGTTTGGAGTTCTGTGGTTGTACCAGGTGCTTTTGTTGAATTTTTGGCCTCAGGTAATGTCTCGTCTGCCATTCTCGTGGAATCGCCGGCGCTTGTGCTGCTGTGCCAGAGAAGAGCCTTCTTCCCCCCGCTCGAGGGGTGTCTCCACCCAAGTGACGCAGATCACCCTCGGCGATATGCGTCGCAGTATATCGAACGTGGCTTTCTGTCCTACCGCGACGATGTCTCCTCCACAGAACGGCAGCCTCCTTACGACCATCGTCGGCGGCGGCGGCAGTTTCTTCGGTCTACGGGGGCAGAAGAAGCAACCGAATCCGAACTCTTGCTATTCACTTTCGCCCGACGTCCGAGCATCCAACAGCGCCGATCTGATGCGAAAATCGTCTTTGGCGTCAAACGCCACGGAAGTTGATCACGTGGAACCAAAGTCTCCTCTGGAATCTCCGTCGAAATACTCGGCGTTCTTCATGAGTCCACATCAAAGTCTCGTCTCACCTGGAAAGTCGAAGTACTGTGCTTTGGCGACAGTTGACAGCGTCTAGCGCGCATCAGACTACACAACAGAGACTGGCGAACGCAGATGTCCAACAACGATCCCTATCTTCATAGCTTGTCCTGCTGTTGCAGTCGTTGTCGAATAGCAATCTCTATTACCAACTGACCTTATTGGGTCTTACAATAGATCTGTGTATTTAGGATATATATTTATTTGTCAGTAGCTTAGGAGACGACTTTGTCAAAACGCTGCACAAAGTCATCGACTGTAAAACCGTTACGGAGGCGATCTAAGCTGAGATGTTTAAACTATTTCAGCTGCTCGACGAGTCAATTGATGAATTCAATCTATTTCTGACCCAAGAAGAGATCGAAATACGCGGACAGTTATTTGGTTCATAAATATTATACATTATTTAAATAGGCCAAACAGAAACTGAAAGTATCGGTGAAAAGTCCCATGTAGGCTACTGTACACTGTAAGCACACACTGCATCATTATGGACACAGGAAATCAATAAAGTCAATCTGAAATTAAACTGTTGTATTAAAGTCACCAAAAATATTCACGCACAGTGTTACTCACCATATTTAGCTTTAGGTTTCATATTTGACTGTCACAGTCTGGTTGTAACTAGGGCCGACGAGAGAGGGACAGGAGGTACATTTTTACCCGGGCCCGGCGATAAACAAAGGGCCCGCGCGCTGACCAGAAAATAATGAATAAATTGTTTTAATGTAAAAGATGTGTGACGACTTTTTTTGCTTGGCCTTGTCAGCATTTATTTAATATCAGACGACCTTTTTTACTTGTCAGACTTCTGAAACAAGATGCCCGGAATCAATATTTGTCTCCCGGCCCGTATTTTCTCTCTACGGCCCAGGTTGTAACATTTGGTAATCTCTTAAATTAGGATCCTGGATCCTGAAGACTTGAGCAACCATTGACAAATGACCCGTAAAAGCATAATAGATTCTCATATTTCAATGGTTTAACTATGCATAAGGCGATAATCCTTCAGTGCGAAGCAAAATGACGCTCGTCTAGTCGCTCGATTTTTTCTGGTCTAGTATTTGAGGGGGGGTTGCCCTATGAATCCGCCACTGACGAGAATGAGCTCTTTCAAAAGGAAACGCTACAGCGTTGAACGTCAAATATAAAAGAGAACAGTGGGCTTAACGTCCAGATCAACTTCGATCTGATAACGTAAGGACCTATTCTTCTTCTTCTTTCTTTCCTTCCGTCTTTCCCTATTGGATTTGACGATGGGTCTGAATGAGTTCCTTCCACTTCTGTCTGTCTCTTGCTGCTCTGGTCAATTGGATGAAGTTCATTTGCATTTCTTCTTCACCCTCTTTTAAGTTTTCTATCCATGTTTTTCTTGGTCTTCCTTTTCTCCTTTTCCCTTCAACAAAGTTGTATAGTGCTTTCTTTGGTATTCTTCCTTCTTTCATTCTTTCAACATGACCAAACCATTTCAGTCTTCGTTTCTGTATTGATTCGAGTATCGTTTCTTTTTGCTCTGAATTTTCTCTGATCATTTCATTTCTTATTCTTTGTCTTCTGCTGACTCCTGCTATTCCTCTTAACCAGTTCATTTCTGCAGTCATTAATCTTCTTTCGTCTTTCTTCTTTACTAGAACTCGAAGGCTCGCTATGCTCGCGCTCGCTTCGCTCGCATGAGGCGAGCTTCGCTTCGCGTCGCGTCGCTTCGCTTCGCTCGAATGAGGCGAGCTTCGCTCGCTGCGAGCTTCGCTTCGCTCGAGGCAACAAATATTCCAGAACAACCAATCAGAACTCTCACCCAGCCAACCAATCAGAACGCTTGAAGGTAACCAACCAGAACGCTCAAACAGCCAGCCAATCAGTACGCTCATACAGCCAAACAATCAGAACGCTCGAACGCAACCAATCAGAACGATCACACAGCCAACCAATCAGAACGCTCGAAGGTAACAGACATACAGCCAAGGATCTTAATATTATAGATGGTCCAGCATTCTGATCCATATAATAGTATTGGTTTGATCACTGATCAGTAGGACCTATTAGGCCTAATCAAATGATATTCTGTTGACAGTGGCGGACCCGGGATTTTAGACCATGGGTGTCAAATTTCAGAAATTCAGGTCAAAGCCGCCAATACTTTATAGCGTTACAGTACAACTTACATGAAATGATTGAAATCAATATGAACACTGGAATTTGTGAAAGTAGAACTCTATAGGGACATTTCCAATGATTTCATTAGAACTAATTTTATTTATTTTCAAACATTTGTATGCAAAACATTTAATAATGCATAAAATATTTACACTACACTGTAGCTGTTCACCTATATTCTTCATTTTAGCAAAAGTGTCAACTACACTGTTAGCATCTAAATTTTAAGAAAATTCTTTTTCGATATTTAGCAAAGACAAGTCCGACAATAGGATAGCATTCATAGCCGAGCGCGTGTAGCTTTTTAGCCTATATTTGCGTGGAATTGCTTCAGTATGCTAAAACTCCGTTAATTCACACTGCTGACAAGCAAAACGTTATATAACATATAATCGTTATATAATCTTTGAAAAAATTTGAAAAATTTCACGAATTTCTAGGCCTACATAATGCAGTGGCGTAGCGAGGATATCCGGCGCCCGGGGCATGGTGTACTTGTGGCGCCCCCAACAACCGTCATCGGAGCGCTGACAAGCTAAAAAGGTAATTGCTACCGCTTCTTATTTATTTCACTGTTTTACTAACCCAAAAACTCGATTTTGGCGCCCCTCACCTTAGCGCCCGGAGGCAGCTGCCCCTTGCCACCCCTCGCTACGCCACTGATATATTGTAAAACGTCACAGAAAATGACAGCATCTTTCAGCATCTGCTTGTACAATTGACAAAACGATTTAAACCCGCGGATAGTAAATCCTCTTTCCCTGTGTCTGATTCATACATATCTACCAACTCGGATAACGCTTCTTCGCATTCATTAAAAGATTTCTTAACAATATATTTCGGGTATAGAACTTCAAATTTATGCACAACCGTTATGAAGTCTTTGAAACGTTCTTCTAGTAATCTAGTTGATTTCAAAATTTTTCTAACAAAGTGTCAAATGTATCTATTTTAAATCTTAACCTTGTTTATTCAAGAACCGAATCATCAAAAAAGTTATATTTCGAGGTCGTTTCTCAGCAAGCATTCAATTAAGGTCCCGTATTTGTTTTAAAGCTCGATAGCCAGTGGCGATGCCAGACGCTTGAGAGTGGGGGTAGGGGTTATATGGCGAGCACGTTGAGGGAGTCTGGGGCAGAGCCCCCCAGTGGGGTCCATGGACCAAGCCCCTGGTCAGGGGGTCAGAGGCGAAGCCCCCTGAAGCTGAACAACTTTTACTTTTACAACAATAGAACTCGTTAGAATTACTATTCCACACGTAATGCGTGTATTAAATAACTTTTAAATAATATTTTTGTCTATCCGATAAAATTTCTTGCAAATAGTAACATGGACGTCCATTTTTTATATAGCACGAATAGGGGAACTGGGGCAATTGCAGTAGGCCTATTTCTCCGCACAGCTGGTCTTACCCTCAAATTCCGTCCTGGAGCAGGCCCTTGTAGCTTAGGCCTAACTGAGAACAAAGTCGCAAGCAGTAGCAAGCCCGATGCAAAGTATATTTCAGACTATGGGTTAAAGTGTTCTTGGTTTTGATCTTCGCAATATGCGATGCTATAAAATTGTCTTGATATTATGACATAGCGTCATGCTGCGCAATCTAATTTCATTGATTGACCCTAGGCTCAGCAGTTGCATGATATTACCTGGAGTCTAGTCTACCTAGGTTGAGCGCTTACTTACCTGTGGGTGAGTATGTGGACCAATAGGAAGAGCAGTTGCGAGATGAAGCCACGCCCAAGTGCTGCTCCACTCGCCGAAGTGTCTTTTAAACCGACGACTCAATGCTCTGAAGCGATCGGATGTCGTGAAGAATCAACGTGGCAGTAATTCTTAATTTGTGTTGCGTCTCGTTGTTTCTCGTGTTCTTGTGTGTGTTTATTAGTTCACGCGATCAAGTGTTCTTTTAGTTGCGATGAGTGAATGTCCAGCAGTGCTCAGGCGCTTGTTGTTGGTGGCCATGCTTCTGTTGAATCAGTGCACAGACCAGAGTGCTCACTCCTCCGGTGCAAAAGTGCAGAGACGTTTTGAGTACAAGTACAGTTTCAAAGGTCCGCATCTTGTCCAGCCGGACGGAACGATACCATTCTGGGACCATTACGGCGGTGAGGAGAGCGCTAACCTACGTCAGGACCAGTAGCTGTGCGGCCTTTCCATTGGGTCTTTCGCTTAATAGAAGTTTAATATAATAAAATTATGCCATTTTTATAGCGCCGTTTAACTTTATAGCGCCGCGTATAATACCCAAAAGCAGTTAGATTTAATAAGTGTATGTCAATAAAGACACAAAAGTTACCATTGGTCCATGATATCGACTGTGGAGAGTCACTTTTCTGGTTAATAACTAGGGGGAAATAAGGGGCTGTCCATTAATTTTGTCAACAATTTTTGGGCAATTTTTGACCCCCTCCCTTTTGTCAACAACTGTTAACTTTCACTTACCCCCTATAATTACGTCAAAAACTTTTGCCCCCTCCCCAAGATCAATGACAAGTCCCAATAACAAGGTTATTATTTTTTGTGGTGATGACCATTTTTTCCATTTTTTGCTCATCGAGTGTCAAAATGTTGTGGTGATGACCTTTTTGTCATGCATTTTTTCCATTGTAATAAGTAGTATTCCATGAAATTTCCTATTTTTTGATTATTTGTAAAAAGTTAAATTGTTGACGTCAACTTCTCTTGACCCCCCTCCCCCGTCAACAACTGTCAAACTTTTTCAAACCCCTCCCCCCTAAATTGTTGACCTAATTAATGGACAGCCTCTAACAGGAATTTGATGAACTCTGAAACCACAGTTCTTTCAGAACGATAACAACATGACTGATGTGGGGGCATGGCACTGTCTTACAAATTACATTTGGCAATGAATCGGCAAATGTTTTGTGGAAATTTTTGGGCGATTAATGTTGAAATTTATGTGATATCACATGGAATTTATGTGGTTATGGTATAAATAAGCATATGGTTCACAACACAACATGTGGTCATTTATTTATAAATTACTATTCTAATGTTGTATCATCAAATTAGAAGGCAAATCAGAGATGATGCTATAGGAAAGGCAGGTTTTACTGTAGCTTTGACTGGTTAATTTATTCATAGCATTTTATACTGAAAGTTTGTTGATGTATTTTGCTGTTTTCTAAGGGTCTTTCATAATTTCAGATGCTATTCCAAGCGATGAATCAGTAAGAATTACTCCATCACTTAAGAGTAAAACTGGTAAATGTTTCTTTCTCTTAATCTGCACTTTTCAATTCTATGTAATTTATTTTGCTGCTCTTTTCACATTGTAATTCATTTGAGATAAACTTTTACAACATTTATCAGTGTATTCCTATTGATTCTTTCTGTTCAGCTGAGGATCCTATGTTTGACAGTCATGTGATCATTTTCTTACGTGATCTGTGGTTTGAAATGAACTCTAACATATAACCTGCAGAAGATTGAAAATCTCCCAAAATATGTTTCACTTCTTCATTTTACTTGGATGCTGTCTAGCAGAAGCACATATATGCATCTATTGAGAAAGGGTGACATCAGCAAAATTTGCATATATGTCCCCTTGTGCCTTTTCTATGTCCTGGGCGTTTGAAGTTCATAAACATCTGTACTTTTGCCAAATTTTTATTATTTTGGAGCATAAAACAAAGGCCGATGACACAATGCAGCTGACAACAGTTCTTAAGTTATAGCTTTGATCTAGACCTATATATTAGTTTTACTTTTCTGGTGCTACTTACCTTGAATGTCTTGAAACAATACTTTGAGGGCATGCTTAAAAAGTATTCATATTATATTTTATTTTGAAAATCTGTTGGAAGCAATTATTATGATATTATAAGATTTCATTTTATAGCACACAAAATTTTGCTAGGGGCACTGATTCCGGATTGTTGCCAATAAATTCTGAATAGTGTATCAATATGTTAGAAGTGATACATTTTATATAGTTTTCCCTTCTTTTTTTATATATGTATATGCGTATGTGTATACTAGGGTGGGTCGAAAATTTTGTTTTTGTTCTAACATGGTTAAAAAGTTGCTCTAATATCAATGTATTGCTAAAATGCAAGAGAAAGTAAATTTTGATAAAATGATAGGTCCCAAGTTTTGGTTTAAATATTTACAATTTTCTTATACATTGTTATATATTATAATGCAACATGTGATGTGCATATGTTGTACTTATATATTTATTTGCTTTCATTAAGATCTATAGACATTTTTATTGGTATTTTTTAGGTTTCATTGAATTATAAAAATCATTTTTTATTTCTTTATGAGCCAACATGGCGTCGATTTGATACAAGTGAGTGTTGTAGAACACTCTATGTTCAGACCAGCAGTTTAAATTTTTTAGGGGCCATCTTATCCGGGCCGATGATGAAGATGATTTATTAACAGGAATAAGAAACAGGAGGTCGACATGTCATATGCATAGGAGCCCGGCGAGTTAAAGGGGGCCTGGGCGCGGATGACATCATAAACAGCGGGGGAAATCGACAAGCAAAAAGGTCGTCACTAGTTTTTGAGAGTCGCAACACCGTTTCGTCTAAGGTGACAAGCAAAATGAGGAGTTTTTAGACTTGTTGACTTGCTGTCAGGAGTCCATGTTTCTAAAGCATACTGTTGGAACCTCAAGGCTGGAAAAGGCTGGAAATCAGTTGATCCCTTCAAAATAAGTGACCACGATGCATGCCTTTTGCTAATGCAGTTATTACAGACCTTAACATGTTGTCTCCAGCAACAGTGGCTAACGACTGACAAGTTTTTTTAGAAAGAATGTTAATGTTGAGCATAATGATGAGAAGCAGAAAATACAATGTATTGGTTTGATGGAAAGAGGATATTTGGGTAAATGGTTCAGCAGGACTATAAAGGAAGAACACTATGTCATTGTATCTTTTCCAGGAGATAACTTATACATCATGTTGTACCTCATCATCATCATCATGTGTCATCTTCATATCTGAAGGTTCGGTCATGAGTTGTTTCCACCGTTCTGTCTTCAGCAATCCTTTTTAGTCTTCCGTAGTTCTGTTCCTGTATGTGCTCCTTAACGTCGTCCAGCCAGTCTCTTAAGGTCTTCCTCTGGCTCTGTTTCCCTCATATCTGCCCTCTAATAGGACTTTTTGTTCTGTGTTTTCCATTATCAGCATACTGAGTTTTCCTGGACAAGTGTAAATCAGAAGATGTTTTAATGAGATTCTGTATGTTATAAATGATACAGATTCAATAGAAAGCCTTTCAGCTTTAGTATGCGATGGTACAAATAATAATACTGGAAAACTTAATGGAATCATCAGAAGGTTGAGTTTAGGAATCTTCTTGGCTTGTGTGCATGCTGCATTTTAATGAACTTATTTTAGAAAAGTTTTTGCAACACTAGATGGAACTACAAAGGTCCTTCATCATCTTCAGGTGTAATTGCATCAGTTCTTTACTGTGATCCAAAAGACCTGCCTATAACTAACTTCTTACCCGTTTCAGGAAAGGTTTTGGATATTGATGAAACTATTAGAAACAGACCTAAATTGGGATCAGCTGTATTTCCTAAAGTCATGATTAGCAGTACAAGAAGGTCGTGATACAAGTCCAGATATCCAGCTGAGCAGCTTAACTGACAAACCAAGTATACTGCCTCATATACCGTGTCATGCACATGCTGTAGAAAAGCAATCAAAGATATAACTGCAGCCAGTTCAACAGTTTCTGGCCAGTAAAGCGAGACATTAATGATATTACAATGCAAAGTTTCACAACTTCCCTTGTTTTGATTTAAAAGCTGATTTCATGTGACTCGTATAAATCATTTCATGTGACTCATATAAATTATTTCATGTGACTCGTATAAATCAATGACTGAAGAAAAGTAACATTCTGCTTTGTTGGCATTCGAAATATATATGCCTATTATGACTATTTGTTGTGCTTTTTCAGTTTCTCAAGGGAAAATTTAGAAAATTTTCTTTCCCATACCTTCTAAAAGTTTTCTCAGTTTTCTCATAGTTGTAGCCACATGTGGTATGTCCAAAGGACCAACCCCAGTCCCAGTAATGGCTGCACCGATTTTACTCCACATGTGACAGTACATTTTAGTCATGGAAATATAAGTAAAATAAGTATGATTTGCAAAAAATAATTACTTGTTTTAAAGTATTCTAAATTTAAATATTTAATAAAATCTCTAGCTTTTACGAAAGGATGCTACTTATTCAAGTGAAAGTTGGGAGTGGAAAACATTGTCCCATTGGAAGAAAATAACGTTTTCCAGAATCATTATATTCAGGAGCAACTTTCTACACATGTTACAGCTTTGCAACTTCAAAAAATATAATTTTTGACCCACCCTAGTGTATACGTGTCTTCATGTAGTGAAATGTCAAATAATTTTAAGAGAACATAAAGATGTGACCCTTTAATAATTAATAATAGAGTCGTTGACTGACCATCTGTGTAAATGAACTAAAATGATAAGTGGCAGTTTTATTGATCATTTATATGTTGATCAATTTTTCTTTCAAAAGGTTAGTCACAAATGTGTTTATAACTGTAGGAGTGTAGGTTCCATATCTACTGTGTTTTTTCATTTAGCTTCTAGTATAATGGATGTTGAAAAGCCTCATGGCCTTTGATTCCCTGTGATGCACTGCAGAATATCAGTTTAAATTTTTTATCTGCCATCTTATTCATTCCCATTATGTAATATTTATTTTATACATACTTAGGTTCAGTGTGGTCAAAATTTTTACACACCAATGAACACTGGGAGGTCGAAGTTGTTTTCCGAATCAATGGAAGAGGACGAGTTGGAGCAGATGGATTGGTAAATACAAAATATCAGAATTGTTCACTGGTTTTTTAATCTTGTTTATAATTTTTAGATTTGTTCAATTTTCAATGGCATTTATGTCTTTTCTGTAGCTGAATTCTAACTCTGACAAGTTCTTTTCTTGGTTTTTTCAAATACCAGTCCCATAGTTTATGAATATTTATCATCATTCCAGGGTCCTATTCTGCAGCACTTCTCTGTTTTCCATAGCTACCGTATATATTCGTGATAAAGTCATCGAGAAATTTAAGGCCAATTGGGGTTTATATCCTGACCTCACTTATAAGAGGCACTAACTGTTGGGTAAAGTTTCCATACAGCAGGAAAATAATTAATTTAGCTAACTGCGTAATTATTTTCAACATATGCTACGCATCTAAATAAAAGTTCACATCAGCGCTTTTTAAGATTGGTAATTTATAGGCGCCACATAAATATTAATTAAATATTGGCGCTACATAAATAAAAAAATCAAGATTACCGTAATTAAGACTTTTATATTGTCAAGAATGAGCGAATAGCAGGTTTAAAATTTTCCTAATCGTCAGGAATCAATCTGGGAATGTGAAAATCGTTCCAGTTTCTCGATAGTTCAAAGCTAAAACGCACTTTTTTCAATCAAAACAATGGCGCCGCTGTCGCCACATGCCCACTTTTCAGCATTCAGATAGTCAACCAGCGTCCGCCATTGTTCCGACTCTCACTATCACCTCAAGAATGATGACACTTCGACTTATTCCCGGTCAATGACTTTAGACACCTTCAAATACCCAAAATGGTATTTGTTATATCGGATCGACTTTAATATCTGAGTGTAGTTTTTGTTTTTTGTCAGATGGCTCACCTAGCAGAGAGACATTTGATATTTTGATTCTTCTTCATCTAGGGCTGTTGCCACAATCACTTTGGGAAGATATTGAATCACAGAGGATAGGAGACATGACATTGTAAAGCCCCAACTGTTGTTTCATGTCTGTCCCATATTTTGTAGGTTTTCTCATCAACTCTTACCATAGAAAAAGTGTTCATATTGATGTTTTCTTGGATTCTTATTGCTTTCTCTGATAATTATCTATATGATATCATTGCACTCCAGTGTCCACTCCTCCAAACACTGTTAAAGGCCTCCCCAGAGTTGATTAGGATCCTCTTCAAATGTTTTCTACTTTCCTGGTATTTGTCGAGTTTTTAGGAAATTGTGAAGTACAAAATAGTTACAATTTCTTGTGAAAGTCTTTGCTGCATTTGTTAGGCTTTGTGGTATACTGAGGAAAGAGGTCAGGATGGTCCTATCTTTGGAGGCAAAGACCAATGGAAAGGACTTGGTGTCTTTTTTGACTCGTATGACAATGATCAGCTGAATAATAACCCATACATTATGATCATATTGAATGATGGAACACAGCAGTACAACCATGAGAGGTGAAGTTTCTGTTTGAGTACTATTTCATATTAACCATAATTACAATGCTAAACTGACCATCTTCCCTTGTTTTGTTTTTCATGGTAATAATAATAATAATAATAATAATAATAATAATAATAATAATAATAATAATAATAATAATAATAATAATAATAATAATAATAATAATAATGAACTAATTATGGTAGCAGATTGTACGAGTACTGCTAGGACACTTTAAAATTGAAAATACAGTATAGCTAACAACAATCGATGTTCTGGATAACTACAAACAAACAGAGCAGTTTTTAGTTCTCGTTTAAATGTTTCTAGTGTCTTTGCCATAGTTGCTGATGAAGGCAGGCTATTCCAAATTTTGACATCTGCTACAGGAAACATGTGGTCACCAATGGTAACGTGGCGTGTAGACGGAACAACAAGAGTTAGACTGGACGCAGATCATAGTTGTCGATGAGAGTCATGTCAGAAGTCTTGCAGAAATCAGCCGACAGGTACATTGGCGCCAGACCATGAAGACACTGAAAGCAAGGATCGCCAATTTGTATTCAATCTGCTGTGGAACTCGAAGCCAGTGAAGTTCATAAAGAATCAGTGTCACATGGTCTGATCTTCTGGCTTGATAGACAAGATGATGTGTTGCTGTATTGAGGACAGCCTGAAGTCTGTCAGTAACTTGCCTTGGTAGCCCAGCCAAGAGCACATTGCAATAGTCCAGACGTGGCATAAGCCTAACCAGAGACACTAAAGTCTTTACAACAGAAAGTGGAATTGAGTCCTGAATGCTTCAAATTCTCCTCAGGATTGAGAAGCAACAGCATGCCGTTTTCTGAACTTGTGTTGTCATGGAGATGTTTCAATTGATGTACACACCGAGGTTATGGACACAAGCATCCTTAGCAATGTCTTCAGAACCAATGTGGATGGCGGTGGATGGTGGTAGGTGGGATCTGATATTGACGACGTGTGGTTGAGCACCATAGTATCTCCGTTTTATTGACATTAAGTTGCAGATGATTCGATTTAGTCCAATCAGCTATCTCACTGATGCAGCAACTCATCTGATTAGTTAGAAGATCCATATCAGCTGGCTTGCAGACCTCATACACCTGTGTGTCATCCGCATACAAAGGGGCGACAGACCATGCCGTTCAATAAGTTGCTTTAAGTCCGCCGTATACAGTAGGAAGAGAATTGGTCCCAGAACTGAGCCTTGAGGAACAGTATAATGCACCTCACTTAGAGTAGAGGAAGATGTTGCACAACGGACGAACTGCGTGCGTTCACTCAAGTATGAGCGAAACCAGCTGAGAACTACTCCGCCCAGCCCATATGACGTCTCCAGACGTCTTAGTAGAATTTCATGATCTACTGTATCGAATGCAGCAGATAAATCCAGGATTGTCAACACTGCTAAATTGCCAGTATCCAGCACTTGAAGAATGTCACCTAGAACTTTGGCTAATGCAGTCACAGTCGAATGGTGTTTGTGATATGCTGACTGTAAGTTTGGCAGCTAGTTTTTAGCATTCAAGCATTCAGATAGTCAACCAGTTGCACAGTTACCATCCATTCAAGTACTTTGCTCAACGTTGGAAGATTGGATATAGGTTGGTAAGAACTAACATCTGATGTGACAAGTTCGGATTTCTTCAGTATAGGTATAATGTACGCTCACTTAAATGCTTGAGAAACAGTCCCTGATGACAGAGAATTGTTGAACAACTTTGTAATGTATGGCACAAATGTGTCAGCCTCCGTCTTTAGTAGAGTCGTTATAATAATAATAATAATTATGCACTTCTATAGCACCATTTCTAATACCCAAGGATTGTATTGCATACTGGACTATTTATAAAGTGCCGTATGATTTATAATCTAACCAAAAAACAAGGGCACTTTACAGAGGTATGACTCCCTAAACAGATAGCTTTTAGTCTGTTTTTGAAAATACAGTTTTAATCCTCCTTATTTCAGGTGGGATGGTATTCCACTTGAGTGATCCACCTCAAAAGATCACTTGAGGGTTAATTTTAAGAGGTTTCAGGACAGCGAGGTTTCTCAGAGGATGTTTTGATCTCAGTGTCGATTGTCTAAGAGCGTTGAGATGGTGTCATAATACAACTATCCAAAATCGGACTATTTAGCGGTGATGATGCCGTGAATTATAGGCATCTTTTGAAGATGATCCGTTCCCTAACTAGCCAGTGGAGTCTGTCTCTCATAAAGGCGTTATGCTTGTTTTTAGCGATCCTGACGGTAGATTAGCCTGGCGATGACTTTTAGGATAGTCTGGATTTTGGATATTAGGATATCCAAAGGATATCAATCGATGGTACTTCAAATCCATCTGCAAAAGACCAGGTCATTCCTGGTTATTTACTTTTTCATTTGACAGTTGCACATAGTTGATTTGCTATGGGCATATGCAACAAGGATTTATTTGATTTTCTGCACAGTTTTATGACAAAGAGGCAGCATAGTTTTAAATGATTGGTTTAGCATTTGAAATAAATGGTTTAGCAAATTTTACATGATATATGGTTATAAGGTGAAATTTGAGGTTTTTAAAAATATGAAAGCTTTCAATAAGTTTCGTCAACTTGTCACCTTTTTTCCAAAGTTTGATTTTATAGCCACTTTTGTTTTGATCTTATTTTGCTGTATTTTTAGAGTCTGTAATATTTGTCTAGAAAATTTGTTTGTTAGGGATGGAGCAGATCAAATTTTGGGTGGTTGCATACGTGACTTTCGAAACAAACCTTATCCAACTCGAACCAAGATTGAATACTTTGATAAAGTATTAACGGTAATGATTAACTTTTTTGTGATTTGTGGGGAAAAGTATGATT
Source organism: Metaphire vulgaris (assembly GCA_018105865.1). Taxonomy (NCBI): domain Eukaryota; kingdom Metazoa; phylum Annelida; class Clitellata; order Crassiclitellata; family Megascolecidae; genus Metaphire; species Metaphire vulgaris. Next base: position 8,600,628 of record CM030837.1, read on the forward strand.
TTGAGGCATAGTAAGATATTCATGTACATTAATATGAATTTGATATATCTTCAAATGCTTCAGATTAATGCCAACAGCCAGTGGCAGTTCCAGGAATTTTTGGTGGGGGATGAAAAATTTTTTCGGGAAGTTGGTGGGGGTGGGATGCAAAGTGAAGAAGAAAAAACAAAAGACAAGAGACAAAAAGGTCATTGTTGGTGTTTTCCCATTAAATGTTAATCAATCTTGCAAAAAGCCAACAAGCAAAAAGAGAAGATAATTTGCAGTATTTTTCATTAATTTTTGTTAAAAACTCACTGGAAAATAGGTTGACTAAGCAAAATAGGTCACCCGGAACCCCAGTGGGGGGGGGAATGCATCCCCAGTCATCAACATGGTGGAACTGCCACTGCCAACAGCAATGACCATGTAATTTTGACCATGCTTTACTTTTAGGTTCTTTCTTGATATTTTAATGTTGACCATATATTACATTGGTTAAGTTTAAATAATATTGTATTTAATTTCAATTGAGCATCCATTTGTTTTCATATTTTAGATATTTTATCATAATGGTGTTACTAGTAGCAAGGATGATTTTGAAATTTGTGCTCGAGTTGAAAATGTTGATTTGCCGAAGTATGGTTATTTTGGAGTTTCTGCAGCCACTGGTGGGCTTGCGGGTGAGTCGCAAATGAATTCACTTGTGCGGCAGTAGTCGAGCTATCATTTCACTGGTGATTTTCTTAGGCTAACAGAAGATTGAGATGTTACTTTAGTCCAGAGATGATTTTTGGCATTGAGCCAATGTTAAGACCATTTATAATGTGATAGAAGTATGTCTCGCAAAAGAAAAAAGTTACAACGTGAACATTGATATAGCATGCCCTTCTGATTCTGTGTATAAAAGTTGCAAGTGTGAAACTGGCAGTCAATCGCATGGTATTGTATTGTAACAGAACAATTTATATAGCACTGTAGCGCAGTTAAAACCAAATTCAAAAGTGCCTTGACAGTGCTGACATGTTAATGAAGGTCAGAAGGTGGCGATGTTAAAAATTAACTCGGTTGATAGAAAGGACTCACTGCCATAAAGAAATCCGGTGCCAAGTCCTTAAGAACCATTCCTTTACAAGAAAACTGCAGCCATATTGACATGTCAACAAGGAATGTAAGATGATGTTAAGGGGCCATGAGGTGGTAGTAGGAGTTCTCCGTATGGTAACATCCAGCGGTGAATTCCGAAGAAGTGGTCTTCCGCAAGTGAATAGTTCATCACTAAAATCAGCAAATCCGATGAAGATGGAGGTTCCAGCAAAGTCTGGAACGACAGTCAATTGCAGTCATGTTGAATTGCCACGCGGTGACCATTTTAATGGCATACATTGGCGGACCACTCAGTGGCGGCGGCAACCGACTTGAAACTTCCAGAATGACATGGAAAAGTGGAGGATGGCAAGAGACTCTTCGGAAAACCAATGAGTGAAATGCAGTCCTCATGATTGGCACAAAATCCAAGCGCAGAACGTTGGTAAATGCGTAACATGCAATGTGACGTAATGTGATCTTCCTTTGATATTTGCTTGCTGCTCCGTGCCTTTTTAAACATGCTTTGTTTTAATGCAGTTGTTCAAAATTTGTTCTCCTGACCAACATGTTATATCAAAGCTGGACTGAAATTTGTTGGAATGTTTTAAGCATTGTCTTTCATTAGGAGTTGTGGCATGCTATAATTACAATTGCCTTGCTAAGTACCGGTAGCAAACTGTGAATGATACCTATGGAGTTTGTTTTTAGCAGTAATAATAATAGTAACTGGGGTTTTAGTGGTTTAGTGGGATCTCTCCTGTGTTAAATATTACTGTACTTAAGGATCCACTAATATTTTTCAATGCATTACTTGTATCCAAGATTTCATTCTATTTATTGTTTTTATGAGCAATACTTTACTGGTAGAAGAACATAAGTTATTGCTTTAAAATATTAAGATGATTCTTTAATTTTGCTACATTACAATGCACCACAAGACCTTGAGTTATGACTAACACAATTTTTTTAATTAGCTGATTTTTACATGTGTATGTATGCCTGTATGTTCTTGTGTCTGATACTGAATTGGCATATATATATATATATATATATATATATATATATATATATATATATATATATACACACACACATATATATATTATATATATATATACAAGTTATACATACTGTACATGCATACATACTATTTCAATATTAGATGCATTCATGCAATACATGAACTCCTTACTTGCTTCTTTATTGATTAGTGATTGTATTATGCATATTTGTTGCTTTTCTGACTTTGTAATTGATTATTGCATATCCGCTTGTCACGTATGAGTTTTGATTTATGAATGTTGTTGTGAAGAAGTGCATTTTTGCAACAGGATGCATTAAATCCCATTAATGCAGACTCAGTTAGCACAAACCATTTAACATTTCTTTGGGCTTGGTTAACACATGCTCATGGTTAGCATGGACGTTTTTTCTGGTTCATGTTAATGAGGCATTACTGTAACAAAAATTAATTGATAATACACATCCTTTATCTCCTTAGAGTGGGTCAAATAGTCAGTAAAACTAAAGAGCTTCCTGAGATTTTAGATTGGATTGCAGAGTTGATAATAATATGCATGAAGAATCTCACTTCATTGACTGTTTACTATATTTGCTCTTTCTCTTAGCTAGAACACCATTCCAATGCTGCTTTTGGGATTATGTGATTACTTCTACTTTTCTCGTAAATAGTATGGGTTTCATTGTATTAGTTTTTGTGGCCTGGAACAGAGTCTGTCTTGTGCCTGCACTGGCTGTTTAATTTGAAGGTAAAAGTACTTTGGGATGATTTTACAATGGTTGCCCTTTGAAGGAAGATTAACAGTTGAGACCAATCTGTTTGTTTGTAAAACATTGAAGACTGACCAACCTCAGTATTTAAAATCCATGCTAAATCACTGAAAGCATTCTCACTTAATAGGATTAGTTGCAAAGCAAATCTAGGGCTAGCACTGAAATGAGAAAGAGAACATTTACTGTTGCAGACCTAAAATTTTGAGCTCTGTTCCTTTGTTAAATCTTGCAACAAACTGAGCACTTTAAAATCTCCTCCTTAGTCTGTCTTGGTATTTTTCACTCTTAAATTGATCTGATATCTTGCAGATGGATTTTGACTATCACTGATGATGCCTCTTTACATTAGGGATGGTGTTATTAAAATGCATTATTATTATTATTATTATTATTATTATTAATCTTATTTCATTGATACTTCAAGATAGTAATTTTTAACTAATAAGAGTGTAAGCATTTGACGATCGTTGGCGTGATTGTCCCATACTTTTGCATTTATGTCCACCAGAGTATTGTGATCAGTTACAAGGCATCTGTTTGTAGAGCTGTGGGCACAGTTTGTTTATAGGTTTAGTTGGTTGCACTATTATCTGTAGGAAGTTCATGGCTAAGTTTTATATTTTCAGATGATCATGACGTTCTTGCATTTCTTACCCACAGTCTTTTAGCTTCTAAAGAAGAGGTAAGAACAGCATGTATTTAAAATACTGCTATTAGAGCATTGTGTCATTGGCAGTTCATGGTGGTATACGCCCAGCAGATGCACCACTGCCGTGAAAAGGTTTACTGCGTTGCCAAAGTTATTTGACTTTCATGCCACTTTCTCTATTTAAATGTCACTCCATAAATAACATTTTCTTTGTGCTATTTGCAAAATACTTTGTGTAATTTCCTGTAGGCTTTGCTAAACATATTCATAATATGCAATGTACCTGACTAATATTATTACTGACAGATAATACTGTATCCTAATACTGTATCTACTATTATTATTAAATGCTACTGAAGGCAAATTCAGCAGTAGAATCTAATGCTCAACTGCTTTGTTAAGCACAATTCCACGGGCAGTCTTGTATCTATGTTAGTCTGGGATACCTACCGGTATGTGGTGTGGCAAAGACTTTATGCTAGAGAGGAACTCTAGGGGTTTAATAATTGAGGTTTGGAGAAGAGAGTGATGAGTTTTTGGCATCCTGCTATTTGGAGAAGGAGAATGGATAGAAGTCAGGAGATAGTTTGGGACAGGAGCAGCCTGAGAAAAGGCACAGTTGCAGATCATGAGAGAAGGCAGGTTCAGTTGGCATCAATGATTGGTCTTGTGGAAAGTGATGATTGAAGAGAAATATAAATGAGCTCATAGTTGGGCTTTATTGTGTTGAGAATGTGATATATTATAGTTCAAACACAGCTACCAATACTTCATATATGTCAGTGATGATTACACGCTTAATTTTGGAATCTACATTCTGTTTGTGATGTCATTCATCACTAACAACTAACCTGCACCCCTTTGTGATTCTACAAAGTGATAAAGAACTAATCAGTTCAGCAACTCCCTTGGTGCTCTAGATTAGATTGCTGGAATTGTCAGGACATTTATTGTCTATCTATCTAATTTCCTATAATTCCTGCATTATCTCCTCAAGTCTTCAGGTCTAAGCTTAAATCCTTTGTTTTTCTAAAATCATTTCCTCCATAACTGTAACAACCTAGCCTCACTGCCCTTTTGGATTTTGACTATTGCCTGGCTGATAATATACCTTCCCCATAGCTATTTTAAGAAAGGCTGAGCGCCTAAGAATAAGCAGCTACTGTTGTGCTGCTTTCCAAGGCGCTATAGAAATCCACAAGATTTTACTTTAGTTTACTTTATCTTCTACCTCAGTCGACCCTTTTCGTGCTGTTTTACGTTTTTAGTCGTTAACAAGTAGGCCATTTAGGCATTCAGATGCAGTGCCTTTATGAACAGAAGATGATTGATAAGAGTAAAGAATGTTTCATTGGTTTATTTTATAGACAACTGCTGAATCTGAGGATGTGTCGGCAAAAGAGGAACGAAAGAAAATTGAACAGGAATACCAAGACTATGATGAGAAACTGAGCAAGGCCAGAGAGGAGTAAGCAATATGTTTCTAGTAAAGTTAATTTTAAGAGGTGTTTGGCAGAATCGGAATTCTAATTTTGGTGAAGATATCGTGTATAATTTGTATATATTGTACATGTCTGTTAATCATCAGAAAACGGCCTACTTGGCATTGAGTGACTGGTTCCTGTCAGAACACCAAAGGTAGACAATGTCAAGAGTGGCTCGTACTTGGATGGGTGACCATTCTGGGATCAAGTTGTGGCACCAGCGGCCAACCAAGCCATTCATCGCTTAGGCTTGGATAAATTGGTAGCATTCCCTGCTTGCCTAGTGCACGGAGATCTGCACCCGACCCAAGCATATTTGAGTGTGGGACTAACTTTACCGTTTTAAGCATCAAAAATTGTACTGTATTACTAAGCAGCGACTGCAGATATTTGAAACTTTGTATTTATCCTATCTTATCTTGTCTTTGCCTTCCATGGCATGTAGGTAGACCACTTCACGGTCCCATGGATAAATGCTCTCCATTTCACTTTGTTGTCAGTTATTCTCGTTGCCTGTTCTACCATCATATTAGTCCATTACACCATGTCCTCCGTCCATCTTCACCTGGACTTTGATATTCGTCAGTTGTACCTTGGATCATTTCTTTTTCTAAGCATCTGTTTGATGTGACCAAAGTCAGACTTTTTGTAGCTTAATGGATTCCAGCCGCTGTCTGTCTGTGCCAGGTTTTTTGAGTACCCATCCATTGGTTTTCTCTCTGTCCATGAAACACGAATAATCTGTCACAATCCTCTCATTTCAGCAGCTCTGATTTTACTTCTATCTTTTTTCTTTAGTGTTGACATTTCTCATCCATACAAGAGTTTCCCATTATGTAATTTTTGTTGCTATTAATAAGTCGTGACTTTTTCATAGAGCCATAGATTCCGTAGTGCTTTGTTGATCGTCTGGACTTTACCGGTATTTATTCTGCTTCAGATTTCAACTTTGCATTCTGTATCTTCAGTTATATTTGACCCTCAATAAATAAAATTTGTCACCTGTTCTGTCACCTGTTCTACTAGTGTGTTCATTGCTTATATAGTTTTATTGACTTTCAGCCATGTTCATTACTTTTGTTTTGTCTATGTATATGTGAAATTATATTGGTGAGCTATTTTGTTCAGTCTGGTTACCAATTCTTGTTTTTCTTCTGATTTGGCCAAATGTATGATATCATTGGCATATCTTAGGTTAGGGATTTTTCTTCCAGCAAGTGCCACTCCTCCTTCAAATCCTTTCAGTGCTTCCCTCATTGTCATTTCTGTCATGATACTGAATAAGTGAGGTGATATTATGCATCTTTGTCTGACAGCTTTTTATCCTGAACCAGTCTGTTCTTATACCTACCACTTTAATATTTTGCTTTCTGTTTCCTATAGAGTTGGGTAAGTACATTGCCGTTCATAAGTCTCGCATCACCCACCTGAAAAAGCTATTTATGGCCTTTTCTTGACTTGTCCTTTAGATCTGACGTCATAATTCCATATTATTATTATATACCAGTTTGTTGGAAATGCAATTCTGCACCAATTTCCGCAATCAATTTGTCTCTTTTATGAACTTTCCAATTGATTATTATGCAAGGAAGCGTTAGAGTCGGATTCTGCAGTTACCGTCACAGAATTAATACTCAGTGCTAAAAAAGTGATTGGCTAATAAACATTGACTAACCGAATTGTCACGTAGGTATTGGCTGTGGGATTTGATGCTTCAATTGGTTGAGAAAGACATAGGTTCATTGGATTACTTCGAATCCAGTATTATGCAGAATCCGGCTCTAACGCTTCCTTGCATGATAATCAATTGGAAAGTTCATAAAAGAGACAAATTGATTGTGGAAATGGGTGCATAATTGAATTTCCAACAAATTGGTATATAATAATATGGAATTATGACGTCCGATTGAAAGGACAAGCCAAGAAAAGGCCGTACATAGCTTTTTCAGGTGGGTGATGCGAGACTTATGAACGGCACTGTAATTGCACAATATGTGGTGGATATTCAGTGTCCCGCATTTTAAGCCATAATTGCACGTGCTTAACAGAATCAAATGTTTTCATGAAATTCATGAAACACATGTACTCTTTTTTGGTGTTCTCTTGCTTTTTTGTTCAAGTATCCTGAGGTTTAGAATCTGATTCCTTGTCTCTCAACCCTTTCGAAAACCAGCTATTTTTCTCAGCCAGTTCTAATTCGGTTTTTGTCTGTATCCTCTCTAGATTTATCATCAGTATAATCTTACTAGCATTTGATACCAAAGCAATTCTCCTGTAGTTTGAGTATTGAAGGTTAATTCAGTCCAGTCATCGGGTCATTCTAGTGCTTTCCATAGTGCTAAGCATATTTTATATCTAGCCATTCTGCTGCTTTTCTCCTCCAGCTTTGGATAATTCATCTGCTGTCATGTCTGGTCCGGTGGCTTTTCAAATTCTGTGTTTCTTATGGCACGTTCCACTTCTGAGCAGAGGTAGTGGTTCTCTTGCATTAATGTGTTCGTGTAATATTGCTTATGCTTTCTTATATACAGTATGTCTGTATGATCACTGTGTGCTGTAGCTCTTCACAATGGTCTTTTCATCGCGCTGCTATTTCTTTTGTGTCTGTGATGTTTTCTCCTGTGGCTGATTGTATGCAGTTAAAATATGGCTGAAATTTCTTTGTTATGGCTTTGATAGACTTGTGCCATGTTTCCTCTCTGGTTGACTACTTCGTGTCTTTACATATTAAGTTAATATGGTTCTGTTTTCTGTTTTTGACTCTGATTCTCTTCTTGATTCTATTCATGTTTTAGTCTTTTGTGTTCTGTGGGATCTGTGTTTTACGCTTGTCTTTAATTGTTTATCATGCTTCTTCAGATAACCATGGTTTTGCCTCTATTTTTCTAGTATTTTAAATCTGTTTGTTATGCCAACTTCATAGCACAGGACAAAATGAACTGGCAATGTATCATGGAGATGGCTACATTTCAGAGGGGCATGCCATTAATGATGACTTCAAATCCCTGTGGTTGTTTGTCCAAATTTAGTCATAATAATAGTATTGACTTGTTTCTCTTGAAGAGCAACTTCAATACCACCATTAACAAGCTATGGTCAGTGTCACAGTCATCGCCTGGGATGGTTTTACTGTTTGTCACCCATAATTTCCATTTTTCAGCGAGTAAAATGTAGTCAATTTGATTTCTTGTTGCTCTGTTTTGGAATATCTAAGTACGTCTCATGTTGTTTGAACCATGATGCCCCCCCCACCGCCAAAAGGTCAGTGGGTATGGGAGAATACTTTGCATTGTAAAGTGATTAAAAGTTTTAATATGAATGACCCTTTCATACTACTGATTTAAATAGCAATTTAATATTAGTTTGTATATATTTTTAATCTAAAGTTACCAAAAGGAACATCCAAAAAGACCTGGAGAATACATCGATGAAGAGAATGTGGTAAGCAAGCATTGTGAAAAATTGTCCCACTGATTGGCTTATACATTATTTCTTTATTTCCAAAAAATTCAGAAAATCCAGTTTTAAATTATTATATTGCATTAGTTTATAGTGATGATTGTAGGTAATGTTAATGAAGTTTTTTGTTGATTTTTGTTATTTTGTGCTTTTACAATTTTTCTAACTTATATGCTAAGGTGGGATAAATACTTGGAAAATCCTAGTTTGAAAATACTCTATACAGTTTTTATAGGCCAAGTCAAAAACAATTAATAACCTAGATCCTGCAGGTAAATAGAATATTTTTACATATTGCTGCACACGTCTTAGGTAATAAAATCTAGATCTCTTGTACATAATTTTATTATCTGAGATGTGTGCTTAGGTCTCCTGTGGTGTGCACTGGAGCAGTGGTTAGTGCACTGGTCTGCCAATCTTGAGGTCCGTGGTTCAACTCCCGGACCACGACAGACACTTTTCGGTTGTTTCTGTACCAAGTACCTCCAGTCGAATCAGTTGTGAATGAGTACATCGGGTATTAACTCGGTGGAAGGAAGGGCGGCGAGGAAAAGGTTGGCAATTCAGCTGTTGCCATGTAAAACTGAAGGCGCTAGCCCTTCAGTTCTCCGACGGGTCTGCAATGGCCTATGGAGCGTACTTTTTTTTTACCTTAGGTCTCCTGTCCAATTAATAATATAGGGGCCTGATTGAGTAAAAATTTGGTGACAGCCAGAAACTTTTGAGCTTCACTGTGCTTCCTACATATTTGTTGCCTTTTATATGCAGATGAGCCTTACCTGCTTGAAAATGTGAAGGTAATGTACGTGGAAAGACAGTAGTTTCTGCTTTTGTTGCTTTGACTGATTTCAGTTTGAAGCACCAGAAATGCGGAACATGAAAATAATTTTAGATGGACAAAGTGAAATCTATTCTCTGGTGAAAGCTCTTAGCATTAAGCTCGATGATGTTATGAGTCATCTTGAAAGGCAATTGTCTCTTTCAACAAAGGTGAATCAGGAACAAACACAGGTATCATGAATGACTTCTATCTGTATTCAGGATAATTTTCTATAATAAATCTTGTTTCTTGAATAAAAAGCATTTTTCAATATAACTGAGTAGATCTGACATGTAAAATCTGATTAAAATTTGTGCTGAAAGTTGCCCAAGTAATTTTCTTAAATGATAAATAATAAATAAATAATTCTTCTCTTTGAAGCATTAGTTTTATAAAATGACTTGAGAATTAATGGTGCATAGTTGATTTATTGACCTTGCTGTGGTGAAATGAAGATTAGTAAATTGATTAACGCTTCTTGCCTGCCAGGTGCCTGGTTTGAATCAACAAAATGCAATTGAGAGGAATGAGGTGACTGACTTGCTGTCTGGCCAAAAGGAAGTTGTGGATCATATCCGTGATATTAGGTTTGTATGTTTGCTGTTGTTGTTGTTGTTGTAGAAGTAAAGTGAATTAAATTTAGAAATGATGAATGCAATTTATTTGTTTGACACACTTCAACATTTTGTAGTCACGGTAATATACACAACAGATATTTGCTTTCTTTCGTCTGATACAGCAATGCACAATCCTGAATGTGTCATTCATATATGATATTTGTTCTTTGTGATTATTGATTGACCAATTATGCATCAAATTGTATTGCCTTGTCAATGCTACATAGGTCTATAATAGATGATGTGAAGTCAAAAGTTTCATCTTTGGGTCAAGGCACAATAAGGCAAGATGGTGACGCTGGTGTTCTCAAATCCCTTCAGGATCTCAGAGGATACATTGCAGCTGTTCACAGCGATGTCAAATCCTTGGCAGCCAGTACACAGGTTTGTTTATTTTCAGCCTTTTATAAAGCTGAAGATGGTAAACAGTTTGATTGCCATAAAAATCAGCATTCTCATTTTTTTCAACAATATCTTGTCTTTCCATGAAAAGAATGTTGTATTGAATGCAATTTGCCTAATTCATCTGATCAAAATTTGGCTATTTGGGTTGCTGTGACATTTTACTTAATTTTCTCCTTAGTTATTATTTATTATTATTATTATTATTATTATTATTATTATTATTACGAACATTTTAAAGCACAAGTTCGCAATGCAGCAAATGTGCTAGTTGCCTGTAAGCATATCACTATGGCCTCTTCCATTTTCATTTGCAGTTTGTTTTGACAATTGCAACCTCTTTTAACTTGAAATTTTATGAGCAGCATTTGAATCATGGTTATTTGATGAAGAACTCATGATGTTCCTTTCATTTAGTTTTATGGCTTATGTGATATGGTTATCTTCGTAATGTGTTCATTGCAGTTTAATGTTTATGACATTTGTTATTTATGGCTGCCGGTTTACTGTGATTGTACGATCCCGTATGCGATTGCTTATTTAGCAAATTTTTAATACGCCGCATATTCTTCCTTTTTTCCCGCACGTGCAATTTCTGCATAAATGTGTGGCAATTTTATCCACCCTTTTCGCTATTTTCATCACATATATATCATTTTTGGCTATTTTTGTGAAATTCTGAAAACGTACTTGTTTAATATCTCATTTTTGTAAAGCGCTTTTGACTTTGGCCTGTGTTAGCTATGCTTATGATGCTTAAGAAATTTGTCTTGTATAATAATAATAATAATAATAATAATAATAATAATAATAATAATAATAATAATAATTCTAATGTAGGCATAGATTTCATAGATTAAAAGGGCATTTACAGGATCAGCGTCAGTTTGGATGACCTTTATTTTGCTCATGAGATCATTTTCACCGAAAATGAAAAACACAGCAACTTTCACGCAAATATACGGTGCATAAATGGGAAGTTGCTACATTTTTCTGCCTATTTAGGACATCTGAGTATCACATATTTTCTGAAAATCACCACATTAAACCGGCAGCCCTAGCTATTCTAAACTTTTTGATATACCCAATCAATTTGATAGGTGCAGAAGTGTTGATTTCTGTTATATGATATTACTATCTGATTTGTTGATAACCAGAGCTCTTTCTCTTATGATCCAGTAATCATAAGAACTGTCTGAACAAATATATCATGTGCCATGTATTGTGCTTGCTTATGAATCTAGCTTATCAGCCACATCTTTAATTGAAGGTATAAATGTTTATAATGTCTGCATTATCTCAAATATTTAAAACAAGTTGACAATTATAATTACCGGTAGCTGTTTTTCCTATTTTTCAGATGACCACAAATCTTCCATGTGCAGAGCATCAGTGTGTAACGACATCTTACTTATTCATCTTTTTTGCAGTTCAACTTATATGCATAATGGGATTTATGTTTTGCAGGTAAAATACACATTCATAAATATAAATTATAGATGTTAGGCTTGTGACCTTGTTTGGATAATAATGCAACATTGTTTTTACTGCAGCATACTCTACCTTCTCTGCACAGCATCAATAAACTTGACCCTCTTTACATATTTTAATTTGTTTGCCATCACAAAGGTTTAGCACTCATTCCTTCAACAGTATTCTCTGTGAACAAAAATTCGTCACGGAGAGAATCTGAACTACATTGTACTTGGCTAATGTTTGGAGCGATCAGTATCGCTCATGTGCATAAACTATCACTTATGTAAACTATAGTATGTGAAAGAAAGTTGCTGAATAAGGGAGATGTTTATATTGTTGCTGGCAAATTATTCATTTGTATTGTTGAAGAAACTGTTGATTAAAGTCTTGGGATGAAGTAAGTTCTCTCTAAGTGTTTTGTTATAGACATGAAAGTGTTTGTGTATGGTATTTCAAAAATGTATGGACAGCTTTTCCATTCTTCAGCATTTGGGAATGAAAGATTTCAAGAAATCTCAGAAAATTGTGGCTTATCAGCAAAAAACCTTTAATAGAATTACAAACAAGATTCAAAAATACTTCAAAAATTCTGGGTGCACCTATTTTGGGCAAGCATGTAAGATATTCTTATTGTGAAATATTTTTACTAGGAATTGGTAGTTTTTGTAATCAACGCTTAAAAGACTGCTTTTTATCATTTTCACAGGGCAAAGCGTGAAGCAGCGTCAAAGAAATTCTATTAATGTGATACTATTTCTCCAGGCATCAATTTTCACATTTCCACATGATTATCAGATCATGTCATTGGAGTGAAGACTTCATAGGAAAATGTTGATTCTGAATTGTTTAAACTCTTATTACTAAAATTGAACTCTATAGTATTAAGTTAATGCAGTCCCATAGGTAGCAGAAAATATTAAACAAGCGGGCAAAAAAGCCTTTCCTTGTTGAAGAATTGTGGGTTGTGTTTTGAACTGGAATGACACTTTTGGCTAAATTTGATTTTTATATATTGGAATAGAATATTTGTTAAAAATCGAGTCGAGGGAGGAACTGAGCCAGATGCTTGTCTTTTCTTTGATGTCTTCTAAAAACCTAAATTGACCTGCAAAGGGGGTGTTGGGGGCAGATGGAAATCCAATTGCATATCCATTCATAAAGTGCTGCCTTGTTTTATAACCCACCAATACCTATACAAAAATTAGTTATGATTTTGACAGGTTAGCTGAATAGACTACCGGTAGTAGTATATTTATTTTAGTGTAACTAAAGGCTGACAAAATTATAACTGGTTCTAATGAACAATGTTTGAAAAGTTTACTATGAGATCATGGTACTTGGATCCTTAACTATTAATGAGGCATGTGGCCTTCTTTATTGATAAATTATGCTGAATATTCAAAATGGGGGAGTACAAAATAAAAGAGTTTAATTCCCTATCCAACAAATTTGGGCAGTACAGTTATTTTGATGGGAAATAGGTAGTGCAGAATACAGTAAGGTTACTGTTTATTTGCTTATTGGCTTATGAAATTTTTTTGTAAATTTTTTGATACATGTGCCAATATATATTTTTATGACCCATCCTTATCCTGCAAGATGGTCACTATACAATGTAGGTTATTTACATGGATTTGGCTGGGGCCTGACTTTTCTGATATAAAATATGTGAAACAATTAAGTTAAACTTACTTTAACCAACTCAATTCAGTAGAATTACTTGACTCAATTCAAAATATTGGCGAATCAGTCAGTGTCATTGGAATTCTCTCATTACTTTGAACAGCACTAATGGCAATGAAATAAGAGAACAAAGGTGAGAAGCATTCAAAACAAACTCTCTCTTTGCAATGCTCTGTCTTGAATACCTTAAGACAGAGATGGGCAAACTTTTACAAATGTGAATACTGTTTCAGGTGGACTGCTACACATATTAAGTGCCAAAATATTTTAAATCAAGATGCAACATAGATGTTCTCTACCAATATGATGTACAGCTGCATTAATAACAATTAATAGCCTGGGCCGCTTCCGGGCTGATGCATTGGCTTAAATCTATTACTGTTCATATAGTTTTGTGCACTGACATTGGTAATACTTGTACTCTTCTTTGAATAAATCGTACCATTTGTAAGTTCTTTTATGGATAAATTTAAGCTAAAGTAACTTTTCTTATATGGTTTTTATTATATTACAGTCAGGTTTATTGAATGGCTAACAAATTTTCTTTGATCAGCATTTTGTGTTCTACCGGTATCATTGGTATAAAATCATTTATAGAGTTCAATTATTGTTTGTTATGCTTGGTTACTGTGCATATCAGTAATCCTCAGGAAGACTTGTGAACACTGAGGCTGTCTAGGTTTTTGTCTGTGCAATTTTGAAGTTTGATATTTTGACAGAAACATTATTTAGCTAAGTATCTGTTCATTGTTTATAGCTGTTTGAAGTTTACTAGTAAATTTACATCCCTTAATGTTTTCCCCTCTCCAGAATATTATGTTGTGATATTATTTATTCTTGCCAAATCATTGTTTGATTGCAAACTTCTTTTTGCCACAAACCTGTATAAAATACTCTTTTCACATTTGATGTACATGATGCTTTGGAATGTCAAACGTCTTACGAAATTGGCAGAACCATCGGGTTTTATATCGGTCTCTCTAACTAATCTGTGATTTATTTAGCATGACTTTGATGATGCCACATACCATCTCATGGACATGTAACTGAAATCTTAACATTCCTGTGCAATATGCATGCTATCGGAGAATACAATTATTACAGAATTTTGCATAAGCGTTTACAAACATCTTTTAAAAATGATGAAATTTCCTGGTATGTATCTGGAGAGACTGGAGTTATTATGAACGGATGCAGCTGTGTTTTTTGCTTATTACTGATTTTAAAGTAATGTTGCAATAAATATTTGGCACAATGCAAGTGGTACAAATACAGTGAACAAGTTGAAGGATGTTGGCACATCATGTTGCTGTACAAATAATACTGATTTTACGTAGTAGCACTGGACTTTTAATGTTTACTTTCAATGAAGAAAATACTTGATAATTTATTAATCTTATTAAACAGTGGTGACGACGTCTGAAATCATGTATCAATTTTTGCGGTGGACATTTTGAATATTCATTGTAAACATTTTCAGACAATGTTTGCGTCTATCTGAAGCCAATTTATTCCTGTTTCAAACTGCAAATTTTTATGGAAATCGCCCAAGTTTTCTTAAAGTTATAACTTATAGTGAAAAGAGAGTTGGCATAATTTTAATCCGACACACTGTAGGATATAAATAGCCTTCGTTACTTAGTCTGAGTAGTCTCCAAGAAACTCGACAAAAGAGTGTCCGACAGGGTCGCCGAGAAAATTTCCGGGACCCGGTGCCAAAAATAGTCGCAGGCCCCTGACCAGACAAGTGTACGAAAAAGTTGATGACCTTTTTTGCTTTTCTGTCTTTTTCCAAAGCAGAATTTCGGGTCCTCGTTACAAGCGCAAGTGTGAAAAAGTGTTGACCCTTTTTTGCTTCTCGGTCTTTTATGGCATTACTTAATTAACATGATCGGCCCGGGCCCTCTGTCTAAAAGACATTTGCCGGGCCCCTGTGCTCATGAGTCATGACGAAGATGACCTTTTTCCGTTGTCAAGAGTCTTTTTCAGGGTTAAGACTATTGTTAATGTTTACTTTCAATGAAAAAATACTTGATAATTAATTTATTAATCTTATTAAACAGTGGCGACAACCACCTTACGGGATTTTTATCCCTTAGGTTATCCCTCACTCATTTATATCATGAACAACCATGATCAGTTAATTGGCTAATTACTTACTAGCTGAATTTGCTTCATTTTAAAATATATTAATTAGTCACTCAAAATTTGTACATTAGGCTAGTTTAATTTAGATTCTTTTCTAGCATAAGTTAGTTAAGTTTCTTGCATCAATATATAGGCCTATACTGAACTTATTTTTCTTTTTGGTGCTGGTCTTACAATAAATAAATGTGAATGAAATTTTTTTTAAACATCACCGGACCCGGGCCCCTTCGAGCTGCATGGGCCCCGGAACAATGTACCGGCCGGCGGCTGCACCACCTCTCCTCAGGTCTGGTGTCCGGAGACAGAAAAATACAGTTCAGCGCTCGTCTAGATCCGAGTCAGAGACAGTTTAATTTAAGATCAAGAATTCAATCCTGTATCACAGTGGGTGAATTGCTGATAAGCGGCTCAGTGCGGAGTGCAGCTCGGTCATGCGGCGTGATGTCATTTGCAAAAACAAAACATACCTGTACTAATTTACCTTTAAAGTTTTGTAGAAAACGCAAAATTTCAACCAAATTGTCTTCCACAGCGACGTCCCGAATTCGTTCTTTATAGGCCTACTGCTTATGTCACTAGATGATGGCGACCTCTTGGGTAACGAAGAGTCAACACTTTTATGGATCAAATATTCTGGCGAATAGCTGCGAAGAAATAGTTTTTGCTCCCCACGATGCTAGGGGCATAGCCAGGAAATTGATCGGGGGTATTATGAGATTTAGGGGTGTAACTTTCTTTAAACGTAGAAAATCTTAAAAACACATTTAAAAATTTAAGGTAGCCTGATTTTTGGGGGTGTATATATACTGATATAGCCCCCTCCCGTCGCTACGCCCTAAGCCTGAACGATGCCCGGTATGGTGCGGCGATCAGATTCATTGGAGAAAATGCACGTTCGCGCATTCACGAGAAACTATGAACGGCACATGCACTCAGTGCGTGTTGAAGCGGCGTCAGTTTCTCAGAGCCCTTGATCGATCAAATACTGACGGAGGTCCGCGAGTAACGTCTCTTTCTACAATCTGAAGTTTTCTGCAACAGATTCTACAATAATCTCAGGTTCGTCATATGTCAGTTGTTCCTGCTCCTGGACATCGTCTGGTCACTGCGTCTGGTCAAGAATACGAGCTCAGCTGTGCCAAGTTTGTATCCCGGCAATCAAGCAGACGGTTTTCGACTGTCTCCCGCGGTTTCGTGTAAAACAACACTGTCGGGTCGGGCATGTGTTGTACACGAAACCGCGGAGCATCCTTTCTAGTCTTTTCTAAGGAGTCTCGGCAGTTCCAAGCTGAGCATTTCAACCGCCTTTCTATTCATTCGAAACATTTCTTAATATGGGCTGCTCTGATTTGCCTTTCCTTAAGTGCCTGAGCGGCCTGAACAACTGCTGTCTTAATCGTTTGGTTAAGCTGGACTTTGTGAGCCGAACAAAGTCCCGGCACATATCCCGGTTCCAAAAATGCGACCTACTACGACCTACGAGCAGAAATGAGGCCACACCCCGTGTCGTTCAAGTAGCGCATTTAGAGAAAATGGCTGACGAGCAAATCGCCGTGTTATTATGTGGCATGATGTTTTTGGTGGCGCTCAGATCAGTGCATGCACTATCCACGGGAAAAAATAAGAAAAGAAAGAAGCGAGTATGGGTAAGACCATGGATAAGGTGCAGAGAGTTGCACGGTGCGTACCATTCCTTTTTCAGGGAACTGACAGCGACCGACCAACAATCATTTAACAATTTCGTACGAATGGTGTCACACCTACTTCTTTATACGAAAAACTCATAAATATTTAATCATTTAATAAACTAAAACTTAACGTTAAAACATAAAAATCATCATGACAGTCCATCTCGTACTATCGTCCTTCAAGAACTCTCAACCTAAAAACTAAACCGGAAATAATTATATCTAGAACTGAAGATCACGAATTTTGTCCCTTCCATCTGCCTTTTTATAGCCCCTGATTAAATTAGCCCTGACATTTCCTTTATCATCCCTTTCTAAGTTTATACACATATAAACTTAACATTTGCATTGATCTTCAATTCTTCACAAATACAACATGTAATACCTTTATATAATCATTATCATCAACAGTAAACAGTAAAGTCTTTGCTTTCACTTACAATACACAAATAATACACACAATATTCCTACAATTATCAACAAGCCTCTTTATATGTATCATTCATAAAGTCCAACATATTAACAAACAGATACATTTTAATAGTAAGCTACAATAACATCATCACTTAACTAATTACATTCTTCAACAGTCTTACTCACTGTCATTCTAGACAAAATGTCTGCAACAACATTTAAAGAATACGGTCAGTGAATACATTAATATATATTCCTGTAACTCAAACTTTAAATTTGTTCAAAGTTCAAATAATATAGCTGTCCATTTTATTTATAAACAAGGTTCTTTGAATTTAATTTCACCTCAAATATTTACAACACCAAACTCCAAATAAGGTTATAATAATTAATACTAGTGCTTAACAACATTGTGCATAATACAATTTCACATAATCCAATACTCCATACTAACATAATCCAACTTACTGATCTGACAAAGAACCTTCAACCTCCAACAACTGGAAGTTACAAATTAGTTCAAAATCTATTAAAACACACACTTACAAACCATAGTCTTCACTTTCTAAAACACACTTTCAAGTTCTGATGTCCATACTACTACATTTTACAGTCTCACTTCTTATCAAAATTATCCACCACAAATGATCAGGCTAAATTCAATTCAACATTTCAGTCCATAATCATTTTAATATCCACAACATCACAAATCATCATTCCAATTTCAGTTCAAAGTAACATTTCTATTTTCCACGATCAAAAACATGCCTCTTGAATGTTCTATCCCAAAACACCACATCATTACTTATATACAAAAATCTTTCAGTTTCACCTCTTAGAAATAATTCAAAATCCATATTTACAACAGACAAATCATCTTCAACTGATAAAACATCAACTACAACTAATGAATCATTACCTCCTGTAATTTCAAATACAGTAAATTCAGCGTCCAATATACTTCTCCCCACAACATTATCCAGTTCATCATCATAATCCTCTTCAATAACTTTCCCCATTTCAACATCAACAAATGCCACCTTATCTTCAACAATTTGCATCAAATCTGCATCAACAAATACTGCATCATCTTTAATACAATCAATATCCACAAGGGTTTTCTCATTACTAACCATATTCACAATCACATCTTCACCAACACATACATCATTATCACACAAAGCTTCATTGCTCACAACTTCAAAATTCTCAAAATCACATTTCTCTTTAATTGCCTCAGCACCAATTACAACAACATCATCATCATCATCATCTACACAAACATCAACTTCAATAAGCCTTCCAACCTCCATATCAACACAGGCTACATCATCTCCCTCAAAACTACCAATACAAACAGATGATTCATCATCACCACCCATATTCACACTCAATTCTTCATCCTTATAAATATTACTGCACACAATCTCACTGGTTACAACTTCAATATTCCTCAAAACATCAGTTGCATCTGCAACAACAACATTTGCAAACGATTCCACATGGGACTTAACTATAACAGGTTCAATTACCACATATTCAGTTCTCTTCACATCAATCAAAGTGTCCATTAATAATTCACAACTAATCAGTTCTGCCTTACAAATCTTACTACACATTTTCCATTGCATCTAGAATTATCAATCATCATATCACAAACTGCATTCTCTTCACCAAAAATACATTGCATCGCAACATCAGATGTAACTCTTACATGCCTCCAATCAAATCGTTTAACATCAGACTCATCTTTCCTTCTTTCAAATTTCAGTTTATCAATTTTATCCCTCTCCCTTATTTCATTAACTTTCTCCACTGGTTTTACTTCAGGTTCAAATGCTTTTAAGCCATGTATCATCAAAATCTGTCTTTTAACAATTGAATAACAAGAAATATCTGTCATGTTCCAAATACATTTTTGAGCTTTATCATTCATCAAAGAAAGTAATAAATGAACCCAAATCTTTTCATCAATATTATAAACTTCAAAATCATTTTCCATTGTCTTAAAATATCCAGGAATATCAGCACTGTTTACAGGCATTCTTTTGAAAATATAAGGCCAGGTATTTTTAATTTTTGCAATTTTAACATAAACTGGAGTTTCTTCTTCAACCTCTTTCTCTTCCTTCTCTTTTCTCACTTTCTCGCTCTCTTCCTTCCATAATTTCTCTTCTGCTTCCATTCTTCTCTTTTGTTCCTCGAAATCTCTGTCCCATTTCTCTTTCCGTTCCTGAAAATCTCTGTCCCATTTCTCTCTTTCTTCCTCTCTCCTCTTTTCCTCTCTCCTTCTCTCCTGCTCTCTCAATGTATCCTCTTTTTCTCTCTCCTTCCTCCTCTTTTCCTCTTTCTCTAACCTTTCTTCTCTCCACCTTTCCATAAATAATAGAATTTCTGACTTCTCTGACTCCATCTTCACAATCATAGCACAATAATACGTCAATTCAATCTAATCTCACAGCTTTACGAAAACCACTACAAGAACAAAACACTTCAATCACCAATTACACAATAATAATACTATCACCATAGCAACCTTTCACCAAAGCAACTACAATCCAGCCAATACTTTAGTCAGAAGCATTCAACACAACCACATTTCACTCCACAATACCTAATATATTGCCATTACAATCACAGTCTCAATTACTACAAAATACAACTCTCAAGAATTGACAATACACAACTCAATATACAACAACCATAATCTCAATTCTCAATTAACACAATGCACAAATCTCAAGCAACTGGATACACAACATAAAACTCTGCCACAGCAATTGTAATCATCAATTTCAATGCACATATACTAAACATTTTAATCAACTTCAATTCAACTACAATAACAGTCAACCAACACCAATCATAGAACTCAATATACCATAACTACAGACAACCTTCCAATCCTGGACTTAACTAACATAATCACAACAACTGAACAAACATTTCCAATATAATGACAAAGTATTTCAATCAAATCAGTGGATTCACACATCCACAAGTATCTCTAGTCCTGTTCCATTTGTGCTTTTGCTCCTTTTAATTTGACATCTTGTCCTTAATCCTTCTCAATAATCTTCGTCAGCAACTGAAATAAATGTTCGACTGAAACTTTCCGTGATTATCCCTTGAATAATACGCCACTGGAATTACCGTCTACCGTCCTTGAAAAACAACACACGACTCCAGAAAATTCCGTGCAATTGATCCCGACAGAATTCCAACGCCTTCGCTCAAGGTCATCACTATCAGATCCGTCAAACTTTCGACGTACAGTTCGACGCAGTGTTCGATTTAATCGAGTTCGACGCAGTGTTCAACTTAACCGCTGCCACCAAAAATGTCACACCTACTTCTTTATACGAAAAACTCATAAATATTTAATCATTTAATAAACTAAAACTTAACGTTAAAACATAAAAATCATCATGACAGTCCATCTCGTACTATCGTCCTTCAAGAACTCTCAACCTAAAAACTAAACCGGAAATAATTATATCTAGAACTGAAGATCACGAATTTTGTCCCTTCCATCTGCCTTTTTATAGCCCCTGATTAAATTAGCCCTGACAAATGGATTTTGCTGCATTTGAAGATTTGTTATCTCGAATTGAACATGACATTGCAAAGGCGGACACCATAATGCGTCGGAGTATATCGACATTTCTGCTTCTTCTTTAACTTCTTTATCCGTTTAATAACTCGCGCCTGATTGGTTGAACAACTAGAAAGTAGGTCGCACACAGTGAGTTGTATGCTGCAAATCGGTCAGCGCGAACGAAGTACGCGCACGACTCACCCCTCCCCAGTCGTTCGGCGCACATTGTGAGCGCGTGGCCAAGCTGTCAATTGAAACCGGCTTATCCATGAGGTGGAAAATGTGCCGGGACTTTGTTCGGCTCACAAAGTTCGCCCGTGGCGCCCCAGCTTTAGCCATGTAACAAGTCCAGCTTACGATCTTGAAGATCTAGACATACAGTAACTCTGCCAGTTTCTGCAGTGCGTCACATTATATCAAAGCAAGACTTAACACGAATTCCGATGACGCTAGGCCTATCTTTCTCAACAAGCCTTCATATGTGCATATTTCTCTTCTGATTCCTCAACGGATATCTAGTTCTAGGATAATATCTAGTTCTAGGATAATATCTAGGATATCTAGCTAATACTCTTGAGCACTTCATTAAGAGCTTAAAACGCTTCTGTTTGTGTTGGGGGTATAATTGAGATGTTAAAGCGCTTTTGTTGTTGGCCTCAGCCTGTTACAGCGCTATAGAAATCGTCCAAGAATGAATGAATATCGTTTCGCTAAGGCCTGAGATTTAGCGACTAAATATGCGTTACGACGCTTGGTATGTCATATAATGAATGTGTCGTGTGGACTTGTGTCCGTTCCAGGGGTGCAGCTCAGGTATATTTTACACCCCTAATTAACGTCCCAACACTCGCAATTTTAGACCGACACCCCAACACTCCCCAATCTCAGCTATAGGATTACCTTTTTCTGATTGTCAGACTTTTTTGGCAGAGGACCTCCAGAATTTAGGCCTACTGCCCCCCCACAATTGATAATCCTAGAAATAACCCTGGTGCAGCTGCACCCCCTGGAAAAACTTATGAGTACACTGCACCCCCTGGAAGGCAAAAGCTATAGCTCCAGTTCGTCCCTTGCATCGGATTCAAAAGGAGGAACAGATAAAAACATAAATTTACCATATGATCAACGAAATGCATCCCCTGCTAAAAATTCGTTCCGACGGGTCTGTACATTACCACATTATCAATCAATAGTGTTTGCAGAGAGAACGTTCTATAATTCCTTTGCGTTCATTCATGTTTCTATTGGGTCTGAGTGTTCGCCTGTGGGGACATGCTGCAGCATGACGAGTCTGTTTATAGCAACCGTTCAACGGTCAAGGAAAAGAAGGGAATCTGGATATAACCGTGTGCGATCGATAAAAATTACTAACCAGTTTCAAGCAGACATTATTTTGAAGATAAATATAACGCAATGACAAACAGCTCGGCTCTGTGTTTCACAGCCAATAGCCTACCTGACAGTCCGAAAGCAACAATATTCCACTTGGATTTTACACAATTTTTGATAGGCCTAGGCCTACCTAATGGAAATGGAAGAGACATATTTCGATACGAAACCAATTCTATCTTACCTGCCTTACTCAGATGGAATTCGAATCTTCTCAATGTACTTACAAAAGTTTCTGTTGCTGAATTGTTCTTTAAGCCTATAAAAAGGACATCAGGTAAGATATTTTGTTGAAATCAGAATAAAGACCTAGCAAGAGCGAAAAGTTTTATTTTTATAATTAAAGAAAGATCTGAGCTTTTTGTAATTTCTGTCATTAAATTCTACTATACAAACATCAAGGTGATCAAGGAAACTGGAAATGAAGTGTATTCGTATTTTTCTTCTTGGTAAGACTAACTATAGAATAGTTTTATTCTGTCATTTGCATAAAAAGAATTAATGAATAAGCTCTTCAGGATTTGAAATAACTTACATAATGATGCTTCGTATCCGAATAGGCCTACATGGGCTGTATAACTAATAACACAAACGCCTGTTAAATTTCTGCACAACTACTAAAAATTCATTTAATAGCCTAAATCTGCCTTTTTAAACACAGACTTGTGAATCAAACGAAAAATGGCCAACTATGTGTTTAAAAATAAATAATTATCGAAATAGTTGATTTTTTCATATTTGTAATGACTACCATTAGTGGCGGTTCCACCATGTTGACGACTGGGGATGCATCTCCCACCGGGGTTCCGGCTGACCTTTTTAGCTTTTTCAATCTATTTTCGGTGGTATTTTTAAAAAATTAGTGAAAAATACTGCAAATGACCTTTTTTGCTTGTCGGGCTTATTTGGCAAGGTTTATTAACATTTAGTGGACAAAACACTAACAATGACCTTTCTTCTCTCTTTTCTTTTTTTCTTCTTCACTTTGCATCCCCCCCACCCACTTCCTATATTTTTTTCATCTCCCCACTAAGAATTCCTGGAAACGCCACTGACTACTATTAGAGCATTTCTTATTTCATTTTCGCCAGGAGTGGTGCTCAGTTTGCTCTGTTTATCCACCGAGTCCTCCACGAGGAGGCACAGGAGACACAGCTGCGCTTCGTTTGGCCCCCGTAGAAACTGTTCCAACTGTTTCTTCAATGAAAGCTACGAATTCATGCGTCACTTACTAAGCATCGGCGACAAATTTCGACGGCTGATTGATACATATGTAAGTAGATTCTGTTCTTCAGTCAGTCGTTGAAGTTACATATAATATAAATTGTTAAGGTTCCACTGTACTAGGACAGAAGGACGCGTCGCTCTTTTCACAAGACGCGGCCTAATGAATTTTTTATTTTAAAGGTCACCTTTCTTTAAATTAATTTTTAGGTTGAGCAAATATCGTCTGCAAATTTCTGGCTTCGTACAAAGTTTTTGTTGACAGCATTTTTAAAGAATCAAGCTAATAGACAGGGCGCGATTTGTGACCTGGAGCAGTGGGGGGAACATGGCGAGCAGTGGGGGAACATGGAAAATGCATGGTTTAATGCGCATTACTTTGCTCTAATTTTCAATATTATTTTTATAAATTGCAACAATTGAAAATCTGCAACTAGATTCAAGCAACTGCCATTTAACATTAATGCTATCATTTATCATTAATGCAGAGCAGGCAGAAATTTACGCAGATGTCTTGTCAGTATTTTTGCCAGTTAGTGCACCTGAGGCAGCATGCCGCCCATCGCATACCCATATTTCAACATAACTGGCAGTATTGAACAATGTTGGTTGTGGCCTATCAACCTTCATGAAAACAAGGGATGAAATTGTATATGAACACTCCCCTCCGCCTACAAAACGCACCGTGCTAATAGGCGTGAAAACAGTAGCTCTGTCATAGGCCTAATGGAGGCTAATGATCGAATGTAACAAAATTCTGATAATGCTGATGATGAGCGTGAAATAAAAGCGATGATGGGGACGGCGTTGCAGCTAATTAAAACACTGTTAAATCGAGTTGACATGTTGGTTCAGTAATCGTTGACTATATCTGAGATCGAGTTTTTGTTGTTTTTTCTATTATAAGTCAGCTGTTTCCAATCTTAGCGTTGAGACAACTAAACGTCTAGCGACATCTGACGTCACTTCGACTTTTCTGTTGAAATCTGAATTCTGGCAATCGGACGTAAGTTCATTTTAAAATTTTGATCATTCCCCGCAATTTCTGATTTTCGTAGCTTCACCAAAATTCACATACAGAAGACGAATAGTAAGATTAAGAGATAGTTTAGGTGCAAGACAAAAGAGATCAGTTCAAGCAGAGGAGCTACAACCCAACAATCACCGTTGCGACTGCACCTGTCGCTTGGTGCGCTGGCAGCGCACAACCAAATTCTGCTATTGGTGATATGCGCCAGAGTAGGGTTCTGGTGCAGTTCGATAATATACATTATATTATATTGTATTATAGTTAGTTAGTTAGTTATAGGCTAATTTATATAATTGTCCTAGCGGGCTAGAGTCAGAGTGCTTTACATTAAATTAAAAGAGTGTCCGAACAAGTGCGTTTTTAGTTTCTTAGCGAATGTTTCAGTTGGTCGCATTGGTGACACTGTCTGGTAACGCGT
The DNA here is from genome assembly GCA_018105865.1 of Metaphire vulgaris. NCBI lineage: Eukaryota > Metazoa > Annelida > Clitellata > Crassiclitellata > Megascolecidae > Metaphire > Metaphire vulgaris. The sequence goes on from CM030837.1 coordinate 8,625,989, forward strand.
TCCAGAGAGATGGTTCCTCGAGTAACAGAACGCTCCCCCAGTTTGGCTGTTTTCAGGGGAGGAGGCGCCATCAGTCGGACCCGACTGGAGGATTGCAAGCGACCTTCTGTGGATTTTCGAAGAAGCACCGATAGATAGTCTGGGCAGAACGGGTCGTAGAGTGCTCTGAACGTGAACCAGCACCTCTTGTAGATTACCCGTTCCGGAATGCAGCCAGTGTAGTCTGTCCCGAAGTTGGGAGTGACGTGCTCACACCACCTGGTCTGAAAGATCACTCGGGCGGAAGCGTTCAAGACCATCTGCAGACGATTGAGCTGATAGTCTGGCGTTCCGAGAAAACATTACAATAGTCTATTCTCATAGGCCCAGTGGCACGAGCTGGGTCGCAACAGATCAGGTATGTGTCTTCTTATCGCTCTAATCCGCCGGAGCTGGTAGAAGGAATTGCGAGCGACGATGCCGATGTGGTTCCGGAGTGACAGCGACTCGTCTAATAGAACTCCGAGAAGGCGGACCTCGGCCGACGGGACAATAGGGATCTGATCGATGACGAACGGTGCATGGCTAAAAACACTGGGGTGGTAATCCAGAGAACTTGTCTTGGCGGGATTGTTGATTTTCGGTCCAGAGTTTGATTTTGGCTATGCATCTGACGCGGTCGTTGTTTTCTGGCAGGTTGATTTACATCATCTGCGTAAGCATGAGGGGTCAGCCTGCACTCCTCGACAATCCGTTCGATGTCTGCGACATACAGAATGGGACAGACCCCTGCGGCACGCCACTGAGAACAGGACGCGGTGAGGACTGACCCCGTTCACCATACCGACTGCGTGCAATGTTGAAAGTCTTGCAGCCACTTGAGGGTTCCTCCTTGATGCCGTAAGAAAGCTCCAGTCGTCGGACCATGATCTCGTGATCGACAGTATCGAAGGCTGCCGATAGGTCCAGAAGGCAGAGGAGAGCTACTCGATCATTCGATATGGCATCAACAATATCATTAAAAATGCGCAGAACGGCCGACTCAGTGGAATGACCGCGTCTATATGCCGACTGTTTCTTCGGCATTAGTCCGTTCGCTGCTAGATATCCAACCATTTGCGTATTGGCGAACCTCTCCAGGACTTTGGAAAGAAAGGTTAGGTTGGAAACAGGGCGATAGTTGTCGGTGTCGGTTGTATTCGCTCCCACCCGCTTCAGCCGTGGACGTACAATTGCATGTTTCCAGCACGAGGGAAACTCGCCGATTCTCAGAGATGTGGTCATAAGCGTCACGAGAAATGGCGCCAGAGTGTCGATCACTTATTGAGAAGCCATACTGGAAGGGGTCGAGGTCGCACTGGTTCGGGGATGCCCGGACGATCGCGATAACGTCCTCCCTCGTCGGAGCCGAGAGCTCGGTGAGGGAGGATCTTGTAATCTCGGTGTTATACTATTATACTATATTACATTAGCTCGTACAATGTTCCGAGATATATAGGAACTGTTCGACGGTTTCCAGTTGTGTGCCGTGTAACGTGGCTACCACCCAGTGCCGGATTAACTTTTTGGAGGCCTGGCGCAAACAACGCAACGAAACTTTAAGAGGTCCTCAACCCTCTAAGTTCGAAGTCAAACCTCTGCCAAAAAAATTAATATAAAAATTATTTTAAAAATATAGAAACTTTCCTTATATATGTTTTAATGATATACATTTAGTAGGCCTACTGTGTTTTTATTAAAATTAATTGTTCGTGATTTAATATAATTTATTTATTTTTAAAAATAATAAAACATTGAACCAGTGGGCCTGGCGCAAGTGCGCCATTTGCGCCATGGTTTATACGGCACTGCTACCACCCGCGCCTTCGCTCTACTTGACCCCATGACCTCTGTATTTTTGACGTTGCCACTCTGCAATAACGATTTCGATGTTGCTGTTTTTCAGCTTACCAGAAGAAATCAACTCTTGCACGACACATTCGGTCGCTACAATCAGACGCTTAGATATCTTTTACAACTGGAAATAAACAATTTGTGCAAAAGAAAGCCTCCATTGCCAATCGTTCCCGGTTTACCGAAAAAGATACGACAGATCGTCTCAGCGTTAGAGGAAATCGACCATTTGCTTCGGTACATCGCGAAACCAACAAACTTCGAAACACAAAGACGAGACATTTCGAGAAGATTCCGTCAGGAAAAGAAACGCCACAGAAAAAGACACGATGACCGTCTCCTGGGAAACAGCTCTTCCACTGAAGACGACTTCTGTTCCAGGACGCGTACCTGTTCCACGGGATCTTTAGAAAACTGCACCCAGACGGTTCGCGAAGTGATCTTTTGTCGACTCATTCAACTGCACTCGGATCTCATTCCAGGAATCATCTACCATTGCCTTTCCGTGTCCCATTTATTCCGCTAGTAATCTATCCTACCTCTCGACCTCGCCTTTTTCTCAGTCTCCGACATATTCCTTGTTTGATTGTTTATTCGCGTTTAAATATACTTCGCTAAATCTACACTCGTCTGTTCATCCTGTTGCTTTTAAAGTTACCATTGTGCACTTATTCAGCAGCTGCTATCCCGTTGAAGAACTGACCTTGAGTGACCCAGGATTGATTTTGGGTGATTTAGGGTTTTTATCATCGAAATTGTTTCGGAAAATTGAGGGCGAAACGTTTATGTTTGCAATTATGAATTGTTCATATTTTGAACACGAATTCGGTTCTTGGGGATAGAAGCAAGTGCATTTTAGATTTTATATTTTTTAATTTTATCACTTACTACTATAATTGGATAAGTAACTATCTGTTTTGTATTGGTTTAGTCGATAGTGTTACTTAATTTTCAAAGCATTTATTGGCAGCGTCTATATCATATTTTGCAACTAATAACCACTCTTCCGTCGACTGTGAATGCACTAGAACAAGTATTGCCTGACATTTTTACATTTTTCACGTTTAGTCAAAATGTCTAAGTTATCTTAGCACTATTTTTGAGTCTTCATACTTTATATTTTATATATTTACATGTTTATTGTTTTGACTTTATAAAATGCATACACTGTACGTAATTAAATGTACTTTCAAATGAAACGACTATTACTTGTCAGGTCTCGATTGTTTTTTCATCTCAAAGAATAGAGCACTATAAGATATTATAGTAGATCTAGATATTATATTTGACCCTCCGCACAACTGTCTACGCATCTACTGCACGGCATTCACTTGAGTAGTATTATTATTAAGTCCACCGTTCCTTGCTTCGCCTAGAGCGCTCGCTCTTTGCCGTTGATTGCTGTTTTTCTCTGATCAATCGATTCTTATACATTGGCATCCGTGAATTTCTTGGCCGCTGCTTAATGCAGAACCTTTTAGCAGATACATTTAGCGTTAATAGTCGCGTCAATCCTAGAGGTGCAGTTTTCTCCATCACCGAACTAGATACGAACATAGATCGCTATATTTAACTCTTTGTAAGCACGAACCGTTGGATGGCACTGAAACTGGGGAACCTGTTGCTGGCGCTTGATTTCAAGTTCAGTTGTTTCACAGATGCTTCGTGGATTGTTCACTATTTGAAAGCTTCAGTGTTCAAACCTTAATTTAAAATACGTGACATGAAATCATGAAATAAAATGCTATGCCGCAGCATTATGCAGATTTAATGCAGGTTAGGCTATATATCATTGTCGGCTACTAAGTAGTAACCATAGTTATGTCAAATATGTTTCCAATTAGACTCAAGCATATTATGTTATGCTATCACTGTTATCGGAAATATAACGCAATTTCACATAGCAAAGGAATCAGCCAAATATCCTGTAGGCAACCTGATAATCCCAAAATCAGTGGCAGAAATTGTCAAGTGGCAGTTCACCGTTAGTTGCCACAGCATCGATCGACCCATATAGCAGTCGAATTTAATAAGTTATTTAAATCGCTTCCATATTAGGACGATGAGTATCAGTGAAAAGCAAGAAGTATTATTGCATGGAGTCCGCAATCTTCTTCTTTGGGGCTGTCCATTAATTATGTCAATTTTTTGGCAAGTTTTGACCCCTCATTCCTTGTCAACAACTGTCAACTTTCACTTGCCCCCTATAATTACGTCAACAACTCTTGACCCAAGATCAATGACAGGTCCCAATAACAAGGTTATTATTTTTGTGGTGATGACCATTTTCCCTTTTTTCCTCATCGAGTGTCAAAATGTGGTGGTGATGACCTTTTTGCCATGCTTTTTTCCATTGTAATAAGTAGTATTCCATGAAATTTCCTATTTTATGATTATTTGTAAAAAGTGAAATTGTTGACGTCAACTTCTCTTGACCCCCTTCTCCCCTGTCAACAACTGTCAAACTTTTTCAAACCCCCTCCTCCTAAATTGTTGACGTAATTAATGGACAGCCCCTTTGTGCGTCTTCCGTGGAGATTCACTGTATCGTCTGACTATTTGAATCATCTTCTTTGTCATTAGAAAGACATAATTGCTCAATGGCAGTTAGTTCTTATGTCCTCGCTGTTCACTGTCTAAGGGGAATACACGATAATACGAAAAGTGTAATTTTATCGTTGATGTTTGTTGCTTAAGGTTTCTTCTTCGCAATGTATTATTAGCCTATAGGTGTACGATTTCTTTTAAAATACTCCCACCCCAACATTTTCGACCTCAGTAGCTGTCGATATTACATGGTTCTAGTTATTATCTGGACAATGACCAAGATTGGATAGCTGCGCGAAAGTATTTAAACTATTCATAGTCAAACATATCTCTTGGTTGTATTCCATCGGAGATTAATCATATCTCGTATCAACCACTCGACTGCCCCTCAGCTACCTCTTGTGCCACTTTCTCTTTCTCTCTGCTTGTCTCTGTGTGTGTCTGTCTGTTTCTCTCTCTCTCTCTCTCTCTCTCTCTCTCTCTCTCTATATATATATATATATATATATATATATATATATATATATATATATATATATATAACACACACACACACACTGGCTCGCAAAAGCTAGACCATTCATGCATGTCAGAATGCGTGGTAGAGAGAGAGAGAGAAGAGAGAGAGAGAGAGAGAGAGAGAGAGAGAGAGAGAGAGAGAGGGAGGGGAGGGAGAGAGAGAGAGAGCTTTAAGCGAAGTAAATACCATTTGCCATTGTGCAGAGCAGATCGGTTGGTGTATTGTTGCAACTGCCTCTGCAAACTCTCGCTTGGCTTGCCCAAGCGCGGCTAAGCTGTTCAGCAGACCAACAGGTTTGTTTTTGGAATCAGTCGACCGAAACCTTTCGGCCAAATGGTTGAAAACGTAGCATTACACCAACGCACGAAACCAAAACATCGGTCGGCTATTCTAAATCTATAATATCCGGAAAATGTACGCAATACTAAATGGTTATCACAACCAAATCGAATTTCGATTAAAAAATACGGAATCCATGCTTAAATTAGACAGGTAAGCAGTCAAATGAATACATTCAATGCTAATAATTCGTACTCGTACGATTATTGTTGCCAGACTAAAGTCACGAGTTGTCTGTTACACAGTTACAAGGTGAACGGCCTGACGTTAAATTAAATAAGTAAGTCAGAACACGACTCGACGAGTCACGACTTTTAAAACTAAGAAAATAATTTCGAAAAGATTAAGATCTTAAAATGAGACTGGCTTCTGTCGCCTCTGCAATCTGCCCACCATCTGTCCCACCAGTTGTTAATCAGAAGCGACTGTGAATCGTTTGTTAGTAACACCGTCTTCAGCGTGATTAGTTCCTTTCCGTAACTTGCTGTATGAGAGACATCAACTGACTGGTTCATTCAATGCTTAGCCTACGTAAGGTAAAGTCTGGCAATTAGCGCATTAGTCGAACGCATCATATAATTATTCCGGTTAAACGAGAAATCCGCATTATTTGTTCGGATCAATGGACACAAAAATAATCCTAAATAAAGTCCTAAAAATAATCATAGGGATTGAAAAATATAATCCCATTGGTAGCATTTGTACTTTTGCTCAACAATTTTTGATCAGATATCAACTTTACTATTGAAAACACCTTAAAATAATAATAATAATAATAATAATAATAATAATAATTGTAGTAGTAGTAGTAGTAGTAGTAGTAGTAGTAGTAGTAGTAGTAGTAGTAGTAGTAGTAGTAGTAGTAGTAGTAGTAGTAGTAGGAGGAGGATATAATAATAATAATAATAATAATAATAATAATAATAATAATAATAATAATAATAATAATAATAATAATAGGGTTTAAAGTGGCTCAGTAGGATCTGCCCTGTGTGAGAACCACTAATAAGTCAGAACCTTGAACTTAAGCACAATAGTTGACAGCAAGAATTGTCTTCTTTTCATTAAAAGAAGTACTATTGAATTAATATAACGTAGGCCTAAATTAGGCCTAATGTAAAACATTGAAAGTTATGTTAAATTTGAGTGTATAATTGAATGTTAGTCTAGTATAGGCCTATAGCATATTAGACATATCTTAAATGTGCAGTCTTCTTCATTTGCCTTTTCGTTTATTTAGAATTATCTTGATACATGCACATTTCTCTCTCTCCCCTCCTTCTCCCTCTCACTCTGTGAAAGAATTAAACAGAAAATATGACATTCAATGAAGTTTGAGCCTTTGGTAAAATTCTAAGAGAATTCGGAGGTCATGACCTTCTAGCCGCTGGCTATATTGAGTATAGCTTTTCTAATGGTCGCTACATTTGAAAATCTAATGCCTGCTGTAGACACCACTGTTTCTCCTTAAGCGCCAGTGGTCACAACTGATTGTGTTTCAACTTTTTTTAATATCTTTAGAAAAGCGCTGTTGGGCTTCAATTCGTTCTGCGTTCAATTATTACCAGGCGGACTTCTTTAAGCTTAAACGGAGTCTTGAAAGAGCGTGAATATAGTTCAGCAATTGAACTGAAAATGATCTCAAATGAAGAAAAGTGAATGAACAGCGCTAATAAAATCTAAGCGATAGACTGCTGGAAGCAGAAACTTACTAAATCATATGCAGAGAAAATGTCCTATAATTTTATTGGGATTTCTCAAATGTGCGTGACTTAACCCGGTGCAGGATGAGTTCCGATCCGAAAGAACAGGACCAAAGAACGTCGACCAACGGCGCTGCTCCTTATCGACGAGTGACGTCAATTGCGACGTCATCTAAACGTACGAACTCGAAATGGCAACGTCACCGACAGCGCGGATACCGCACGCGAAGCGTAATAAAGATCCTAAACAAGGAGAAAGAACGAGTGGAAGAAGAGGCCGTCAAGAACTCCGTCTCTCTGTTGAAATTCACCTCCAGGAACATCGTCTACTTCGTCCTCCTCTACTCGGCCGTCCTCTGCTGCAGAGCGGCGATCAGCACCTACATCGAAGGAATGGCCGACGAAATCCAACGCAAGTACTCCTTTACCAGCAGTCAGATGTCCCTGATCGACGGGACTCAGGTGATCGGTCTGATCTCCAGCCTCCCGTTCGTCGCTCTCCTCGGACGGAACTGCCACAAACCTCTCCTCTTGACGTTCGGAGGACTTCTGTGTTCGTTGGGTACCATCGTCTTCCCCGTTCCCTATTTTGCCGAGAAAACAGCCGCCGCCGTCGCCCAGCCGACCAACGGTTCATCTGGTTTGCCCAATCAGATTACAGTCGGCGGAAGGTCGTCAGCGGGACTGCCAGCGACCAGTTACTCGCAGGCGTGTCAGTATGGACAGTGGAACATGTCGTATATGAATCCGTGTTCCGCTTACCTTGCAAACGACGACTGGCTGCTCTCCAAACAGACGTCTCTTTCCATTCTCTGCGTTGCTGGGTTCCTCATTGGCCTCGGCACCGGACTCTTCGTAACCACTGGGTTTGTGTACGTGGAGGAAAACGGCGGCCGAAAAAACGGAGCAATATTCTACGGTAAAGTCGTTGCATCTTATTCAGAAATGTCCATGGGTCCAATTTTTAGAACCAAATCCAACCCAACCCATCAAATCTCCAACCCAACTCAACCCATGCCGATAATAGGTTTACTTGACCTAACCCACTGTAATAAATTACAGTTTCTTAAACTATGACTTATTTTCTGACCCAACCCAACCCATCATTAATATGGAAAAGTCTGACCCAACCCAATCCAACCCAACCCATCCCATGGGTTAACCCAACCCATGGACATTTCTGATCTTATTGCTAGTACCGTCCTTCAAAAAGAAATTGGTGAAATTTTAAAATATTTTGGTAGAGAAACGTCAATGGAGACGAATGTTGGTTTTGCAATAATAATTAGGCCTATTCAGTTTATACGGAAGCAATTGAAAGACACAATTGTTATTCTGTAATTTCAGGTGTGTTTCTGTCTATGACTGGATTCGGGCATTTTCTCGGGTCCTGCATTGCCTGGTGGTTTCTAGGATACACAGAAGATCTCGACGGTAGGAGGAGTATAGTCGTTTCTGCAATTCACTCAAGTCTTCGGTCGATTAATATATAATTAATTATTACTCAAGCGTTCCTTTTAGAGAGATTTGCCTTCGAAAAATGAATCTAATCCACAGAAGTTTTCTTAGCTTTTATTACCAGAGGCATCATTTGTGGGTTGCAGGGGTCCGTGGCCCACAAGGAAATGAAGAAATACTGTAAAATTTATTAAATGAATAAATAAATGTGAAGTGTGCAAAAATGCCAAAAATTGTCAAAAAATTGCCAAAATGTCAATTTACAAATTTGCCAAAAATTGCCAAAAATTGGCCAACAAATTATCTCGCCCCAAGAAAAGTGTGAAATGACGCAACTGTTTTTTTACAAAGGATCGCTTAAACTATCATTTGGCGCTAAATATCGAAATCTACAATTTATCAAAGTCAATTATGATGAAAATAGTGATGATGACGACGACGACAATGGCGATCGTTATCATTATAGAGGCGATGATGACATAATATCCATGCAGGGATTATTATAGTAACTTAATAATAAGCCTTTGTAACAGGAGAGAAAGAGAGTCTTAGTGCATTAGATTGTGTTGAATGCGATTGGTTTAGATGAAATCGACGCTCGTCTATTATGGACGACGAAGGCTTGGTGGTTGGGGCTCGTCTTTTTCTGCTTCCTGCTCTTCGTCTGTTCCTGGATCTTTCTTTTCTTTCCCAAGTGGATCTCGGAGCCCGACTGGTCGAGCGCCGAGCATCGCCGGCGTCTGCGATTCCTGACAAAGCGTCTAGAACAAGAGAGGAACTTCGAAGACGTCGACGAGAGGAACGGCGAAAGAAACGCAGGGAGCAACTCAAACGCAGAGGGAACAGCAAAGAGCTGAGCAGAAAACCCAGCAATGAGTACGTCTCTGTGGGAGAGATTGTCGCTCCTGATCCCACTGATGCGAAGTCGAATCTGGAGCTCAGCATATCCAATCCATTGGACAGCGCTTCGACCGTCTCTGACCTGAAAGGAAGTGCTTCGGGATCGAGTGGTCGTGGGAGAAAGGCGCCCGAGGGAGACGACGCCTCTTCTTCCAGCGACAGCGACTCTGAATTTGCTTCTACGGAAGCGGAAACAAGTACCGCCTCCCCTCAACGCACTTCCGGTGGAAATGGCAGCGGTCTGGGAATCATAGAAGAAGAAGAGGATTCCAATGTTTTCCGATATCCTTCGTCTACTCGGTCGCCAGAGGGCGGCGCCCATCTCCAGCGTTCTTTCCGACGACGACGACGACGGCTCTCCCGTCTGGCCTTTGCACAGTCGAACGGACGAGAGTCGACAGTCGCGCGTAGTTACCTTCTCCTCCGTCGTTCCCGATTCGACAGCGAATCAGTCGGGCGCTATGACGACGTTCGCTGGCAACAAGAGAAAACCAGACAACAGAAGGCGGAAAAAGATTGTGAATACGATAGTAAAGCCTTTCTCAGGTCGGTTGAAGCGTTGGGTAGTGTCCCCCATGGGAGGCGCATCAGGGTGGGCCAGGTGGGTCATGGCCCAGCCAATATTTATGCTCAATGGGCCACAATGTGTTTGGCCCACCCAACTTCAATTGGCGAATTACAATGTTTTTGCGGAGCTAAAACCGCATATCCGCAATATATTGGCATAATATTGCAATATATAATTAATTGAGATGTCACAGATGTGTAAGACCACTCGAAATTATTATTTTTATATGACCATGTAACTGTGTTTTTTTTCAAATTCATACACAACGCTATCGCCCATTCGGGGGAATGGACATTGGATGGGAAGGACGTTTAACTGTAAGGACGGGAAGGGGAGGGAAGGAATGGGTCCAGGGCTGAGGGCTCTAGGCCCCATGAGAGGCAAGGGAATTGAATTAATCAAATTCATGTTGCTAACTGACAACTTGCCATGTTGGCCCACCCAATATTTGGCTCGTGGCGCCCCATTGTGTCCCCTCGTGTCGCTTTCATGGCTCGTCCTCCTACATAATACCTTGTCTTGATAAGTCTTTGATTTTCACTCACTGTCAATTATCGGGCTTTTAACTCTGTTTCCTAATAAAAGTTGAGCCTAAATGCTGAACGCCCAATTGAATGCAGTGTCAACAGTTTGAGCGTAACATATTTTGACTACTTTTAGCTCTAAAGAGAATAATCCTGACACCTGTCTTCACCCTAAGTCTGATTGGCACCGTCCTGTCAGCCTACCTGTCGTCAGGTTACCGATCAAATGTCGTTCACTTCACCGAAATGCAATACGGTCTACAGCACATCTACGCTTGGTTCTACTCGGCCGGTAAGACGAGCGTTCTAAAATCCGGTAGCTTTATGAAAGTTACTGTCAACAGAAGATTAATCCTGTGATTGTGTGATATGCAAATAGCAATCGAGTATCAAGTCGGATATTCAACTTCCAATTGTGTTCAGACTGACTCTTTATCAGCGTCTCTTCGTGTTTCCCTTCTTTCGTCCTCAATTCTAGAGTGGTCATTTGACTTAATGGTGTTCTTTCTTCTACATTTAAATTCTATTCTACGTATTTCGTCTGCCATGTTCACACACATCCTGGCATCGATTTCTACTGGTTTTTAGACATTTGGTTTCCTTCTGCTATTAATAATTACCCGCTATTTCAGAGTCCAATAGAATCTTAGAAAGACATATTGTCACGCAAGTTTCAGGAAGGATTTTGGATGACAGAAATTGTCAAAATATAAGAAGCTTCACAAACGGATTTTCTCTAGTCTAGTGAGCTCTAGCATGCAAAGCTCGAGCCAAATGATGAACTATATTTTCTTCTCCTACATTTCTTATTCGCCGCCGCTGCACTGATATCTAAACTATTTAAATCTGCGTCCATTTGATAGATAGTAAAAAACTAAGAATTTTTCTTTTAGGATTGTGCTATTCTCTCGCTGAGACCGTTGGTCCTCTCGTCGGAGGAATAATAATTCACAAACTGCGATTGTCTCTTTTCAAACAAACTCAAATGATCGTCTCTTTGTTATTCATAAACTTCGCTCTATTTCTTCTCATATTTCCCATCGAAGTGTCCGACTCCATTCAGCAAGGAATGAACGTCACGCACGGGTAAAACTATAAGACTTTCTCAATCATCTCATGGTAAATTCGTGAAATACAATGAATCTGCACCTTTCTTTCCTGCAATCGAACAGTAAAATGTAAACGATATAAAGGTCTCTTTTTTCTGTCTCCAGGGACGGTTCCACGTTGGGGATGCCTGGGAATGCGCCCACCACCCACCGAGCTTTTTTTGCTTGCCAGCGTTTTCAGGGTTCACCGGGTCAGAGCCGCTATCCTTGTGTGCAAAACAGAGCTGATGACCTTTTTCTTGTCAGCGTTTTCAGGGTTTACCAGGTCACTTTTTTTGCTTGTCAGCCTTTTTCAGCAAGGTTTATTTCATTATTTACTAGCCAAAACAAAACACTGCTAATGACATTAATTTTATCATTGCATCCCCCACCAACTTTCTAGAAATTCATTGCATCACCCACCAAGAATTCTTGGAACCGCCACTGTCTGTCTCTGTCTCTGTCTCTGTCTGTCTGTCTGTCTGTCTGTCTCTCTCTCTCTCTCTCTCTCTCTCTCTGAACAAAGGCTCGTAAAAATAAAGGTCCTTTGCGCCGACTGAATGAGGGCATTCGCCAGCCTCTCATTCGCTGCCTTTCCCCCCACTGAATAACCACCCTACTGTATGTGCTGATTAGCCTAATTGACAGCTGAGTCGATTGGTTGAGCGCCTGAAGCAGAAACAACTGGTTTTCTGTCGCTGTCCTGGTCTGAACCTCGGATCTCAAGTCTGACAGATAGCCACTGGAACTACCTTTCGCCTAATGACCGATTGATGTCAAAAATACAATTAATTTGTCCTGTTAGCGTAAATTCTTGATTTATGAAATCACTCGAAATTAGGTTTTTGATAGATTTAAACTGATGTTGACACTTGAAAGGCGATCGTTTTCTGCTGAAGAGCGAATCATCCGCCTTTCCGGTGTATAGATGAAACTTAGCTAATCCAGTTCTAGTACTGTACTTTGAATTTTATAGTGCAGTGGTTCTTAACCGGGGGTACTCGTACACGTTGGGGTTACTTGAAGTACGTTGTGGGGATACTGAACAGGCCCTCCGAGAGAAATTCCGGGCCCCTGTGCAGAATGGGCGACGGGCCCTTGAGAAGTATTAATTTCTTGACGACCTTTTTTTTGCTTGTCAGCCGTTTATGAAGTGTTGACGACCTTTTTTTAAGTAACACTGTGTCCCGGGCCCCCTTGTGCGCTAGCCGGGCCCCTGTGCTGAGCTAACATCTTAACCATTCTTTAGTGTTATTACTCATTTTATTGTTAATTATAGATATTCATCATCGGCCCGGGCCCCCTTCAGACCGCCGGCCCCTGTGCAGTTGTCCCCCCTGCCCCCCTCTCGGAGGCCCTGGTACTGAATAATCCAGAAATAAAGTCTGTTTATAAACTTTTACTACAATTTACCCTGTACACTATACAAATACTATAGAAATTTTTGCACTAAAGAAGAAAATTAAAAGAAAAATCACTCTTTCTGGCATGTGCACAATCTCTGACAGATGTTCGTTGCAGATTATATATATTTGCAATATATTGCGATACACAAACTTTTGTCCTGGGATAAGCCGATAAGGTATGCTGGAAGTGGGTACTTCGTTCACTTATACTTGTTTCAGGGGTACGCAATCGTAGACAGGTTAAGAACCAATGTTATAGTGTGACCTATCTTGTGTGCTTAGAGTGCTAGTGTTTGTTGTTTGATAGTGAATCAGTGTTTGCAAGTTGTTCTGCAAAGTGCGATTGTGCCGAAGTACAACTGCAGCCAATCTGTTCGTCAGATGGCGCTCGTTTCTATTCGGCGTGTCAAGCAGGCTGTTCGCAGCTCATCCTACAGAACACCTATATCGTCAGTTAACAGACTTTCTTTTATCTTTAATTGACCGACATTTAGAAACTCACGCACAGTCACAATGCTCAATGCTCATCGTCTTTGATACGGACGCGTCTCTGAGCAAAACAACACACACCCGTCTATAAACTATTTTGCCACAGGTATACGCTAAGATTACGCGAAACTTTGAGCTTTTGCGATCAAAAAGTGTTTTGTTTATTGATTAATTAATTATTAGCGAGTTCACGCGTTTAGCAAAGACCTAATTCACATGATTAAAAGAAAATGAATTTCTTGTTAGATGTATTTCAACTGTTCGTGTGTTCCGGGCGACTTGGCTTCCAGCTCCTTCTGCTCCAACGGATCGTCCGTCTATGGGGCTTTCTGGATTGTGCTCTTTCTTGCCATTGTTGCTCACTCAATGGGTCAAGTCAGTGTCGTTCTCATCTTTCTCAGGTAAGACAGAAGTTTCTTTCGCAGATTCCGAACTATAGACGAAAAGAAAAATCTAAATCAGCTATGTCACAATCCTTAGCAATTTCTCACGAACTGTCAAAGTTTTCATAAGATTATGCATTTGGATTCCGAAGTAGACTCATATGTAAATCCTGCCCATGTCATGGCTTATTTTGCTTGACAATAGACGCCGACGCTTCAAAGTCATACAACCTCCAGAGCCCTCCGTTACCTGACTTCTATTATGCTTCCAGACGGTCCTTTGAAGTGAAATTAATAGGGTAGATGTCGCCGCCGTTTCTGCCGCCCTATTCGCCCACTATATGACGCTACGTTGTGAGACCCGCGCCCCACCCTCAGCCTCACGTAAACGCCAACGAAGGACGAAGACTTTGTCACGAATCCTTGTACGCATCCATGTTCATACTGATGACTACAGATTTTTCACATTCTCCTAACATAAAAACTGAGCACTTTTTGAGGCTCATGATGAGGCACGTATCACGTGGCTGCATGCAATCGTCTTGAGTCTATTGAATTTTAGGTCAGTTCAAGAGGTCGACAGACACTTGGCCTTGTCTGCTGCAATCTGGGTCATCGTCGTTGCAGGTCAGTATCTCTGTCCACGTGAAACGTTATCTTACTTATTTTGCATGAGAGTCACATCAACGCATTCATTGGATATGTGTAAAATCACGCGTGAGAATCAATAAAGATGTCATGTACAGTGACATTACCATTAAGAAAAAGCCACAGCTGAACCTATATGTCTACACCAAACAGCTCTGCTGATAATAATTATACGTAGCCGTTAATCCTATGTTGATATATATTGTGACACTCATTCCATCAGACCTACTGGGCTGGCAGTCGTCTTCCGCGAATGACTGAGTTGTCTGATGATGAATTCGTTGAGGGGAATACAAGTCATCAATCTGGCAATCCGGGAAGCATTCGTACAAAAATTGCAAAATATTGGGTCTTAAAATGAGGGTTGGATGCAATAGTTAACGGCTGAATAGAAACACGGAGCTCAGACGAGGTAGAAAGAGTTGATTAGAACACGGATGGAGAGACACAAGAGGAGTTTGAGCATCAGCGATTGACCAGATGTTGCTTTGGGTCTTTAGCCTTTACATTATAACGCATCATTCAGTTTAGACTTTATAAGTAATGACATTGACCGGTAAACCGTACAATGGTTGAAGTAAAGACGAAAAGTCTGCTACCGAAGATAGGTAGCGTAATTTTGCACAGTGATCACCTCATCATACGATTGACTTCTGTGGTAGCGAAAGGCAGTTACAGTCTTCCAGTTATTAATCATGACTGCTTGGTTCACCTGATGATTTGTGAATTCTCTATTAATTATTCAGTTCTCATAGAGAAATAAAACAAATGGATATCTCGTGTTTACTTTTTTCATTAAATAACTCAAATTTGTGGCGAGACAATCACTGAATCTTGTCTTTGTTGAAAGCTTTCATTCCTGGTCCACCTATCTTCGATGCACTGGAAGGTTCTTCGTGCACTGCTTCGAGGGCGAATTGCTACGGAGACGACACCTGTTGGACTTACAACCTCGACAGGTATCGTTACATCATTCACGGCTGCAATCTGGCGTTCCAGTTTGTGGCAGCTGGATTCTTCTTGGTTTCACTCTATTTGCTTAGAAAGGATCCAATCGAACCCGTTGGAAGAGAAGACATCGGTCGGAGAAGCGCCAAGGAAAAGAACGAGGCTGAAGAGCGAACGGCAGACGGCGAAGGAGCCAAACACTCGATGATTGAGGTCGTCCAATCAAGAATCGCGTCAAACCTTCTGGCGAATAAACCAGAACTGATGAAGTTTCAGTCGAGAGCTGTACGAAGCAGCAACAGAAGCAGCAACAGAGGTAGCAGCAGCAGCAGCGGATTCAACAAGGAGTGGAGAAACGAGGGCCGTCGCAAATCATCGAATGACTCAGTCTTTGTTAGAGACGATGACACTAATGCATCGAAATCAGGCGTCGGAGGAGAAGAAGATAAGACGAAAGATAAGACATCGTTATCCAACCAATCGACCGATTCTGCGTTCGCCGACAGCAGCGACCGAACGGACGACGCCTCGGGCGGACAAATCAACGACGCCTTCGATCATCAAGAAGCTTCGATCGATGCGATCACAGATCGAGAAAGGGAAACGCCGAATCGAATCGAAGAGGGTTCGAGTCCAATCGACGACGTTGCAAGCACAATAACCGAAAGCACAAAACTGTGAGACATTGAATCGTGCGTCTGAATATAGGCCTATTAACGAGACTCCGAAAATTCATCATCGGCAAAAAAGCAATTTTAATCTTTTACAATCCGATTCATTTGAATTTAACTAAATCGATAAATTCCAACAGCTGAGGAAATGTTGGCGATTGAAATAACTGCAGTCGCCTTTAGGTGAAATATCTGAAAGCAGATGAAAGCGGCAGTCACGGTCACAATACGACGATGCCACGAGAGAAGGCAGCGAAACAAACGACAGTTGATGAATGCAATGACAATGTACAGATAACTCCGAAGTTGTCATATTGCGTCAACGACCAACATCATCTTAACAATTATAATCAATCAATCATAACAATTCTACCGTGTGATTACATTATGCATCTTATAACTCCTTATGTATACACATTGATGCATCTTCCAATGCACAGTGAAATAGGCCTAGCGTTGTCCGTTGAGATATTATTGTATAAATGTTAACTAATTCAAACAATTTATTTTGCTTCGGTCCAAACTGAAACATGCTTAAAACTTCATTTTAAGTGTCGTGTTCTATAGGTCTTTGGAAATGTTTTCTTTGAAATGTCATGACAACAACGATGCATTTCTAGCAATAAACGTGAAAATGTCTTTTTTCGCTTTTTACAAAGAGAGATAACAATAAGTAAGATAGGACAGCTATAGTGAGAGCGAAGGTTTCCTCACTATCGCTGAATATGAAGGACAATTTATGCACAGCTGTCTTGGCCTTGCAGGGTCTGTAGCGGGCCATTGGCAGTTGGAAGAGTTTGGGTCCCAACTGAACCAGCTCATCATGATGAGTGAAATTCTGAACGATCCCTCATGACGCTGTTCCAAATTGAAACACGACTTTTCAATTATTGTTCCCCGTCTGTGTTTGTCCTGCCTGTTCCTATTGTTGTAGGACCGGTTTAACATAGTTAAAAACCTTTAGCAGAAGAAAATCAGAGTTAAAAGACAACCTGTAGGCAATATTGTTTAGAGGACCAATAAAAACAGCTTTTCAACAGGTAACCGGTCAAAACGGCGCAAGTGATAGGCAGCCTACAGACCAGAAAAACTGGTAAATTAGGCAATAGGCCTCCGTCCTCTTCCTCCCTTTTACATGGGTCAACGGTCAAGCAGCGACATATTGATCGGAGCTGTGCATTTGACTTTTTATAGTGCTTCAGCACGATCACGTGATGTGGCGGTTATGGGTGATGAATTTGCTACTAGACTTATTTTATTGGATAGAATTCAGTGCAATTGCTCTTACATAATCAAGCCTATCAACGCATTAGCGTAACTTTGAACATTAGCTTTTAAATCTTTTGTCCAACTGAATACATAAATATGTCCATTGATGGTCCCTCTGGGAGGGCTAAAGGTGAATGTCGAAAGATTACACATTTTCGTCTGCGCCGTTTTGTCGAGGTACACCCCTTGCACTCGATACGCCATTGATCCACCAACCCAATCATCTGACCTACTAACTGGTCTGACACAATGCAAAATAATTAGTTCACAGCATGTTAGTTATTCAAAATACTCGTTTTAATTTACTTTTCTGTCTAACATAGCATATTCAATTGAGCGTGCACAACCGTGAAATAATCCGGAATGAAATTTCATGACAGCGTTTTAAATGAGGAAACGTATTTGGATGTTTGAGTGTATTTACTCAAGGTACAGTAGAATAATATCAGATGAATCCATCGACGGAAAACTATAACTGTGACTCGGTATGAGTTTCCACAAAATATCCTGACGGTCTTTCAGTGGCGGCTCTAGGATTTGGCAAGTGGGGGGCCGTTGGAGGGCAACTTCTAATCATGGGGGCCAACCATTTGTTGTTTAATATATGTAGCATTAAGTATAGGGTCCCAACTGGGGCACTGGGGGCCAGGCAGTCAATAGGGGGCACAGGCCCCTGACGGTGGAGCCTGCCACTGCGGTCTTTGAAGGCTTCGAATCCATCTTTAACACGTTGACTGCGGCCTGTTAAATAAGTGCGGATACTATTGACGAGCGGCTTGGCAGTTCCTATACAAAATGCGTGCGATCATGCGTGAATCAGCCGTTAGATCAAGGCCCGATCACGGAAACAGAGGCAAGCCATCTGTTACTAGTATCATGTTCTCTTTACTCAGGTATGCACCAATTCATTGAAAAATGCAGGTGGTCGGCGGCTCCATAACCGCGCAACGTAGACTTTGTCAGGGACTAGTAGTTATTCAACAATGGAGATTGGATAAAACAATCAATGTCACGGGTCAAGAATGCAAGGCAATAAAATTGGCCATCACTGTGGCAAAATGGACGCTATAGCCGATATAAATTCTAAGACCTTAGTAAGGACCTCAATTATCTAGTGACTCTAGTCCAAAAACGCTGACGGCATTGCGCCTATGGTGATACAAGTTATTTGGGGTATTTATATTGAAGCTGAGGCGTGGGGTTTAGAAGGTGGGCCTTTTAAGGCCAATCGACGTTCTTCAGTAGAATGTGGCGCTTCCGATTGGTCATTTAGTCCACCTGCTGCAATAGATGCGCCAATCTCAAGTGAAACCAAGACTTCTATTGTAATTAGCATGGAGCATTTGAAATTGTGGTTTTTTGAACAGGTGTTTATAGGACAAATATTTATAATTTTCTATAAAATTTGCTTTTCTTGATCGGTCAAAGTAAAATTAAGAATGATTCCAAGATCCGTATAAGCTAAAAATATTTGGCACTGAACCAAGGACGTCAATGAAGCGCCCTGAGAAACCAAAATAAGGACGTCAGTTGACGTCCCTAGCGTTCAACGTGTTAAACTAGACCTGTGCGCCGACGCTCTGAGGGTCGGCGGCGGCGTTTGCCCGCTCTATCACCGGCTGCGGCGGCGCGCCGAGCCAATTTTGACGGCGGCGGCGGCGGCGGCGTACGAACGGTTAATACAGTACAGTACGTGTGACTACAAAGGATGCCATATGACGTCGTCGTTTTTGTTCAATTCTTATGGTCTTTTGTCACCCGGTTCATTTGAAAACAATGTTACGAATTTATAATGCATATTAAAGATAAAATTATGCAATTTTTAAGAAGTGTATAAAAATAAAAAAGGTAAATTTCTTATAAGATAATATTGCTTCATTATATATCCGAAATTGACCATAAATGAAAACTTTTAAAAAGTTTATGTGCCAACTTAGAAAACAAAGCACCGCCGACATCAGACTAGAAAGATTTAAACTAAGCTAAGAGGATTTAAACAACAAACGCTCTCAGTTACGATGCATAGGTTCGCTGCTCGTGTAATTAACTGTGCACAGTTAATTTTGGCATCTTTTTTGTATTCGCATAATTTTCATCGAATACGCTTTTCTTTAGCCATTTTGCAGAATGTAAACAATACAGGACGTCATTCGATAGACGAATGAAGCGAAGTAAATAAGTAACGTGTGTTTTGAGTTAGCTAGTGTTGCCTATTTGGTGGACATTTTGTCCACGTATTATAACAGTGTTGGTATACTCTGGTTATATGAGAGAAATAATTTCACCATAGGGACGCCGGCGTCACGCCGGTATCCTCTCGGCGGCGGCGGCGCGCCGATCCTGTATCACCGGTGGCGGCGGCGTCATGCAAAACGTCGGCGGCGGCGGTGCACAGGTCTACTTTTAAGTCTAGTTTCAATAGCAGCTCCCTCTACACTGACGATTCCACGTTCACAACGCGTCATTGACAGATTCAGTGGAGAGCTAGGCTTCTGTTTCGCCGGATTAGCATTTTAGACGGAATCGATATTGCATTCCAAGACTAAGAACCCGATTGCAGGGCAAATTATATTGAGACGTCAAGGACTCTACAGTGTAGATGAACGGTGCAGAGACAATTGACAACGTAAACCTTGGCAGACCTACAATATTATTTAATGTATGGAGGTTTATTGTTTAATTTTAAAATGACCCGTGAGATAAGCAACAATGTGTGGCCAATAGTGAGCTACCAATACCCTTAAATGACTAGAAATGGAAGGGATTATGACAAGATGGCGAAAGACCTGAACGAGGCTTATTATAAGCGACAGATAAGATAAGAGCTTATTCTATTGAGTGAATGTGTATCTTTATATGGCACTGAGTCGTCCGTTCTTATGCTGATTCGCTGTTGACCAGTCATCGTCGGTGCATCTGTCGCTCATTATGCGGCCGATCGTGACCGACAGCGCCATGGCCAGTCAGCCGGCCCACCCTTAGCCATGGCCAGTCAGCCGACCCAGCAGGCAGCGCCAGGCGCAGCTGTCACGATGCTTACGACGGACATCAGCCGCCGTCGGTCGCTCGATCTGATGACTCCTGTCTAATAGTAAATGGAACCAGATGATCCGACGACATCGAGCTTCTTAATTTGGAAGACGGTCGATCTGTTGAGTCTGTTCTGTGTGACAAAGCTAAGGAACCTTAAGAGCGATATAATGGGCTTACGGTGAAATAATGTGTAGAGTGGAGCATTCTGAGCAGCGTTTTGAGTGTGTATTGTACACGAAGGGGTGATGGGGTGATGGGATACCATTTCCTTTGTTATCATGCTCTCGTACGATTCTTCTTCTTCAGATGCTCAGTCCAAAGACAGGTTCCATACTCCAGCGTCGCCACTTTTCTCTGTATTGAGTTGTGTCGTCATTACACTGCTAATCTCACGAAAGGAAAATAATAGGCCTAAATAATTATGAAATAGACCAATAATAAATATTCGAACCCATTTGAATGCATAGCAGACAAAATGCATGCTCCGCGTAAGTGCGTGGAAGTTGGCTGATAAAATTTGATTATAAAGAATTTCACGCAAATCTAATTGCATCTCTTGACCAGAACGGTTCAGAAACTGCGTATTATGGCTGTCTTGCTGCTCTTTGCGTTTTTTTTCACTCGTACTAGTTACGACAAAGTTCATTCAAACTTAAGTGATGGAAAAGCAAAAAGGTTATCGAATAGAGTAGCTTACCATTGAAATCTGAAATTTGAAGGACTAAAATGCACTTGTAGTTCACATTTTACACTCATTTGCATCTGCCTGATTTCCAATTTCAACTTGCAAGGTAGGTGTATCTATGCTAACATAAATCTCTAATGCAGACTTTGGGACGCGTTTGTGTTTGAGCGGCTACTTATTGCGAGGGGTAAGGCAAGGGGCACGACGAACTGCTGTGAACATGAACATACGCTTCCAGTACAAGATGACAACGAGTGGTTCTACATAAAGTTCACTTCATTCATCAAAACCGGTCTACCTGTGAGAACTCTTAACGCCTCAGTCCTCTCGACCCACAAGATCGTAATCTCATCTCACACTTCTCGCACGTCCGTTATAAGTCAGTTATTAGGCCTACTCAAAATCGACAGCCGCGCTTTTTCATACATCGCACCAAAACTTTGGAACTCAGTTCCAGCATCCCTCCGCAGCCTACGACATGGAAAAACAACATGTTCTGAATTTTCAGTTCCTTTAATTCATTATCTCCTCAAGCCTCTAGGTCTAAACTTTAAAACCTTCCTGTTCCAAAAGTCATCCCCTTCGTATAGTTATAACAACCCGTCTTATGAATATACTGATCTGGCTAACAATTGATCCTTGCCTATAGCAATTTCAAGAGAGGCTAATCACGTAAGAATAAGCCACGAGATTTTACTTACTTACTTACTTTTAAGAGAATCTAAGGAATGATTTCTTTTGAGTCTGAATTCTCTGACTATATCTTCCATGCGTAAGCTGATGTCTAAAAATTCATGCAATATAATAATAATAATTAATAATAATGCGATTATAAGTGGTTTAGGAGGCTAAGTAAGCCTGTGTGAAAACCACTGATGTGACCATATGATTTTGCCTTATCTAATCTTAAACTTCTATAGCGCCACTTTATAATGCATAGAATCATCAGAATGGCACACAAAATCAAAATCATTTCAGGATCGAAGTCACAGTCACCGGGTCTCTCGGTTGTAACCTACTGCAACATAAAACACACGTATACATAACTAACTGTCAGTTGCTGTTCAGTCTTCTCCTGTGGGTCACACATTTAATAGGCTGTGGAGAGTAACTGGTCCCTTTGATAACAGCGCTTGAGTCAGAGTCGAGAAGAGTCTAAGAAACAATCTGGTGACTAACCGTTTAAGGTTTCTGTCCATTTATTGACATTCTGAAGTCCATTTCAATCGGCAAACACACGCCGCTCTGAATTATTCGATCGCCGCGAACGATGACTCAACAACCGGCGACCGCTTCCTGGACGTGGGACTCGTTCTTGGCAGAGAAAGGGAAGAGAAGAAGGGAGACGGACGGAAACGAAGGGCTTTTGTCTGAAAGCGTTTCTATTGTCTGCACCCACATTCTACGCAGCGTCTCCTCGTGTGGCTGCAGTAGGACATTTTCCAGACGAAGACTTTTACGATCCGTGTTCTAAGACGTATTACTGTTCTCCGATCAGGTAAGCTTCTGCAACCAGCATTGCAATAATAATAATTATTAACAGCATCGCTTAAGCCAAGTGCCACTATAATAATAACGATTCAATGACAACGCAGATTTTGTCACATCATTGCCAAAACGAAGCGGTCGTAAGCGACTGGCAAACGATTCTGAGCATTACGAGCACAAGAGCAGTTTCCTAAGCACAGCTGTTGCTGTTTATGTGGTACATGCTGTTGAAATAAACCCAAAACAAGTGGAGTTGCTGAAGACAAAATACGCCATTAAACCACCATTTAGCCGTAGACAGGTCAACTTCTGTAAAATACTGGAATAAATCAAAAGCGTAATTGAAAATTTGTCACAGGAAAACGAATTCAATGAGACATTGGCAGTCTTTATGATGCTGTTGTCTTCTATTTTGCTTTATGGCGTCATGCTGCGCTCTTTAATTCACTTATTCTTACCAGTCTTCTCCCCATTCGTGCCAAAAATTTATTGATCCAGGTAGGAACAGTGGCGGCTCCAGAATTTGGCAAGGGGGCGTTGCGGTAGCAACTTCTAAGCATGGGGCCAAACATTTGTTGATACGTATGTAGTAGCAAGTATAGGGTCCAAACTGGAGGGCACTGGGGGGGCCAGGCATTTACTAGAGGAGCACGGGCCCACGTGCCCACTGTGGAGCCGCCACTGGGTAGGAAAGTACATGACATGTTTCTTTCTTTGTCAACATCTGAAAGGCTATTTATTCAGTTAAATACTAACGCAAGCGTCCGTGTTTTCCCCAACTTTAGCAATTTTGCATTCAGATCATAAATTGTAGGGTTTCCAACTTAGTTCAACAGATGGGATTTGCCATTCACTCGGTTAATCTGTTAGGTTCCTCTGAATATAACCTACACCGTATATGTTCATCGTAGCGTCCTCCTTGTTATCTGCTAGAAGCGAGGTCGTCACCTGAAAGAGCGATGTCTGAGCCAAGTCAGATGACGTCATCGTTTGAGGCTCACGAGCATTTTCCGTCGCTCGCCGACCGTGCCCGAGCCTCTACCCGCAACGTCACGAAGAACGGTCTGGCGTCGCCCACCCACAGCGCCCACGCCAACTTCTTTCGGGCGAGCATTATGCAGATAACGCCGGAGAAGAAGGCGAAGAAGGTGAGGTTCTACAGAAACGGAGATCGATTCTTCAACGGAATGGTCTACGCCGTTCCTCAGGAACGCTATCGAACCCTCGACTCTCTGATGGCGGAACTCACGGAGAGCCCCATCTGCGACCGAACTGTGCTTCCGAAGGGCGTCAGACACATCTTCACCATGGACGGAGCCAGAAAGATCGCATCACTCGATCAGCTGGAAGACGCAGAAAGCTACGTCTGTTCCAGTACGCATTCGTTTCGAAAGGTGGATTATCCAGTCAGTGGAATTCCCTGTTGGAACGTCAATCCACAGCACAGCACGTCGTTGGATCGGTCTCTGAACGCCGTCGACGGGTCGAGTGTTAGCGAAGAAAGAGAGTTCATTAAGCCTAAACTCATCACGGTCATCAGAAACGGAAGCAGGCCGAGGAAGGCGGTCAGGATTCTTCTGAACAGGAAGACGGCGCATTCGTACGAACAGGTGCTCAACGAAGTCAATGACGCCATCAAACTGGACACAGGAGCCGTCAAGAGGATGTTCGGCATGAATGGGAAGCAGGTGAGCACTAAGGACGAAAAGCAAGTGATGGTGATGTTCATCATGACGACGACGACTACAATGACCACAGCAATTAAGGTGTTGATATTGGTGATGACGACAAACCCACGTACAAACCGGCATTTCCAGTTACAAGTATGGGACTAGAGGAAGCGTCATAAATTCCCCAATGGGGTTAGGACTTAGGAGCGAAACATTTAGGATAATAATAGATTCAAATCTTGACAGTAGGCGTTCCATTGACTATTGTGGCTTTAGCCAGGAGCGGGACACGTGAGGTGCGGCACATTTTGGAATCGACGGACTTTTTGCTCGTCAAGGTATTTTCAGTGAAGGAGGGAAATTTTCGAAGGGGCGGCAAATTAAATTTTTTAAATTTATGAGGCGACTATATGCATTCTGGGCGGTGGATTAGTCATGAGCCAGAGGCGGCAAAAGTGCACGCTACGCCACTGACAGTAGGAGCATACTTCAGACCATGCGACCATATGAACCATCAACTTATAAAATTAGTGTATTCATCGGTGTAAAGCGATTCTCACGGGAGTCCGACTCCCCTGTGCCCCTCTCTTAGCTATGTGCTAATGATCGCTAGCTTCCCTCCTAGCGGGATCTAGGGCGGAGCTCCAGTCGCCAAAAATGTAGGACAACACCAGATTCAAATCTTTAACTCTGGAGCAAATTTGCAGCCTACTGTATATGACAAACGACTATTTCGGTAACCCCGACCTTATCAGATTAAATATTATTTATGCTTCTGCAAGAATCTCACAGCTAGTCTTGGCGTGAACAGAGAGCATTAGCGTCGCCACGGGGGACAAATGGGGACAACTGCCCCTCAAACCCGACCCCAGACCACCTATCAGATTCGCGCAAATCCGGTGAGAAAGTTTTGTGTGTGGGGGAGGGTGTGTGGGGGGTAAGGAATCTGACATGCCAACCTCCTTTTGCCCCCAACCCAAAATTCCTGGCGACGCCACTGATAGAGAGGTCCGAAACCCTGTCCCTCTTGTGGTTGCGCTAATGTACATTAGCTAAGACGTATTATTTGGGGAACGTCGTTAGCTCCCCCAGCGGGATTTGGGACGGAGTTCCAGCTGCAAAAGTGTTGAACAACAAAATTAGAGCTAGACCCTTGAGTTCTGATTCTTACCTTAAAGACTTGAATTGCGATTTATTACGAAATGGCCAACAACTGTAATATAACCGGGCCTAATTGTTTAGATCCACCCTATCCTTCTGAAAAATTCTCATCGGTTTTGCGTAGATCCCACGACTGGTCCCAGCCCGATTAGGGGTCGGGCCCCCGTACCCCTGGTGACTGCGTTATGTTTCAGGAGCACTCTCGAAAAAATTCCGATTATTCACCCCGCTATTTTTCTAATCCACTTGCATTAGGAACCATCAGACGATTTGTGTCATATATTCTCAGTAAAAGCAATCATCGTAATTATCGTTTATCTATTGAAGCACAACACAGACAGGAATTAATAATAGCTTCAGAATCTAGTTCCTCTGTTTTCCATCAGCGGATTTTGTGTGCAGCAGATCAAGAAGCTCTCATCGGAATACAATTCGCATCAATAGAGGCGGATAATAAATCGTCCTGTCCCTGAAATGGCGCATATGTGTGTTCGGTCTCACTCGTAAGTTGCTGCGGGTATTTCAAAATGCTTTGTTTATCGTCAGTGAGTTGTTTATTTCTTACAGGACCTACTCCAATAACATCCAGTCAATGTTTTTCATCATCAGTGTTTCTGTTTTTCGACAGGTCCAGCTAGGTATCCAGTTTTCCCACTCCGATCGATTGCTTGCTTCTTCTTTGAGTTCCTGATATCCTTTTTTCATCATCCACTCTAACACCATCTTTCTCGGTCTACCTCTCACTCTCTTTCCCTCCATTTTTCCTTCGATTATTGTTCTTAGTAGAGAGTCATGCCGGAGGACATGTACCATCCAATTTCTCTGTCTTTTCCAGATTGTATCTATCACACTTCTGTCTTCCTCTATCTCCTTCATGACTTCCTCATTTGTCTTATGCTCTGTGTATTTTACTTTTAGCATTTTCCTCCAAATCCACATTTCAAAAGCCTCTAATTGTTTTATATCTTCCTTTCTCATTGTCCACGTCCCCGCCCCATACAACGCCACACTCCATATCAATGTTTTTACCAATCTCTTTTTTAAGTTTAGTTTTAGTTTGCTTTGCATCAGCTCCTTTCTCTTATAAAAAGCTTCCTTTGCTATTGCTATACGTCTTCTTATCTCTTTATTGCATCTGGCATCGGTTGTTATCAGACTTCCTAGATAGCTAAATTCCTTCACTTGCTCTATGATCTGTCCATAAACCTTTATTTACACTCTCATTCCTTCTTTTTTACTTATTACCATAACTTTAGTCTTTTTTGTATTGATTCTCATTCCATACTTTTCTGACACTTGTATCAGTTTATCCATTACTTCCTGTAGCCCTTTTTGATTACTTGCTAGCATGGCCTGATCGTCTGCGAAGCGCAGCACCTTTAGTAGTACTCCTCCGACTTTGACTCCCTTATCTGTATTCTCCATCGCCTCTTGTACTAATTCTTCTATGTATATGTTAAACAGCAGCGGTGACAGTGAACATCCCTGCCTTACTCCTCTCCCAATCATACACGATTCACTCAGTTCTCCCTCTATTCTCACCTTCACTGACTGTCCAAGGCATAGGTTTGATACCAGTCTTTTGTCTCTCCAATCCACTCCCACCCTTTTCAGTGCTCTCAGCAAAATCCTCCAGTCTACTCTGTCAAACGCTTTTTCGTAATCCACGAAGCATACATAGATATTTTTTCCATTTTGAAGTCTTCTCTCACTTACAGCTGTGTGAAATAGTACTGCACGTTTCACGTTTCACGCTCCTCACAAAATTTTGTTGTGAGGATCCATAAGGCAATCACATTGCAATTAGTAAATTTGACCAAAAATATCCCGTTGAAATATATTGAGATTTGCATATCCTAAATCATTAATGGTTATTCAGATAATCATAAAAACAAAAATCCCAAAATCCTATAAACGTGCAGGACTTTTTTCACACAGCTCTAGCATTTTAATCATCCGATTGCATCCCGTGTTCCTCCCCTTTTCCAAGGAATATTGCATCTGTTTTCGCTTGTACTCTTTTTGTAATGACCTTGAGTATTATTTTCGCCGCATGGCATAATAGACTGATAGTCCCATGGTCCTCGCATTCCATTGCATTTACTTTCTTTTTAATCGGAATCATTATTGATTGTAGAAAATCTTTTGGCCATTCTCCTGTCATATAGATTTGTTGGCAGATTTCGACCAGTTCGTTTGTTGCATTCTCTCCTAGTATCTTTTTAATTCAATTTTTGCAATGGTAAAATTTTATGCTTTCTAACGTACTGCAGCAATCTTACTTTCGTCTACGATCTGATGAAAGTTAGAAATTTCAGTCACAACTTTCATGACTCATTTTAAAATACTGCTATTTGACTTTCACTCTTTTTCACTATTTCACTAAATGCAACTTATTCAAATATTCAGCTCAAAGTTAAACTCTTTCACTCAACACTCTTATCGGGAGGCCAAAAAGTTGGACTAATGTAATATCTCATCAATTTCTTTAGCGCTTGTGGACGTTGATTTCTGCGAATTAGCCTTTCTTCAGTGCTTTTCCTAATACACAGTTCTATTCTCTGGCCAGTTGTTGCACGTGTTTTGATCGTTGTGTGCGACTGCTTTGTCAGATATTTGCTGAAGAGGCATTTCTTGGTAGATTTTTTCTTGGTAGATTTGCTTGCTTCACTGTCTGTCACCGCTTGCATGCCATGGCACAGAGAAACTTGGTTTTCATGTCGTGTGTACAATGCTGTACATCTAGCAGCTTGATTTCATCACATTTTCTACATGGATAGACATTAGACAAGGCAATTCACCTGATCAAATTCATCATCGTCCACAGTGATTCAAAAGTGTAATTAGTGTTGGTAATTTATTTTGGCCTTCTTTAAATTAATGTCATGTTTATCCCTATTGCCGCTGATTCTACGCTCTTTCTAGGTTCCGTAGTTGATCTTGTGATGTTGCCAGTAGGGCAATGTAGGCAGCATTCCCTAGTTTGCTGATGCCGCTTTCCGCCGATTCTAAACCCACCATGGAAGCATGCAATGTAATAATTTCCTCATTAGTTGTTTTGCGAGTATATCGAACAGAGGTGGAGAGAGAGATCACAGTCCTGTCTGACTTCTTTTTTATCGGAAACCAGTCGGATAAGAAACTGGCTGTCTTAACACTTTTTATCGGAAACCAGTCGGATAAGAAACTGGCTGTCTTAACAGCTGATGGTGTTGAACTATTGCTTTTGAAACCCATCATGCATATCATAATAAACAACATGCTGAGCCACAGTTGGACAAAACATTTTGAAAGCACAGAATTTTGATCCGCCTCCTTTCCCGTCTTGTGAATGACCCTGTTTTATCATGATTTCTCGGTATATATATATGATCTTCCGCCAGTGATGCTGTTCTTCCATACATAATATATACCTGTCTTCTGGTACAGTTGGTATATATGTATTTATAATGTATATAACAGTACTTTGGCAAGAGACTTTAGGCGTTCTTTGCTTTATATTCTGTTCATTGATAGCCATCTATATACATTCATTGATAGCCAACTGACAATGGCCGACCACGTTACATCAGTCTGCATTAAGTCGTTCTTCCAGCTTCGCCAGCTGCGGGCAGTGAGGAACTCGCTGAGCCCTGATGCAACTAGGATGCTGGCTCAAGCATTCATCAGCAGCAGACTCGACACTACTGCAACAGCATCCTTTATGGCATCAGCGACCACCTGCTACAGAGACTTCAACTCGTTCAGAATGCAGCTGCACGCTTGGTGTTCCAGAGAGGAAAGTTCGATCATATCACGCCAGTCCTATGGGAGCTCCACTGGCTCCCGGTCAGTCAACGCGTGACTTTTAAACTCTGGACTATCCTGTACAAGACGCAACACAGCCTTACTCCGCCATATCTAACTGATACGTTCTGCCTGACGGCTAAATTACTTGGTCGGTCGCATCTACGCTCTCCGCCCTGACCAGCACACTCGCAGTGCCTCGAACTCGGATACGCTATGGTGACCGCAACCTGGCCGTTGCCGGCCCGGTTGTTTGGAACAGTCTGCCAGCAGAATTGCGTTCCTCTGATTCATTGTTCTCTTTTAGAAAACAGCTGAAGACATTCTTGTTTGTTTGATCCGGTTCGCAACTGACATTAGCGCATTTGCTGTTTTGCGAATATTTGCGCTATAGAAATGTTCGTATAATATTTCTAATTCGTGTCCATGATAAATCGCCATCCGCATTCAGATCTATAGTTAGACCACCCCTTCGTGGTGTTTATGATGGCATTTCCCATATTGTTTGCTTTATGCTTATTTCTCAGGTCGATGTGTACTGTATTAATCTGGCTTTTGTGAATGGATTTGGACCACTATCGATTGATGGCTTTGTGAATTTTAATAGGTGCCACAAAATGCATAAGAGTAATAACAATCGCTGTTCAAAATATACTTGTCATTGCTTTTATGAATAACTGACTCATTCTGCGCATCCAATATTGATCAGTAGATTATTGTTGTTGCGCATAGGATCTGATTTAATGTCATAGAGATAGAACAGTGCTTGGAATAGATGGAGTCCCTGGAGTCAGCCTAGCATTGGATATGGCGCTGGTCAATAATGAGTTGATTGTTACTCAACGGTAGGCCTACGAAAATTAAATTTCAAAATCAATCGATGTAGGCCTACTGCTCGATCAAACGGTCGGAATTGCATTTGGCACGATTTGTCATTCGAATTGGCATGGAAACCCTCCGCCTAAGACCTGTTGGCTGGTTTGACTGGTCTTTCAGGTTCAATGCCTGCAGGATTTCTTTACGGACGAAACAGTCTTTTTCGCCTATGGACCGGAAAAATTTTCTTTCGACGATTTTGATCTCACCTCTAACGGTAAGTATAGAAAAAACGCCTGAAGAATTTCATCGTAGGTCTCTCAGCTCTCTCTGATGTTTCAAAGGGTTTGCCTCGGACAAAAATATTCCACTATTTCTTTTTCTACTCTTGACCGAAACTCGGTCATGCCGTGATGCCACTGCAGCTTAAGCAAGTCAACCAATTTTCTATAGCGCTACCTGAAATGATTTTACTTAATCAGCTACTATATGGACATGCATTTTGATCAACAGTTCTCATAATAATTCGCATATTTTACAAGATCTCTCTCTCTCTCTTTCGATTGAAATTTTCTGTCACTGAATGACTATAACGATGGCAACTGTAGAGATTCAGTTCATCAATGCTTACAATCGATCAGTGAGGCAGCAGCAAAGTGTAACGCTGAAGTCACCGAAGGCCCCTCGTCGACTGACGTCCAGCAGGTTGGACGACAGCGGTAAGTCGCGATTCAATGCAGATGACGCACCATCAAGGATATTTTTACACCCCCCTAACACCCCCAACATCCCTCCCCAATCTGAGACCGACACACCCCAATCCAGGGATATTTTGACACCTCCAACACCCTCTGAATTTGAGACCCGACACCCCAACACCGTCCCCCAATCTGAGCCAGGGATGACCTTTTTTTGCTTGTCAGACTTTTTGGGAGACTTGATAAGGTTTTTGCTTGTCAGACTTTTTCGGCAGAGACCCCGAAATTCCGACATCCGCCCAAATTTCCCTGACACCCCCAAATTAACAATCCTAGAAATAACCCTGCACACCATGTGGCCAGAGGCCTACATGTAATTGTGTTTCGGGTTATGCCATTCCGTGGCAGAATATCGCGGTTATATGCACGCTAGATATGATATCTCCAACCTCTGTGCAGTTTTTATTGTTTAGTCGCTGGTAATCAATACATGTTCTCATCGCAGGTCTCAAGCTGGCTATTTCACTTTCTTCCACTGATGTTCGGTTAACGCATGTAGGCTGCACTGTGTTTATTAACTGCTCACTTTAAGTCTCAGACGTGTCAGAGGTTCAGTGCTCGCGAGTAAAAGATACGAGACAGATAGAAAATGAAACGTATGCGTTAATTTGATAAGCATGAAGTTCATTTTCGATTGGTGCTTAGCAGGACAGTCAATCGTGAAATTGTTAAATAATCGAGAAAATTAATCTTTACCTGCAAACAAATCAAACAAATATACAGGGTGAACAAGTAAAAACTGGGCCCCTTTATGATATTTAATATCTCGGCCGCGTGTGTAGCGATTTCAATTAAATTTATAGGCCACATACCTGGGAATATTTCTGATGTAATTGCCAAATTTCATGCTGATATCTATAGTATTTTCTGAAATATGGCCAAAACACTAAAGAGACCCACATTTTAAAATTGACAACGGAATATAACGTCATAATAAAAATAATAATTATATCATTTTAAAGTCTAAAATGGCGTCGTTGTCATCGCGCCAGACAAGGTCAAGGGTTACTTACGGCTAACAGATAAACACAGCAGCATTATGATTGGATGCAGCGCTGTCTTGATTTGCTTGGAGAAGATTTTATATTCCAGCAAGACGGAACACCTGCCCATTCTGCTCTCAGGACCCAGGATTTTCTGGAGCAAAATTGTCCAGATTTCATCAAGAAAGATGACTGGCCACTCAACTCCCCAGATATCAATCCACTTGACTTCCACGTCTGGGGAATCATGCTCGACAGATATCAAAAGTATCAGCCAAAGCCACAAAACATCACGGAGTTGAAGACGGTGCTGAAGAATATCTGGGAGAGTCTGCCTGAGAACCAGATCAAGAAGTCGATACTGTCAGTGAAGAAGCGCTTGTCGGCATGTGTGCAGGCTGAGAGGGGGCATTTTGAGCACCTGCTCCCGTAGCAAATCATCTGGAACCCCCTTTAAAACAAATAAAAAAATTTTTATCACTTTATTATGACGTTATATTCCAATGTCAATTTCAAAATGTGGGTCTCTTTAGTTTTGTGGCCATATTTAAGCAAATACTAAAATTATCAGAATGAAATTTGGAAATTACATCAGAAACATTCCCAGGTATATGGCCTATAAATTTCATTTAAATCGCTACACACGCGGCCGAGATATTAAATATCATAAAGGGGTCCGGTTTTTACTTATTCACCCTGTATATATACAGTATGTGTGTGTGCCATCATTGGCAATTTCACTGCGTTTTGTGCACTGGTTAAGTGTGGTCTCAGCTAAAACGGTTTGTATTACACTTTGTCAGACAACGGATCGGAAAGATCGTTCAGCAGAATTCGTCAGAATCCATCTCCACCTCAAAGTCCCCGAAAAGTAAGTCACCATTCAGTTGACAAGACATGCAATGTGAGCAGGGCCCTATTCAACGAAGTCCCAGTTATTTCATGGAGTGCGTCGTCGAAACTAACAAATCTAAAACTACAAGAAAGACCTAAATAGATCCAAATTCTGGTTCATGGTCCGAACGTCTCAGGCGAACATTTCTGGTCCATCACTAGGACTCGATCATGTTTAAATAAATGCACGAAATTGTTCATTTTTATGCATTTTCGCATCTAACTGAAATGTAGCGCTCTATGAACGTGTCTAGTGTTGTTCTATAATTATATTGATCTGTCTCTTTAATAAATGTTCATAAAATGTCACTTGTTCAAAACTTTTAGACTGATTTTACATTGAAAGCTGGAATTAGCATAAATTATCGAATTCAGAACCGGATTTGGTTCATAGTTACTGATTTAAGCTCGTAAGAATACAAGAATTAGGCCTATAAAGCATTGTCATAAGTAGATGACGGTTATGCCCATACCAGAGAGTTTGTTTTGTAGAATTAGTCGCTAAATAGGCAATTGAAATGACTTACAGAGGAGGCCTATTAATACTATTATCTCCCTTATATGAAGCAATTTTAATAGATAAAATAGCAAAATCATTTGAAAGTCATCGCTATTTAAGCTTATGCGTCTGGTAAAATTTGAGCGGTTTACCTCTATATAAAGGCATCCATTGATTATAACAATCAAAACGAGTATCGAGATATCGTAGGCCTAATCGATACAATTTTTAGCCTCTGCTCGTTGAATTTTTATGAATAGAGTCGATCGAGACAGAGCAGCAGTCACCTGTGCAACAACGACGATGGCGCAGGTAACCATACAGCACTGATATTTCATGACAAAATGCTGATCCACGGATGACAAGATAGGCTCAGGGTTTAATCTAGGCCGTTTCCGGGGAGGAATTGCCCTTTTCCCTCGGAAATTTCAAATTCCCCGGCAAATTTTGGCATACTACATCAACTAACAGCAGCCCCTTAGCTGACTTCCCTCCGTCTTTGTCAGTCCCCCGGCTTTGTCAGTTGCCCCCTCCCGGAGTCCAGGAGTCTAGATTAAACACTGGATAGGCTACTGTGAAAGCAGACAGTACACTTCAAACTAATTACTATAACACACATTAAAACGAATGAAACGAAGATTCATTCTATCTTGAATGCGATGCATTCAGTGACATAAATCGTAGCAAAATTAAAAGAAATCTATAAGGCAATTTCATACAGAGTAACATACAATCATTTAAGCAGTACTTTTTCAATAATAGTGTTTTGCCTTCAGATGTTGAAGAAATGGAACCAACTAAACTCAGAGTGAAATACAAAATTGGAAAAGTGATCGGAGAGGGAAATTTCGCAACAGTCAAAGAATGCGTCGAAAAGTCTGTTTTAATTCTGTGACTTAATTGTCTCTTTTCTTTCTCAGGAAAATCAGAAATATTGTTTGATACTACTGCATAGATGAGCAAATGATCTGTGTCTTCGAACTGATACATGATAAATGGCCTATTGGCCTATTCTATTCGGGAGAACTTATGCTCCGCTCGCGAGTTTTACAGTTGGGAAATTCTGTTTTTATCACGCCTTTCATTCCCAAATCAGATAAATTCTATGCTTTGATTCTGAAGATAGAAAATAATAGTGATGGCCACTAGAGATGTGCGGGTACTTGTGTGGCTTTTACCCTATAGATGTTGGAAAAACTTTTTTACCCTAAATTAAAAACGTAGAAAGCGCGTTTTTCTGAAAATATAAAAACGTAAAAAAACGTTAAAAAACGTACATTTACTTTTACCCGCACCAAAAATTAACTTTGGTTAATTTTTTTGGATTTGGAATTTTGGCGTAATTAGTTTACAAACAAGTAAAGGACAAGACAACGTGAACACTCATCCGTTCCTAGAGACTATAGAGAGAAAACAGTGAAATAGGGCTACGAATTTGGGATAACTATTTTGTAAATAGCTTTTTGTTTAAATAGGGCAGATCTTGTACCTGGAATCAGGATAATCAGTCTCTAAAACCATAGACAGACATGAATGGGCTCATTTAAAATTTTAGTAGATATCATTTATCTATGAGCAGGCATTAGAGCTGGTTAAACCATTTTCAAAACTTTACCAGAAGAACTATTTTTTCGGTCAAAGAGTCCTTGGAGGAGTCAGAGGACGCCATTATATATTTATTACAAAATGATGTCAGATTACGTCATCTGATATTTCTTTTCATGTTTTCAGTAAGTAAAATGCAAACTGTCTGACAAACTGAAATTGATGTACTTGATTAACTAATACATTTTGATTCAATATTATTTTTCTAATGATGCATTGCTAATTTGCTATAGTAGTGAGAAATGAAAATATAACTTTTATAAAATTTTTATACCCGTACCCGTAAAAGTACTCGATGAAAATAGTTACCCGTAGCGCTAACCCGTACCCGAAAAGTTAAAATTTTAAGTAAAAACCCTACCCGTACCCGCGGGTACGGGTACGGGGAAGGAATACCCGCGGGTACGGGTATACCCGCACATCCCTAATGGCCACGCAATTTTTACTATGCCGCTTGTGATGCTTTTGTTCATAGATGTTGCAAACTTAAAATCTAAAATAAAAAACGTAAAAAACGCGTTTTTTCTGAAAATATTAAAAAACGTAAAAAACGTTGAAAAAACGTTCATTTACTTTTTTTAGCAAACAAAAATTAACATGTTAACTTTCTACTGTGGTGGCGTAATTAGTTTATAAACGAAGAAAAGCAAGACAAACTTAAAACACTCATTAGTAGGCCTAATGCAGAAAACTATAAATAGAAAAATGAATTTATTGGTATTTAATTTGTTAATAGTTTTTTTGAATAGATATTAATAACATGTCCTGGCGCCAAATTAATTTGCTCCTCTAAAAATCATAGACAGACAAGACACGAAGCGATAGAAAATAGGTTTAACGTAAACGTATCACCTTAAAAGCTAAAAACTCATTTTATCTTTGAAACTAAAGTTTTTCCCGATACTATTTTTAACGCCGCACCTTTTTCATATAAATTTCGTACACTTTACAACAGAAACAAAAAGAATTCAACTCAATGTGGTTCGTTTTTCCATTTTTCAATGGAACGGCGTTTTGACGCTAAACTTCGCGTAATTGAAATTGTGTGTTTTGATTAACATTTCAGGTAAAAATTTTGATTGTACCGCTTGTCTGACCTATGATCTAGAAATAATGGAAATAATAAAAATATTGCAAAAAACCGTTGAAAAACGCAATAAAATAAAAAAAACGTAAAATAAAAAACGTAAAAAACGCGTTGTTTGTTGGCGAGAAAAAACGTAAAAACGTTTGCAACATCTATGCCTTTGTTGTTGCTACTACTGTTGCTGATTGACGACAACGATGGCGATGATGACGACGACGACGATGATGATGATGATGATGATGATGATGGTGGTGGTGGTGGTGGATGATGATGATAAAGCTTAGTCATGTATTTGGACAACGAATTTTGGTTAGTAACTGTTTCCTGTAGAGCTAGAAAGCTGCAGTTTGCGCTGAAGATTATAAGTAAGAAGAAATGCAAAGGCAGAGAAGATACGATCAGAAATGAGGTTTCAATTCTCAGACGAATTAAGCACCGGAACATTGTTCAACTGATCGAAGAATTCGAAACAGACTCAACGATCTACATGATCATGGAACTAGTCACCGTAAGGAAGGCTTCAGCTGTGCATGAAATCCTAACTCTTGAGGCCAAGAAATAAATTCCTTGATTTCATGGGACGTACTAAATCAACTTTTTCCGCCAAATGGGCGATCTACAGAGGCACAGGGACACGTGCCTCTCCCAATAACCAAATATCTAGTTTGCTCATTTCTCATCATTACGAAATTACGAAAAGTTATTTCTGCACTAATAATAAATAAGTGAGCGTCGTTCTGTTTCCTTTCACTTATTTTTAACTGCATACGCAGGTACTTCAATCCATATGGAAGGGACGAACTAAGGTAAAATGAGGAATGGAACACACTAAGTGCCCCTCCCCAACTGAATTCCTGGATCCGTTTCTGGTTCGCCAACAGCATTCTTGATTTGCAAACTTGCAAATTTTGTACAATCTAAAGATAGAATTGTCAGCAACTGAAAGCTATTAACTGTTATTTAATGGACTGTGCATGGTTCTTGACACGCTATGATGCAATTTCTAAGTGGCTAAATTAAGTTAAGCCGTATAATATTTCCACATTATACTTATAACATTATTTCGCTTGTAAAGGATGTTTAACTTTCAGATTAAATTGGAGCACCTTTCCCTTTAACTTCTCAACTTGTGCGGCAAAAAATATTAGAATCCAATCAGGATATAGAATCGAGGGACTGACCCTCCAAGGACGAGGATAAGGACAAGGACTGACCCCTCCAAGGACGAGGATCTCCAGGACGAGGACAAGGACTTACCCCTCAAGCACAAGGACCACAGGGACTTCAAGGACAAGGACAAGGACCAACTTCTGTCAGACAAAAAAAGTCAGAAAGGAAAAACCAATCCAATGCTGCGTTTCAAATGCGCCTTTGACTTTTTAGGTTTACTAATAATAATAATAATAATAATAATAATAATAATAAATGAAGAAGTGTTTCCAGCAGCTGAAACTCTAATTATGAGACCTCTTTCATCGTTCAACTGGAGCCGACGTCGCTGGGCAACAAAGAATTCTGCTAAAGAATCAACTGGTATTATAAAGGAAACAATGACTAAACATTTAAGTAACTCAAAGCAAGTATGTAGCCTAAATATAAATCCACATACTACTCTTACCTTGGAAACAAACAGCGCAATTGAAAACAGCAGTGTTTTCATTTTTTCAAGGACAACAAGGACCAGGACAAGCAAGGACGAGGATAAGGACGAGGAGGACGAGCGGTTAAGACGAGGACAAGGCAAGCAAATTGGAGCATTAACATCACTGATAGAATCAGGTTCTATTCCAGTATTCCAGCCAGTCCTTCATTTTTAACTCACGGAAACTCATTCATCGATACCCCTTCAGCCGTTGATGTCATTGAGCACATGCGACGAAACAAACAGAGGGCAAGAACAGCACTGTTTTCATTTTTTTCAACAACAGCACGAAGAGCGGTTAAGAGATGGCGCAAAGAGAGCATTCAACTCATGAGATAAGTTCGATAACTAAAGAGTGTAAGAGGCAGAGTGTCAACTGGTGTTTGCGCTGAGCAATTAATTCGTATTATAAGAGAATCAGCAAAGCGCCTGCACTGATGGTTACGTATTGTAGCCATGATGTATTCTGGACGCTCTCGCTTACCTCCCCCTCACGAGAAAATCAAATTTGTAGCTGATCGGTCTTCGCATCCCTAATTTGACAAAGACATTTCTGATACGAGGCAGCAGAGAGAGGCAGATTGGAAAAAACTTGGCGACATTCCGGGTTAGACGTCTTAGAAAGCAATGTCACTGTATGTTGTGAAAAATGGTCGACGATGTATGAACTTGGTCCAGAATTGAATAAGCCACAAATTTGAATGAAGGCAAAATGTTGTATGAAATCAAAACCAATTGACGACTAAATTAAAATCAACCGTCAAAATTGGACGCACGTAATATGTGACACACTGCTTCACTATGCATTGAAAACTATTATGTGAAACTCTTCAACAATCATGTGTAGCATAGCAGAGTAGCAGTGCAGGCCTAATGCATTAAAATAAATTTATCAATGCAGCTCGCGTGGTTAGACATTTGTAGCAGAAAGTACGAGCAGGCCTTTTTATATTATTGTGATAAACATACAGCTGTGTGAAAAAGTCCTGCACGTTTCACGTTTCACGCTCCTCACAAAAATCTTGTTGTGAGGATCCATAAGGCAATCACACAATAATTAGTAAATTCTTTACCAAAAATATCAATACCCGTTGAAATATATTGAGATTTGCATATCCTAAATCATTAATGGTTATTCAGATATTCATAAAAAAAATCCCAAAATTCTATAAACGTGCAGGACTTTTTGACACAGCTGTAACTTTTATAGAGTCGTCTCTCTTCTCCTACTGTCATTATCTTCATTTCGTCTTCTTATCGTTGTCGTTTGTTGATATGTAGGGAGGCGATTTGTTCGATTCGATATCAGCGTCGAGCAGCTATACAGAGCGCGACGCTAGCAGAATGCTCTTTAACATCGCCAGCGCCATCAGCTATCTGCATTCGGCCAACATCGTTCATCGCGACATCAAACCAGAAAACATCCTGGTCAGTCGCTCAACTGTCACGTGTCACCAGAAGTAGCTCAAATCTATGCTTCGATTGTGTCCAATGCCAAATGAACGGATCGCCAATTAATGGTCACTAATTTTTTATTGAATTTCTTTGTCGAAACTGTTCTAAAATGAATTATGCTATTCACATAAATTATCAAATTCTCACGAAAAAAGAACGTTGAAAATGTGTCAGTCAAAATTTGACTATGTTCAATATGTGGCTTAATTGCTACCGCTTTATCGTGGTGTTTTTCTTCTTCTCGCCTTTTGTCTTTTTCAGAATTTTTGGAAAGCGTCGAAATTCGGGGCAAAAATCGCCATTTTATTCGATTCGCTTGAGACCGAATAACATTCTATTATGTCAGTAAAATCATTTTCCGAACAAATCCGAATATACATAATCGGACATAACTCTAGCAATTATTAATAGCCAACAATAAGGGAATTATTCCTAGACTAGAGAGAGAGAGAGAGAGAGAGAGAGAGAGAGAGAGAGAGAGAGAGAGAGAGAGAGAGAAAGAGAAAGAGAGAGAGAAATTCAGAAGTCTTTGAATGAGTTATAGGCTCAGATAAAACAATTACTAAATGCTTCGGCGATGGCTTAAAAGGCAATTCATTGTTTATATATATATATATATATATATATATATATATATATATTGATCGATAGTTGATCTATCGATCGATCGATTGACAAGCGTATTTTCATTTTAGTCATTAATAAAAACAGCGTGGCAGCGAATGGCTACCGGGGGGTCAGCCCCTATTCGTGCCCAGACTACTTGTCAGTTTCGTGCAAAGAAATTTTTATCGGTGGTTGGATGGGTAGGATGACTAGAGACGATGTGTTGTTACTATTATTTGTCTTTTGCGTTAAGGTTCAAGAACTGTCTGATGGTTCGAAGACTTTAAAACTCGGAGATTTCGGTTTAGCCACAGAAGCGCAAGGTCTGTTGTACACGGTCTGTGGAACTCCTACCTACGTTGCTCCAGAAGTACTCGGCGAAGTCGGGTAATTATCGCGCTAGCATTCTCTGAGTCAGTGAGAGAATATAATTTAATATGCTTAAAATGTTGGATGTCCAGCCAGATTTTCCTCTGAGGTTCTACAGTGGCAACCACGACTGCTTATCTCTTCTAGGAGTTCGAAGAGAAGCTAAGCTGAGGTCAATTTCAGCTGAGATGAGTTAAAAGAGTTTAGCAGTAAAAAGCACAGACTGAATCAACTTTATAACTTTAAGTCATATCAAAGTTTTGCTCTAGCAATGAATGTCACACACAGAATTGAGGCATCTAAGACAGAATATATAGAATTGAGATATATAAGATATATATGTGTGTGTGTGTATAATATATGTAAATGGTATGTATATATGTATATATATAATACAGGAAATGGATGAGCGAATAGAAAGCGCTTTTCTTAAATTCTACGTCACTTTTTTATTGAGGTAGCGCTGCTCAATTATATTTCAGACTTGTCTGCATCGAGTTTCACGGCACACACACACACAAAAACACACACACACCAATTGCAATTATTTGGATAGATAACATTGTAAACAACAGACAGACGTGTTTATTGCTTTTAGGTATGGAGTAAAGGTGGACATTTGGGCTGCAGGGGTTGTCACCTACATTTTGCTCTGTGGGTTTCCTCCATTTGCCAGGTAAGAAATTCGATAACAATCATAGAAAAATGATCAGACATATTAAAGTTTAAGAAACTTACGTTAAATTGCAGTGGAACACTGGCTTATATTTTTATATTAAAATGTAGTTTTGTTTTTTTAACTGCAGAATACATTTTTCATAGTTGCACCAAACAGACAGATTTCTAAATATTTTCTTGGTTTTCATCAGAAATATAGGGGCATTTCTAGCACAACAACGTCTAACGTCTCTAGAAAATTCTAGGCATGTATTTCTGTGTTGATTGCGGCGACTGCGTTTAGCTTTGGGAAGTCGTTAAACTAGAAAATGCGTTTCTATGGGAGCCATTGCGATCGCATAAGTGCTAATTGAATCAAGTATTACTCTGATTTCAGTGAGAACAACGACCGTGAAGAACTGTTCGACAAAATACTTGAAGGCACTTTTGACTTCATATCGCCGTATTGGGATCACATATCGGGATCGGCGAAGGTAGGCCGATGCAGTTATGTGTGACGATCTCTGGCATCATCAGAGCAGAATTTCGAAGTCAGGCATTATTCTCGCCAATTTGATTGTGAGCTGTTTATTACTGTGACCTAAATTTGTTCGGTGACATTGTCGTTGCCATAGAAATCTGTGGGTGGATGTTTCTTACGGAAGGAAAAAGTCTTAAGAGTCTCTGAAGAAACAATTCAAATGTCATCCAAGACGAGCAACTAATGAATATTCATATTATCAGTCTATTATATGAATATTCATATTAATTATCGGTCTAAATTACGCTATAGTCAAGTTTGTTGAGATAATCAGTGTTGGAGTTGTCGGGGGGGGGTTAACCCCCCAACTAACTTTGCAACCCTCCCAGAAATCGCATATCGGGTACATGCAGCTTCTGTCATTCATTGAATTTCAGTCTTCAAACCCCCAGCTCAAATTTCACAATTCCAACATTGGAGGTAATCCTCCATATATAAATATGACTTGCTAATGTTCTGCACCGCTCCATATCTGGTGTAGGTGTTGATTACGAATTTGCTGGAAAAAGACGTTGAGAAGCGTTTATCAGCCTCTGAACTGCTCAGCCATCCGTGGGTTGCTGTGAGTGAAATCAAGATGGTCATCAGCATTTCGTTCCATGTAATATGTATATCAATCAATCAATAGACTTCTATGGCGCCACTATCATAATGCCCAGGGCATCATCTGATGAGAGCCAGGCACCAAAACGGCAAATTGAATTAGAGCCAGTAATGTTTTAAGACCAATCTGAAAGATGATAAATTGTTAGCTATACGAAGTGATATTGATAATGAATTAGGACCTACGCATACAGCATCGCATTATTAGCAGTTTAATTAATGTTTGCGTAACGTTTTCACTGTAAAAAGAGAGCAAATGTTGCGCTGCAGGATGACACTGAGGCTGGAGATGAGGACCTCCACCTCAGCGTGACCAATCACATTGTTCAGTTAACCCAATCGGACAAGAAATACGCTGCCAATCAACCAGGAGTGGCGGTCATCACAGTGAGTAGAGGCGTCAATTGTCAAAATAGGTTCCGTAGCTTTGTTCTGCTTTTAAAATACCCTTTTGAATTATATATATTAACGTAATTTACATTGCATATATATAGGGTCAATCTTGAAAATGCTAGCTTCAAGACTAAATCTATAATGGAGCATCAACACCAACTATTAATTGACTCATATTTTGCGACTATT
This sequence comes from Metaphire vulgaris, assembly GCA_018105865.1. NCBI lineage: Eukaryota > Metazoa > Annelida > Clitellata > Crassiclitellata > Megascolecidae > Metaphire > Metaphire vulgaris. The sequence continues at coordinate 8,668,242 of CM030837.1, forward strand.
GCATTACTCAGTGATTGTTGTATTGCTTTTGTAGGCAACTGCTCTTGACAAGGGCTCTAAGTTCTTTCAAGGTCGCAAGAATCTTCAGTGTATACCTGGCAGCGACGAAGTTTTCTAAATGGTCACCTCACCTGGCGACAGAAACAAACTGTGACAATTCTTTACCTGGATTAGACCAATGAATATTCAAAGTAATTTAAAATACTTCCATTTTATTCTGCAAGGGCATGTGATCTTTTGAATGTTCTAGATTTTATTTGTAATCTAAGAAGGCACTTGATTTTGACATCTGTTTTTGACATAACGATTTGACACAGGCCAAGATTTGACCAGTCAAGGCGATTATCTGTTGACGCATTTCAAAGACTAGACGTTTTGGAATTGTGCTTTTATAATTATCTCTGTTATCTCGTATCGAATACGTGATTTAATTGTCAAGCCTGCTGGTCTAAAAAAGGCAGAGTTTTTCTTCTACGCGCTCAAAGAAAACGTCAATGACGGTGGGTGGAATTCTTCATCGAAATTAGTAAAATGAGACGAAGACTCTTTGAAAAGATAGCGGTGAAAAGTTCGTTTCCACTAAATTCCAATATTTACTGCTATCAAGTTATTTTACCAGAACTGATGTTCTTGAGTCGTAGCTCAACGCTGACAAATGAGATTCGGAAAAATGAAAAATCTGCGAGAAACGTCAACTCACTTATCTTATCACGGTCTAAGCGCAATGCATATTCTAATGCACAGACGTTTGGACATCCAATTCCACAGATTTATTCTTAGTCTCGTATGTGAAGCTTTCTTCACTTTACTCTTTATTTCTTAATCAACTAAATGGCTTTTGCGTTCACCTTCGCCTTGAAATCAATTTGAAAGGTCAGTCAATGACATTAGACTGTTAATCTAATGACTGAGGCTCAGTGATGGTTATTATTATTATTATTATTATTATTATTATTATTATTATTATTATTATTATTATTTAGAAAGATGCTCGCTTCGCTTACTAGTGCAGGATAATACTAATCCAATACCTATACCTAATACCCAATCATTGAATTCATTGAACAACATTTCAATACGCCACCTAGCTCTGCGCCACGTAATATTAGGCCTATGTACGTTAAAATCACGCAACTGTGGCCATTTTGTGACGCTGTACACGTATTTTTGTGTACGTTAAAATGTACGTTAAGATCCTCAAGCTACGAACAATTGTTACCAATAGCAACGTCGTTTTCGATACATCGTCCACCAACGCATCGCGACGTAAGGACTAAACCGTCTACCAATAGTCAACGCTCGCCCACCAGATTGACTAAACGGTCTAAACCGTCTACCAATAGTCAACCAATCAGAACGCTTGAAGGTAACAGACAGAGAGACATGCAGATAAGGATCTTAATATTATAGAAGATTATCATTATTATTATTATTATCATCATCATCATCATCATCATCACTACTACTAGGGTCCTACTGGTTTTGTCATTTGTGAAGCTCATATGAGATTGACTTAACTCAAGTTAACTGTATTATGCAGCAGAGCCTATTTTGGCTTATTTTTAAGAATTACGTTCTGACAAGTGCCAAGAGATATTTTGTCGAATTACTTTGCCAAGTTTGTGATCTTAGTTTTTACTGCCGCCCTCTATTTTCGCAGCTCAGTTGTTTAGCTGTCAGTAGGCCTAACTACAGCGCTTAGAAGTTCGATCGCTCGGAATTTGCGTCGTGCAATACGAGAATCTAAAGTAGCATCCAACTATATTTGATAAATTTCAACTGCTTTTATTCAGATAAGCTTAATTGAAGATGAATGTAAGTTTGTTGATCCACTTCAAACAAATGAAAGCCTGAAGTCATTGCTAACCTTTCACTTTAAGTGATCTAGTAGCGTCGTTTGCGATCACCAGAATCGAGTCAGGCCATTTGATATGAAGAATTGAAGATGGTTCTCTATCATCTCTTAGTTCAAAATAACTCCAGAGCTATTGCAAATGAGGATAATCCTGAAATGAGCAGGGGCGTAGCCAGGAATTTGATTTGGTAGGGTATAAATCTTAACTATGAACCGCATAAACCATATAAATCGCATATAACCACATGTAAATTACATTAAAAAAACTTTAAGGTAGATTGATTTTGGGGGTATATATACCGATATACCCCCGTCGCTACGCCCCTGTAAATGAGTATTAAATGAAACATTTTCAAATGCTTTCATCCTGTCGTTTAAATGTACAGGTTCATTCATCAAGCGCTTATGAAGATTTTGAAGCTATGAAAGGCATACATTGCGCTAAATTTTGAGCTGCTAACTACACGAGCGGTTTATTTTGACTTGTATCTTGTGCTGTTTTTAACTGATGTTGTGTGCCTTTGTTTTTATTTCTTCTTTCGGAATTAGTAAGGTATTTCTGAGGTAACTGGATGAAAGAATTATACGACTGCTACTTTCTTTCCGTCGTTAAAATAGATAAGAGAATAGTTGTTGTAGTAGTCTTAATAATGAAATTGTTTCTGACTGTCGGTGTCTATATATATATAATATATATATATATATATATATATATATATATATATATATATATATATGCCTGTCTGAATTTGGTTTTATGGTTTTATTCTCAGAACTTCGACGTGTCCTGCTTATCGTAGGCCTATATGTTGTGCGAATGCATATGTTTCTTAAAGCTGTCCATTAAAAGTGATATGCAAACCTGAGACATTCACTTCTGTTTTCCAATGAGCTGCATTGACCGCATGTTTCACCAGAGCTAGGAAATTATGTGCTCAATATAATAAAATGGCATATTTAAAATGGCAAGCGATCATTTTAAATAACTGTAACTAATTAAACTGTGAATGCATCTTGATACAAACTGATCCATAACATACAGTCGGGGAGGTAGACACACAATTTCAATCAGAACACTCTGCGATTGTTTCATAGAAAGGATTAAGTAATTTGCTGTAAGATTCACTTTTGTATCTTTCACAATCGAAGGCTATAGAAGATGTGAGGCTAAAGAGTTAGTTTCAAACCGTCACAATTATTTATTACTATAAGATTTTGTTTGCTTTTTCTCACAAAGGTTGGAGCGTTTTAAAATTATTGTTTTAACTGTCAACTGTCAACTCTGCTTACACAAAATTCGCAGCTCTTACATAAAAATAGCGAATTAAATATCTAGGTGTTTCCAGCGATCACTTGCGTATTAATAGGCCATTGCCTTGTGTATCGATCTTAGCATTTAGCGATCAGTGTTTATTCTAGCCACCTTGACATTGGGGGAGTTTGAAATGTTTGGGGGGACAAGATTTGTCTCTCCACGCTTGGGGGGATTTCCATCCCCAAGCCAACATATACACATTTTTGGGGAATTTTAAAACTGGGGATTCTCCCCCCCCAAAAAAAAAAAACACAGGCCTAGAATAAACACTGTTTAGCGATCAACGTCTAAACTCATTCAAACCGATGCGAAACAAGAACAGAAACGCTCCCGATCTTTTATTCCTGTCTGGGAGTTTTAGTGATTGACGGAGCAATGTTCTGAATCATTTGAGGGTTCTGCACATTAGTTTCTTTCAATGTCAGTGGCGTAGCGACGAGGGCAGGGGGCAACCGCCACAGGCCCCGAAATGGAGGCGCCAAAATCGATCCCAACAATTTAGTTAGGGTGGTCTTCTACCACGGTTAGATACATTGAGAATTTAATTTACCTCAACTTTCCGAAAAATTCTGACCAGCTAAAAAGAGGTAACTTATGTGACTTAGTTAGGTTACATGAAGACGAATCTTAATCGGTAACTTGACTTACTTAACTAGCGAAATAGCTGATGACCTCTTTTTGCTTGTCTCCGATTTTTCAAAGTTAAGGGGGCTATAAGTACGTTTTGCCCCGGGCGCCGGACACCCTAGCTACGCCACTGGCCAATGTGGTTTAAGTTAGTGATTATTTTCAGTTACAGTTACCGTTAAATTTTATTATTTTTCAGTTTATTTAATTTAATCACCAGTGGACGCATTAGGCCTAATGACATTTTGAATCTGTTTTTAAAGAAGCAATAGCACTATTGCATTTAATATTGGAAATCGATATTAAAAACTACCCTTTAATTGATAAAAAATACGACTACATTTATGTGAATAATTTCATATGCATGTACATCCAAACATGACAGGAAAATGTTATCATATATTCATATTACGACATCAGTGGTTCATATCAGTCATTAAGAAGCATATGACGCTTCAAGTGACCGAAATTCTGTTGCGTTTAGCAGTAGATAGGTCCCCGCTGACACTGAAAACACGTGACGTCACATGACCTCCTCCCCTGTCACAAGCTGTCACGCTTTGTTAGACCCCTCTCCCACGAGCGTGCCGTACTTTGTGGACGACCCCTATTTGAGTTTTTCCCGTTACTATCAGTTACAGTAGGAACATTTTCCAGTTACAGTTAACTGATTCGTTATTTTTCAGTTAATTACTAATTCATTTCAGTTGCAGCTAAAGTCAACTTAAACCACACTCGATTCGAAATGCTATTTTATAGAATGACAATAATCACATCGCTGTTTCACAATCAGAAATCCACTGTATAAACAAAATGGGTTTAACTTTAAAAAGCGGGAATTTTGACGGTTTTAAAATTTGCGATGATTTTTGAATCGGGAATTCTTTACAGAGTAGGAGTATATACGAGGAGCATATTCAAGGCAAATGCAATCATTCATCTGTATTCTGATGATTTTTGTGAATCGGCATTATCTAATATCTTCTATCTATCTATCTATCTATCTATCTATCTATCTATCTATCTATCTATCTATCTATCTAGGATATCTATCTATCTATCTATCTATCTATCTATCTATCAATCTATCTATCTATCTACAATCATATCATCTATCTATCTATCTCTATCTATCTATCTATCTATCTATCTATCTATCTATCTATCTATCTATCTATCTATCTATCTATCTATCTATCTATCTATCTATCTATCTATCTATCTATCTATCTATCTATCTATCTATCTATCTATCTATCTATCTATCTATCTATCTATCTATCTATCTATCTATCTATCTATCTATCTATCTATCTATCTATCTATCTATCTATCTATCTATCTATCTATCTATCTATCTATCTATCTATCTATCTATCTATCTATCTATCTATCTATCTATCTATCTATCTATCTATCTATCTATCTATCTATCTATCTATCTATCTATCTATCTATCTATCTATCTATCTATCTATCTATCTATCTATCTATCTATCTATCTATCTATCTATCTATCTATCTATCTATCTATCTATCTATCTATCTATCTATCTATCTATCTATCTATCTATCTATCTATCTATCTATCTATCTATCTATCTATCTATCTATCTATCTATCTATCTATCTATCTATCTATCTATCTATCTATCTATCTATCTATCTATCTATCTATCTATCTATCTATCTATCTATCTATCTATCTATCTATCTATCTATCTATCTATCTATCTATCTATCTATCTATCTATCTATCTATATCTATCTATCATCTATCTAGTATTATCTATCTATCTTCTATCTCTATCTATTTTATCTATCTATCTATCTATCTATCTATCTATCTATCTATCTATCTATCTATCTATCTTGATCTATCTATCTATCTATCTATTATCTATCTATCTATCTATCATCTATCTATCATCTATCTATCATCTATCTATGAGTTTTCTGGTTTTATCTTTTTAGGCTCTACTTCATACTACGTTGACTGCATGTTGATCGGTTGTTCGTTATTTAACACTTATGAAACATTGAATTTTACTGCGTTGTACGTTGAGTAGGTTACCCACTTTATAAATTTCGATTGTAAATGGTCTATGGTGTCGTAAATGCTTCTGCAAACTTTCTGAAAATAATGACGCGTTGAACTAGAACTTTATGGCCTTCATTCTTCAACATGCGCGGACGGTTCGCATCTCACAGCGACTATACAACATTTGATATACGGTGCAATATTTGAAGTAAACATAAAAACTTCGTTTTATGAAACAATGTTCTTTGTTCGATACTTCTGTGACATTTCTATGCAATGAAGCATCAATCTGAAATCGTTAACTCAGTCTGAAGGAGGGGGGGCATTATTAGGCTGCTAAGAGCACATTTCGACATGCACGGGTTCATTCTACTCGCTAACTCCAAAACGCTGCTTAGAACTAGTCTGTTCCAGAATAAGATTATTGTGCTCTGCTAGATAGTGGACCAAATAACTGGGCTGACGGACATTTTTGTGCGTGATCTCGATTTCTTCGCTGCATTTGAACCTATGTAAGTATTTGCCGACTTTTGTCGTTTTTATTTCAGAAGATACTGTAGTGACGAAATTAAGATGCAACGAGAAAAAATAGGTTAGGCGTAGTCATTCCAAGTTAATCCAAAACTGATATAAACATCAGCAGCATTCGTCAAAGCTTTGAGCTGAAAGTTGACTGGCATGTTTATCACTCACGGACCAATAGAATTCATTTTCCCACTTAATTAAACTAGCATGAAGATGTTTTTTCATTCTTCCTTCAAATATCAGTAAATAGATGTACTGATTTTATAAGAAGTTAGCAGGGTTTTCAAGGAGGTATTTCTTAGAAATAGTTAATTTATTCTTTAAAAATCCTTAAGTCATATAGTGATTCAGTGACCTATGCTGAGATGTTAGTCACTGAATATACAGAGGCAAAACCTTTATATGAAGATTTTAAATTTTTAAATGAGACTGTTTTTAAAATTTCCTTTGAGTGAAAATGTGAACTGCATGTAACTTCAGACAGAGAACATTTACTTTTATTCATTCCTGGAAATGTGGTCCGTAAAACACGATTCTAGCGGTGAGGTTGACTTTTAAAGTAAGCCTATCAGCATCAATATTCTAATGGCGTGAGCAATGAACAAGCAATGCAGTACTTGTAGAAAAAGGGATAGCGAAGTTACTATCACTGCCTACGGGTGCGTGACTATTGGGGCACGCCGGTTAGGTCATAAGACGATTAGATCACGTAACGATTATTTAAGTAAGTGAAATCTTATGTATTTCTATAACGCTTTCGGAAGTAGGTACCATAGAGGCTGCTTATTCATAGGTGCTTAATCTACAGTTGAAATAGCTATACCAGAAGTTTTGTAGTGAGCCGGTCAAGAGATCAGTCAGAGTGGAAGAGGGGAAGCAGCAAGGCAGAGTATGAAAAAAGAAACAAAAAGAGATGTGATTTAACTCTAGATTTTATAGTATTAAAGTTGTTTTGCTGGACAATTTCGTTCTTAATACTTTCTTAATTTCATGATGTAGCCAAGGTAGCATTCAGCAGGCATCAAACATACAAACTATACTATATACTATAAAGTCTACAGATTGACCCATAAGTGGATGTACATTAAAAGTTTAACCTAGAAGTTCTGAGTGAGCCTTTTAAAGACCCACGCTATAAAGATCAACAACCAGTGTACCAAAGCGTCATGCACCATGAATGTCTACTGAGGCTACTGTACTCTATTCAGCCTGGCAATCGGCGACTGGCCCTGTCACTGCAAAAGACGGTATCTGCATGCATTTATGTTATACTGTAGCGAAAATACAAATAGGCTAATGACTAATAATAATATTAATACAAACTAAATATGAGGTTCAATAATAATAATAATAATAATAATAATAATAATAATAATAATAATAATAATAATAATAATCAATGGATAAGAAATAGTTAAAAAGTATAGAGAGTAAGTGATAAAGATATTCAGTAGATGGCGCTAATAGTTAAATAGATGGGATCTTACAGATAGATGAAAATCAACACGCCTTCTTTTATGTAATGAGTGAGGCCTATAAACAGGGGTCCTGAGTATGGAAGATGACGGTAAATTGAATTTTCACTCGGATTATCAAATAAGGGTGAGTGTACCTTCTGAAAGGAGTATATACCGTTCACTTCACTAGGAAGTGCACCAATATCACTGCACTAGCAGTCCCAAGGGGCGGGCAAGCCCCACAAAAGATAAAGACTGCAGCGCGTGGCAAGAAGAAAGGCACGTGGAGATACCAGGAAGGTCACTGGCGTAACGTGGGGGGGGGGGCAGCAGTCCCAAGGGCAGGCAAAGAAGGGGTTAGGGTTAGGGTTAACTCCAACACTTTAACTAAGATAAATGAACGTGCTGCGACCTTTTTTCCGCGTGGTGAAAAAGTGAAAAAGAGGTGATGAAGGAAACTTTGAAAGGTCCATGACAAAGATGTCCGGGCCCCAAAAGTCACGGACGCCACTGGGAAGGTACACGAGAGCTAAGGTAAACTGGTACACGAAAGATAGATCGGTACACGGGTAGGCGAAAGAGATAAGGAACACGGTACACAAGGAGAGTTAAGGTACACGTGTACACGGTACACGGTACACGAGAGATAAGATACATGGAAGATTAAGATTTACGGGTTCACGAGCAATAAGGTATACGGTACACGAGAGATATAGCAAGGGTACATTGTATGGAGAAATAGTTGTATGGAGAAATAGCAAGGTTGCAGAGATTTGTGAAAGGTACATATTGTAAAGATAGTCTTAGAGAAGGTAGGACCTGTCAACCCCTCTCATCAGTACAAAATCTTAGTCACAAAGCTAAGTCGGATAGACCACGTAACCTTGAATTATAGCTGGAGAGAGACATCCCCTCTCCGCCCCTGTTAGCGGACTGGGCGTCGGTATCTTGAGAAAGATAATCGCTAAGGACTAGTATAGCCCGGTTCGCAACAATATAACTAACCTGGATTTATTAAGTTGAGATTTTTAGCTATGAGCAAGTTAGCAAGTAAGCAATGACAATTATGAAAACTATAAACGAATGTACAGGACCGATCAGGCCCTACGTCTACTGATGGCTGATACATAATGCATTTGAAAAATAATTAAAATACAAAAAAATAAAACAGTCACAACTAATGCTACAATTGCTAATAGCATCTTTAATTTTTGTGATAACATTTTGAAGATATTAATATGCCATTATATACAGTATCAACCTTCATGTAGGCATATATCATCCAAAAGTGCACCAAAATGCAGGATTTTGCGTGATAGATTAAAAAATTTTCCAGGGATTGTTTGAACTCATGCCCCAATGACGAAAGGGACCACTCCCTCTCTGGATCCTCCCCCACACACCCTCGGCGTGGACAGAGGCCAAGGCAATGGACAGAGGCGCTTCGCTCCTCCGGCTTCGCGGTCACAAGACTAGGGCATAGCCCCAGTTTTATTTGGCTAGAACCGCCACTGCCTGCCCCGCTGCCTGCCCCGCTGCCTACTGACTTGTCCACTCTTTAAACAACAGGAAGAAAGATAAACTGGGGAAATGTAAGCTTCCCTCCTCTCGCCACTTGTCTGAATACACCAACACTTTTATTAAATTGGAATAAATTGTGGTACTTTCTTCTATTTTCATTTTCATTTTCATTCATCGATTAGATAATTCTAAGTAAGAAATGAGACTTATTCAGTATCGGGTTGGCCATGCGAGCCTAGAATAGGTTCAACGGGCCTACATGTGATAACGTGTAGGCCTACCCTTCGGAGGTTCACTGTTTTTAATGGTCAAACAGAAGTAAATAGCTCGACCTCGAATACTTTTGCGCACAACGAATTTCATAAAATATAAAAGTCATAAACTGAACTATTTATAACGGCCAAGATAAAACTTTAAAAGGCTATAAACATCCACTTCTGAAGTTAAGATCGTCACCAGCATGAGTTCTTTCACTCTTTCATACTCGGGCAGTTCTTGGTACTTGTGCTTTCTCAATGGTCGTCTCGCCCCAAACTCAGAAACTCGTTGCTTCAGCATGTACGCACAGCAAATTTACTGCCAAATTTTAGAACAAGATTAAATGCCCATCTTTTACACCTGGCTTATACACAATAGGTTGTTCGGTGTGATATCCTGGATTCTACCTTGGATTTTGAGTGATTCTGATTTAATGTGCCATCGGCTGATGCTTCCATGCATTACAAAATGGCACTATAGAAGTTTAAGATTAGATTAGATTAGTTGTTTCATGACTTTTCTCTGTGGTTTCGTTCATTTGTCACTGTAATAATCATCCTCATTCGATATCACTGCCCTTAAGATGTCAACGGATGGCGTCTTTATATTCAGCAGCAAAGTGAATGGTAGCTCCGAATGTCAATCAGTGGCGCGATAAGTTTTTCACTCATTCAGCGATTAATAATTCTCGGATAAACCTAATTCAGACAGGCTCCGCTGGTGCAGCGAATGCAACGGAAATATTAAAATAGGAGAGGGCTAAAGCCACGAACCTAACTTCGGCTGAGTTGTATGGGCTAGTAATAGGCTTAATAGCGCAATTTTCAAATAGTTTAGGAGGCATTAGTTAGTGCAAAAATTAAACCCAATTCGCAGATTTATATTTGTAACTTTCTGTAAAATTTAAAGCTTACTACCGAACGGCGTCATCTACTCATCTACAACAGATGAACCAGATCGAATGACGGCGTAAACAGCTGCAAATTATATTCCTTCTCCATAATCCACAGTTGGCCAAAAAGCAATTGTGACATCCGTGGTTCATCAAGATGACCGTGTAACATTTCATCTTTTAATATATGCCCAGATGATGTCGCTTCGTCAGCATGGTTACTAGACAACTCGCCTACACGACCATCTCGCCGACAATCACCTCGCCTACACGGCCACTCACCGACACGCCTACACGACCATCTCGCCGACATGGAGATTGGCCGAAACGAATGACGTAGTGTCGGGTGATTGTTTTCCAGTTTGGAACTTTTGATTTAGCAAAACATTTTTTTAAAATTAGCAATTGGCCAATGCTTGAGAGAATGTCGAGTCAACAACACTTTCTTCAATACATTACAGACCTGAATAATGTCAGTTGGTGTGCCCAATTCTCGATTCGCTTTTATGAACTTGATCTAGTGTTAACAGTAACAGCTGGAAATAGTATCACTTTTTTACTCTCTTATCAACATTACATAGTATTTTGACATCGATCATAATCGTGTATCACTTAGCGTCCTTGCATAACGTTCCACGGTCCTTGTTAAGTATTTTATGCAGTGTTATTTCGGTGACTGACCGTCTTGGCAATAATAGTAGGCGTTCAGGTGACATTAGGCCTATTAACGGAAAACAAAATCAGCCGACATTCTATTTTATTTAAACGACATCAAATAATTAAGTGCGACGACTTAAAAATTCTTCTATTCGAATTTTGTTCAATGAATGTTGTGGTCTTATAAGCTTATCTAGCCAATTAAAAAATTTTTACTCCGTCTTATCAACACTAGGTAGACATTGCCTTACATTTAGATTCGCAAACATTTGTCGGCGTTTCGGTGAGCAGTGGCGCAAACCTGGTCAGAAAACGGTCATGTCCTAATTTCTCAACACATTTTTTGTTTGTCAGTCTTTTCAGGACGCTAAAGAAACTCAAAAACTAGTGTTGAACTTTTGTTTCTTTTTAGGACGTTAAAGAAACAAAGAACACAAAAAACTGGTGATTACTTTTTTAGCATTTTAAAGGCAAAAACCACCCATGTCCGCAGCATTAAGGCCATGACCTCTCCAGAAATACCCATGTCAGGACATGAGGACATGGGCCGTGTTTGCGCCCCCGTCGACAAGATGGTCGTATCGGCGAGTTGTCCTGATTCCGTTAGCAATTGTATTCGCCTGATAATAACGAACTGTCCTCGCTCTTAACTGATCAGAGTAATTTTATTATAAATACATAATTATTAGAAACATAAATAACCAGGGTCTCACTTCTGAATCTCAGGTCGGCGATCAGAACGAAACGATGTCCGATTCAAATGAGGATATCGACTCCAGCAGATCGCAGTCTAAAGAAGTCGGTGCTGCAGAAACTTCATCTGCCAAAAGAGAACTTTCTCAAAATACCAAGGACACTCACAGAGTGCCGGATAGCCATCATCTGACGAATGCAGGATCATTGGAAGTGTCTCCAACGAAGTGGCAGTTTGAAAATAGCTGGACCGAAAACGCGTCGTCTACGAATTCCTGTGGAAACCCAACGATTCTCTACCGTCCAATTCTATTACCAAATTAACATCGAACCTCCCCGCCCGCCACACCCCATTCAGTTGCGGCTGGTTCGTTCAGGTGCTGTGGAGGCTGCGCGGTGTGTTCTCGCCGCGGCTGGCTCTTCAAGAACTTCGAAGTCCTCTGTTCTGGCACGACGTCATCGCTGAAACGGTGCTGTGCATGTACTACGAGTGTCTGATCATCTTCATCTCGGTCACCTTCAACAGCGACATCTATCGACCGTCCATCACTCACTTCGGACTCTATGCCGGCTTCTTCGTCTTTGTGTGTATCGAAGGCTGGGCCCCCATGTGCGGCGCCTCCGTCAATCCTGCCAGAACGTGGTCAGTATTTCTAGCCGGAAGAATGACTTTCATCAAAGGTAGGAGGTGTTCCAACAGTACGACGAAATACAATGATAATTAATTACTCGTGAATATTGAATCTGTTAAATTTTAGTTCTCAGTAAAGTTCTTTTAGTTTTAGAGAGCAACATGATTTACGTCCGCTGCCGTTTCTTTTCATTAGGGGCTGTCCATTAATTATGTCAACAATTTTTGGGCAATTTTTGACCCCCTCCCCCTTGTAAACAACTGCCAACTTTCAGTTAACCCCCCCCATAATTACGTCAAAAACCTTTGACCTCCCCAGATCAATGACAGGTCCCAATAACAAGGTTAATATTTTTGCGATGATGACTATTTTTTCCCTTTTTTGCTCGTCGAGTGTCAAAATGTGATGGTTATGACCTTTTTGCCATGCTTTTTTCCATTATAATAAGTAGTATTCCATGAAATTTCCTAGTTTTTGATTATTTGTAAAAAGTGAAATTGTTGACGTCAACTTCTCTTGACCCCCTCCCACTGTCAACAACTGTCAAACTTTTTCAAACCCCCTCCCCTAAATTGTTGACGTAATTAATGGACAGCCCCTTAGGTCAATCCATCCACGAGGCTGAATGTTTTCACGAAAGACTTCATATGCTAAGAATTTTGCTAATTTCCTACGACTGCGTTTGTTTCCCGAGATATTTTCACGCATCGTAGACAAACCATTGAATCCATCCATCATCTGAATAAAATACCTCTTCCTAACTTTCATAATGAAATATCAAACTATGCGCCCTAACATTTTCAGTTGTATTTGTTTCGTATTTTCTAGAAAATGATCCATGACATTTAGCGTTTGTAGTCAAATTATTGTTTGTATCACTGATAACACAGAATTGTTCTAAATACGATGCATGGAGCTATTTAGTAATATAATGCTATATAAATGACCTTTATCATTGCAGCTTTAATTTATACCATCGTAGAAATTGGTGGTGCAGCTGCCGGAACTATGATTGGCTACGGGTACTATTCATTAATTCTTTCTTTCATTCATTCATTCATTCATTCCTTCATTCATTCGTTCATTCATTCATATACAGCTGAGGTCAAATTCTAACCACACATCAATTCATATATCCAAGCACTGATACGTCCATTTTTAATCTCCCACCCTCTAAGTATTCACTCACTCATCGACCCATCGATACTGCATCGCCCCATGAAATATTGCAAAGTCAGTTTCATAATTTTCTGGTTCTCAGTCGACAGTTTTAAAATAGAGAAGAGAAAGAATTAAGTATTGCGCTATTGAAACAGTTGACCAAGAATAGGTCAAAAGTCTGCCGGCAGTTTAATCGGTTTTATAAGTGTAATCTTCTGGCACAATGACTTCCTTTTTACAACCATTCTCAAAGATTTTCGCTCTTTGAATTTCCAATAAGCATTTCTAATCGGTTTAACCACCAGATAGACTCGTCTTTAAGTCTTTCGATTCTTTGTTTTGTTAGTCTATGAGTTATGTAACACTTACGAAATTGCTCGTCTTTCGTCAGTGATGAACTTAGTTAAAATGAATCATTGTAGCGAAATCGTTCTATTTTCGTTGATTTATCATCATTTAGATCTTACAAAAGCTAGTCCCGTACTCGAACGAGCGTAGTTTTCGGTGCTGATCTCCGTGTATACTAGGCAGGCGGCGACGCACGTGACTTACGTAATTAATCGAGAGTAGTCTGTCATTGCTTTCTCTGGACCCATGATTAGCCTTCGCAGCTTATTGTTGCTACCAATTTATCGACGCCTAAGCGAGAAAGGCTTGGATTGCGGCCGGCTCAACGATTCGATCCCGGAATGCTCGCCCATCCGAGTACTGGCCGAGCTTGACGTTGCTTAACTTCAGTGTTCTGACTGAAACCGGTTGCACAGCGCCAAGTAGGTCGATTTAGTTCTTATTAATAATTATTTCACTTTGATTCTTTTCTGTACGACAACAAGGCTGACTCCAAGTAATGCCACCGGTCAAATAATTCCTCTGCTGCCTGGAGCAGGAGTGACCGCTGTTCAAGGAATGGCAATCGAAGCTGTATTGACGTTTAACCTGATCTTCGTTGGTCTTGTCCTTGGTCAGCCGAGTGGTCAACCTTCGGCCATTGCTAGCCTCACCGTTGGATTCTGTGTTGGCACTGGAGTATTGGCGGCCGTAAGAACTCTATGTCATTACGGCCTATAATTAATTATTCTTCTTGATTGCAACTTATTCTGCCCTTAAATCTAAGCTGTCATTATTCAATGTCACATGAAGCAATCTCAAACCAAACTTGAGAGTTCGAAAATCAAGTTTGCCACGAACGGTCAATATCTAGAAAAAAGAGTTAAGCGTTTCGTAAAAATGCGATATTCCTATTGGTCTACCACAGAAGATGTCCATGGGTCCTTGTCTTAGAACCCAATCCAACCCAGCCCATCAAATCTCCAACCCATGCCGATAATAGGTTTACTTGACCCAACCCAACCACTTATTTTCTGACCCAACTTAACCGATCAATAATATGGAAAAGTCTGACTCAACCCAACCCCATCCAACCCAACAGTGGCGGCTCTAGGATTTGGCAAGTGGGGGGCCGTTGGGGGGCAACTTCTAATCATGGGGGCCAACCATGTGTTGTTTAATGTATTTAGCATTAAGTATAGGGTCCCAACTGGGGGCCACTGGGGCCAGGCAGTCAATGGGGGCATCCCCTGGCCCCCGGTGGAGCCAACCACAAAACTCAAACCATGGGTTAACCCAACCTATGGACATCTCTGGTCTGCCAACCACAAAGTCCGTGTTTTTAGACTTCGGCTGACACTAAGCCTAGAAACTTCAGTTGCTATTTCTTTCTCCGCCACTTTTCCGACAATTGTTTTTGCAACGAACTCGTGATCGGAGAGTTTTCCAAACAATGGAACGGTTGGCGTTGTCCTCTTTGACTTAAAATCTTCAATGCCTTAATACATGAAGTTAGCAATTGCCATTGCACATAGCCAGAGAATAGGCGACTCTCCCACCCACCCAGCTACCGTACAAAGTGTCTGTTGTTAAGTGCACTTCTCAGTTTAGTCTCACGAATGTTGTCGATGCACTTCTATTAACCTTGGCTTTGTATTTCGCTGCAACATATTCGCTGTAATTTCTAAATTCTTTCCGGTGTTGTATCGTTTGAATGCGACACATTCTTTGATAAATTGCAGGGGACTCATACGGGAGGTCTTCAAAATCCGATTGTGGCGTTTGGTCCGGCGATTATCAGCGGAAATTTCCAGGATCACTGGGTTAGTGAAGACCGTAACACAGGGATATTTCTAGGATTGTGAATTTGGGGGGGTCGACCTCAAATTGGGGGTGTCCGGAGCTAATTTGTATGCATGTTGTATGCACACCATTGTCACATTACCAAATATGTGGGGGTGTCGACCTCAAATGGAGGGCGGTGTTGGGCGGTGTTAGGGGAGTGTAAAACTATCCCTGCCGTAACATTTGCTAAAACAATTACGTTGGACATTATTCAGAGATAATGTTTTATAGCAGTCCGCAGTGGTTGGATTATTAGACGAAATTTTATATTTTACTTATCTCAATTATCTACAAAAAATATTATGCTCAACTCTGGCGAACAGTGACTATGATCATCATGAAGATTTTGTGACTAGCCTATAGTAGCCAAGTCACTGAAAGTCTTTTCTGATTGACGGGCAAAACATGACTGAAGATTTTCTTTGTATTTTAAACTGATGAAACGAGCATTCACTGTGAAGCCTTCTTTCAGTGGAATCAGTTAAAAAACATCCAGCGTTTCTTTTCTCGTAGAAAACTTACAGGCAGTTCTAAGTGGCTCCACTTTTGCTTTTAAAACTTTGCTAAATCCCTCAAGCGTATTAGATATTTAAATAACTGCCCAACTAGATAACTATGCTAAATTGCTTTTAAACCGTCTTTATGTTTGATACTGTTATTTTTAGTTATATTGGGTGGGACCATACGTTGGGTCTACAGTGGCGACTGCCTTCTATCTGTCGCTAAAACTCGTAAGGGAAACATACGAACAGAAAAATCAGTCAGGAGATGAAGTCAATGGCGGTAGGTATCATACAAATGCGTGTGCGGGTGGACGCAATAGTATTCTGACGCGCGTTAAGTGTGACTGTGCTTGATAAACAAAATAAACGAATTTTGATCTACAAATGCTTCGTTTCAATCGAGAAATCAACTCTCACATTCCTCAATATGGTAGATTAGAACAGACATTATCAAGTAGGCATACAGTAGAAAAAAGTGACTTGAACTCAACATAGGTAGATACTTCGATACTTCGTCAATTCAATCAAGAACAGAAGGAATGTTCGAAATTCAGAAGATTGCGAGAATTGATCATAAGCTAAAATGACAAACTGATGTGAATTATCGTCAGTGGCGTAGTCAGGATTTCAGAATAGGGAGGCACTTCGACTTTTTCGGCCAAAAAGTCTTGACAAGCAAAAAAGATCGTCGTTTCAAACGCTTGAAGTCTGCTCTTTCTTACGCTTTTCTCGGTCTAATACTACCTCCTATTCACCTCCAACTAGGCCTACTCGCCAGTTTTAGACGAATCTCACGACCGGTACCGATCCTAACAGGGGGCTGCCCTTCCCTATGGCTACGCCCACGATTATTATTGCAAAACCCTGTCTACGCCACTGCTCTGTACCGGAAGCCAGTGTTCAAGAGTAGTGGTTATTCTCGAGTTGAAATAAAATTTACTGTCAATTTCAAATCTTTAACACTCGATATTGACAGTTAACGACTTACTAATCCGTGTAAAGGTTTTGCTGAAGGCTAAACTTTAAGGCATTGGAACTGTTTCATGATTTTAAAAACTCGTATAAAATTCATGTTTCAGATAGACAAGAAACGTCGACAGCGCTATGAATGCGATGCGCTTAAACGAAGAGACTGCGCTGAGGTCTCTCCTGGATCTTTCCAATGACAGAAAAAGAGTCTCTTCGTTTTTATGCATATTATATGCATAAGTCTACGAAAATCAACGAGAAAAGTCTATTTGCCTTTGACTTCTGATTCCGACTGAGTAGTAATCTATGATCTATCAATAGATCTATAAACAATTCAAGAAACGCGTGTGCATGATAATGATAACGACGACGATGATGATGATTCACCGTGATTGTGATGATGACAACTATGCTGATGCGTTTAGAGAGTGGTTTTCAGACCCAGTTGCTGCACGGCACACATTTGAAATTCAAAACTTTTTGCGACCCACCTATTAACTTAAGTAGCCTAGTCATTGACACAGTGGGAGAAAAGTGCCCGGGCAAAAAGAGACCGTCAAGCAAAGAGTTCTTGTCATTCACCTACATCATACCCAGTGGCGGCTCTAGGATTTGGCAAGTGGGGGGGCCGCTGGGGGGCAACTTCTAATCATGGGGGGCCAACCATTTGTTGTTTAATGTATGTAGCATTAAGTATAGGGTCCCAACTGGGGGGCCACTGGGGGCAGGCTCTCAACAGGGGGACACGGGCCCCCTGCCCCCCCGGTGGAGCCGCCACTGATCATACCTACCTCTCCACAGAACAATTTCTGAAAGGTTTATGCGCAAATCTTACGACTGACTCCAGAATAGGGGGGCCCAGTTCCTCCCGCGGCTATACCAATGAAATAAAGTTAATAAAGTAACAGCACTTCTGCAGTATTATATCGCGAATGCAGCCATTTCCGTTTTCTCTACCTCCTTAGTCTGGTTAATTATCGCTAGGTGGTGCCGCTACACGTTGGAGTTTGGAATCTGAAAGAAAAACTTAATAGGCTGCATTCAGGAAATAATACTGCAAACTTGCAAAGGTACGCCAAATCCGTGCATTTTGACCCAGAGATTGTGAAAATATCTACAATGAAGCAAGATGTCACCGGTTTCATTGCGCCATCCTGTGTATATACTGCAGATATATTATATATATAATTATATATGTGTGTGTGCGTGTGCGTGTACATTTATAGTTGCAATATGCTGTTTAGCAGTGGCGTAGCCAGGATTTCCGGAGGGGTTGGTTTTTGGTCTTGGTTTTTGGTTTTGACATGACCAACTTCGGGAAAAAGCTTGACTAGCAAAAAAGGTCATTCAAGCAAAAACCGTTATGTGGCGACCATGTGCCACAGATAGCCTTATTATTATTATTATTATTATTATTATTATTATTATTATTATTATTATTATTATTATTATTATTATTATTATTATTATTGATTGCTTAACTGTATAACTTGTTAGTTAATTAATTAATAAAGTTTTAATTCATGTAAAACGGACAGAGCACGCGCTAGGCTGAGACGCTAAGGCTTCGGTAAAATTATTAGAATCGCCACGGCCGCCCAAAGACCGAGAGATAAGTTGTATAAACCGGCAACGACTTATGGTTCCCGAGCCTTCGGTCTTTAGCAACTAGAGAGTTTGGCCGCTGAAAGACCGTCGCCTGTTTGACAGAGGCTGCGCGGAGACGGCGACTGGCTGGCTGCTGACGAAGGGAACAGGCGGTTGGAGCGATGGAAAGACGGAGAGAGAACGCAGCGGTCGGCCGGCTGTGTAGTCGATGCGTACGCCTGAACACTGGCGCCCGGACTACCAGGGGTGGTTAGCGAGGGCTGGGCCCGTAGACGGGGTCGCTTACCACCGATAACGACGACACTGCCTCCAGGTCCTGCTCTGACGGCATCTAAGCGGACGTGGCCGTACAGCTTGAAATTCCGCCTCAAAGAGCGGCGGCCGGGGAACAAGGTCCTGACGGCGATGCGCGTCGCCGGCGGCGATGCGCCCTTCGCCGCTGCCGACGACGCTAGGGGGGTGGGTCCGAAGTTAAGCTTCATGACGGATAAAAAGCATAGATAGGGACATTTGGGAGCGAGCGCCCTCAAGGGCTAGTTCTAAAAATCGAAAATCTCCGAAATATGGGAATTTATATAGCACGCGTCAATAGGCGGACGCAGGCGGCTGTGTATCAAAAGTTCGCTTGAGACGCGCGCCCAGCTGGCAGGAGCTATTGCCGCGCCGCTTAGCCGTAGAATAAGCCCCTGATCACCGCTAAGGAAAACGCTATTAGACAGGTCCCTACTTTTTCACATTGACGGCAACTACGCGGAAATACAGACTACAGACGAAAAATCCGCCTAAGTGCCCGTCAAAAAGTTTCAAAACTCTGAAAATTGTCAGTCTTTGTCATCACATGTACTTTTCGTGGTGTGCTCGCTTATACTGTGAAGCGATAGAGTAAAGAAAGCACAGCGATTGAAAGCGAGTATTTGGAGCCCGTTTAAAGTGCTAAAGCTTATCGTTTCATACTGACGTATCAAAGGCTATTAATTGCAGTTCCTGTGCGCTAGTTATTGTGGCTGCCGGACTGCGTCTAGCTACCGCGTCTTTGTCCGTGTTACCAGTGTTGCCACTGTAGCCATTGTTGCCATTGTTGCTTGGTTTGTTAATAAATAAATAAAAATAAACCAATAAAGGCTAGTTGTGTGCGTGTCTTTGAAAGTCGCTGTGACGCCGGAGTCTCAGCGCACTGTCCGTGAAGGTGAGCCTTGGCTGTGATGAACCTCGCCTACCTGAGGTCACGTTAGTGCCCAGGAGGTCAATTCTGAGCCAAGGGAGGAGACAGACGCCCGCCTGTCGTAAAGGCGCGGGGAGACAGTTTGAGTGAATCGACGGCCAGGAAAGAGTGGACCGCCGTCCATTCAGGCACGGATAACCTTGGATTTGGTGAAAGCGTGAGGAAGCAAAGAGACAACGCCGCCTGTCTATAAGAGATCGGAATTTGAGAGACACCGAGGAACTACGTTCAGATTCGGGACGACAGGCATCCCGCAATGATTGGTTGGGGGTCCGTGGTAAAAACGCTGAAAACATCCCGAGGCGAGCGGGAAGGTCAGATAGAGCGGAAGGGAACGTAATAGAAGATCTGCACAGATCTGGGGAATTTGCTAGCCTAGGTTGCGCCGGCACCGAAGCGGCATTGACGACCTGTGAGATCGACGAAACGTTCACCCGGAAGCCAGACAGCTACAGTCAGCGTGTAGTGGATCGCCAACCTATTAATCGGAGCCAGTTGGAGGAACCAAGGACTGATAGAGACTGGTGGGCGGTCCGGGAAGAGCGCATGCATCCTCCGCCACAGAGGCAATTGCAGATGAGTGAACTTGAGACCGATCATGAGCCAGTGACTAATGCTATTATCGGTTGCGCCGGCACCGAGAACGCTGGTTATAGGCAGCGGGGAGATCAAGTGTCTGCGCCAGTACGTGAGTCGACGCGCAAGTTGGACCGCCTCCCGATGGGACCCGTGAGACCGGAGAGTAACGTTTGGCGGGCGGTTTCTGAAACTCTGCAAACAGGCAGCCAGTCACAGATAAGAGAACTTGAGTATCGCCAGCCGCAGGGTCTTGCACTTCTCAGTAGCGCCGGCACTGGGAGAGCTAACCACGGTCAGCGAAGGGACCAAGTGTTTGTGACCGAGTCAGAATCAGGGACAGATTACGAGGTTGACCGCCCGCCGCCGCTTGATCAAAGCAGGAACAAGCCTGCTATGGTACCAGGAACGGTCAGAGTACTGTATCAAACAGTCGAAAGCTGCGAAGATCGAATGTATCGATCGAAGGTGCCAACGGAAGATATCGGAAACGAGGACTCCGAAGTGGATATTGCTCCACCAGGTCGACGGAGAGAGACTTACAGGCCAGTCTCATGGGAGGACGGCGAGCTCCCACTCCAAGAAACGAGAGGAAGGAAAACCAGTTTCGCCCTCGAGAGGCGTGGAAGCGACGATGGAACGGTTAAAGTTAAGGACCGAGACGGTGCGGTTAACTACAGAACTTATGGGGCTGAAAGACAAGGTGAACAGAACCAGGCGGATTGGGACACTTTGGAGGACAGAAACTGCCTCGGAGCCGGCGCCGATGCAGCGATGTTCGAAAGAGCTACCAACCGCACCACACTGAAGCAGAATATCATCGTTGGAGATCGCTACCCTGAGTACAGAACTCGTCTCGGAGCCGGCGCCGAAGCGACTGTGTACGAAAGAGCAGTGTATCCTCCAAACGAAGACTCACGAAGCGATCGAAGGTGTCAAGTTCCGGAAGCTCACAGAGTCGCCAAAGGTAACCGCAGAACCGAAGAACGGTGGGATCAACAGCACGTCAATCGACCGCACTCGGATAACAGAACTCGTCTCGGAGCCGGCGCCGGGACAGCGATGTTAGAAGAAGCGGAAGATTACGTTGTGCAGAGAGGGTACCGTGCACCACGTCAGAATGAAATTCGGAATATTGCAGGCAGACCTTGCCTCGGGACCAACACTGAGAGGGCAGTGAACAGAACGACAGACAGACCAGTGTCCAGGATACAGAGTCACCCTAGTTCACAGGCTCAGTGGACAGATCAGGGATGTGAGGACCGTGATAGTTTGGGATTCGAACGACGATGGGAGCAACAAGATTGGAAGCTATCCGCTGACAGAACCTGCCTCGGAGCCGGCGCCGAAGCAGCAATGTCAAAAGAGGCCGAAAATCGTTACGCTCCAGAAGGTCATCGTCCGTTTCGTGTCAAAGAAGGTCAATGCTACATAGGCAGAGCATACCTTGGAGCCGACTCTGAGGCTGCAATGTCTAGGGAGGTGGATAGACCACATTACTCTCGAAGGAACGAGGAAGGTGATCAGTCGATGTATGAACCCAGGAGAGATTACGGCAGAAATGCCTTGATGCCGCGAGAAACCAAAGTCCGTTGGTCTATTTCAAACGACAGAGCTTGCCTAGGAGCCGGCGCCGACGCGGCTAGGTCGCGAGGAAGAACCAAATGGACTCAGAGAGAGGTAGGTAACAGTGAAGGAAACGAGAAGCGTGACTTGTCGGCCCTCCGACAGGTAGTGATTGAAATGCAGAACAAATTGGAAGGGCTTGCCCTTCGGAATCAAGACAGGCTCAAATCCAAAGACGAAGTGAATCGTGGACATGGAAAGCACCGTCATGAGAGAGAGGTGACGGCGGGCAGGTCAGACAAGAATTTCTTATTTAGAAATTCAGTAAAGCAAGAAAGTTCTGAATGCCACAAGGAGAGGGGCGGCTCCTTCAATCGTGGAACTTCGGAAAACAAGGAAGCTCGGAAAGCTCTATCAAAAGGAGCTGGAAAACGAATTGGCTCGAGACCAAAGTCACCTGAATCGTCGGAAAATGGGACCGAAACTCCGAGTGACTACGAGTCAACTTCGGATGAGTCTGATTATCAGGGCAAGCAAACTGTGGAATCCAAGAGAGATAATAAAACAGCGGTGGATCTACGCTGTCAGAGTTCTCAGGATGGTAAACAAAGAGACCGCGGTATCCGAATCAAGCTGGAGAAGTACGATGGTAAAACACCGGTGGCCGCTTTTCTGGCAAAGTTTGAAGTGTGTTCTCGGTGTAACGGTTGGAATGAGAGGGAAAAGGCAGACCAACTCATGTGTGCTCTTACAGGTCCTGCAGCTCAGCTTTTGTGGGACATGGGAGATTTGCAGAACGTAACGTGGAAGACATTGGTGGACCATTTAAAATTGCGCGATATGGCTCACAAGATCAGACGAGTCTTTATCGAATGAAATTGCGAACATATCGACAAGCTCAGGGAGAATCCTTGAACTCTGTCATGTTGGAAATTCGGAAACTAATGGTGCTTGCGTACCCTGGACCAACGAATGAACTGTTAGAAACAGTGGCTTGCGACGCTTTCATCGACGCTTTAGCCGATCAGGAGTTGGCCCAGAAAGTACGAGAGCGGGAGCCGTCATGTCTGGATATTGCGTACAAGCACGCTGTACGGTTCGAAGCATACGGTAAAGCTTCTAAGTTCGGTACCGATGGTGAGCGGAAACCATGGAGAGTGAAGAATACGAAACAGGTGAATACGAGAGACCCACAGAATCGACGTTTAGACGATGTCGAGAGGAACATGAAAACGATCTTAGAGAGGTTGGAACAGTTGACTCTCGACAGAAACACTGTCCAGAAACGGGAGCTGGTGGACAGGCCAAGAGAGCAGAGTAGATTGTTGGACAGAACATGTTTTGGCTGTGGTCAGAAAGGTCATTATAAGCGGTTTTGTCCTCAGGCCCGAGCCTCGGATGAACACCAAAATCAGGTGGGCGAAGAAGCGGGTCAACCTGATGGAACCAGAGAGGTGCAGAACCATCTAGTAAAAGGGAGCCGTATGGCTTATGTTTTCGGAAAGTTGGAAGGTCGAAGAAAGGAACACCCATGCCTTTTGGACACAGGGAGTGAAATGTCGTTGGTACCGAAGTATATGGTCAACAAGAAATTACTTAGACCGGTTCAGCAACGCCTGCTGGCAGCGAATGGAACTAGAATCAAAGTAGAGGGCGAGGCCACCCTCAAAATAAAGATAGGAAGAAACGTGTACGCTCTTCCTTGTCTGGTGACCGAACAAGTAACGGAATTGATTTTGGGTCTGGCTTGGTTGGAGAGTAATAAAGTGAGTTGGAACTTCGCTACGGGAAGAATCTGTGTCGGGACAGAATCAATACCTCTCCATGAGGTGGACGAGGAGAGCATGTGCCGCAAGGTTATGATCGAAAGGGAAGTTGTCATACCATCCCTCCGAGAAGTAGATATTTCGGCAATCATGGTTTACCCTCATTTGGGACGATGTCAAACAGAATGGGCAACTGTTCCGAGCGAACTGCTGGCAAATGTAATAGTCGGTCGAACGTTAATAAATGGAGAAGACGATGAACCTAGAATAAGGGTCATCAATGTGGGACCAACAACGGTGGAAATTCCATCGAAAACTTTGTGTCAGTTGGAGAGGGTGGAAGTCTTACAAGACTGCGAAGCGGAAACCAGTGCGGATGAATTTTCGAGTACGGTGGTCACGAATGCTATCCATGTGGAAAATGGAGACGAGAGCAAGTTGTCAAACTTGTGGGAGAACGTGGAAGGCGTCACGAGTGAGCAAAGAGAGTCACTTCGGGAGCTCATCTTGCGCTACCGGACAAGTTTTTCCCTATCAGAGAATGACTTGGGCTACACGTCGGTGATTCAGCACGAGATTGACACGCAGAAAGAGGACCCAGTGCGGCAACCTCTTAGAAGGCAACCAATAGCAATGTTGGCCGAAATCGATCGTCAGGTGGACTCCATGTTGGAACAGAATATTGTGGAACCGTCGTCCTCTGAATGGTCATCAAACGTTGTCATGGTGAAAAAGAAAGACGGTAGCCTACGCTTCTGCATAGATTACCGGAAAGTGAATGCGAAAACGAGGAAGGATTCATTTTCTTTACCTTTGATCAGTGAATGTTTGGATACTCTTGGCGGAGCGAAATGGTTTAGCACATTCGATCTTCGCGCTGGCTATCACCAGATGGCGCTTCATCCGAAGGATAAGCACAAGACAGCTTTCGTTACAAGGAAAGGATGCTTCCAGTTCCGTGTGTTACCGTTCGGACTGTGCAATAGTCCTGCTTCATTCTGTCGGTTAATGAACCTCGTGCTATCAGGTCTAAATCTGGATATTTGTTTGGTATACCTGGACGATATTATTGTCTTCTCGAAAGACGTGGAAAGTCATATGGAACGGTTGGAAAAGGTATTCAGTCGATTAAACCAGTATAATCTTAAGCTGAAGCCTTCTAAATGTCACTTGTTGCAAAGGCAAGTCTTGTTCCTCGGACACGTTGTGAGTTCGGAAGGAGTCGCCACGGATCCAGACAAGGTCAAATCCGTGAAGAACTGGGCGACACCTAAGAATGTAAGACAGGTGAGGTCGTTCGTTGGACTTTGTTCCTATTATCGGAAGTTCGTTTCTGATTTTGCTTTAATAGCAAAACCATTGCATGGTCTTACTAGGAAAGGAGTAACGTTTCAATGGTCCGAAGAATGCGAACAGGCATTTCAGGAATTGAAGAACCGGTTAACTTCATCGCCGATACTCGCACTTCCTATCGACGATGGAGATTACGTATTGGATACAGATGCGTCTGGATACGCCATTGGAGCGGTTTTATCACAGTGTAAGCGCCTCCCCCGCTTACCGTTCCCATCGTACTACTTCTCTTAAAAACTCAAAACAAATGTCACATTTATACGATCTTTAATATATATCACGGAGTCCATTTCATGCTCCAATACTGCCGGAAACTCTACTACTTACATACATAAGATGACGCCCCCTCTTTAAACTCTGTTTTATTTATATAGCTCCTTTTTATTATATCCTGAAAAAGCGCCCTTACATGTTTTTCCTTTCCTGAGTTTACAAATTATAATATACATTATAAAAAGAGTTAAAATAAATAATTTGTAAACTTTTGTTTTCGTCATCTTATGTTATCTACTATACATATCAGTTTCTAAATTATATACAATGCATCATCTATGTTACAGTAACAAAATTTTGACTACAACTGCTAGTCATACATACATATTGGTACAACTGGTACCTCCATAGATAACATAAATCAAAATACTTATACTAATAACTAACATTGCTCAATGCATTACAATTGTCCACTGACATACTACAACTAGACATTGACCAATGCATTACAATCATCCACTGATATACAAGAACTAATAGAGGCAACAGGCCTTTCAATATTAATCTGTTAACTGAGTCAAAATGTTTCCACAGCATAATCACTGCTGTCACAATACACAAATTAAACCAACATTCACCATACAAATACAACAAAGATCATCATGCCAATTTCAATCTAACATTTCAGTCCAATAAAGCCAATTACTATCCACAACATTACAAACAATTTTACCTTTCCTCTGTCAAACACAGTTCTACAAAATCCTCTGTTCCATACAAAGATATCATCCAAAATCACATATCTGCTATTCAATTGACCCTCAATCCAAAACAACCACTTAAATCCAAAACAACCCCTTAAATCCACATATTTCATCATGAACATGTAATCAACAAAGCAAGCATCACCTCCACAGACTGTTTTCACTTCAACTAAAAGTCGAAAAGGCCAAATTTGCTCTTCAACTGACAATATCAGTTCATCATTTACATCAACATCATCATCATTATCATAAATATCATCCTCCTCATCCCCATTGTCATCATCCCCATCATCATTTGCTACATTGATCATTACAACATCATAAGCTTCATTCATCAAAGGCATATCTTTACTCAAAATATCAAATTCACCGCCATCAAAACATTTCACCACTTTACTCACAATCTCATCATCTCCATAAAATTGATCAACAAACCACATATCATGTTCCTTATCATTCAACATATTAGGTAATTCATCAAACTTCACATCATCGACATCAAGCTTCAAAAGTACATTATCGTTTGTCTGCTGTTCCAAAATCTTTATCTCAAAATATTCCTCACAAATTTCAACTTCATTAATAACAACCTCATTAAACAAATTCAGTCGAGATTTAACAACAGTAGGCTCAATTGTCATAAAATCAGTTCCTTTTACATTCATCAACATCAAAATGTCCAACGACACTTGACAATCTTTCACATCATCAACAAGTTTTACTACAACAGGTTTATTAACAATTCTACTGTCCTTTACACTTGCAATTCCAATATCACAGGATGAATCAAAAATAACACCAGGTTTGACTTTTTCCAAAATCAGTGGTTTTGTTTTCTTAAATTTGTTTAAACTGTGCAATTTCAAAATTTCTTTTTTCACATATTGATATGTCAACCGAGGTAAATTCATTACAAATCCCCTGATCTTATCGGACATAAATGGTAATAATAATGTCACCCATAAATCCTCATCAAATTCAAGATCAGTAAAAATCTGTTCCACAAAATCAAAGTATGCAAAAAGTTGATTACTATCATTAGGCATTTCCTGAAGACCTTCTTTCAAACACTGCGATAAAGAATCACTCTGCTCCTTTTGTTCCATCTTGTCCTCCTTTTTCCTCTCTGATTCTGCTCTTCTCTTTTCCTCTTCCATATCCTTTTGCTTCCTCTCAAATTCTTTCTTCCTCTGCTCCTCCTTGCCCTTTTCCTCTTTCTTCCTTTGTTCTTCCATAACCTGTTCCTCTTCATGTTTCCTCTTCTGCTCTTCTATTCTTTTCCTTCGCTCCTCAAAATCTATGTCCCATTTCTCTTTCCGTTCCTGAAAATCTCTGTCCCATTTCTCTCTCTCCTCTCTTCTTTGTCTCTCCTTTGCCTCCATTTCTTCCTGCCACTGTTTTTCTCGTAACTGTCTCTCTTCTATTCTCTCCAACTCTTCTTTCTCTCTCTCTTCCTCTCTCCTTTTTTCCCAGTGCATCCACATTTTCATGCAAATCATCACCTCCGATTCCTCTGATAATCGATCCATAATAATCAATAACACAATCAGTAATAGTCAATTTAACCATTAATGCAAACAACAGGCAAATCTAAGTAATCAAGTACCATCAACCATAAAATACACCAATTTAAACATACACCAGTATCTCAAAATACTATCAGTGATCAATAAAAGTAGATTATCTTCCTTTTACAGTTCTGTTCTCCCTCTCCTGGAACAGGAGTTCGAGAAACGAGTTTTCTATCACCCATCGACTAATGACCGTTCAGCAAAGCACGTAGGTATTCTTTTATGGAATGGAAAGAATGTTCATTTGCTCATCTAATGATACGACAGTCTCCTCTGCTTACCACCTTGACCATTGAAGAATTCTGACCAACTTTTCCGCCAGCCCAACGACCCTGTCACAAAGACACTCCGACAATCCCAAAGCAACGTCTCCGTCGAATGCTCCGGAAGGTACCAAGGCAACGTCCTTGACGAACGCTCCGAAAGGCACGAATCAGCGTCCCCAACGGACATTCCAGAAAAAGGCTCCCAAAGCGCGTCACCGTCAAACGCTCTGCCCGACACGAAACGGCGTCACCGTCAAACGCTCCGGACGACTCGAGGCAGTGTTCCAGTCGAACCCTCAGCCAGACACAGGAGGCAGCGTTCCCGTCGAACGCCCAGCAAGAACACAGGAGGCAGCGTTCCCGTCGAACGCCCAGCAAGACACAATCCACATCCAGATATCAAGAAACAACTTCGACGCAACTTACTCTCAAAACGAAGCCTCAACGGCACAAGTCCGACACAACTTACTCTCAAAACGAAGCCTCAACGTTTCTACTGTGCACAACAACCAACGCCATGACTACTCTGAATGTATAGACGCCTAATAAATGCACGCCACATGGCAACAACGTCCTTGCCCTTCAATGGACCGCAAATCCTCACGAAAGTCCTACACCCACTCCCATAAAAGTATCAAAACTTGACACCAAATGTAAGCGCCTCCCCCGCTTACCGTTCCCATCGTACTACTTCTCTTAAAAACTCAAAACAAATGTCACATTTATACGATTTTTAATATATATCACGGAGTCCATTTCATGCTCCAATACTGCCGGAAACTCTACTACTTACATACATAAGATGACGCCCCCTCTTTAAACTCTGTTTTATTTATATAGCTCCTTTTTATTATATCCTGAAAAAGCGCCCTTACACACAGATTCAGGGTGGTGAAGAGAAAGTGATTTGTTACGCAAGTCGATTGTGTTCCCCGGCAGAGAGGAACTACAATGTAACCAGAAGGGAACTGCTAGCGGTGGTATACTTTTTGAAGGAGTTTCGGCAGTATCTATGGGGCAAGAAGTTTTTACTTCGTACAGATCACTCAGCTCTTCAGTGGTTGAGAAAGACACCGGAGCCAATTGGGCAGCAAGCTCGGTGGCTTGAAACGATCGAAGAATTCGATTTTGAAATTAATCATAGATCGGGAGCAAAGCATGGCAACGCGGATGCGGTGTCAAGAATACCGCACGATGGGTTAGAGAACCCTGAAGAAACTGACCATCGAATCAAAGCGGTTTTCGCGGTGAAGGAAGAGGCAGATTTATCTGCTTGGAACGAATGGAGCAAGGAAAGTATTCGATCTAAGCAGCTAGAAGACCGAGATGTCTCGTCCCTTGTTGGTTGGAAAGAAGCAGAAAGCTACCCTTCAGAGGAGGTTTTCTTGCAGAGGAGCGGTGAGTTGAAAACGCTACTTAGCCATTGGAACCAGATGTCTATTATTAATGGAATCCTTTACCGTGATTGGCTTGATGGAAAGGAAAACCGAGTCCTGCGAAGGCAATTAGTTGTTCCGAAGACCCTACGGAACGAAGTTATGGAACTGACGCATGCAAGTTTCTCGGGAGGTCACTTTGGTATTCGAAAAAGCCTTGGTCAGCTACAAAGACGTGCCTATTGGCCAGGCTGGAAGGAAGACATGAGACGGTTTTGTCAGTGTTGTGACCGTTGTGCGCGATATCGTAGAGAGAAACCGCCAAAGCAAGGAGGTTGCAGAAAGTGCTTGTTGGCGAACCAATGGAACGATTTGGAATCGATATTACGGGACCACATCCCGTATCAAATAAAGGAAATAAGTACATTTTGACTGCTATTGATTATTTTTCGAGATGGGCCGAGGCGCTCCCTATCAGAAATCAAGAAGCGTCAACGGTGGCCCAGACTCTTATGGTGCACGTATTCTCACGATTTGGAATGCCACGACAGATTTTGACAGATCAAGGTCCGTGTTTTGAATCAACTCTGTTCAAAGAGCTGTGTCGAATAATGGAAATCGATAAGATACGCACGACCCCGTACCATCCTTCCGGGAATGGACTTATCGAAAGGTTCCATCGTACCCTGAACATGCTCTTGGGCAAAGTCGTGTCTGAACGGCAGAAGGATTGGGACGTTCATTTACCGTATGTCATGGCTGCCTATCGTTCTACGGAACACGAATCGACCAAGAGAACACCGAATTTCCTGTTTCTTGGTAGAGAGAACCATGCACCGATCGATCTACTTGGGGGCGCCAAAATCGGGTATTGGGTCAGTATGGCAAAAAAACGAGGCAAACAGAAAAAGGTAAATACGCCATAAGCACTCGACTCGTAGTGAAATAAATAAGTGACGAACTTTTTTGCTTGTCAGAGTTTTTGTAGCAGATTTAGGGGCGCCGGAGGAAAATAAGTGACGACCTTTCTTTGCTCGTCAAGATTTTTCGGGAGTTGAAGGTGCGCCATCATTATGTTTTGCCCCGGGCTCCGGATACCCTCGCTACGCCCTCTGTGCAGAAGAGCTGGATTAATCGCCGCCGAAATACCACTGATAATAATATAATATAATATAACAAGGTTTAAAGTGGTTCAGTAGGGACTGCCCTGTGTGAGAACCACTGTTGCTCCCGTCCAATCTAATATCCTAAACTACTGAGGTTTATTTTGAACTCGTTTACAGTTGCAGCCGTTACTATCCCCTCATCCAGTTCATTCCATCTGTCCACCACTCTTGCACTAAAAAAATGCTGTTTATGTCTCCCAACCCGTTTCTTGAACAGTTTCATGCTGTGTCCTCTGGTTCGATCATACTGCTTCATTGTAAAAAATCTTTCCTTTGGCATTTCCACTTTGTTTGTTAATAATCCAGTCGAGTGTCTTTACGACCACGCAGACATAATGCCTACGCGTTTGCTCTAATTTCAGTCGCCCTATAGTCCTATTATACCAATCAGGCGCATTACTGATGCAGCATTCGGTAGAGTAGTTACAGTATATTGCTACACTTCCACTCGATGTTCTCCGGTTTTCCTAATGGATTTCAGTATTTACCTTTTAAGCGATTCATAACCGACACAATCCAGACAGTCTGGTTTTTTGGATCACAGCACGGTAATTATACCGAACAGAGACATTAGATGAACAATTTGAATCTGAAGACAATCAATAACTATTCTAAGAAACCTTTCTAGTAACCATTAACTTTAACTATCGTAAGATTACCTCTAAACATGTTTTGGCCTATGAATGCTAATGAACTCAAGACACTTAAAGCACTTGCCGAAGCTGCCGTAAATCTGCTTATGTAGGCCTACTTAATAACTGACTGTTGGTTGACACGCAGGTACAGAAACGCTTAAACTGTTCCGACGAACGGCGAATGGAACTCGGAATAGAAATATTTGGATAAAAAGAGTTGCTTCCTCCTGCGTAAAGCCTCTGACTGTAGCAATTCAATTTCCGATTTGATTATTCGTCGTTCGAAATCTCCTTTGACTGCTACTGGCATTTTTAAAAGCTATATAAATAGTACACGAAGTAAGTAAGTAAGTAAACACGAAATTTCTATAGCTCAGCCCGAAAGCTTGGCGCAGTGCACCAGCTTATTCACGAAACGAAACTAAATTCCTACTTAGCACTTGGCTGATCTCAATGCAGACGAGGCCATCTTTTGATGATCCGATGTCATTGCGTTTTAGGTCGCTTATGGCGGACACGTATTAGACGTTTGTGCGCTATAGAAGTCAATGAGGCGAAGAAGCGACCAGCACAGTCGGAGGCCAAAGGACACGGGCAGTAGTTACGAGGAATGCATTTCGCCAAAGTCGACCTCTCTCTCTGCCAAGGCACGAGTCAATCACTGGCCAGCTGAGGAGAGCAACACGGCTTGAACAGTGGCTGAATAAGTTGAATGAGTTAAGTCCAGTGTCTTATCCAGACTCCAGGCCTTTGGGGGGAAATTGAGGCTTTTGGCGGGGGGAATCGACTTGGTTGGAGGTGAAAATACACAGGCCTGTATAAAACACTGGAGATAACGGATTGATTTGTCGGAAAATGTCTTCATATCGTGTTCTAATAGCTTAGAGCAGGGTCTACATTCAAATAAAGAACAATTATATTATAAAATCGCCTTCCTGGACAAATAGCGACAGTCTGAAATAGTGATCAAAACAAATACGTACAGAAAGGAATCGGAGACAATGTGTTGCTCTGGCCAACATAATTTCGAGATAAGTCATCGGTTATGATGCGTAGATAAGATAGAGGCATCTGTGTTGAGATTTAGTGAGAGAAATTCAAACCAAAGTGTCGATGACAAAGTGCCGTTCGCTTTCATTGATCTCTTTGATTCTTCGTAAGATTAACCACGTTTTACTTAGGCGCTAATCTGACATACTGTATGTTTTTGACCATCACAGATTTTGCTGAAGATGACAATTCTGTTTCAAGAGTCTCAATAAAACTTAATTTCTTACCGATATCTCCAAATGTCTGTGCTGTCATTATTAGGATCTACTAATATGGCCTACAGTGATTGAATATTCGCAAGCATCCTAATTAAATAAACGAAGAATTTCCACGTTCTTAATAAATGCTACCTTCACTAAATCTGCAAAAATCTTTTACATTCTTCACACTCAATAATTCTGGTTAGTTTCTCTCGCAGAAGCATGCCAAACAGATAAGCGCCAATGCTAAGTGAGTCGCCAGGCGCTGATTTCACCAGTATGCTCTCGGCATATCCAGTCAGCTGCTGCGAGCGTCACAGTGGGTCATCACGTCTCGTCGTCTATACCATTGACTTCCGCCACTCACTTCATGAATCTTCCGACGATTATCATGACTACGATGATGACGGCCGCAATGATTAGACAAGTGACTATCATAGCGTTCTTCTACAAAAAGAACAACGACATCGATGCGCAATGACACACACACACACACACACACACACACACACACACACACACACACACACACACACAAGGCATCAAGACCCGGATGCAGCCAAAACTAATAAGCATTTGTACCAATTTACGTGTCAACATGCGAAATACAGGACTTCTCTACAGTATAGATTATAAAAGAACATCTAAACCCCTCTCCCGTTATTTTTGACGGGCAAGCAGAAGACAAATGAGTGTAATGGTGAAATTTATATATCATTTCTTCTTGTGACAGCCTATAAAGCAATTTTGTCTATTGTAGAGCGAGATAAAGTTGCATTAATTTTTATCTCAGACATATCGGTGTATCCAAACTCTAGAAGTTGCTAAATTCATGACACACTAGACTGGTATTTATTTTTACTGCTACTTACTTTTCGTCTGGCTTGACTTTGAAGCGAAACCGCTTTTTTCGTATCCTGTTTTGCCGTTTCTATATAACCAAGAGATTCCTCGACACTCGTTTCTACCGCCTCAAGCATTTCTCCCTAAAATTTGGCAGCAGAACCTCACATAGATATAGTTTTCGTATTTTTGCGGAATGTGCTTTTATTTCACTGCATATCCGTATCTATAGGGAGCATTAAAACTCGAAATTGGACGTTATTTGTTAACCCTCGCGCTGCTTCGGTTTTTCCCAAATTTTCAAAACACGATGGGATATTTTCAAACGAATTTCGTACATGCGTGAGACTGCTGCAATGTGCATGAAACGCATTGAACAATAATATATACATCTCCTGATATTAGGCTAGTCATTTGCATTTGGCCTATATACGTTTATTAGTGTAGGCCTATAATTAACTCTAGGCCTATTGCTAGTAAAATTATACAGTATAAAAGAAACATGTTATGTCGCTACTATGCATGTTGTAGCCAAATAACCGCATAATTTGGTCATTTGAGAGGTCTAAAGGCCTACGCGAAAATTTGACAGGCGCTGTATTTCTAAACGTTAGTTATGTTTAATGGTTTATAACTTGTACTGCGTAAATAAAATCCGCTTAAAATTTCACTTTGTAGAGCTGTAAACGCAGAATCCAACAGTATATAGCAGTCTGCATTTTTCAGAGGGTGTGCTGAGATAAATGGGTGATATTCACCATTCCTTAGTTGAGGACATTCTAAGAAGCCTAGCAGTACGAGGGCCAATGGATACAAAATATGCCATGAATTTTTTAAACGTTGTAGCGATGGAGTTATTACTTGACTCTCAACAACTTTCCCCATATCGACGAAAAGGTCATTGAGTTCAATGATGCTACTCTCAAGGTCAAGAAGCTCTTGATGTCGAGCGTCAAGGACTTTTAGTATCTCTTTTCCCTGTGGCGTGTCTTTTTCCGTCTGAAACAGAAGAAGCACCTCTCACAGTAGAACAATCAGAAAAGGCAAAGGGCCTAATGAATATTCATAGTACCGTGTCTAACCCTGTAGACCTTTTTACTTTTTAGTCCTTTAGTCTAAAAATACCCTAACCCCAAAATCTAACCCATTTTAGCCTAAACCCAAAATTTAACTCAAAATCCTAGTTTCAGCGCAAATTAACCTTAAAATCCCTAAATACTAACCCCATTTTGACCCGTCTCGATTTTAGACAGTAGCAAGACTAGAAAATCCGAGGTTTTTAAAAGAAATAACACTTAGGTTTTCATGTTTTAATGGTTTTTATGGTTTAATGGTTGTTAGGTTTTAAAGGTTTTTTAAGGTTCTAACGTTTGACTTGTCAACATCTATAAACCTTTCTCTATATTCTTGACACATATGTATTCTGCGGTATGCAGAGAGTAAGAAACCTTAAGGACATTAAAGATTAGTTTTTCCATCTTCTATTTATAGAACAAAAACTAAAGGAACCTAAATTTTGATTTCTTCCCTGGTTTTTAGGTTTTAAAAAAACTAAAAGACCTAGGTTTTTACGAGGGGCACTCAATAAGTTATCTACCTGACATATAAACAATTGTGCTAAGACTGAAGTGATGCCTGTTTTAGGTTGATGTATCTGTCTGTGTGTTGTAGGAAAAATTTCAACCAGTGCGGTCATCAGGTGTTGGCGTAGCCGTTGTTTAAAGAAGGAGGGGGTATCAGAATCATGGATTTACAGCAGCTGGAGCACAGATCGGTCATGAAGTTTCTCTTGAAGGACGGTAGTGATCCGAAGGTTATACACATATGCCTGTTGGCTGTATATGGGGACTCAGTACCTTCAGAATATCAAGTCAAATTCTGGTGAAAACAGTTCAATTGGGGCAGACAGTCCCTTGAGGACGACCCCCGTACAGGAAGGCCTGCTGATGCCACCACCCCAGAAGTTTGCCAGAAAGTGGAGGACCTGGTGATGCAGGACAGGCGAATTAAGGTGTCGCAGATTGCTGGTGAACTGGGTGTCTCAGAAGGTTCTTTCATCACAATATTGCACGATCATCTAGTGATGTCCAAGGTCAGCAGTCGATGGGTGCCAGAATGCTTTCACCTCTTCAAAAAGAAGCACGAGTTGAATTTTCAAAGGAGAATTTAGGTCTGTGGCAAGCTGACAAGGAAATATTTTTCCCTCAAATAGTTACAGGCGATGAACTGTGGGTCCACCACTGTTATCCTGAAACTATACAGGAGTCCATGCACTGGAAACACAAGACTTCACCACCACCCAAGAAGTTCCGACCCAGCCATCAGCAGGAAAGCTGATGGCCACAGTGTTCTGGGGCTGTGAAGAAATACTGCTGATCGATTTCATGGCGCATAAGACCACAATCACTGGTGAAGTCTATGCAACTCAACTTGCCATGTTGAAGGATGCCATGAAGGAAAAACGACGAGGCAAGTTGAGCCGTGGTGTGATGCTGCTGCATGACAATGCACCAGTTCACAAGTCAAAGAAAACCATGGACGCTCTGAGGGAATGCAGATTCCAGGAACTTAACCAACCGTCATACAGTCCAGACCTGGCACCAAGAGACTGCTTCCTGTTCAGAAACTCGAAGAAACACCTTCGAGGACAACATTTTGGAGGTGACAATGACCTGAAGGTGGCTGTCTAACCCCCTCTTCTTTCAACAACGGCTACGCCAACACCTGATGACTGCACTGGTTGAAATGATTTATACAACATGCAGGCTGATAAATCAACCTAAAACAGGCGTCACTTCAGTCTTAACACAATTGTTTATATGTCAGGTAGATAACTTATTGAGCGTCCCTCGTAAATCCCATTTTCAGCCCTGGACAGTAACGACATTAGGGACACGAAAAAACGCCTTTTTGCCCTGCTGTTTAATTCATTTAGTCCAAATGACCATAAAAACCATTACCCTAACAAATTTTATAACCATAAACTCAAAATCAAACCCTAAGCCTATTTTAATCCTTTTAGTCCAAACCACAGTGATGTTAACAAGGACCGACCCCCCAAGGACGAGGATAAGGACAAGGACCGACTCCCCAAGGACGAGGATAAGGACAAGGACCGAACCCCCAAGGACGAGGACAAGGACGAGGACAAGGACCAACCTCTGTCAGACAAAAAAGTCGGATAGGAAAAAACCAAACACAATTTCAATTCGAAACACAAAATTAGAAAAGCAAATTTAAAAAAAAACATAATGTAGTCAACAGCAATGCTGCATTTCAAATGCGCCTTTGACTTTAGCAACCTAGCTATGTTACTGCGCTTAAGAAATTGTCAAGTTTAATAATAATAATAATAATAATAATAATAATAATAATAATAATAATAATTAATGAAAAAGTGTTTCCAGCAACTGATCAGTCATGCACACACGGTGAGGTCTAATTATGAGACCACTTTGCGAAAACACTCGTTCAACTGGAGCCGACGTCGCAGGGAAACAAAGAATTCTGCTAAAGAATCAACTGGTATTATAAAGGAAACAATGACTAAACATTTAGAGTAACTCAACGCAAGTATGTAGCCAAAATATAAATCCACATACTACTCTTACCTTGGAACATAATTATCAGTACAATTGAAAATGGTATACAAGTAATTTGGTCCTTATAAGGACTTTTCAAGGACTAAGTTACAAGGACCAGGACAAGGACCGATCTGCAAGGACGAGGATAAGGACAAGGACCGAACCCCCAAGGACGAGGACAAGGACAAGGACTTCAAATTGGTCCTTAAGGAGTCCTTAAGGACAAGGACCAGGACAAGGATTAACATCACTGCCAAACCATAGTGATTATAAATCTAGAATCCAAAAATATGAATGAAAAATGAATATTTATTATGTTCAGAGTGTGGATTTGTGATTGGTCACTGCCTTTCTGGACTGTACCTACTGAGAGGCGCTTGTGAAGCAGAAGTTTAAATAGGAAACGACATAGAAATAACTGACAACAGAGACCACTAGGAGTTTTATAATAGACGTAACATGAAATAACCAAGTTTTAGACTACAGCAGGTTCAGCAAAAATTTAATCGTTTTGTCATCGGCACTAAAGTAGCTGTAATACAGCAGAAGTGCGACGATTAATTGCCACAACAATGGGCAGTCTATGCAACCAGAGAGTAGGTGATAACAATCATGTTTTCGTCTAGAGTTCCTTAATTGTGAATCACAAGCGCTTAGTTTAGAAGTTGTGCGTGCGCTTAAAAGCATCGCGCGTAGTTATTTATAAACGTCAATGAAATTTAAATAAAATTTAATTTTAAATTTTAAATATTTTAAAAGTAACCTTTTGGGAACGGCTGCTTCTTGAATGCGTCTTTTCAGCAGCCATTGACAGACTCTCTAGGATTTGCTCTTCCCTCAAGGCACTCTGTCACGCTGAGTTAAACACGCAATGAACAAATAAGACAGAATAAAGAAAATAGCAATTATTACTTAATATCAAATTGGCTGTTTTACCACCCGATTTTGCGCAAATGCCCATAACTCGCCGCCTTTTCCTTCAACCGAGTTAACGCCCTTGACGTTCTGCTGACTTTTCACCGGTTTTCGTCAGAAAACCGAGAGGAATAAAAGTTATCAACGTTAAGCGCGGTTACTCTTACCCAAAAATTTTTTGTTTTGCACGGACGGTTAGAAAGAGGAATAAACAATCTAAACAATGGTGCAAAGCTCATATATATATATTAGCTCCTACAAATTTAAAACGTTACAGCAATCATTTCTGAGAACCTTTGGATGGGTGACCATACTTCAATCTAGTCGTAGTGCCGGCGGCCAACCAAGCCTTTCATCGTTTAGGCGTCGATAAATAAGTAACAGCGTTAAGCTGCGAAGGTAAAACGCGGGTCGAGAGAAAGTAATGATAAGCTACTCTACAGAAGTAGAGATTAAAGATGTACGGGTACAGCAGAATGCCTACCCTACCAGTACCCGTTCAAAAACTTAAACGCTCCCTACCTGTGGTTGTCCAACAGCGTCTTGCAATACCCGCCGTGTTGCGGACGGCGGGTACAAGGACCTTAAGCAACGTTAAGCGCGGTTAGTACGCTTGGATGTACGGGTTTCATCGTTTAGGCGTCGATAAATAAGTAACAGCGACCTGATACCTACCAGTACCCCAAAAACTTTATACCCGTATCCGTTCCTGGAGACTATAGAGAGACATGAACAATTGAACATTAATGTACTATTGAAAGCAGAGTACATTTTTAAACATGTCATATGTTGACAATAATTTTTTTTAAAAGAGGCACATGTTAGATTAGGACAGATCTAGGACTTAGGAATCAGGGCAATCCATTTCACAAATAGTAGGCCCAAGTTCTGTCTGGAGTACTGGACTACTGGTTGGTGACATTGTGTAATACAGCTAGTCAGCTAGCCTAAGTCTACATGAATGTCAGATATGGACTAGAAGACTCGAAGGGCCTGTTTATAATATTTAGTAAATATAATCTACAGGGTAGCTATGAGCAGGCATTAGAGCTGAAGTTAAACAACAAAACGATTTACCAAAGGAACATTATCGCTGCAGGACGCCATTACAATGATTTTACGTTTGATTATGTTTGCTACTTTACCGATGATGCCAGATAACGTCTTTTGTATTTCCTTTATGCTTTCAGTATGCAGTGGCAAACTGAACGCGATTGTTACACTAATACACTTTGCTCGATATTTTTTCTATTACTGCATTGCTAATTTGCTATAGTAGTAAGAAATGAAAATATCATGTTTTTACGGGTAAAAACGGGTGTACCCGTACCCGTGGCGCTATACCCGTACCCAACCCGTACCTGTAAAATGTGTACCCTACCATACCCGTACCCGCGTGTAAGAGTGCGCAATAACAATATCTGTATACAAGAAAATGAAAAAACTGAATGCAGCAATTATCGTGCCTTTAGTCAACTGAGCAAGATATACGCCAGATATACACTGGGAAGATATATACAAGAATTATACAAATGAAACTTTACAAAAATATGTAGAAGAAATTGTCGCAGAAGAAAAGGCTGGATTCAGTGCAAGCAGAGGGACGATAGACCTATTGTTCGTGATGAGACAACTAGCGGAGAAATTCTGCGAGAAAACCCAGAGCATTAGGCTCTACAATAACCTTTTGGATTATAAGGAAGCCTTTGACAGTATGTGGCAAAAGGGTTCTGTGACGGATATTAAGGAGCTATTGAATATCCAGAAACCTCGTACAAATGCTGGAAGACTTATACAACAAATGTGAAAGTGCTGTGAGGATAAACGGTGAACTGAGAGTGGTTTAACATACTACTAGAAAGATGCTCGCTTCGCTCGCGCTCGCTTTGCTCGCAGTGCAGGATAATACTAATCCAATACCTATACCTAATACCCAATTATTGAATTCATGCTGAACAACATTTCAATGATGTACATACGCCACCTAGCCAAGCTCTGCGCCACGTAATAATTAGGCCTATGTACGTTAAAATCACGCAACTGTGACCATTTGTGACGCTGTACACGTATTTTTTGTATACGTTAAAATTGCGCAACTTCCTCAAGCTACGCCCACCAACGCATCTCGACGTTGTACACATTATGACGTTGCAATGAACAATTGAACGTACACTTCGTCAAACGCTTCTTCGACTATACCGTTTGGTTACCAATAGCAACGTCGTCTTCGAACATCGCCCACCAACGCATCGCGACGTAAGGACTAAACCGTCTATCAATAGGCAACCAATCAGAACGCTTGAAGGTAACAGACAGAGAGACATACAGATATGGATCTTAATATTATAGATTTGGTGTCAGACAGGGTTGAAATTTATCGCCATATCTATTCATATTACTGCTTGAAGCAATAATACAAACAACACTAAAGGACCGCAATGCAGGAGTGTTGGTAAGCGGAAAACTGCTAAATAGCCTTCGATTTGCCGATTCGCGGATGATATAGACTGTATGGTAGAGACAAAAATAAACTGCAAGAGCTAACAGATAAAGTAAACAACAGCAAGAGAAATTCTGCGAGAAAACCCAGAGATTTCGACTAAAAGTTAATAAGAATTAAACTAGGTTAATGACCATAGGAAAATGACGATGAGCGTCAGTACAACTTAACACTTTTGGGGTTTTCACAGATTGACTGACTGAATCTAATCTAATCTAATATAATCTAATTATTAATTTCTATAGCGCCACTTCATAATGCATAAAAGCACGAGCTGATGACACACCAAATCCTAATCGTAGCTTATATTATCCAAGCAAAACCAATGTGTTCATTAGGTCGGACAAAAAGACGACAGTCTATGATGTATAAGTCAGATCAAAAAGATGAGTTTTTATTCTTGTTCTACAATTTGCTATTTAATTTGTAGTGCGCGTATGATGAAGAAAGAAGCAGAAAGAAGAGGAAGAACTGTAACTATCAATTTTCTCCTTATGGCAAAGGGTCCAAGAGTCGTCATAGATCGATGTGTATGACTGAACCGAATACTCACTTTTTGTTCAGCCCTAGGTATTTAAGCCATTTTGCAATTAATCTGTCTAACTAACTCGCATTTCATATTTCTTTGCCTTATCAATTAATTGATTTCGTTTCATTCGGCGTAAATTAAAGACGTGAAAGAAAATGGGAGGGCTTTGATACCGAATAGACACAACAAATAATATACTGTATGAATCAATTTCGTTGATAATTAATTGACATTATCTATCATTAGCTACCATTTTCATTAAATGTCAAACTCTGTGTAGACGATCTTAAAGGCGCTATTGAAATATAAGACTAGTTTTAATTTCTATTTCGAATAGACTGATCACCAAGTCACTTAACTGTTCTCAGCTTCTATTCGGAATATTCTTCAATTGTCGTAATCGCTAGAAAATCCACAAAATCATTGTGCAAATCCCACTGTAGATAAAGCGAATAAATTGTCGCATAATTGAGCCTAATATTAGCATCAATTTCTATAGCTTGCTTGAGCTGATTTCCCTGCAATCAATTAAACCGAACACTAGTTTCACTCAGAATGAATTCTTATATTTCAAGTCAATAATTGTGCTTGTTTTCATGCATTTGCAAATATTCTGTAAATTATCTTTAAAAAATTTTGAAATTACGATGTCGATTGTGACGCGAAATAATCGATGCAAGCGATGAAATTAAAACAGAAAACGGAAGAAAGTTCCATTTGAATAATTGATGTGCCATGGACGATATTGCTGTACTGGTGTTGGTAGCAGAGATTTTGCTATGAATTTGCGGCATGGTCCCACTGTTTTAACTCTTGAGCACAGGTTGGCATCAATATATCCACAATATTACAGTGTAGGTTATACAGTCGAAGAGACTTC
Source organism: Metaphire vulgaris (assembly GCA_018105865.1). Lineage (NCBI taxonomy): Eukaryota > Metazoa > Annelida > Clitellata > Crassiclitellata > Megascolecidae > Metaphire > Metaphire vulgaris. The sequence continues at coordinate 8,710,103 of CM030837.1, forward strand.
ATCAGATTAATGAGAGAGAGACATTCCTTTTTCTTCGCGCGCCCCTGTGGATGCAGTGACGCAAAACTGCCCAGACTCTGGCTTTGCCGTTACCGTGTACGAATGGTTCACATTGGACAGAACCACTACGACTTTTGGAAGGATGATTTATGTCCATTCAAGTTTTTGCTTCAACTGAAAATTAATGCTCACAAAGACAAACAATTCATTGGCTAGCAATGAATTAATTTTATCAGGGACCATAAAACGATCAGATTTTGGCAAATGAACAAAGAAAATTTTCAAAGGAGGGCGCATTGGCGTAGCCAAGGTTCCTGAATAGAAGGGCGCCAAGGTTTCTGCAGACTGGATTCTCGGAGATCTGACTAAGAGGATTGAGGAAGTGTCGTGAGCTCTCTCTGCGAAAAACATTATTTTAATACTAGATTCAGATCTTGAGATTTTGAACATAGGCCTATTTCCACGTTATATGATAGTTTATCGACAATCACCAGCAGGGCCGCCGAGAGAAATTCCGGGCCCTTTGCAAAAAGGTCGACGGGCCCCTGACAAGTCTTAGCAAAACTGATGATGACTTTTTTTCCTTGTCGTTGTTTTTCACGCTCTTTATGATGTCCTCAGCGCCCGGACCCCCTTTCCCTTTTACTCGCGGGCCCCTGTGCACATAACATGATGACCTCTTTTATGGTGTTATTATTGTTATTATACATCTTAATCATCGGCCCGGGCCCCCTCCAGACTGCCGGGCCTCTGTGCATTTGTCCCCTGCCCCCTCTCGGCGGCCCTGATCATCAGACCCCATTGACATACCGTACATATTATATATAAATATATATATATATATATATATATATATATATATATATATACTCGCACACGCACGCATGCACATCACAGCACCTAATCAAGAATTTTTCACATGCCTAAGTGATTATTACTAGGCTATTTTAGAAACATGACATTGATTGTGCGGACTCGGAATCTGAGGCCAAGTCAAACGAAAGACCAGAAAGTGTGAACTGCTCTACATGAGAGAGATACGCTGTTGTCTTTTTGCTTGTCAAAAACAATTTTTCGGTAAAACTGTAGTAGAATTAGGGGGAAAATTTTCTTCTGTCAGCCTTTTTCGGCAAAGTTTATTGATTTTTCCCTTCTCTTTTCACCCCCCTCCCCACCAACTTCCTATGAATTAATTTCATCCATTCACAATTATTTCACACCAAGAAATCCTGGAGCCGCCACTGCTGAGTTGTGCCATAATATTCAACGCCTTTCAATGGGTTCAACAAATTCTATGGTTCAACCGTTTCCGTCTTTTTCGTGATTATTCTTTGTCCTTAACTTTTATTTATTGCCTCACTTCTTCACTAACTGCTGACTATCAATTACTGTTTAAGAAATTGTTATGTATGTGTTGGGTTGGGTTGGGTCAAGTAACCTAGTTGTTTTCGTTGGTTGGGTTGGGTTTAAATAGTGATGGGTTGAGTATTAAAAATGGACCCATGTCCATGCCTGATAAGTGTGTGTAATTCAGCTAGTAGAGCAGCTATTATCAGCATTATAATATAATCTTATAATGTAATTGATGCAATTAGCGCCTTATCTCTTTATTCTACGCCTGATAACTTCCTTGATAACAGCAGTGTAAGAAAATATAGTAAACGATTATCAGTTGAAGTGGCATGGGAACATGACATATGGCATGATAGTATCTTGGCAATATACATGATGTATTGTCGAATCTTTATAGGTTTATGCGTTTGATGATTAGATTGTACTTGTTTGCTATTTCCGATCGGCCATTCTGTCGGCTGCAAATGCAACCTTAAAAACTGTTTTAAGTTTTAAGACGGAAACGGTTGAAACTGTTTGAAGTTTTTGATAATTGACATTAGCCATCACTTGAAATGATTTCACAACCTGCTGCCGTTTTCATTGTCAATGCAGTCATAGTTATGCAGGCACTTCATTATTTCGTGTTCTCCCACCAAAGACGACGGCGTAAATGCGTTTCATTCTTCCTATTCTGACGTTGATCGACTTAACTTGAAGCCCTGGACGTTCACTCTAAATTTTACAAAATCTTAGTTTGTGCTAATGACCATTTCTCAGCTGACGAGCAGCAACTATTGTCCTGCAAATTTCAACTGAGGGCGATGCAAGATATCCGTTTACCCAGGGGCGCCCATCCTCCCCTGGCTGCTGGAAGCAGCTTCCCCCCTTCCCTGTCCTACCTTTCTTCTCCTACCCCTGAACGGGGGTCCGGCAGGGATTTATCTACATCACATAATAATAATAATAATCATCATAATAATAATCATAATAATAATAATATTATTATTATTATTATACGAAAAAACTAGCGTAGGGCTTATATAAGACTGGACACTGGATATTGACACACCTCCCCACAAATTCATGAAAAAAGCCTGGGGTCCGGGGTATAACACCTGAAAATTTTTGAAATAAATAGGTACTCGTAATGAGTTTCAGTGCGTTTTGAACATTAAATCGCTCACTTTGGTGCACCAGGATAGTTTTCATGCCAGTAACTTCTAATTCTTAATTTCTGGAAAATTCCAACAGCCACAGAGCACTGCTGAATGTAAGTTGAAACTAAAGAGGTATATTGCAGTAACTGCGCTGGAAAACTATTCAAAATTACCTGCAAATTATCTATTGACAATATGACCACATCCAAATGCAAATAAAATAAATGTCACTTTTAGTATTTAGTTTAAAAATTAGATTTCTCCAACAACCACACCTACATCATTTTTTATAGAGGCATTAAAGCTGCAACAACTGCAAAAGGGATAACTAGACTTAAGGAAGCTGAGTGAAACAAGCAAATTCTTAACAGTATCTAATTGCACCGTTTCACAGTTTTGAATGGATTGTAATTTGTTGTTGGAGGTCTTTGAAGGGCTATAATGGAGGGAGTTGCAGTAGTCTAATTTGGAATGTAGACTTCATGTGTGTCTACTGGTTTGTTTTAAATTATATATTTATATTTCACATGAAGTTTACACTCGGCATCATTAGAATGACTGTAAGTAAAAGTGACATAATAATAAAATTTTATGAATGCCTGATAATAATGAACTTGAACTTGAATTGAGTACCGGTAAGCTTATATGAAGTTACAAAATTGCACTGCAGTAAAGCCAGTAATTGTACATGCATTTAGGGGCCTAGCGAATTAATGTACTACTATAACGTGATACCAAAACTCAGGGAGCAATTTCCTCCCCCTAGGTTTTTTAGGAAGGAAGCATTTGCTTCCTTTCCTCCCTTCTGTGGGAGCCCCCTGCGCTTACCATTAAGTCTTATTGTGAAGCAACATACGGTGTTTTCCTCAGCGGCGGGGATTCTGTTCGAAGAAAGATTTTCGCAAGATAATTAATAAGATATATATGAGCAATTCTCAGTGGCGTAACGTGGGGGGGGCGGGGGGGCACTTTGTTGACTGCCCCCCGGGCCCCGGGCTGGGGGGCCCAAAGAGGGGTCTAAGCTAGGGTTAGGTTAGGGTTAACCCTAACACTTCTTAACCCTAACAACCCTAACCATAGAAATGAACGGTGCTGACGACTTTTTTTTTTGCTCGTCAGGGTGAAAGGAGGTGATGACCTTTTTTTTTTGCTCGTCGGCTCGAAACTTTGAAACTTTGGGGCCCCCATGACAAAGATGCCCCCGGGCCCCCAAAAGTCACGCTACGCCACTGGCAATTCTAAAGAACCCGTCAGGATTAGTTCACAGAATTGTCAGCGTTTCAGGGGGTTTACCGGTCCGAGTCGCTACGCCGCTATATGTCGGTCTGGTATTTGTGTGCAAAACAGAGCTGCTGACCTTTTTTGCTTGTCAGCCTTTTCGGCAAGTTTTATTTGCATTTGCTGGGCAAAACACTGTTAATTATCTTTTTGCTTGTCAACCTTTTTCGGGATTTCATTTCATCCCCCACCAACTTCCTAGAAATTCATTGGTTCCCCCCACCAACTTCCTAAAATTGTATTGTATCCCCCACCAAGAATTCTTGGAACAGCCACTGGTGTCCAGGATGTATTTCAGGGAATTAGTACGAAGTTTCATCGATCATTTCTTATCGTTCCCTAAGCATTTCTTGAGTGCTCGAGACGTGTCGCCTAATTGGTCGAACGAGCTTGCTTATATAAGGAGTCTGTCCAAGCAAATAGGACACAACTGTTAGGAGAGTTGCAAAAGGAAGACATAGAAGCAACAATTCAGATCGGTTTGATTGTAATTAAGAGCTTCCGAGATAATTCAGCAAGCGATGTCTTCTCTCGGTCAGGCGGTTGGAGTTTCTCTTGGACTCCTCTTCATGATGATGAGTATGTTTCAAAACTTCTTCAACATTAACGCACATTTTTATTTCTCTGGCATCATGGGCGTAAAACATGGGGGACGGCGGGGGACAGTCCCCCCCGAATAATTAGTTGGCTGGGGATAGAGTATCAATTATCCCCCAATGTTTTGGGCTATATGGTAAAAAATTCCATCCTACCTAGGGTTACCAGATCAGTTGGAAAGAATTTAAGGACACACAAAACACATTGGCTTGTCAGACATTTCAGGGCATCAAAGAAGCACAAAAAACTAGTGATTACTAGCTTTTTTGCTTGTCGGACATTTTTAGGACGTAAAGGACGCAAAAAAGGCATAAAGAACTAATGATGACCAGTTTTAGCAATCAATATCAATCAATAAAAAAGTCATTTTAATCTAGAGTAATGTCCGAAATCGGTAGTCACTATTTTTAATGAAATTTAAGGACATTTTGTGTCTTATTAAGGACAAACGCATGAAATTTAAGGACATTTTAGGTCCTTATTAAGGACAAACGCCCTTAAGGACGGGGCAACGGAATTTAAGGACTGTCCTTATCCTTTAAGGACGTCTGGTAACCCTAATCCTACCCCATGATGTTATGATGTCGATGCCAAAATTACGCCAAATCCGCATTCTTTCATTTCGGATGACCTTTCAGTCCCACCCATAATATGCAATATCCCCCCTAAAAGAGGGATTTTTATATTTCTGGGTGTCAACTTTTAAAAAGTTATTCTATCCCCCTCCCAATGTTGACGCCAGGTTTACGCCACTGTTTGGCATTTTAATTTTTTTAGAAAAAAGTTATAAGTCTTCATAGCTATAAGGTAAAATTCAAATGTCGTTTAGCCCTTATTTTAGTTCGCTGATAAGGTTTTGCGGCAATAAGATTTACGATCATCAAAGTCTAGATACGATAGCACACCGACTTATTACATCGTGTCGTGGCCCAGTTGAAAGTTGCCAATTATAATTGATTCAAAATAGGCCTAAGTCTCTGTATCACTTCGTCAGATTCTCAATACTTTTGAAACTTAGAGTGTTGTTCGCTCGTAGTTTGGGCCCAAATGCATTCCAGATATATTTATTGCTACAAATAAATAGAATTATTAATTTTAAACAAGATTCGACCGACCGTACGTTACGTCCACTGGAATTATTCGCGTATCATACGTATAATATGTATGTGTAGGCACTTCACTGATTCGTCCCTCTCAGTCTGCTCGCAATCTTGACATAATCTTTGACAATCACCTCTCATTCTCAGAATACATCGATTTCGTCTGCCGTTCCGCTCACTACAACATACGAGATGTGTAAAGAGGATCAGACACCTCATCTTTCTCTGCACTTATTCCTCTGGCCAACGCCTTGATATTTAGACCTGTGCGCCGCCGCCGCCGCCGCCGATAAAATTGGTTCGGCGCGCCGCCGCCGCCGGTGATAGAGCGGTCAAACGCCGCCGCCGACCCTCAGAGCGTCGGCGCACAGGTCTACTTGAAGTTGATATCGAGTCGTCTCGACTACTGCAATTTTATCGGCGGCGGCGGCGGCGGCGTGGACTTCATTGGCGGCGTCGGCGGCGTACAAACGGTTAATACAGTACAATACGTGTGACTACAGCCGTTGAAGCAATTTAGTTAATGATGAAGTCATATTCCGAGCGCTGGGGCACCTTCCAGTCTCTATTCTTTCATATAACAAAAGCGTAGAAAGGTCGTTAGTTGTTTTATAGAGAAATAGAACAGAAGCAAAAGAACTTTGTAATACTCAGAATGCTAAAGGTTCGCTTAAGAAACCACATCATGCGTCGAATTGTAGGAGTAGGAATGGCGGGAAAAAGACTTCGGTCGCCACTCCAGATAACTCTAAATTGAAGTAGGGGGTCTGTCGACCCAACAAATATTTTATATTTTGAATCTGACAAAATTAGACATTTTCAATCATCAGTTAAAAATTCGTCCATATAACTAATGGGGGCAGGGTAAGCCGCCGTAACCATCTGACATTCGAGCACTGGACACTTTCCTCTCGCATTGTTGACTGACTGCCACTGACGAGTTAACGCGTCATTGGCACTGTGGTATGCAATGAAGCCTCTGGTATTTCAGAAATGGCTGATTTGGTGCATGGAGATGGTACTTGTGTTGTCCTGCCATCTGGTGAATCCAGAGGCAGCATTTTATAGGCCTACTTTTATCTACGGTGTCCCATCGGTTGATGCTCCTGTGCATTATGAAATGGCGCTATAGAAGTTTACGATTAGATCTAAGAATGTGTGAATGTATAAATCCATAAGATCTATAAGTTTTTTATTCATGGGGTGATGTTTTACTGTACATTACTAAAAACATAAATATTCTGCATAAGAAGTTTTAGATAAACTGTTAGCCTGTTAGCCATGTGTTAGAGCATGTCAATTACCTTAGATTTTTTGAATTCTCAAGTAAATCTTCTCAACTTTCGTATTTTTATTTCCTTCGTACCTTAAATACTAAGAAAATTCCATCGCTTCAAAATCGAACGGGATTTATTGGCACACCCTGCATTTATGACACTGATGTGAGGACTTCTTATTATGAACTATGGACATGACGTAACACATCTAAACTATGAAACTTTAGTAACATGAAATATGGAACATAGACACAACATAGCCTGTATAATAGGTGTTGCACTTATATAGTTTTCAATATTTTATATACGTTTTATTGCGTTCGTACATGTTTTACTTTATGGAATACCTGAAACAAAAATACCAAAAAATACATTTATCAGTTTTCTCGTGTTCTTCCTTCGCCTGATGGGGATTTTTGGCCGGGCAGTCAAAGTGTTGATATAATATCAATAAGTGCTCAGTCCCAGACACTCTAGATTTTACACTATGTAGCTATTCTGTCTTTTCTTGTTATTTCATCTTAGATTTCGAATCATAGTAGCATGTTCGTGCTGAGAATGGGATATGTACTCTACAATAAATTCGAGTGGAAGGTTCATCCTCAGACAGTGGGGCGGGAATGTGTAAACCACTCAACACCGACATATCAAGCACAATACATGTAAATTTTATAGCTTAGAGAACCATTAACTCGTATTCCATACTGGTTACAATTTTTGGAGTTTCAAACTACAGCTGATTTTCTGCTTTCCTGCTCCAAGTGATGATCTTAAGCCCGATATTAATTCACCGTTTGTTGGAATACATATGTGCGGCACCTGCTAAGCTCGCCTCTTACTTCATTCGATCAGAAGGTGACAAACAAGGATTACAAGGCAGCGTACGGAAGTCTGAATTCACCGGCTGAGCGTATGGACAGAATAAATGGAACCATTTACAACACGTGCAAATCAATTAGCTGTACGATTATATCTATGGTGTATTTGTAGCTGGAGTTTCAGCACAGGTTGACTGCTCCACTATGCCAGATGGAGCGTATGGCTTCGGGTGCAGATCGTACACTCGGTGCATTGGCGGAGAGGGAACGGTGATCGAATGTGCTCCCGAATACGCGTTCAATCCAGACACGGGAATGTGTCAGCCGTAAGTGAAGACGTAATGAAATCTAGCAAAATAGTGCTATTTCGATTCATTCATTTGCAGCGTTAACATTTCAACTGCCGTTTCTGTCAATGCTTGGTTCTATGTCCTGTTTTTGACAGACGGTGTGCGAAATAACAGAAACTGCTATATTGGCAGGGCGAAGGTCAATCAATCAAATTATGAGGCGCCACTATCATACAGGCAAAACATAGTGGTTTTTACACCGGACAGACTCTCCTGAACCACTTTAAACCTTGTTGTTATTTTAATGCCTAGGGCATCAGTAGGTGGCGCACCAAACCCAAGCCAAGCGAAACCAGGTCGGGGCCTTGGACTTATCTAAAGTGTATAGGCCAAACCAGATAGACGTGTTTTAGACCGGATCTAAATGCCGGTAATGGTAAAGCTGTGTTGGCTGTGCGAGTTCAAGAGCCTAGAACTAAAAAACGACGACAGCCTAGAATTGTACATCTGCAGGGGCGCAAACGTGGTTAGAAAAACGGCCATGCCCTCATTTCTCAACAGAAAACACTTTGGTTTGTCAGACTTTTCAGGACGCTTAAGAACCACTAAATACTAGTGATGAACTTTTGTTTCGTTTTTCTGCCTTTTAAAGACTTTAAGACGTTAAAGATGTAATATAGATTACAGCTTGCTTCCGGTAGTGCCATTTTGGCTGCTCGCACGTGTCTGTACGTGCTTCGGAATATCGCCGTTCTTGGCGTTTTTACCGACGTCTTGCGCTTATTTCTTTGTGCTAATCGCGTGGATTGTCGCCTAGTCGTCGTCTTCGAAGCGGTCGGCGATCGCCTTTGCGTTTCTCTGCGCTGAAGGAATCGGATTTATGTCGCTCGTGTCTGCGTGATTGGCCCGCCATTATCTAAGCCACCAGCCCGTCGACGGAGCCTACAGGCTATAAAGGGCGAAGACTGTTCCGGTTCACGCGCGGAATTCCATCTTCAGTCGGTTCCCGTCAAGTTCGGCGATAGATTACTGTCTCGCAGATGACCGCCCTCAAGGATTCGCCGCCTGATTTTCGCCACGCGGAGAATTTTTCTCAGCATCCATGCGGTCCTTGAACATCCTTTCCACGTTTTCGCTGACTCTTCGATGGAACGTCTTCTTGCGGAAGACCGCCTTCTGAAGGGCTCACTGCCCGATTTCGACACGGCAGCGACCTCTTTCGTGCCATCTGATCGGATTTTCCCTCAAGACCAACATCTTCCGTTCCATGTTGATTTGTCAGTGTTGTTGACAGCGCCTTTGACTTTGGCCTTCGCCATGTTACGGCGCTATAGAAGTTGTTTAGAACTATAACTAGGGTTGCCAAATATCCAAAGTCGAAATATGGGAGATTGTTTCCGCGACCAATGCACCCACTCCACGGTCCAGTTCATTGTGAATTATTAAGGCTATAGAGCTATACTACACCACAGTACTGTAGAGTATAGACTAGGAGAAAGCAATAAACAACACTGTTCAATGCACTGCATCATCTGCATGTAGTGAATCAATATTACAATCAAGTTATAAGAAGGCGGGAGACTGTGGTTAAAATACGGGAGCTCCCGTAAAATACGGGAGATCTGGCATCCCTAACTATAGCCATAACCATACGTTATAACATGAACAATCAATTAGGCTTCGTATCCAAATCTGACTATAACGGGAACGCTATTCTGGGATTCTGACATAATTGTATTTATTTCATAGCCAAAAAACACCCATGTCCACGTCCATTGGGACACAACCTTCGCAGAGAATACCCGTGTCAGGACACGAGGACACGGGTCGTATTTGTGCCTCTGATCAATAATCTGTATGTGTATTTGGGACGTAAACCCCGTACACTATCTAGTCACTTGAATGGTTTGTAGGTCAAGGAGCAGCCCTTGCCTTAATATAACTGGGTTCACTGTGAAATACGGCTTTATAAATTAAGAGATTTTGTCATTAATTTGCTGTTCAATAGAAAAACAATGTGGGACTATCTAACAAGGCTTACAGTATAAGCTCGTCTTTATTGCTGGATCATAAAATTGTGTTGACATTAGCGTTTGATTTGTACCCCTTCATATTTGTCATTCATTGGATTACTGTATATATTATAATGAACGTTTTGAAGTATTTCGATGCCAATATAATACTTGAGCTGATGCCGCTTTATGTATAGATGGGATCTAGTGCCTCCGCCTTGTGGTTCAACGGAAAACAACTGCACTGGTTATCCAGACGGACGTTATCCTGTATTACCAGACTGCACATACTATTATACCTGTACTAATCAACTTTTCTTTGGAGCAAATCCTTGCAACAACCCTCCAGAAACTGGAGGTAATAATTTGTTATGTGGTATTTTAAAGTGACAGTGCATTTACATAGCAGCGGAAGGCAGGACAGAAAGATTAAATTGTAGACTAAATAGAAAAATAGAGTAGGCCTATTAAGTAGAAATCTTTTTATTATCTTATTTGCAGTAGCGGTTCCAAGAAGTCTTGATGGGGGTATGCAAGGAATTTCTAGAAAATATTACGTTCTGAATTGACAATGCATAGAAGCCATTTTCGTCTGGTTGTACAAAAGTCATAGTGCAAAATTGAGTTTTCTAATGCTGGAAGCGAATTTGTCGATGAAGATTATGAAGATTTGTCTATAGATGTGTCCATATCTTTGTGGATATACATCAAGGCTAATCCGACTAAACTGTAGTTAGTCAGTAGGATTAATGTAAGTATACTATTAGACTAAAGTAATACTAGGAAATAAATATCAGAAAAAAATTCTTAGAAATTCACCAATGCCACATACGCATTTTGATGGGCCGGGTGGGGATGCATCCAGGGAGTAGCCATGAATTTGATTTGGGACTCAGTAGCGACGCCAGACGTTTGAGAGTGGGGGAGCTATGGCCAGCACGTTGAAGGGATCTGGGGGCAGAGCCCCCAGTGGGGTCCAGGGGCCAAGCCCCTGGTCAGAAGGTCAGGGGACGAAGCCTGTTTTACTGCTTCCTCACTCCCACTCTGACTTATATCTGGAATTAACCTTGTCCGTCTGACCACTAAACTTTGGCTATGGCTATTTCAACGGAAGATTAGGCGCCTATGAATAATCAGCTACTACGGAACCTGCTTCGAAAGCGCTATAGAAATTCGCGAGATTTGACTTACCTAAATTGCACTATGCCAAAATTTGCATAGGAGTACAAAAGACAAGTTAAACACGAATAGTGACGACATCTAGTAGGCCGTCCATAAAGTACGTCACGCTCTAGGGGAGGAGTCTAAGAAAGTGTGACAGTTCGCGAAAGGAGGGGAGAGGACCACCGTGAAGTCACACTTTCAGCATAAATATACACCTCATAGGAGGTATAGTAAAAGCGTTTGAGAGAGGACGTATCTTTCACCATTAACGCTTTTTTGCCCGATTAACATAAAATTTTAGGTGTAAATTACAGCATATTCATTATCATTGCCAGAAGTTTCGCTGTTGAAATTTGAACGAGAAACTAGAATACATTAGGCCTAAATATAAAACCTACCTTATCTAATTTATGGAAGACGCTTTAAGGGGGTTCGAGATTTGTGACAGGTTGCGACAGGGAATGGTCAAAAACAGCGCGTGTACTTTATGGACGGCCCCTAGGCAGATGATCCAAAAACTTTCTCTGCAAGTAATAAGATCTATGAATCCTGGGTTGTCTTATTTATCTATCAAACTAAACAATTAGCTAAAGAACGTATAGCGCCATTTCAGTAATGCACTTGGCATCAGTCGATTGTCGCTCTAAGGCAATATCTTAACCATCCATTGTCAAAAATGCAAAATCCAAAACCTAACCATCCGCTTGCTCAATGCCGAATAGACACTAGACACCCCTTAAATAAATGAAATTCTGGCTAAGCTGGTGAGTTCATCATTAGGCAGAAATGGTCTTTGAGCAATAAGATGAAAGCAGCTGAAACAAGCATACAGCTAGATGTTTAGATCCTTCGATCTTCGCGACGGAATGCTTCTTTCGTGTTTTTAGATTTGGTTTTCGATTATGCTCTGCAGCTGTGCAACTGGTATTGGAGCGTTCCTCCGCCATGTGGAACAGCGTCAGGAAAAAGACCACTTGCCCAGCTTAAGTCCAAAAAAGTCTAAAGGGCCGCCTCAGAAGTCAATTAATAATCGTCATAAGATATCCAATCAGTGCAATATTTAAGCAATGTTGAAAAGTATAGTTTAGAAATTTAATTAGGTCTAATGACCTCTGATGTTATCGCTTCTCTCAGTTCGTCTCAAAATTATGCTTAACATCTGGGACTTGAAATACTAAATCTAAGGTCTTCGGTTGTGGAACTTGTGGTATTCCGCTATTTTCGTGAGTTTCATATTGATTGTATTAAATACTGGTGTGCAAATTCGTTTTCTAATTGAAAAAAAATCGATGGATTTGTAATCTAATTTCGGAGTTAGGCTACCTTCAAAGATCCAACTTGGGATTTCGGACTTTAAACACAACCAGGCGGGGTTAGACATACAAAGGGAAGAACACGCTGAACCAACAACTTGGAGAGGTAATTGAGCTGCTGGGCTAGCCAAAGCCTTACCAAGTTCCCTCTCGCTCAGTGGCGTAGCGAGGGGCAGAGGGGCGAAGCGCCCCAGGCGGAACTTGCCCTAGGGGAGGCATTTTCAAGATTTCCTAATTTTTTTTATAATTATTAGCCTTTATTAGGGTGTTTTTGCTTGTCAGACTTTTTTTAGAGACTTGATAACGTTTTTTTTGCTTGTCAGACTTTTTAAAGACTTGATTGGTAAGGGTTTTTTTCAGAAAATTTTGAAAATTTTCCGCCGCGAAAAGGCGGCACTTTTTATTTTCTCCTTTTGAAAATTTTCCGCCGCGAAAAGGCGGCACTTTTTATTTTCTCCTTTTGAAAATTTTCCGCCGGAAAAGGCGGCACTTTTTATTTTCTCCTTTTGAAAATTTTCCGCCGCGAAAAGGCGGCACTTTATATTTTCTCCTTTTGAAAATTTTCCGCCGCGAAAAGGCGGCACTTTTTATTTTCTCCTTTTGAAAATTTTCCGCCGCGAAAAGGCGGCACTTTTATTTTCTCCTTTTGAAAATTTTCCGCCGCGAAAAGGCGGCACTTTTTATTTTCTCCTTTTGAAAATTTTCCGCCGCGAAAAGGCGGCACTTTTTATTTTCTCCTTTTGAAAATTTTCCGCCGCGAAAAGGCGGCACTTTTTATTTTCTCCTTTTGAAAATTTTCCGCCGCGAAAAGGCGGCACTTTTTATTTTCGCCCCAGGCGGCACTTTGCCTAGCTACGCCACTGCTCTCGCTGTCTTCTAAATCCAGTAGCGTGCAAAGGGGGCGGGTGGCCCCTCGGGCGCCAACCAGATGGGGCTGTCAAAACTGACTCGGCTACCTTTTTTGCTCGTCAATCATTTTTTATTGACTTGGCCCCGGGCGCCCACCACGAGTGCACCAAAATTGACTCGGTGACGAATTGGCCCCGGGGCCCGACTACTCTCCACGCCACTAATCTGAAATCTTGGGTCCTGACTTACCGGTACAAAGTCGATCAGAGTCTATTCTCTGACTCTGAATTTCCCTCAACCTTTCCTCGAAGAACGGGCTTAGGCCGATCGAAAGTTCGAGACTTTAGGCCAATTATCCGCCGCTTAGGCCTATGCCTATCTACACTTGCATTTTAAATAACGTCTCTAAGAATATCCTCCTTGATTGATTTCGACGGTCCGGCTATAAAATAGCTACTAAGTTCTCTGAAATACTCACTTATAGCCAGTGCTGAAAGCACTGGTCAACAAGGTTTTTGTTTCCTGTGCAATTTCTGGTGTTCCAGGTAGATTTTGTCATGCTGATTACAGGAATAATTTTGAAATTTTCCTATCACGTAGGTTTTTTGAGAAAAAGCTGATTTTAAATTTTAAAATTATAAGAATTTTTAAATCGTGGTTTTCGAGAGTTATCTGAGTTATGGGTATTCAGGTTAGGCAAGAATCTTATGTGACCGCCATAACAGATGTAATATGCACTCCTGACTCACTTAACTACATGGATTTTGAAAATTAGTATAATTAGGCATGTCCAGACATGCCCAGACGCGCCCAAACCTGTCTTCAAGACTACATGCCTAGCATGTATTGTTGCTATGGTTACGCAGTCCTATATAAATATCAAGCAGCACTAGGAAGCAGCTGCAGTCTTTCTATTTGATGAGATATAACTGTTTAGTTAAAGGCTGTGAATTGAATATATTAACTAATTTAATTAAAGTTTCTGAAATGTCGCGTCGTTGTCGCAATAGCAGTGACACGTTCTGCTACATCTGTGGAGAGTTTACGTTGAAATCACAGAAGCGGAGTATGACAGCAATCATAAAGAAAGGATATGAGTTATATTTTGGATGCAAAATTGGCGACCAGGACAAAGTATGGGCACCTCATATATGTTGTTCATCTTGTGCTACCAGTCTGCGAGCTTGGCTTGCAGGTAAGCGTCCATCCATGCCATTCGCCATACCAATGATATGGAGGAGCAGAATAATCATGTAACGGATTGCTATTTATGCATGACGAATGTTACAGGATTTTCTTCAAAGAATAGGAAGTCTATTGAGTATCCTAACCTTGCCTCGGCAATGAGACCAGTTCCACACGACGAGAGTCTTCTTGTTCCAACCCCCCGAGTTTTGGACACTGGAGGACGAGGACGAGCATGCAGAGACATATGAAATGCTGCAGATAGTTGATGATTCAGCTACGGAAGACTCAGAGTTTGAGCCATCGACATCCAGCAATCCTCATTTGATTTCTCAGGCAGAGCTCAATGATCTGGTCAGAGACTTAGATTTGTCAAGAAATCAAGCAGAATTGCTTGGATCTAGGTTGCAAGGATGGAATCTGCTCTCTCCAGGTACAAAAATTTCAGTATTTCGTAAACGGCATGAAGACTTGACTCGATTCTTCAAAAAATCGACAGTCTTACTTTTTGCATTGACATCGATGGATTGCTTTCTGCTTTCGGCTGTAAGCACAATCCATCCGAATGGCGACTTTTTGTTGATTCTTCGCTGTTAAGTTTAAAGGCTGTTTTGCTGCACAATGGCAATTCATACCCTTCAGTACCCATTGGGCATGCTGCTTACATGAATGAAACATATGAGAACATGCAGCTGTTATTGAAACACACAGAATACTCGAGATACAACTGGAATATATGTGGAGATCTGAAAGTTGTTACAATTCTACTCGGTCTGCAGCTAGGCTACACCAAGTACTGCAGCTTTCTTTGCGAGTGGGACAGCCGAGCTAGAGATTCACATTATGTGAGAAAGGTCTGGCCACCTCGCAGGGACTTGGTTCCAGGACAGAAGAACGTTAAACATGATCCTCTCGTTGATCCGAAGAACATTTATCTCCCACCTTTGCACATCAAAATTGGGTTAATGAAAAACTTTGTCAAAGCAATGAACAAAGAAAGTGAAACCTTTACATACTTACGACAAAGGTTTCCACGCACCAGTGATGCTAAAATAAAAGAAGGCGTTTTTGTTGGCCCACAGATTCGAGAGATGCTCAAGGACAGCCACTTAATTTGAGGGCCTTCTGCAGGGTGCCGAGCATGTTGCCTGGACAGCCTTCAGGGATGTTGTTGCTAACTTTCTGGGCAACTACAAGGCGTCAAACTATGTTGAACAAGTTGGAAATCTGCTACAAGCTTACAAGGCAATGAAATGCAACATGTCACTGAAGATACACTTCCTTCATTCTCACTTGGACTTCTTCCCAGATAATCTCGGCGCCGTCAGTGATGAACATGGTGAAAGATTTCACAAAGACATTGCCAGCATCGAGAAACGCTACCAGGGAAAGTGGAGACCGTCTATGCTCGGAGACTACTGTTGGTCACTGATACGTGAAGCACAGGACAGTGACTACAAACGAAAATCTACAGCAAAACATTTCTAATTTTCTCATGTCTTGTCATTATTGCCTAGATCCTTCTGTAGGATTATGTTGCAGAAGACGTTACAATACTAAATGCTAAATTGTCGATTTCTTAAAAACCTTACGTGATACAGAAATTCTAATTACATATTTGTGTTCAGCAAGTCAAAATCTATTAGTTTCACCAAAATTTGTAGAGGAAACAAAAACTTGCATAAAATTTGTTGACCAGTGAAGTCAGCCGGAACGAGCCGGACTGAGTTCCGGCACCTTTTTGGACCATGAAAAAATTTTCCCCGTAATTTTTCAATATTTTTCCAATATTGTAAAAGCACCGTGTACTTGTTGCAAAACTATTAAGCTAAGATTTAAAAAGCGCTATAGCAATGTAAATGATGGCTACCCATAGTTCGTTAGGTTAATTAGGGTTAGGGCTGCGCTAACCGAGTAGTTTAGGAGTCGAGTAGGAGTCGAGTAGCTTAGCGAGTACTCGAGTACTCGCGTAAAACCGGAAATACATGATTTACAAGCGTTACACGTCACATAATGCTTATTATTTGCCTCATGGCCCTCATTTAACCAAAGCAGAACATTATATACAGTTACATATCAAGTTTTCGGATATTCAAGCGTTTTCAATTTTAGTATAACAGAAGTTACAGAACAGAAACTATTTTACCGGTACTGTCAAAAAATGAGGTCTTCACTAGAGTTGGCCCACTGTGGACAACATCTTAACTAACTGGGGCATAACGAATAAGAATAACCTAAATAAGACTGATTAAAAATTATTTGTAACAAATAACGGTAGGCCAAATTTTAATGAAATTCTTTGGTTATTCTTTATCTATTCTATTCTTTGTTTAGTTATTCTATGCGAGTACTCGACTCCAAAAAAATTACTCGACTCCAATTTGGAGTCGAGTACTCGCGTTACTCGAGTTACTCGGCGCAGCCCTAATTAGGGTTAGAGTTTGGTTAGGGTTGCGCCAAGCAGTGTTGCGCGGTAACAAAGTAGAAGTAACGCGTTACAATACTTAAGTACAATTCTGAGTACTTCGTACTGTAACGAAGTACACAATTTTCACAGTAATTTTTACTTGTAACGAAGTAACTTTTTATTCAAATATTAGTACTTTTACTTCGTTACATTATGTCTTTCACGTCCCGTTACAAGTAAAATTTCTCATCGTCAACTTTCGTTGCATTTACTTGTGTTGCTGTTCAAACACAATGTTTACTATTGTTTAGTTCTTCCCAACTTCCCGTACTTATTTAGTCCCACAGCAGGGTTGATAGAAGAAAAACAAGCTCTGGCCGTCTGGGCTACTTTTGACGCTGCTAATGCAGTGGCGTCATTTCACACTTTTCTTGGGGAGCCAGAAATTTTTTTTGCAAATTTTTGACAAATTTTGGGAAAATTTTGGCAAATTTTAGGCATTTTTTGCAATTTTTTGGCAAATTTTTTGCAAATTTTGAGCAATTTTGGCAACTTTTAGGGCCAATGTTGGAAAATTTGCAATGTTTTTATTTTTTGACAATTTGTGCAATTTTTTGCACATTAATACATTATAAATTAATATTTTCATTTCCTTGGGGGCCACGGCCCCCCAGCCCCCCAAATGACGTCTATGTGCTAATGGACTTATGAAGTTAATGGTGTATATCATTGACGTAATAGACGTCAATGGTGTAAGTTCCGCGTCAATTCGTCTACAGACTTTTCGTCTACGACACTTCGTCTACGGACTTTTGGTCGACCGACAATAGGTCTACTACGACAATTGGTCTACCAACACTTGGTCTACTACAATTGGTCGACCGACAATAGGTCTACTACGACAATTGGTCTACCGACACTTGGTCTACTGACATTGAATGTTCGAATTGGACATCGAATGTCCCAAATGATCATTGAATTTCACGGAAAACAAATAATTTCAAATTTCAACTGCACAGGGACTGGGGAAACTGTTAAGGTGTGATTAAAAGAACTAGATTTGAGTGTTATTATTTTGTGTTATTATTGTAGTCGTATAAATTTAATAATATAAATTATAAAGCAAAGGCTCTACTATGTAACAGGCTACCGATATCTAGCACTCTAATTGGATCATCAGTATTTCAGTCACATCAATTTTGTATTTTTACAGCAAGGAATACTTCTATTTACCCAGCTACAGATTTCGCCCGTTTGTTTAATTTTATAGCAAAACTTCTTCCTGAAACAATTAAGCATTAGTTATAATTATTTAGCGATTTAAGCATTCTTCATTTAAATACTTCTTTTTATTATAGTCTGAATGGAATGGGACATACAGGTTACTTACTACGAGACGGGGTAGACGAACTGTCGTCCTGGGCTCCAACCAAGGCGCGATTTGTAGGGGAAGGGGGGAATCTTCCCCCAACTGCCCAACTGCATCCCCTACTGCTACATCCCCCACCACTACACCCCCACTGCTACATTTCCCAACAACTACATCCCCCAAGCTCGACACATCCCCCCACTGCTCC
This sequence comes from Metaphire vulgaris, assembly GCA_018105865.1. Classification (NCBI taxonomy): domain Eukaryota; kingdom Metazoa; phylum Annelida; class Clitellata; order Crassiclitellata; family Megascolecidae; genus Metaphire; species Metaphire vulgaris. Next base: position 8,728,462 of record CM030837.1, read on the forward strand.
AGGTCACAAATCGCACCCTGGCTCCAACTATCAATGAATAGGGACCTCCCACTGACTGTAGCTGAATAGGAGGTGTCATAGGCGGATTTAGAGTTTAATATTTGGGTAGGCTAGCATGGGGGTCTAGAGGTGACATCCAGCACGCGTGCCATCCAGCACGAGTGCCATCATAGGCGTCAATCCATAGGGAGCTCGGGGGCCCAAGCCTTCCCCCAAATAATTCGGGTAGGGACCCCCTAATATTTCAACATTTTTATATACCAGTTAACACATTTTCCAGTCTCAATGCATGCTCTTCCTGAATTTTCTATTTTTGAAATTTCATATTTTTGGAGTTTCCGTTCAGAAATGGCAATTCACGGGGCCCGATTCTCTCCATTGATTTAGAGTGGGCTCAGCATTTGTTCATCATATGTTGCCCCCACTCCAACATGTATGCCCTATAACGTTTGCTCAGTTTCAATAGTTCGCTCAGTAGTTTGACACAGACACACAGTCACTGGAGTACTGTGACTGCGTTTATCCAGATTGCCTGCAAATGTGAACCTTTTAAACCTGATAATTAATCCATTGGGGACGAACAAGCAATCGGACTCTAGGTGTAGTGGTGCAGACTGCAGAACTATAAATTTTGCCTTTATGAACATTAAATAGCTTAATTGAAAGTAAATTATTGAACAAACCCAAAAGTAAATAAAAATGATGGCTGAATTTATATCACTTCCTGATATAAACAAAGTAAGTAAGTAAAATCTTTTAAATTTCTTGTTAATATATATATATATAAATTATATATATATATATATATATCACATAACGTTGGAGACAGAACGTTGGAGACATGGATACATAACGTTGGAGTAAGTAAGTAAAATCTTGTTAATTTCTTGTTAATATATATATATACATATATATATATATATATATATATATTATCACATAACGTTATCACATAATATATATATATATATATATATATATATTATATATATAATATTTATCACATAACGTTGGAGACAGAACGTTGGAGACATAACGTTGGAGACAGAACGTTGGAGACAGAACGTTGGAGACAGAACGTTGGAAACATGATATATATATATATATATATATATATATATATATATATATATCGAAAGTCGTGAGTGACCAGGACAACGAGAAATGACAGCATCAACTTTTCATGTGCCTAACTTAGGAGGTTTGCCCCGCCAATATTCTAAGTGGATCGACACATTCGATCCACTTAGAATATTGGCGTGCCATCCAGCAGGCGTGCCAAGCAGCACGCGTGCCATCCAGCAGACGTGCCAAGCAGCACGCGGGCCATCCAGCAGGCGTGCCAAGCAGCACGCGTGCCATCCAGCACGCGACAGACCTGGTGTTGATGGAAAAAACAATTTTTTGTTTTGGTGGGATTAGTTGGGCAGGCTTAAGCCTACCCTAACCTTTAATAAAATCCGCCTACGGGGTGTGTCCATTATTGACGTCAACAAAATAGGGAAGGGGTTTGATAATCAAATTTCGTTTTATAGTGTAAAGGCGCTCGATGTCAGTAGACCAAGTGTTGGTAGACCAATTGTCGTAGTAGACCTATTGTCGGTCGACCAAAAGTCTGTAGACGAAGTGTCGTAGACGAAAAGTCTGTAGACGAATTGTCGTGATACCAATGGTGTATATGCGTCAAGGCTGGAAAACCTAGGTTTTTAAAGATAAAATTTAGGTTTCTAGGTTTTAATACTTGGCATGTCAACACCGATTAACAATTTGCTATACTCTTGTCACATGTCGAAACCTATAAAGTATAAACCTTTTTCTATATTCTTGTCACACTTGAATGCGCTTGAATATCCGAAAAATTTATCTGCAACTGTACTTAGTGTTCTGATTTGGTTAAATGAGGGCCATCAGGCAAATAATACGCATTATGTGACGTGTAAAGTTTGCAAATGACGTATTTCCGGTTTATGCGAGGTAATTGGGTTCATTATATAACATATCGTTTTGAATACTAACAGACAGATTTTATAATTAATTCGGTATTTGATAGAAAGCCAATGTGGGGACTGTCTAGCTGGAGTTATATGTTCGAATCTTGGAGTTTTGGATACGACTCTAACTAAGGAATTTTTTATTCTCTGGAGTTTCTGCATATTTGAATTTGTGATGCCGAAAAGCAGGGAATTGCAATAATCTAGGCGACTAGATACCAATGCATTTGCTAACTGAATAAGAACAGGCTTGGGGAGAGATGCCTGATGCGATAATTAAATATCCCGAATATGATAATGATAAATTTTGCAGACTGAATTTATGTGGCTATAGTGAAAGAGAGGGAAGAGTCAAATGCCACATCAAGGTTGCGAGCAGAAGTGCTTCTAGAAACAACAGTGGAATCTCCGAGCATAACAGAATCCAGAGATTTAAATTTGGTCAATTGAGCTGGATTCCCAATCGCAATAACTCAGTTTTTGATGAATTTAGAAGAAGCTTATTTGAATCCATCCATGACTGAATATTTGTAAAGGCACTGGATAAAGTCTCAACTCTCAAGGGATGCGTTTGAAGAGTCAAAAGCAATGAGAATTTGTGTATCATCAGCAGCATAAAGATGATTGGCCACCTGATGTTCATCAAGAAGTGAACCCAAGGGGGATTGTATAGAGTAAATAGCAGAGCTGCAGATCGAGGTCCAAGGACAGAGCCTTGGGGGTAGGGATGTGAGTTAGGAAATTTCTGAAAATTTCCTCTGGAAATTTCCGGAAATTTTCGGAAATTTCCGAGGTACTTTTCCGGAAAGGAAAAGTTGATTTTTATTGTTATTTATTATAATTATTATTACTGTTTATTATTAGTATTTATTACTACTGATTACTATTACTGATATCTATTATTATTTCTTATAATTATTACTATTTATAACTATTCATTTGTTGGGCATTTGTTAACAAGTTAACAACTGTCAGTATGGTAGCGCTATATAATGTCTGAGTCGGAAGTCGCAGAGAACCAGTTACCAGAGTACGCGACGCCGTTTTGCTGTCTAGCGATTTGTTAAAACTATAATAAATCTCGATGTTAGGTTAAAAATTAACGAATTGTCACAAAACAAAACTAAACACTTGTTTATTTTACGGTTTGTGCCCATAGTCTCGCACTCTCGCCAGCACTCGATGCGACACAATCGTGAATATTCATAAGGCGAAGCTGGTTCCCTGAGCAGCAAGTAGAATACTTAAATTGGCGAGATCTCGTTAAAATATCGGAGAACCCGTTTTCGACCAATTTCTCCCCCTATGTGCCAAAAAATATAATAAAACTTCGTTTTCTTAGCTGTGGGACCTGCGGTAATTAATTTTGTCCACTGTTGTCTGTTTACCTCTAAAAAAGAGAAGTTTTGAAGGTTTTAGAACTTTTTCGGAAATTTCCGGACATTTCCGGAATATTTCCGGCCATTCTACTTTTCCGGAAAAGTTACATCCCTACTTGGGGGACACCACAAGAGAGATTGGTAGGAGTTGAGAGATTATCATCTATTACTGTATCACTGATTCGATCAGGCAACACATTTGACAATAATTCAGAACATTGGTTGAACATAGATATCGCTTTGTAACTTACTCTCAATACTCTGCTAGATATTATGTATAAATCACTGAAATTTGGATGATTTTTTGGTAAGTCGGTAGGGCTAATTAGTTGCAGTCTCAATCAGATGTCACTACGTGGCGCCACGCTACGAATTTTGTAGTCGATGCCGAACGAAGTCAATCGATCTAAGTACTGATAGTCGTGGCACCTGTTGCAGTGGCTTGGGTAATCGGTGGCTTCGTCTCCTCGTCGGCAATTGGAAGCTCTTCCCTACGGACGAACATAGATCGTCGAACCCTCCGTTTCGGCTTCAACCGTCGCCCGTCTCTCTGTCAACCGAAGCAGCGTCATATTCAGTCGTTCGCCTTCGTTAACTGCAGGCAAGGATCTTGTGCAACGACCGACTGTGCTTTGGCCTTCGTCGACCGTCTTTCTAGTCTTCGTTTCGAGAACATTTCAGCAACTGTAATAATGTCCGCTACCGTAGTAGAAGAGAATTGCAGCAGAGGAGAGAGCCGCCGACTGAAAGAGCTCAAGTATCAACAGGTATGCCGATTACATCTGGTCATGTCGGAAGATATTCGCATAAGCGGCCGACCAGGGTCTCACTTCCCAACCCTCGTTATCCCAATGTACAAATTGGTGAAGATTGTTCGGACTCGTTTGGCAGCTGGATGCGTGCTAGTCAGGGACGTCCGCCTCAACGGTGGAGCAGCAAGCTACGTACTTCAAAATGGTGCAGAGAAAGCAGAATACAACGACGTTGATCTTATCTTTCGGGTTGATATAAGTGGCGTAGAAAATGGATCAGAAAGAGTTAAAGAAGTTGTGCTTGCTTCATTGCATGATATGTTGATAGATCATGATGATTTCCCATTGCCTGCTTGTACTGGTTTTATTGAAGATGCATATGTGCGCAAAATGGTGAAAGTATCGAACAAAGCTGATTGCTGGAGTCTTATTTCTCTAACAAATGCAAGTGGTCATCATGTTGAGTTGAAGTTTGTGGATCAAATGAAGCGTCAGTTTGAGTTCAGTGTTGACTCTTTTCAAATAGTGCTAGACCAGTTACTTGCATTTTACTCAAGTGAACAGCCACGGCTTGACAGATATTCTTATCCAAAAATTCTTGCAGAAAGCGTTTATGGGCCTTTTGAAATTGCTCTTTTGCATCTCAATAAAAGGTTAATTGCAACACACAGTCCGGAACAGATCCGCGGTGGGGGATTGCTCAAGTACTGTTACCTTCTGGCTCGGGGCTATCGTACAGACGACAGCCTGGACTTCTCTTCTCTCACAAAGTACATGTGTTCACGGTTCTTTATTGACTTTCCAGAAACAATTCAGCAACAGAAAAAATTTGTAAGCTATCTGAGAGATCACTTTTCAAGGGATGAAGAAAAGAAGTCTCAATTTCTGTCGATTCTGTATGATGTAGTTCAAAACAGTACTGTTTGTCTGATGGGACAAGAACGTAGACAAGCATTGGACTTGATCAGATGTCTTGCACAGGTAGAGTTGTCAGCACAACAGAACAGTACCTATGCTGGATTTGGTCTGTCCAACAGACACTGGGGTGAAGGCATTTATATCAAACATTTGTTTCGGGGCATTGCCACAAAGAATGCAGCAACGAACAGCAATTGTCTAAAATATGCTCATCCGTCCCTTTTGTTTTCGACAAATGCAGTGCCTTTGATTTATTTTTTACCACATGTTGCACATTCTTGATCATATATAGAAGTTATTTTAACTTAGCTTTATCATTTGCTTGAATGACCTACTGCAGATTAATGCAAAAATATAGAAGTGAACATAGGCGGCAATCTGCCACAAAACTTGGAGGCGTCCATCCCACCGTCCCTCTTCCTTCCCTCTCTTTTTAACTGAGGTCTGGAGTGTAACCCCTGTATAACCAAAATTTTATAGATGCCTGAAAGAGAATGTTAGTGCATTTTGGGCATGAAATCACGTTCTTTGAAAAACTGGTTTCATGCTCTTAAACTTTATCATTCGCTGGTGGCAAGAAGATATATGACATGTATTTTTACTTCAGTAATATAATGCATCACTTACAGCAGTGGTTCTCATATTTTTAGTGGCAGACCTCTTACTCCTGATATTCTGATGGACCCCCAACATTTTTACAAGAACTGTAATACGTTCAAGGCATCTTCTCCCGACCCTGTTTACGTGGGGTGTCCAGCAGGTGTTGGACACAACCTTAACTCAAACTTCTGGGTGTACCTCACACCCCATGATTGCTGCCTATGAAAATGAAATATTTGATAAAAGCCTGAACCGCCCTAAGTTTTCACAGTAAAAACGTGTATTCCTTTTCTTTACTAAGTGGTTTTAACTCTAGTATTTATGATTTTGCTTTTGTTGTGCTGTGCATTTTTGTAAGATAAAATTCACACGATGTGCCATCAAAAGTGATGGCAATAATGTTGCTTTAAATTCCAATAATTGTAATTTTATAAAGCATAGAGATGCCTTCAGATAATTCTTAGCTGTGCCTTTGTCTTGGGTTAGAATTCTGCAAACATGTTATAGAAATTGTATTAATGGGTAATAAAGAAATACTTAACAATAAACATTGCTTATATAGCCAACATATTTTCTGAGTCAGAATAGCTAATATAATATTATAATAAGTGACGTTAATCAGCCACTAATATATACTTCAAAACCAGTGGCATAGCCAGGATTTCCGAAAGGGGGGTTTTGGTTTCGATCGTGACCAAACCTTGCCAATTTTTTCTTTTTTTGGAGCTGACTAGCAAAAAAAGGTGTCACCTTTGTATTCTTTCTAGTTTTTTTTCTATAGCACTTAGAAATTTTTTCGATCGACAGCCAGCCAAGGGGGGGTTTGACCCCCAAAACCACCTTGGCTACGCCGCTGTTCAAAACACATTCATATTAAGGATGCTATGTGTTATAAATGAACCATTTCACATATGGAATACAACTAATGCTGAACTAATCTTAGTATATGAAATAAAAGACGTCACAATTAGCAGAAAATTAGCAAAATGTCTAAATATGCATGTATAATGTATAATCATGTATAATGTATACATGTATAATGTATATCTTGTATACCGGTTTCAAATGGAAATGCAGTAAAATTGATTTTATTATAAAACTATAAGTAAATTTTCTAAAATACATGTTTGCCTTTATGCATTTCACATGTTTTAACTTTGCAGGTGATACGTTTTCTTTACTTTTTATTGTATTTGTAACAGAAGAGTGACTTTTTACAGGCTTAACTTTTCAACTTCCTTATGGTCTGCTGATAGTTAAAATAAAACAAAATTTGATGTTTTATTTCATTTTCCCCACTAATTCATAATGCATTGATTATTTGATTTTTATCTTATCAAAACCAATTTTAGGCTTGCAGTTAAAAAGTACCAGTATTCCCATAGTTGAAGTCATCTGACTCTACATTATGGGGCATGATATTTTTGGTTAAACAGCAGTCTACAATTGTGTAATGATGCTGGGGCTGAAACAACTGCAAGTCTAAACGTTGAATAGTGATTTGTGGGGCATTATTTATTACTGTTTGCCTAATTAAGGTATTTTTATGCTGGAAGTTGGCTGTACAGAAACTGTTCCTACCGTGAAATTTGAGCGCTTACTGTGTGATTTATGAAAATGTGTTGTGATGTTGTCATTTTTCTTGAAGAATATTATGACGGAAACTTGTGATATTGGATAGCATCAAAAAATCTGGAAAGTTTTTAATATCAATGGTCTGTAATAGCACTATATATAAAAGGAGGGTTATATCCCAGCTGCACACCTAAAAGTCGGTTATTTCTTATTGAACAGCTGATCAAATTTCAAGTAATAACTGCAATAAGGTCTGGAATAATTTTTAAAATTGGTACATTTGTGGCATCAGGTTTTAAGTTATTTGCACACTAATTTGTCTGTGCAAAGTCCTCCTGATGTCAGTGCTGCTTTATGCTGCAGAAACGTGGACGCTACTTTCCGTAGACCTTCCCAAGATAGAATCTTTCCATACAAAATGTCTCCGCTCCATCATGGAAATTTGATGGTATACCTTTATTACCAACCAAGAAGTTCTTACCCGAGCTGCAATACCTCCACTCACCAAGCTACTAATCAAATGCCAACTGGCCTTGTTCGGCCACATCACTCGCCTCGAGGATGTCCCGGCTCATCGGATCCTTAACACTCATCTTGACATGTCATCTGGCCATCGTCCCGGTCATTCCTGGAGATGCTCTCGTGGTCGACTATAGATCTGATGGATTAATCAACTCTGCCAGAACAGCAACAACACTCCTACCAACGCTGTGGCATTATGCCATCTTCTGTGGCCACAGTTCTGAAGCAATGCAACGGCCCTCTGCTGGCTATGTAAGATGATGAAGATGAATTGCTTATACACTAATAAAATAATTTTAGAGTGCACGAGAAGACTACAGTATCAAAATCATGCACGAAGGCATATGTGATAAAACAACCTAGTAAAACATCCTTAAGTCTGGGCTAGGTTTTCATGAAAATGGCATTGGCAGTACAAGCAGCTAAAAGATTTCCATAATTGACAGTGTGGACAAGCATCTATGCCAGCAATCTGCAAACCCTGGCCCGCAAAGGTGATTTTGGCCTGCAAGATACTGTACTTTCCCTAAATTAAATATGGACAAATGTTTCCCCTTAAATTTCCACTTTTCATATGCATTCTGTGCAAGGAACATCGGGCAAGGCTTCTAAATGTTTGTCCACACACCTTATTTACCCATTCCCATGTGATGGCTTGATGTGAGGGGTATGGTTAAGACAATGGACCAATTACTGTACTTAAGCAAGGTCATCTAGAGTTACTGAGGGATGGAATTGGTTAGGGTAATGAGTTAGTTCCTCCTCTCAGTTTTCAGTGTACTAATATACCGTGGTCCACAGTTGGTGAGTGGTGACCTTATGCTCCTTACACCAGTTTTATACACAGTACCAACAGATGTCAAAGAGTTACAGGATTGAACTCATTAGCGTTGCTACAAAGGAGCCGGGCTGTCCTACTTGGGCTGAGACAAAGAGATTAGTTAAAGAGGTACCTGACTGGGTTTTGGGCAAAACCAATGAGAAACTTTTATCGTAGGGGTGATTGTCAACCGATTCAATAAATTTAGCTGTGTAGCCGCTTTTTACTAATGTAATAAATCAAAAAGTCTTTGAAGTACTATTCACCATAGCTCACAGGTTGCTATGATGGGTGACTACTGTTGGTTTCTGCAGTGCTCGACAGCAGGCACAGGTGCATAATCAATTGCCTGCTGCACTTTTGAACTGTAGGCATATCTGTATGGTGTTATGACTTCAATTAAATTTTTATTTAATATATGTTAATGTAACTATGATTTTTAACATCTCAGTTTTTAAACCAAAATTTAGTTTTTATAGTGGCTCTATTGACAACTAAATACATGTTTTTCACACTTGCAAATACAACTTTGTAAGCATAGCAAAAAATCTGACGAGATTGAAAAAATCCAACTACAGAGTTTAAATCAACGCCATTCATTTAGTAAAACAATACCAGAAATGTTGGCGTACCCACAGGGGCCCAGCTCCCCTCCCTATAATATGAGCCCTACTTGGATTGGGACCAGTCATGAAATTCACCCAAAATCATTAGGTAGCTTAGGGGTAGTATTAGATTGAGGAAAATGCATCAGATGGCAAGTTTTAAAGCATTTGAGATGTACTGACCTTTTTTGCTTGTCGAGACTTTTTGGCCGAAAAATATTAAAGTGCTGCCCACCCCCTAGGCAAAGAGGGATAGAAATTGAGAAACTTGAAGGAAGATGGAGTGCCTCCATTTTCTGTGCACTAGTTCTCATGAATACAGGTATTCTTTGGTTCTCATATTGGTGCACTGAATGCTTCTTTAACCAATTTTGCTTTGTATATACTCTCAGGAAGAAATTGTGTCCCTTGAGATTCTTGTTCATATTACATTACCGTACACTGTAGTTTAATAAAGCTGCGAAAAATCATCATCTTTGCTTTCTGCCAGCTCATCAGCAGCAATAGCTAGACACAAAATGCTCTCAAGAAGTTCTATCTCTTGTCAATCATCTTCCTTCTACTATTGTAATTCCTTTCATGTTCATGTCTTCTCTGATGTTGTCCATCCACTTTTTCCTGGGTCTTCCTCTTACCTTGTTTCCTTCTAAATAGAATCTTCTAAACATAATTTCCTTCTAAATAGAATCCATTAATTATTGCAAATCTTTTTCTGTAGCAGTCCAGTTTTGAAAGTGATTGCAAAATTGCTTAAACTACTTTAAACTTAAATATCTTATTCCTGTGCAATAGCAAAGAGTTTTAAATGACTGCCCACAAAAAGAAATTACTACAAAATTTGGCCCTTCATTGAAAAGTATGTGGACCACTTCTATAGGTAGTAGCATCCATACTTTAGTCAAAGAAACTATAACAATGATCTCCTTGTCAAAGTGATACAAATTCAAATGACATTATTAATATACATTATAATATTCTAACATTCATTCTATTATGTTATTACGACTCACGTGAAAAGTCCCAAACACTAATTAGTCAGTTCAAAACTCTCTCTGACACATTTCAAAACATGTCGTTTCAGGTCTTGCTTATAACAAAATTCTTTCTTGCAGATACCGCACACAAATTCTTTTATTCCAGTATGGTGAACAAGATGTCCACGAAGATTATTTGTTGCTGAAAATCGCTTTCCACAGAATGAACATTCGTACCGTTTTGCTAGTTTTATCTGTGATAACACTGTCTTATTCCTTGAAAAGTCACAGTTGATTGCAGTTTTGGTGTCACCAGGGCTGTCACTGGTTTTGATATTAGATTCAAATCTTGTCCGCCCATAAGTCTTCTGCATTAACCTCGAATCAGCTGCATTAATCTGCAAGAAATGGATACAACACCTTTTCTAAGATGGAGGTTTTAAAAATAATACCAATGGAGTCAAAACCACAATGGTTCTTAATTAAGACCTTGCTTTGTTTGATATAATTCATTAAAAAATTTTGCCTGAAAATATGGTCGACAAGTTCAACTTGAGTGCCTCTGATTCAGTGGTTCTCAGGCTCCTTTACCTCGCGGACCACTTTTGAAGTTCAAAAATTTCTCACGGACCACCTGATATTTATTGAGCAGTCATCTGCTCCTAAACAGTGGTGATGACCTTTCTTTTTTGTCAGAATTTTTAACGTTCAAATGCAAAAACACATAAAAAGTGCTGATGACCTTTTTTCATGGAAAATATATATGTCCATTTTTTTATTGGCGTTTTTTCAGACTTAGCTGTGGACCACTAGACCCCCTCTCGCGGACCACTTTTGGTCCGCGGACCACGGGTTGAGAACCACTGCTCTGATCAACTCACATTTCATCAAATGCAGATCAAAAATACACATCTGATATTGTAAAACATATTGTAAAACAATTAAACTTTGTTATCTCACTGCTGTTTATACTGGCACATTTTACAATGAGAGCTTAAAACTAAAATGGCTAAGTTCGGGGACAGGTCGATTACACGGGGCAATCCAGAACTGGAACTCGCTACCGGACTATGTTACAAACTCTGACTCTCTAGGACTTTTCCTAAATAATCTTAAGACTTACCTATTCAGCATCGGTTATACATAGTATTGTAAAGCGCTCTTGTCTTTGGCCATTTATGCCATGCTTATTGCGCTATATAATATTGTGTTATATAAATTGTCCAGTTAATAATAATAATAAAGGTTGGCAGCTCAACGGGTCAATGAGGAAGCAAAGATGAGACCTCACCTCTGTTCCTCTATAGCAGTGGTTCTTAACCTTTTTATGATTACGTACTCCTGAAACAAGTATAAGAGAACAAAGTACCCTCTACCAAAATACCTTATCCCAGAACAAAAGTTTGCAATATATTGAAAATAATTATAAACTGAAAATAATTATAAACTGCAACAAACGTCTGTTACAAATTGCCAGAAAGTGGGGTTTTTCTTTAAAATTTCTAATTAGTGCACAAATTTCTACAGCATTTGTATAGCATACAGGGTAACTTGTAGTAAAAGTCTTTAAACAGACTTTATTTCCAGATTATTCAGTACCCCTGCAACGTCCTTCAAGTCGAGTCCCCCCCACCCCAGGTTAAGAACCACTGCTCTATAGCTATGACAGTGCAGTCTGGAATTTGTTAGCAGTGCCTCTGCTATGGCTGTGCCGGTTCAAAGCCCAGTTAAAGGAGGAAGGATGGGGAGGGGTGCAGTCGTGCAGATACCCTCACCTGCAAAAAATGTAAGATCGAAATTAAATGCTTAACAACAACAACACAGAATCACTATGCTTGCTTGAATGGTTGCTGGATCAACAAAGTTCACTGCTTCAGTCATGGAAATAGGGCTAGGCCAGCAAGTCAGCTACTGGAACACCACCATGGACATAAGCATTAAAATCATCAACAATAACAACAGGCAAAACCGTTTTGAGACCCATCATGCACCCCATCGTGGTGGTCACGCAGAACGTACAATTGCTATGGATGGCTGGAAAACTAGAATTTCTATATCATGAAATGGAAATATATAAATGCAACATTCTGGGGCTGGCAGAAATGATATGGATGGAATGTAGTGAATTGAAGGGTAATATGAAAATAGCAGACATGTAAAGGGAGTCGGATTGCTTCTTGGTAATAGAGCAAAGAATGCCCTTTTGGGATATAAGAGAGTGAACTAGTGGATAATGATATCACAATTAACTGTGAGACCCCTAAACCTAGCAGTTATACAGGTATCTGTGCCAACAGCAGATAGTACAGAGGAAGAAATCAAGGATTTCTACTCCCAAACGACAAGCTCTGGAGAAACTGCCAAAGAAGCACATTAAAATTATTGTGGGAATCTGGAATGCCAAAATTGGAAGGGACAAGAATTGATACAAGGCTCCAATGGGAAGATATGACTAAAGAGCTGGAAACAACTGTGGGAATGACTGCTAGACTTTGCTCTAAACCATGGCTTGTTCATATGCAATTCACAGTTCTAACAGCCAGAGTGGCACAGGTAGACATGAACAGCCCCAGATAGAAACCACCAAAGCATGACAGATTTAATACTACCGGTAATTGCAAAGCAATGGAGGACGTCAATAGGAAATTGCCACTCGTATCATGGAGCTGTGCTCTCATCAGAGCACAGCTTAGTCAGGAGCAAACTACAGCTCAGATTAAAACTAAAGCACAACCAAAGAACAACAAGCAGAACAGCACTGGACTTAGAGATGCTAGCAATGGATGGAGTACAGAAGCAATTTGAAAAAGGTAGCAATGATACTCAAAAAAATACAGTGGTCCTGAAAACATAGGGCTTCATACTCTATTCTTTCAAAAACAGGAAATGTACTTTCGTAAAAAATCAGGACAAAATCAGGACATTTTTATGTATCGTAATTTCTGTATCCAAGACTTCTTCAAGTGCCATCTATTGCTACATCGGCGACCATTTTCTCTGTTTCTGGCTTTCCTTATCAGTTTGATGTTGTCTTTAGTTGTTGTTGCTTCTCTTAGGCTGTCTGTATACTTTATTATTTGTCTTCCTTTTATTTTCCCTGTTATGACTAGATTTTTCAATCCTTCCTTTCTTATTATTCTGAAAAATTCCAGCTGCTGCTTTTTATGGGTTTTAGCAATCTTCTTTATACACCAAAGGCGTTTAGTACTTCCTCATTGGTTATTTTTCTGTCCGTGAAATTTTTCAAAAATTACTGCTTAGAAATCACATCTCTACAGCTTACAGTTTCCTTTCTGTTGTTTTTGTCAACGTCTATGTTTCTGATCCGTACATCAGAATTGCCCATACATTGCTTTGAAGAATTCTGAGCCGTGTTGTTGTAATAGCCAATCACAACAAGTCAAGTCAAAGAGTATCCAAGACTACCTGAGCATTATTATACACAAACAAAACTTTGTTCTTAACTTAATTACCGGTATTTTAAACAGTAATATTAAACAGCTAATCTTTAAGTTTTACCACAAAATTGCATAGTGCATCTCACTGTTCTGTATTTAGGTTTTAATTTTATTGAAGAATGCTATTAGAGGTGGCTATTCAGTTAAGCAGTGAATATGAAATTTTATACTTATCCAATTTTAAACAATAAAACACAATTTGTATTAAAAATAATGAAAATGCCATTAAACCAGATTATATGAAGCAATGGCACTGCAAATTAACATATGGCCAATATCTAATCAATGTTCCCAAGGCCAAGTAAACTTGATAAGAAAAGAATGACTCTAATTCAATTACAAACTCTAGGACTCATGGGCAAATTAACCTTGTCAATTAGTTTTTCCGGTTCCGGTTTCAATGACTTTTTCCGGTTCCGGTAGATTTCGGTTTACCAGCGTGTGTTTGGGCATTTGGATTATGTCGCCGATATCACCAGGATTCAACATTCTTTGTTTGGTTTTCGTGCCAAATGAGAGGATTTAGTCTCGCTCGTCGGTTTTCGAGGAGTGTACTCGGTCCTCTGTATTTTTCCGATGGTTCTGGAGGTTTTTTCGGTAGTCGTTATCGTCAAGTCAAGTCTGCCATCTTGTCCGCTACAATGGCTGACATCGCCAGCTCGTGTTTGCACGTTTGGAATGTCGCCCTTCTTGGCAATTGTTTGACTCGATCGACTGATTTCTCCACGTCTTCGCCGGAATTTTCCATCTTCGTTGGATCTGACAAGTTCGGTGACGGGAACCTACTCGATGGCTGATTAATTTTACAGAAGACCGTCTATGGGAATTCAACGCCGGACTTTTCCACGTCGCGAATTCCGTCTACCATCTGGCGGTCTATCAACATCTTTTTCCGTCATTCATCGGCGTCTCTGTGTTGGGAATATCCTGTGGAAGGTCGCTCTCTTAGGAATTCACCGCCTTATTTCGTCACGACGGTGAACTCCCTTTTACCATATGAGTGGATATTAAAGATCATCTTCCGATCCGCAGAGGCGTCAACGCTGTTAACAGTGCTTCTGACTTTGGCTTTGCCATGTCGACAGTACTTCCGCAGCGGGAGCGCTTCGGACTGTTTTTTTTATTAAGACTGAAGAGGCGCTATATAAGAACGCTGTTACTTACTTACTTACTTACTTACTAGTTCCACAATTATTTAAACAGGTTTGATGCAGCAAATATTTTAAATCTGCAAGCAATTTGGTTGGTGCATATGCAACCGCTAGTGACACAGTTCCAAAACGGTGCTCCAAAATAGCTACTAAATAACAGCTACAAAATATCACTAACACTTGGACTACAATGTAACAGCTCTGCAGCAAACTTAATAACTTCAACTAGTGGTGTTTGTGGAAAACCTTATGCATCCCATACACCAACCAGTGCACCACGTTACCAACATCCAGGTCCGCTCTCGCACAGCTTACAAGCCAATCTCTTCTGTAGTCAGGACAAGGTGTTTACAATATTCTGGGCTGCCATCACAGAGGATCATCACAGAGCATGAAAGCAAGCCTTGGCCACCCATGACCACATGCTGACTATCAAGCACTTGGACCTGGGTTGTGGACAAAGACCTCCAGCCGCTGAACTTTGACATACAAACAGCTTGGCGATGCCGGGCACCGAACAGGGGAGATTGGCGGGCATCGGTCATCCCAACAATGCTCCTAGGAGTCCACCACTGATGACGATGATGATGAAACAAGCAATTTGCAAAAATTTGCTTTCTTTCAAGGATAAAGAAACACAAAATAAAGGAACATAAACTTTAAGTTCACCTGCAGACTAGGATTGGTTAGTTGTTCCATAGAACTTTGTCTATTCCAAGCTGAATATTTTGGATGTGAAAGTTCAGGAGATTGAGTAGCAAGTGAAATAGCACCAATTGTTGGTGTACTGCAGCCCTGGTCGACATCCATTCTATGCAAACTGTTATAATCAGAGAATGAATTTTCAGAATGTGCCAAATCTTCATCTGATGGAATTTCTTCTTTTATATGGCAAACTTTTCCAGAGTCGCTAAGATTCTCGTTTTCCAACTCAGGTGAAACATTTTGTTCATATTCAAATTTTTGATCACTGGTTTCACCATCAGCAATTGTTGGCTCAGCAGGTTCTTCAACTTGAAGCATTTGAATTTCACCATCAGATTTATTGGAAAAACGTGTCACTTTTTTCTTTGACCACAATGTATGAGAACCATGAATGGCTTCTACTTGCAGTGAACTTGAATTCAGTCCTTCGGAAACTCCATTTTTATTATTTTCATCCTGAGACTTATGAATATTATAGAACTGGATGGAACCACTTGCTGCTATTTTTGAATTCCCTTCCAACAATTGTTCAGTATCACTAACACCCACTTTGTCAAAAACATTTTGCCAGTTTAATGTGTCTTGGCACAAATCACTTGAAATATCTGGAGCACTAGAGCTGACTAGCATCAAAGGATCAGGTGCACATGATGGTTTGTATCTTTTATGGCAAATTCTATGAATGTTCGCTGGTTCTTCAAAAATTGAAAGAGTTGACACTTGTTCAGTTGGTCCTGTATCACCAACATGAGTGTGTACTGTTTCATTGATATTAATAAGAAATATATCATCTTCATCAAGTGTAATACCAATCAATCCTTCAATGCAGAACTTATCTTGGAAACAAAGACCATTTTTGCATAGAAGTGTTATTGTCTCAGTCAAAAGAGCTTTAACTCGTTGTTGGTCAGCAGTCAATACCATTTTCTAAAACAAAATTATTTCAAGTTAGGAAAAATAAAACATAACAGCTTACAGAATTTTCATAGGATGTTCTCTTGCCACAAGATAATGAGCCATGCTAAAGTAAACATCTTATATGCACCCACTGGGACATTCATTTACAGTCAACCCCGCTCCCACCAACCTCCCCCCACTCTGTGATGGCCAACCCCGCTCCCGTGGCTTTTGTCTCCAACCCCGCCCATCCCGGTGGCAGCAGACAATGGATTAGTTTTCAGAACTTTTCACCTGTTTATGCTGCTGTATTACATATGCAGCAGGTACTCTGGTCTGTATTATCAACATTACAAAACACAGATGAAGCCGACCTGCTGCCTATACGTGAAATGAAGTGTAGCAACTTGTCATTTGTTCATGAGCTGACCCGTCACTACTGGTATCCGTGGGGCACCAAAAATTCTCATCCCCGCCCCATGGGGGCTAACCTACCGTAGTTTCAGTAGTGAGCATTGTATTCGTTAAGCTGCCAATTCGCCTCTCGCCAAAGTTTGATCTCAGCTGAATGGTAGTGAGCTAAAGAGGTTTTACTGTAGATAAAATCAGAAGAAGAAGACTTAGATGTGTATGGACATGTAAATAGAATGAAAGACAACAGACTCTCATATAAAGCACTCCACACACAAAGAAGACAAGAGAGGAAGAGGAAGGTCCAGGAATAAGTGGATGGATAACATCAAAGAAGATTTTGAAAGATACCAGATATCAGTAATCGATGGAAGGAGACTAACAACAGGAAACGATAAATGGAGAAGTTTAGGTCTAGCTATTGCCACTAATCATCAGGCAGAAAGCAACTACGATGATGATGATGATGATAGTGATGATGATGGTAATGATGATGGTACTGATGATGGTAATGATGATGATGTTGATACATAGCAATGGGTTCCCACCCATTGCTATGTATCAACATCATCATCATCATCATGGACTTAGTTAGCAGAGTGGCAACAATGCTGGACCATAGCACAGATGGTGGCGAATTCGATACCCTCAGGAGCCCTAAGATCGACTCAGCCTTACTTGCTAGAGATCAGGTCTTCATCCTCCAGCTGTGTCCAGCTATTGGCTTCTCCATGACATCTCCCAAAGTTTTCTATCCTTTGCTATTTCTTCCAAAGTCACTCAGTGTCTTCCATCAGTTTTTCCATTGAGATTCAGTCCTGCCATATGCAGATCCTCTTCCAATCTGTTCACCCATCGTCTTTTTGGTCTTCCTTTAGATCTTCTTCCCTCTGGTGTGTACCCGGTATTTGAAATTTCATTTTGGGTTTCTTATTTCTGCCATTCTAAGTATGTGTCCAGTCCATTTATGCTTATATGCTGTATGTAAACTACATAGTACCACTAGCAATATGCACCAATTAAAAATTAAATCGCACCTATAGAACTGTTGGAAAAAAGAACTTTTGTTTCAACGTATTTTGTATTGTGATTTGTGACTATTGTCGCACCAGGCGGAAGTAGCCTATGCATAGATATTAGATAAGTTTAAAAGTACCACAGACGTAGAAGTAAGTAAGAGAGTAGTCAGAGTACGACTGAGGACTAAATAAAATTGTCTTCCTAACACTCTGGGGCGGGGCTACGGCCCCCTTATGGGCGTAAAACACGGGAGGGGCGCCCCCAAAATAATTAGTTGCCTGGAGTAGAGTATCAATTAGCGCACCCAATGTTTGGGCTATATGGTAAAAAACTTTCCTATTCTAGATTTTTTGCCTGGATAACTCCAAATCCGCGCTCACACGTAAGTAAGTAAGTAAAATCTCGTAAACTTCTACAGCGCCCCGGAAAGCAGCACAGCAGTAGCTGCTTATTCTTATGCGCTTAGTCTTTCTTGAAATAGCTATAGGCAGGGTGGTTTGTCGGCCGGGCAAATGTCAGTGTATCCATGAGGCGGCTGGTCAGGTTGTTGTTGCTATGGGGGAAATGACTTTTCGAATAGGAAGGTTTTAAGTTTAGACCTAAAGGCTTGAGGAGACAGTGAAGGAATTAAAGGAAATGAGGATTCGGAGCTTATTGTTTGACCACGTCCTAGGCTGCGGAGGGAGGCTGGAATTGAGTTCCAAAGTTCTGGTGCGGCGTATGAGAAAGCGCGGTTGCAGATTTTGAGTGATGACTGATTTAACGGGCGTGAAAGTGTGAGATGAGATGATGATCGTGTAGGTCGGGGAGGCTGAGGCGTTAAGAGTTTACGAAGGTAAACCGGTTTTGACGAATGAAGTGAACTGTAAGTAATCGTTATTATCTTGTACTGTATACGTTCAGATATTTTAAGCCAGTGTAGTGACTTCAGTATGGGTGAAATATGGCAGAACTTTGGTGATTTGGTTACTGCTCGGGCTAGTGCATTTTGAATTGATTGTAATTTATTGATGGAGGTTTTGGGAGGTTATAGTAAAGGGAGTTGCAGTAATCTAGTTTGGAATGGACTATTGAAGTGGCGATTGTGGATGCAGTTTTGGTGTCAAGGCAAGGACGGAGGCGACGTAGATCGCGAATGTGGGCATAGCAGGATTTCGATAGTTGGGAGATCTGTGATTCTAAATTTAGGGATGAATCAATTTTGAAACCAAGATTTTTTGCAGTTGGAGCAGGGGTTATTGTGGTATCTGGAGTCAGGACTAGCTTGGGACTGTCAATTTTTTTTAACTTGTTGGGGTAGACCTATTAAGAGGAATTCAGTCTTGGATGGATTAAGAGCAAGGAGGTTAGATGACATCCATGACGAAATAGACGAGAATGCTGATTCAAGCAAAGTAATTGATGTGTCAAATGAGGATGGCGAAAAGGACAGGAATAACTGAGTGTCATCGGCATAGAGTTGGTGATTCAAGTTGAGGGAATTGATTAAGGATGACAGTGGTGTGGTATAGAGACTGAACAATACAGGCCCTGGCGGCTCCACATTGACGTCTATTAATAGACACCAAAGACAGAAGCAGATTATAAGTTGCCATCCCAACGGCACAACTCTTGCCATATCCGCCACTGCGTTCCCGGGATTTTGTTTCGTGAGTGTGGGGACAGTGGGGGTGTCACTGTCCGGTGTTGAGTCATACACTCGTCCTGAGTCGTACTCTGACTACTCTCTTACTTACTTCTACGTCTGTGGTACTTTTAAACTTATCTATGCATAGGGTACTTCCGCCCAAAGTTGTACATAAGTATGATAAGTTGCTTCCGCCTGGTGCGACAATAGTCACAAATCACAATACAAAATACGTTGAAACAAAAGTTCTTTTTTCGAACAGTTCTATAGGTGCGATTTAATTTTTAATTGGTGCATATTGCTAGTGGTACTATGTAGTTTACATACAGCATATAATAACGCGCGTGTATTATATACAAGTGCCAAGATTAAATTAGAATTGATAGTAATGGTCGGTGGGTCTGATGGAATCGGATGGTTCTGTGGGTCCAATATAGTACAGAGGGATTGGATTGGTCGGTCCGATGGAATCGGTGGTGTTCAAACACCAACAAACGTTCATGCTCAAGTGAGCCTCGCTCAAACGTCAGATGTCAATGCCGTCGATTTTCCAAAAATCCATAATCCATATTTGCTAAGTCCAAACACTTTATAATAAAAATGTATAACCCTTTAATGAATAAGATTCTGGTGTCATTTATCGCCAGAGCCTCGACCATGGAGTTATTATTAGAGGAGACGGCATTACATCATTTTTAACCAGGCTGCGTGAAGCCAGTAGCATAAGCTAAAAATAGTACCTCCATTGTAAGCGGCCATTGTGGTTGAATCGGACGAATACAGAAGTATTAAGCCAGAGTTATATAATTCTTTTTTAAAAATTATCCGTTGAAATTTATTTAGTGTAATGCCAGCATGTTCAGCCTATGGGTGTACGCAACGAGATCGGACCGAAAGTTTTAACATTTCACCGGTAAGTAGCGGCTCCACAGAGGGCCGGGGTGGGGTGGGGGGTAGGGGTGGGGCCTGCCTCTATTGAGTGCCTGGCCCCCAGTGACCCCCCATATTAGGACCCTATACTTAATAATACATGCCTAACAACAAACGGTAGGCCCCATGATTAGAAGTTGCCACCCCAACGGCCCCCTCACTTGCTAAATCCTGGAGCCGCCACTGAGCCCAGGGGAGTCCGTGCCCCCTATTGAGTGCCTGGCCCTCCAGTGACCCCCTGCTGGGACCCTATACTTAAAACTACAGTCCTAACAACAAACGGTAGGCCACCCATGATTAGAAGTTACTACCCCAACGCCCCCTTTGCCAAATCCTGGAGCTCCACTGATCTTAATCTCCATTTTCAATACATACTAATAAAAAGTTGTTAGAACATTGGTAAAACATTCCCGCAGCTATTCCCCATGGCTCAGCTGATGATGTTTCGAGTCTACCAATGTGTCTGCCGTTTGGGAATTTCCCAAATAGTTGGCTTCAGCCAAATGACGTAATGCCGTCTCCTCTAAAAATAACTCCATGGCCTCGACCACGGGGTTGCATGATTGTATCTATGGTTGTCAAATCATTTTTCTAGCTGGATGCCAAAAGCACTGAATTTGGATGCCAAAATGCCACGCTGGATGCCAAATCATGAATTGTCGTAAATAATGCTTATTAACGCATTTACACACACACACACACACACACACACACACACACACACGCACATTCATATATTTTGATTTGCCCCTTCTCCATTCATTAATTTGAACAACTGTAAAACCCCTTTACCGTGTATTTAACTGTAACTCAATGTAAAATGGACGGATATATTCGGGATTCCCAGTAAAGGGGTTAATTAAATGCCTCACGGCGCACTGAGCGCTTGTGTAGAGCTGTTACGGTTTCACATCGTGCAATTTCGGCCGATTTCGGATCGGTTTTAACCCCTTAACTGGGGATCCCGGATATATCCGTCCATTTTACATTGAGTTATACAGTTAAATACACGGTTAAGGGGTTAACTGAAAAACCGCGGTTTCGGTTCGGTTTTTTGAACATCACTAGAATGCAAAGCTCTTAAGCGCTAAAAATAGAGAAAACGTCGTTTTTGTGCAATGTCTATGATGAGTCAATAGCACTGCCCACTGTGCCCAGTAGCGTAGCGTGCCAATGGCTAATATGGCTCGAGTCTAGGGGTCTGCGGGTACAGCATTTTTCTTACCCAACCCAACCCGTGAATTGTTAGACTGTACCCGACCCGACCCAACCCATCATTAAAAATCTGTACCCAACCCGACCCAACCCACGGGTATACCCGTACCCGTCAATACCCGTGGTTGGGCCGTGTAAAATGTAAACACCGTTCCCCAATACAAAACCCCGTCTCGGGATTGTGTTTTCGGAGAAGGGGAATTACTTAAATGTCTGTCTGTTTTGTTGCAACAGGCAGTGCTAACCGCAATAATATGAAAACAAACTAAACAGTAGACAAGTAGGCCTATTGTTCTTAAAAAATTCTTTTCTTTAGGTACAAACTTTACAAAGGTGAACTAAATTATTCTTAATGAATTGTTATTAATGCAGTGTTAATGGCAAAGGACTGTGAGTCTGTGATGACAACTGCCAATTTGCCAAAGTATGAAATAAAATAGATAAAAATTAAGCAGTCTTGCATAAAAATTACAAACACAATTAAACAAATATAGCCTAGAGTTTTAGACTTTGTGCATACATTTGCTTGATTGACGACAGGCAACCATTGACCACCTCATATAATTACGATCAGGCTTAGCGTATAGCTGGTGAATATGGTACTGCAGATTTACTTCTAAGAATCTAAGTACACCATAGTCAGACGTAGCAAGTGCCAACTATCAATAGAGCTAGCAATTTAGCAAACATTGGATTGTAAACCAATATCATACCAAATCTTTAGAAGTCCCTGCTGATGAAGCCATATTAAATATAACTGTTAATATTGAAACTGCAGGCAGGAAGGGACGTCAGCAATTTTAAAAAACATGACGTCATGCACAGTATGCTGTCAGTAAGTACAATATAATACCAACTGTCTGCCTTTAATTTAAACAGGTAAGAAAAATTATAATATTAACATCCAAAATCCATGAGCTTCTGAAGTCTGAACATAATTCTGTCAATTAATATTGTTGCTGTGAAATGAATGTGAAATTGTGAACCTGACATACGGGTATGATAAAATACATCAATTTTCGGGTAAATTACGGGTATACCCGTACCCGTGACTGTTGTACCCGTACCCAACCCCACCCGTAAAATGTCTACCCAACCCATACCCAACCCACGGGTACGGGTCGGGTACGGGTAAACCCGCGGGTACGGGTATACCCACAGACCCCTACTCGAGTCATGGGCGGCACACATGAAGGGGCGGCAAATTGAGCGGCGATTACCTTTTTTGCTTGTTATAGGTTGTCAAGAGTTTTAGCGAAGGGGCGGCAAAATTGAGAATTGGCAAATTCGGCCGCGACGACCTTTTTTTCTTGTCAGTTATAATAGGAGCAGGTTGGGGAGGCATTTTTCGAAGAGCCATGGGCGGCACGAGACCACGCTACGCCACTGGCACTAGCTGCCTATGAGAAAGTGCATAATGTAAATTTTATGTAGATTTAATTGTATGTAGGCCTAGCATTTATTGACATATTGTCAATAGTATTAACTGAGAAGAGATGGTGACTTAAAGTCGCGCATGTAATTATGCATTGTATTTGCTATTCTCTACGAAAATTACCGTCCAAATTTGCATGGTCAAGACCGCGGTTTCGGTTCGGTTTTAACCGATAAAACCGCGGCTTCGGTTCGGTTAACCGCAACAGCACTATATAGGCCTACTCCTGCGAAATCAAGAGGAAATAATGGAATTTCATTAAGCAAATAATAATATCCCAGACTTAATTGAAGGCATTGCTTCAAAAGCGTGCTCCACGCAAATTTAGGGCAAGACCGTGCCAAAAAGACCTACATTTCATCAGTGGCGGCCGGTGATCATGTCGCTGCAGGGTTGCGCAACCCCCAACGCAACCGTCAATTTTTCGCAACACAATTTGTCAATAACAAATTCATACACAAAGTTTCTTTGCCAAGTTCCGGAGGGATCTATAATGTACGGGGAACTATATATGTCTATATGCACCCTTTTAAATTGTTGTTACTTTAAAGCATTTCTATCACGTAGCCTACTTCATGGAATAAGCAGAGTAAAATTATTCGTACTCGATCGAGATGTAAATATTACAAAAGGTCACCAGCTTGCCAGTAGGATCATTATTTGGGAATTGCTGCGCATGCACATGCATGCATTAATTAAGGCATTTGTACAGCTAGATGGCTTAATAAAGACACCTAGGCCTATAGCTAGCTGGTGAATGAGTAGGACTAACAGACAGTGGCGTATTTAAAATTTTGGTAAGGAGGGCCAGCCAGAGACGTCATTTCACTGTTTTTCAGGGGGGCAAGACACTTTCGACCTGACAAGTTACAACTTTGGAAAAAAGTTGACCTTTTTTTGCTTGTCAGGGTCTGAGGACAGGCTAGGCCAAGACCAAAGGGGGGCCATGGCCCAATGGTAAATACGCCACTGCTAATTACAGACGCCCTTAAATTATAGGGACAGTCCTTAAATTCCGTGGCCACATCCTTAAGGGCGCTTGTCCTTAATAAGGACACAAAATGTCCTTAAATTTCATTTAAAATATAGTGATCACCGATTTTAGACATTACGCTAGACTAGAAGCTTGACTTTGTAATTGATTTATATTGATTGCTAAAAAAGGTCATCACTATAGTTCTTTGTGATTTTTTCTTCCATCTTAATATTAAACATCCTAAAAAGTCCCGACAAGCAAAAATGGTCATCATTATTTTTCTGCTATATTTTGCATCTTTAATGTTCCAAAGTCCGACAACAAGCAAAGTCGGCACAAGTTTTTGTGCATAACGTCCGGAAAAGTCTGATAAGCCAATGTTTTTATGTGTCCTTAAATTCTTTCCAACTGATCTGAAGTTCCATTTTGATATCTCACAAAATGGCCAAATTACATGCAAATGAGATGAAAATATACAGAAAGGTGGGGAAATATGTGTTGTACACGTATTGAAATTTTGATAGAAATCTATTAAGGAATTTTTAAGAAATCAGTTTTTCTGCTGGTTTTTTCCTGAGACACCCTGTAAATCCCCTTAAAACACCGTCCATAAATTACGTCATGCAGGTTTTCTAAAGTTCCCTTTTGTATTCGAGTGTCTCTTTCATTTTCTGCAGCAAAAGTAAAACTAATATTTAACTTCCGACGATGATGACGAATATAATCGAGACCTACAAGTTGATGTACCTTGAGCAAAAAGCGTTATTAAATGAGCGATAAAGTCTTTTAGGGGCTGTCCATTAATTACGTCAACAATTTAGGGGGAGGGGTTTGAAAAAGTTTGACAGTTGTTGACAGGATAAGGGGGGTCAAGAGAAGTTGACGTCAACAATTTCACTTTTTACAAATAATCAAAAAATAGGAAATTTCATGGAATACTACTTATTACAATGGGGCTGCCATTAATTATGTCAACAATTTTTGACCCCCTCCCCCTTGTCAACAACTGTCAACTTTCACTTAACCCCCCCCCATAATTACGTAAACACTCTTGACCCCCCACCCCAAATCAATGACAGGTCCCAATTAATAACAAGGTTATTATTTTTGTGATGATCATTTTTTCCATTTTTCCTCATTGAGTGTCAAAATGTGGTGGTGATTACCTTTTTTCTAATGTTTTTTCCATTGTAATAAGTAGTATTCTATGAAATTTCCTATTTTTTGATTATTTAAAAAAAGTGAAATTGTTGACGTCTACTTCTCTTTACCCTCCCCCTGTCAACAACTGTCAAACTTTAACAAACCCCCTCCCCCCTAAATTGTTGACGTAATTAATGGACAGCCCCAATTAAGGTCATCACGGACACATTTTTACACTCGACAAGCAAAACAGGAAGAAAATGGTCATCACCATAAAAAATAATGACCTTGTTATTGGGACCTGTCATTGATCTTGGGGAAGGGGGGGATCAAGTTTTTGACGTAATTATATGGGGTAAATGAAAGTGGACAGTTACTGACAAGGGGAGGGTCAAAAATTGACATAATTAATGGACAGCCCCTTACTATACCTCCTGTCAGTTATGTTTAAGATTTTAATTATTTATACTGAAAGTCTGATGTCACACTGGTTCTTACCCTCCTCAGTCACAAAATCTCACACACTTTCTCAGACTCCCCCCCACCGAGCGTGATGTACTTTATGTACTGCCTCCAATGGCATTGAAATTTTTATGTAAGACTAATGAAGTGAAGCAACACTAAAGTGCAATAAGGGGCTGTCCATTAATTATGTCAACAAATTACGGGGAGGGGTTTGAAAAAGTCCAACAGTTGTTCACAGCTAGGGGAGGGGGCCAAGAAAAGTTGACATCAAAAATTTCACTTTTTACAAATAAATCAAAAACTAGGAAATTTCATGGAATACTACCGTATTTATTACAACGGGGAAAAGCCTGACAAGCAAAAGGTCATCACCACCACATTATGACACTTGATGAACAAAAGAAAGGGGAAAGGCTGCATCCCTGCATAAATAATAACCTAAACTTTTTAGGGGACCCATCACTGGTCTTAGTGTGGGGGTCAAAAGTTTTTGACTTAATTATAGGGGGGTCACTGAAAGTTGACAGTTGTTGACAAGGGGGGGTCAAAAAATTGCCCAGCAATTGTTGACATAATTAATGGACAGCCCTAAATGCAAAATAGCAATATTATTATTGATGGAATTTATCAGATTTACCAATAAATTGTCTCAAAATAACATAAAAGTTATTGATATTTTATAAGAAAGTCCACCTATTGACTCAAAACACTTTTTTACAATACTTCCAAAACGTAGCACAGTTTTCAGCTTTAAAGATGTGCTTCAACATTTTAAATAAATCAATTCTCCTAATTGTCAAACAATAAAATCCATGTTATCAGTCATATGCAGTAATATACTGTAGAGTCCACAGTGTAGACCCTATTCATTTATAGACCTATAAAGCTATGATCCCATTAGGGAATATGTTACCAGAATATATCACCGTACGAGTCCAATACAGTGTCCCTGGACAGTACATGATGGATCCTATGATAAAAAGTAGCCACACCTATTGCAAAGATTGCAGACAACATGATTGTTGCAATTGGGGTGTTGATGTGCATTTCAAAAGCAGAGTTTTGACTGGAAATAAGTATCACAAGCATAGAAATTTTGGGTGAAGCCATGGATTTTGTTTTGGAATTATTTTGCATACACATTTTAATGTAACACGCCCATTCTAGTTGACCTAGCAGTCAATCTGGCGATGACCTACTAACCAGGACACAGATTAGTTGAACAGCAAAGATATCCAGCTAAAATATACACTGGAATGTGCAAACACATTCGTTCGGATGGGTGATAGTTTTTGTCCCAAATATTTTGCAGATATAGTTTTAAGTGGAGCATCCATAGGTTAATGCCAGCTTATCACTCATGCGGATGTTGTACTTAATGAATATATCCCTGCCACATATCCCCTAATGGAGATGCGGCTTAAGGAGTCCTAAAACATACTTGTCCAGAATCCACATTAGCCTTGACCAAAAGCTGAAATCCGTACAGTGTATAGTACTGTATTCAAAAACTGCCCACTGCCTGATAACACATCTCAGTTACAGCAACACTAGGAATAGTAAGCAGTATATGAGGAGCAGTTAAATTCTGTGGGTGACTACTCTGGTAAATGATAGAGGCCAAATTACATCATCAGACAATACTTGTATTACTGTACTTTATACTTCATATCAAGAATTAGAAATACAATTGAAATTAGAAATTTTGCCATGAAAATAAATATGAGACCAACTCATCTGTACCACACTGATTTACCAACGAACTACTTCAAGAATAAAACTGCTCAGTCAGATTCCTCTTCAGCATTTTCCAGCCACTCAATGAATGATTTCATGGCAATTCTCAGTGTTTCCCCATGCAGACGTTCCTTGCTCTTCCACCATGCCAGGATGCCATCTTCAGAAAGCACATCCATACTATACAAGGTCTGTGCAACTTTTGGAAGAGCAGAAACTATTTTGGAATTTTCAAATGCAAACTGCTCTAAGGCAGAGAGTGCCATTTGCTCAGATAACGAATTCTTTATATAGTTTTGAAGCAATGGAAGAAACTTTTTTACAAACTGAACACAAATTTCCAGAAACTTCTTTGACTCTATCTGACGTGATCCCAGTCTTCGAAAAGGAAGTTCAAGGATGGCTTTAATAAGCATAGTTGTTAGAGATTGAATTTGAATTCCATATGCATGTTTTATGGAATTCATTTCAAGGATAACATTCTGTGCTGACACTTCCTCATCTAGTGCCCGATCAAGGTTCATTAGCATCTCTTCAAATGTCTTTGCCTCACTAGCTTCATCATCATCAAGTTCTTCACCAGCACTATTTCCATCATCATCATCGTCATCATCTTCTTCATCTTCATCATCTCCAAAATGTTTTTCCCATACTGCACACTCTAAATCCTCAGTTTCCTCCAACTCTGTGCTTGAAGGCATACGATAAAAAAAGGCAGCCACACTGCCACTCTGCAGTGGCTCCAGCCCATTCAATGATTGACCCACAAGACGAGTTCCTTCCTGCAATGTAATTCCTTCCCCTATCTTAACACCATGTCCCAGGATGCACTTTGAATTAATACAAACTCCTTTTCCAACGAATACATTCATGTCCAGAATAGAGTCAGTGATAACTGCATTGTCCTCAATTGTAGTTCCACTCCAAATGTGACACCCATTAATTTTGACATTTTCTCCAATTATACAGCTTGCTCCAATGGTTGAATTACTGATAATGGTCTTTGATCCAATTTTTGATCCAGCATCAACTGCAACATTTTCCAGTAGTTCACATGTTGGAGCCAACTTCACACTTTGATGGCGATAGACATTATCAGAATAATAAACAAGGCGTCCATTTGGCAATTCAAGGATGCTCGAGTCTGGTACAAATGGGTAGGACCAACGTTTTAAGACATCTAAACTCACCACATGATACATGTATAGATTAGAAGCTCGTAAAGCATACTGATCTTTTAACACATGCAAATGAATTGAGTTTCCAAGAATTTCCTCACTCCCTAACACTCCTCGAACAAAATCATCCGTTGTTTGATAATCAAAATTATCAGTAAGAAGTTGAGGCATATGAGGAGAGCAGACATAAATTCCACAGTCCAGAAGATTGTAATGAACTTTTATATCTTCAACACCTTCATTTGCTTCTTGCAATATGTGAAATTTCTTTTGAGATCTCTGTCGCTGAAAAGCCACCACATGCTGTGTTGAAGATTTCACAGAAATTATTACATCATCTTCTTTACATCGTGACCTGTGCTCTGAAAAATAGCAGTTCAATAAATTTAGTTAGTGCATCATGACTGGTCAACCCACATCTCTGAAAATTGTCAAAAGTTATCTGGCTGGTTGACTTATATGGCAAATAATTATCATAAGGTACAGTTGCAATGTCCTTAGATAACTTTTCTGAATTAACTTAAGGTGTCTCTTAAGTGATTCTATGATATCTTAAGACTGGGACAAATGACCAGGGCCGTTGTAAGTTCTTCGTAGGTCCTATAGACACTCTCATATTCGTATTTCATAGGTTCTCCACAGCTTAAGCTGCCAACCTTAACAACCAACATACCTCTTGTGTTCATCTTACACAGTTTACAGCTTAACTGCAGAGCTGTTAAGAGTTACAAACACTATTAAATTTTTATCTGCAATTTTTGCCATATTTTTAGGAAAAGTACCAAATTTATGTTTCCAGTACTTCATTTCCTGACGTTTAGGCCCCTAAAAACTATGTAGGCCCTAGGCACAGTGCCTACTGTGTCTTATGGATAACACGGCCAGGCATATGACAAAATTTGCAAGTATTTAAGAAATTTTTTGAGAAATTGACCCCTTGTTATTGAGTACTTTTTGGTCTCAATTAGCATTATGTGCTGATGCATGAGACAAGCATTCATGACTCTGCCAGTAAAACTTCAAATGTCAGTCACTTCAATATTGATTCTCACTCACTGGAGGCTGGTGGAATATGTACTGGCATAAATAGCATTTCGTGTTACAAGTGCAAACTGTTTAATTGTATATTACAATGATGAAGGGCAGGAAGGTAGTAGCATACTAGACAGGCATGGTGATGGACACAACCTAATCCAGCTGGAGACCCTAAGAACAGCCTTTATCTGCCAGATGGCAGTGGCAACTGTGTAAGGTTTAGCTGCAAAGTAAATGGGCACACTACAAGAGAATACTGGTCCAATATCATGTAACTTGCACCAGTTGCCTGGTTGAGGGCCTTGAAATGGATATCCGTGCCACCCTAGGAGCCATGCGAGCTCGGGACGGACTTTATTTACTACTCACTTTTATAATGCAGAGTTTAAAGCTCTATAAAAATAGTTAACACTAAGACCGTGCAAAATTAAACAATATTAGCCCTGGTGTTCAAAACTTGTCCATCATACTTGGAGGTGCTTCTTTGAAAATCATGGTCATGACGACATTCTTTGACAGCTGCCTTCTCTTTCTGTGCTCCTCCACCAAAGGCCTTAAGTTTACATTTCCAACAAGATCGCCGTTGACGAGTATAAAGTCGGAACGAAGTATGGATTTGTTGTCCAGATCCCTCAGAGCGTCTCCGACCGACATGCACCCCTCCGAAACAACCGTCGTCACCTTCATCGAACTGGCTGGTTTCGACCACTGAGACCGCGACAAAAACTCTTTGATCTTATCGGCATGAGAGCAGCAGAAGACGATCGCGTCCTTCACTCCTCCGACGCACAATAGCTGCAGGGTGTACTCGAGCATTGGAGCGTTGATCAGAGGCAGCAGTGTTCGCGGTCGACGGTCCGTTAAAGGCGCAAAACGAACGTTAAAACTATCGGCGACGACGACCGCCTGCAGCGTATCTTCCTGTCGAAAGTCAGTCTTATTTGGCGCCGACATTTTCTCTAAGAAAACTCTACAAATTTCCCAAATAATCTGATGCAATAGACTTTTGACCATAGACTTATTTACTATGTCCCTGATCAGCGCTGCTGCGCTACAACTGAAGTACTGATTCAACCTGATTTTAGTCTATACCAAAGAGTCAAATAGCACCACATAACACAGAGATCACGATTTTCTATAAATAAACCTGACAGGCGATTACCGTCATTACTGAAATTCGATATATCACGTAGAGTTCGGAAATTTCTTGCGGATTTTTTTCGAAATTTCCGAAAAAATAGCGATACTTTTCCGAAAAATTCTGGAAATTTTTATTACTAATTATATTAATATTACTAATAATAGTAATGCCCACTTGCCCACTTGCCCTTTTGATTAAATGACCCGGCATGAATGACCCACCTTTGGCTATAGGCCTATAGCTACTTCATTTGAGATTGAGCGCGTAGGAATAAGGAGCTACTTCGGTGCATCTTTTGAAAGCGCTTTAGAAATTAACGAGATTTTACTTACTTACTTACTTACTTAATAATAATAAACTACTACTACTTATTTATTTATTTATTTATTGAAAGTTAAGATTTTTGTGGTGAATCGACCTAGAAGGACTACTCGAACACATTACATAGTACATGAATAATAGGCCTATAGGTCAGGATCTATCAGAATAGCTGATCTCGAACAGCCAAGTCTTCAGTCGCTTCTTAAATATGTCCAGAGAAGTTGATGTTTGGACAGAAATGGGAAGACGATTCCAGGCTTTCGCTGCAGTAACCGGGAAGGCACGGTCGCCGGCAGTGGCAAGGCGTGTGCGCGGCACGAGGAGTGCTTGAGTGGAGCCAGATCGCAGACGCCTTCTACTGTCTATGTCTGCCGATCTCTGGAGTTCACACTGGAGATAGGAGGGACCGATGTCGTGCAAGCACCGATAGACGAGGGTTGCCAGTTTATAAGTTATTCTCTCGGGGACTGCATGAGAGCCAGTGTAGGTCGATCAACAGTGGCGTGATGTGATCGTACTTCCTTGATTGATGGATCAGGCGTGCAGCCGCATGAAGTACGCTCTGGAGTCTGTCGAGGAGGTATTTCGGGAGCCCTGCTAAGGTGGCGTTGCCGTAGTCAAGTTTAGTGATTACTAAGGCACTGATCAAAGTCTTCAGGGCATTCAGAGATACATATTTTCGTATGCTGCGAATTAACCGCAGTGCTGCAAAGCAGCTGGCGACGGTGCGTGTCACGTGTTGCCTCCCCAGCGGACACCACCGCATGGGACCCGTCTTCCATATATCTGGGAATCTGGTACGGTTTTAAGCCGGTAATTAGCCCCGGTCAATTGACGGTACCCGTTTGGGTCATCCACTCATTCCGGGTGTTAGCGACATCTGTTGACGAACGCAAACTTCAGCAAGGCGGTAAATGTATATGTGGAACAAAGCGTGCGTGTAAGTGTTATGTAAAAATTTGACTTTTGCACATTTAAACTGGGATAAATAAGTTAGCGACTAAAAATAATCAAAACTAACTTGTCCATGGGTGAATTATTAGGAAACTATGGATGGAACTGCATTGCGGTAATGTATATATACGTACGGTGCAGGGTAATTTCTTAGACAAGCGCCGCGAGCCGGGGCTAGCCTAGGCTAGACAGACGTATACCCAATTACTTGCAACTAATATTATTAACCTTGCCTAGACAGACGTCTCCAAACTTCATGCTAGCGTGTGATTATTATTATTATTATTATTCGTTTATTGAATATTTGACAGACTGCAAATAGTGACATTTCATTTACCATATTTCATATTTCATATATGACGCTTACATACTGCCACCTGTAATGGTGAATAATGGAGTTTTTTACAGTTAGACATTTGCTGTTGGTTTGATATTCAGACCTACAAAGTATGAAGATGCCAATTCCAGTGGAAGTTTGGTCAGTGATGATGATCACGGTGACAGTGATAATGCGCCAGTAGTCAAGAAGCACATAAATAAGTAAGTAATTCTACTGTAGTTAATGTACAACTAATATATAGCTTTTCAAATTAAATTTTTAGATATAGTTTGTGTAAATGCATTGTAGGCTTCTGTTATTGGAGTTTTATATCGTGTTAATGGAGGTACAATTTTCAGCATTCATTAGTCATTTGCTAACAGGTTATTGCATGTATATGTCATGTATGGCTTGAATAGCAGTGTCCACTACCAGAAAATCATGCAAATTCGTTTTAACGGAAGTGTCTGTGGCCCTTCTCAAACTTGAAGAACTTTTGATTTCCCAGAAGCCCACTTTCCGCCGGACCTATACAAAACTTTGCTCAGTCCAACTGAAGCCAGTCCATTTGTTCCCAGTACACTGTGGCCCAGGCACACGTGTCTGCAAAATAACCTGTTTGACTGCGTGCAGCTGGTCTTTAATCATCACTTCACCAGGCCTTTGTTATGCATCATCTAGCTTCTGGCGCCAGGCCTTGTCCAGCTCAGGAAATTGGTTCTATGGCCAAACCTTACTCCGGTTCAACTCGTACGGCTTCAGAAATCCATGATATGCCCGTTAACTCAGGCAGTGCTGGTGCGCATCATCTGACTTCAGATGCCTGTTCTGATGTGACATTGGTTACTGCTGCACATAGTCCTCTGGTTCCAGAAATCAGTGATCTGCCCATGAACTCGGGCAGTGCTGATGTGCATCATCTGCCCTCGGATGCCATTTCTATTCTTGCGGAGTCATTTAATGATGCAGAAATTCCGCTGGCTTCAGAAATGCAGGCAACGCCATTGAACTCGCACATTCCTGGTGTGCACCGTCTGGGTTCTTCTACTGCTAACTCCATTAATAATGCTACACCCAGGAATTCTGCTTCTTCTGGACTACAGCATCGATCAGCCACTCGAACCTTATCAGAAAATGGTATATAAACTTTTTAGGGCATGTTGAGTCACATTTATGTGAATGATGTACTTGCTTAAGAACCTGGATTCTTAGGTATAAGTAGCTTTGCATGCAAACGCCATCATCTATG
This sequence comes from Metaphire vulgaris, assembly GCA_018105865.1. NCBI lineage: Eukaryota > Metazoa > Annelida > Clitellata > Crassiclitellata > Megascolecidae > Metaphire > Metaphire vulgaris. Next base: position 8,761,965 of record CM030837.1, read on the forward strand.
TGACAACAAAGTTATTTTGTTACTACTATATCGTTTCTAGCCCGCGGTATATTAATTGACCTGTAGTATTATCTAACAATCGAAACTGCAGTTTCCTACAAGTTTCATGTTTCAATATATTTAGTTGAAATTATGCTGTGACAGATGAATTACGAGGCACATTACATGGCAAACTGCTGCTACGCATGTTGTCCAAAATGGAGGATATGAGACAAACGCTGCACGTTCACTCCTCTATGCCGCAGTCATTGCTTAGAGCACAGAATATCTCTGGTTCCGGGTCAGCTGAGCTTCCAGATGGGGTTCAGTTTCCTCTACGTACATTTGATGATGTAGACAACCTTGAAGCTAGAGTGACTGATGTCTCACTACGATCAGCTATAGTAAGTGTGATTATTATCCATCTTACATTATTAACCTTTTCAAACATTTTGTATTTTTGATGCAGGCTCAGATCATGAATTGCAATCTGACAATTGTTTCCTTTGTGGTAGCTATGATTAGTTGGAAAAGCGGTTGTCAGTCATACAGTGAGCCTGGCCAACCGGAAGCTTAGGTAGGACTGCAGTTTGGCCTCGGCACTAACAGACCAATGGGCATCAGGCTTTTTGCCTTTTGGATTTATAGGATTCAGACGCAATTACATTTAGCCTAATATCCATGCACAGCTGTGCAGTTGTGAATGCTTCGAGTTAGGCAAACTGACATATCACCAGAAGAACATTGCATGGTAATGAAATGGAATTGTGGATTTATGTGTATGAATGTGGATCTTGATCACGACCCAGAGGGTGGATCAAATCTGTTTCTGGTTCTGTGTGGGGAAAATAGGATCATAATTTCACTAATCACACTTTTGAAATTGCTTGCAGATTCAGATTCTTGTCGACAATGGTGGAATTGACATAAGAGACTTTGTGCGTCGAAACATGAAATTCCTGATAGGTAGCGACATTGCAAGGCAGTACAATTTAACTGGTCAGCGCGGCAAACGGTGTTTCCAATCGCCATCTCTCTACCAATTATTGTATGGTATGAATCTTTTAGCTGCCTGTGCATGTCGTGTACTGAATTTAGTATTAGAACGATACTGGCATCTTTGGTTCCGTTTATTGTTTTGCACAATGACAAACTATAGGAAAGGTTTCAGTATAACAGATCGATTCTCTGGTATAACTACTTTACAAAACTAAGTTTTCCAGTGATCATCTCAAATTAAGTAGTGTTTTGCTTCTTTTTGGTAATATTTGTGTCCGGTTAAGCAAAAAAAGCTGCTGGATATCGTTAGAAAAGAAATCTACTTGGCACATGGTGTATATAAAATCCTTACTGTTATTCAGTGTTGGATTTGTCAAACATCAGGTGGAGTTGGACCATTGATATAATTTTGTTCTTTTTTCTATTGAAGCCGCAGTCAAGTTGAATTCGTCAACCAAAGAGACCAGTAAGAAAGTACTGGAGCAAGAATTGGCCAACTGGTTCGGCAATTCTAGACAGAGGAGAAGGTGGTAGAAAAGCAACTACAAACAACCGAGAGTAGTTGCCTGCAATTTCTGATGTGACTTTACATAAACACTAATTTCTATTGGCTAATGTTACCTGATCATTGAAGCTCAATGTTTAAACACACAGCACAGTATACTACTTTATATATGTATATACACTAATTGAAAATAAATTATCTTTATTTTCAGATTGTTAGATTGGCAACCAATATAATTTGTTGACCTTTAGCTTTCAGGTGAGAAGGCACCACAATTCTTGTAAACTACAGTTATAACTATAGTTTACTAGAATTCTGCCGAGCTGACTACCTGATTTTGGGGCAGAAGTGCAGTGGCGGCTCTAGAATTTGGCAAGTGGGGGGGCCGTTGGGGTGGCAACTTCTAATCATGGGGGGGCAACCATTTGTTGTTTAATGTATGTAGCATTAAGTATAGTGTCCCAACTGGGGGGCCAGGCACTCAATAGGGGGGGACGGGCCCCCCGGTGGAGCCGCCACTGCAGAAGTGGGATAGGGCACCAACTGGGGGGCCAGGCACTCAATAGGGGGGGACGGGCCCCCCGGTGGAGCCGCCACTGCAGAAGTGGGATAGGGCACCAACTGGGGGGCCAGGCACTCAATAGGGGGGACGGGCCCCCCGGTGGAGCCGCCACTGCAGAAGTGGGATAGGGCAATGTTCACCATACGGTACCCATTTGGAAAATCCCGCCGGGCATGCCCAGACGGTTCCCGTTTGGATCCCGCGGACAAAAACCACCGGTATACCGCCGGGAAGCCCATATGGTTCCCGCGTGTTGTCCCGGATGGGTCCCACATCTTCCCCTTCTGGGTGTGCCGGCTGGGTGATCGTCGTGGCGGTATTATCGATATAGATGCCGAGATTTCTGACATAGGGGCTTGGATGGATATCGTGACCATTGATCCGGACCGAAGTGGATTGGAGCAGGTGCTGCTGTCTTCCGGTTGCCATCCATAAGATTTCTGTCTTCGCAGTATTGAGCTGGAGACGATTTGAGCCTAGCCATTCTGTCATTTCAGCGACACAGTTCATAATTCGTGATTGGAGTTGTTGGGTTAGAGCTGAGTGACAACTCCCATATACTACTATTTATTATTATTTATTATTAATAATATTTATTACTACTACTATTTATCAATATTCATTTGTTAGGCAATTGTTAACAACAAATAATAATAATGTGATTTTAAGTGGTTTAGAAGACTAAGGGTCTGTCCATTAATTACGTCTGTCAGGAATATGCTAGCGCTATAACAGTGTGCATTTATAGCGCTATAACAATTCGTGGCTTCCGGTGCGAACGGACATTGCGAACACAGCTTGATTAAGACATTCATTTGTATCTTGAATAAAAGTAACTTTCTTATAGTCATCCGAGTTCATTTAGTCACTTAAAAGAAAGAACATAACATGGCGTCGTGAACAGGATTCGAACCTGTGCGGGAATATCCCATTTGATTTCGAATCAAAACATCCAGCTCAACATCCAGCAGTCTACAAAGATACGACAAACTCATGTTCAAAGACAACAAACTTAAAAGCATTTCTATGATCGACGTGTAACGCTTACTTATTTTAGATGTCTCTTTCTATCGGGTCTTTCGCTGAGTACGCTTAGCTCTATGGCGATCAAACGGGTCGGGTCGGGTCTACAGCCTAACATAGACAACACATGAGTTTCATACTTATATTATTATTATCTCCAGGACAATGGCCGAGTATACATCCATGCCTCATCTACAGTATATAGCATATTTTACAAGTCGACTTCTATTATGTTAACATCAAATGCAATCATTACAATAACTCACCGACAAGGGTTCTATCGGAAATACAGGAGCCCTCGGATCAAACGGTTCCCCTCCCGAGGAGCCATTATCCCACATGCAGCCACATTGGTAGACTCAAAACATCAGCAGCTGAGCCATGGGAAATAGCTGCGGTAGTGCGGGAATGTTCTAAGAACTTTTTATTAGTATGTATTGAAAATGGAGATTCAGATCAGTGGAGGCTCCAGGATTTGGCAGGTGGAAGGCCGTTGGGGTGGCAACTTCTAATAATGGGGGGGGGGCTACCGTTTGTTGTTAGGTATCTAGTATTAAGTATAGCCTGTATAGGGTCCCAACAGGGGAGCCGCTGGGGGGCTAGGCACTCAATAGGGCAAGGACCCTCCTGGGCCCAGTGGCGGCTCGAGAAATTTGGCAAGTGGGGGGCCGTTGGCAGTGTTAGGAGTGATCTTAGATCAAAAGATCAAAGATCACGATCTAAGATCACAATTCATGATCTTTGATCTTTGATCTAGATCACTTTTTACTAGTGATCTTTGACTCTGATTTTAAATCACTTTTTCGGTGATTTTGATCTTTATTATCAACAGAAGATCAAAGATCAAATTATACGTATTCTCCCAACTAAGTCAATCAATCAACGAACTTCTATGTGTATTGAGTAAAATGGCGGACAAATCAAGCATTCGGACCTCAATGATCAGCCGCTGCAGATGATGAGGATTATGGGTATGGCCCTGACATTAGTACTGGCACTGCCACTGGGACTCAGGGAAAGCTTGCTCAGTTGCAACTGGTGTGAAAATGCAGTCAAGATAGAGGTAATGCACTACCTGAATAACCCAAATAAGGAACTTTCTAGCTTGTTGACATACCCACATGTCAAGGCAGCATTTGTGAAATATAACACAACCCGGCCTGCCATCTTCTGCGCCTGTCGAAAGACTTTTTAGTATTGGAGGTTTGATAGCTACACCGCGAAGAAACAGGTTGTCTGACGCAACGTTTGAGCGTCTGCTCATGCTGAAAATGAACTGCCGTGTTCAACACTGACTGTGAACTGACAGTTAGTTGCTAAAATTGTCATGAACTGTTTTCAGTTGTGTTAGTAACTTAGAATTACAAAAGTTTACATGCATCATACAGTGGACATTTGTATCGTTATCATACGTGACACGTCATACATGATATAATAACTATATTTGTATGATCTTTGATCTTAGATCACTTTTAAAGTGATCTTGATCTTAGATCATTTATACTCTAGTGATCTTTGATCTTGATCTTAGATCAATTTCTCTCTAGTGATCTTGATCTTTGATCAAGATCATTTTACAAGTGATCTTTCCTAACACTGGCCGTTGGGGGTGGCAACTTCTAATCATGGGGACCTACCGTTTGTTGTTAGGTATGTAGTATTAAGTATAGGGTCCCAACAGGAGGGCCAGCAGGCCCGCCGGAACGAATTTTGGTCAGGGGGTGCAGATTTTTTCGAAGTGAAATTTTCTCTTTCAAATCCTTGACAAGCAAAAAAAGGTCTTCAACGCTAGAATTTACCTTCAAAATAGCTTGACAGTTGACAAGCAAAAAACGGTCGTCTGTACACACTGCACCCACTGTGAACCCCCTGTTTTTCAGAATTCAGGGGTGCAGACCATCCTCTTTCCAGGGGGTGCAATTTGCACCCCCTGAATTTTTCTAGGGGGTGCAGCTGCACCCCCACTTCGGGCGTGCCTGAGGGCCAGACACTCAATAGGGGCACGGACTCCCTTGGCCCAGTGGCGGCTCCAGGATTTGGCAAGTGGGGAGGGGTCGTTGGGGTGGCAACTTCTAATCATGGAGGCCCACCGTTTGTTGTTAGGTATGTAGTATTAAGTATAGGGTCCCACCCCAACAGGGGGCCACTGGGCAGTGTTGTTTCAGTTAACTGTAACTGAAATATCAGTTAACTGAAAAATAAATCAGTTAACTGTATCTGTAACTATAACTGAAAAATACCAATAACTGTAACTGTAACTGAAAAATAAACAACTGAAATAGTTAAAATAACTGAAAGATGACAAACACCATATGAAAAAAGTCAAACACCATATAAAAAGATCTTCAATTAAACACATTGAAACTCTCGATTTTCCGAAATTATTTATGTCATGTTTTGATGGACATGCATGCAGAGATGGCCATGGGTTGGGTTTGATTGGGCCAGAAATTTAGGCAGTTATGGTAGGATGGGTTGGGATACGTTGTTATATTAGTCTAGAATGCTAAAGACGAATTAGGTGTTCAAACTTTCCAAAGCCAATTTCGTAGCGTCGGATTTATAGGAAAATCACGAGGAGTATTGACTAGAACGAATAGGTGAAAGCTTTAAAGACCGGTGAGTAGAAACGATTTCAATTTTTAATTTAGAGAAGATTTCAATAGAGAACATTTCAATAGTGATAGCGACACTTAATTCTCTTTCATCGCAGCGCCAGTAAAGTTCGTCAAAGCCTATTAAGTAAAACAAAGTGGGATTATTTCCGGAGGTGTCTTCTCATTGGGTGTACCAGAGGGAGGGGGTAATGTTCAAGAGGAAGAGTCTAGAGTGGAGAATGTCCATTCACCGTACACACCCTAAATTGCATATGAACCTCCGCTTCTCAGCTACGGGGATGGGGGTGTGCTTGTACCAGTTCTGACAGCCTGACACATACATTCCTTAACAACTAAAATCAGATAAACGTGTCATGTATTCTGTCAAGACTCGAAACCGCCGAGATAATTATGCTATTAATGCATGTTCTGGTTTCCTGTGATAAAACGGGTAAAGGGCAAATCCTTAAATCGCGATATTCTAAAACTCGCAAATGTCATTACTTGCAGTGGCGTATTTACCATTGGGCCATTTGGGCCATGCCCCCCTTTGGTCTTGGCCTAGCCTGTCCTGACCCATCCATTCTGGCCAATCAAGTGCTGTAGTTGTCCCACGTACGTACAGAAAGTTAATTCGAGTATATGTCTCTGGTCTTCTAATTAAACCATAATCTTAATTTTATAATCTTGTCACTCCAGCGTTGGGACTTAAAAGAATTATTCAATGAGTTAAATTCAACGTGAATTCGAGGGGTTAAACAACAGTTACAACACGTAGGAGTCAGGTCATGCATTACTGATAGAAAACAGAACATTGTTAGATTTACTTATTTATTAAGCAGTGTGACGTCACATCTATGATCTTGCGTAACTTACTCTTGGATTAATCATTACTCCAAGAACTTACTAGCATAGTGTTCACGATATTTTAAAATGTCGCCTGGTCCACCTTCAAAGCGATTTCGCCAGACAACATTAGATTTTGAGTCTAAAACGCTTACATTTTCAGCCTAATATGCATACAGGGCTTAGTCACAGCCCGCAGAATTCCGTTTTTCTCCAAAAAAGGTGGCTTGCACACAGTGGCGGCTCCACCGGGGGGGCCAGGGGGCCAGTGCCCCCTATTGAATGCCTGCCCCCAGTGGCCCACCAGTTGGGACCCTATACTTAATGCTACATACATTAAACAACAAATGGTTGGCCCCCATGATTAGAATTTGCCACCCCAACGGCCCTTCCCCCACTTGCCAAATCCTAGAGCCGCCACTGCTTGCACATATTGATGAAAAGAACATAATCATTGATATTTTAAGAAAAAATAATCTGGAAAATCTTAAAATGTTGCCAGCTTCAGGGGCCCCAGACCCCATTATAGGCTCGCGCTTCGTGCTCGCCATGGGCTGGCCCCTTACCAAAATTCTAAATACGCCACTGATTACTTGTGTATTTCAATCACGTTTCTTGCATCTGTTGGTTGGGTTGGGTCAGAAAATTAGGCAGTTATGGTGGCTTGGGTTGGGTTCTAAAAATGTACCCAAGACCATCTCTGCATGCATGTGAAAATATATACATATAAGTAGATTTTTCAATGAATTGGACATAATAGAGTTAGGACCTATTGCTTATTAAGAAAAATCATCAAAATTTCGTTAACGTGTTCAATGGCGATTAACTGAAGCTAACTGAAAAATAATTAACTATAACTGAAACTGTAACTGAAAAATGACAATAACTTTAACTGTAACTATAACTGGAAAATAATTTCATTAACTTTAACTGTAACTGAAAAATAATCAATAACTGAAACAACACTGGCACTGGGGGACCAGGCACTCAATAGGGGTACGGACCCCCTGGGCCCAGTGGTGGCTCCAGGATTTGGCAAGTGGGTGGCCGTTGGGGTGGCAACTTCTAATCATGGGGGCCTACCGTTTTCAGATTTTTTAAAATTTTTAAATGTAATAACATAAACTTTTGCAATAAATCGGAAAAGAAGATAGCCAGGCACTTGTACAGAATTCATGCGCACTTAATATTCAACTGTATGTCAGTGATGTGAAGCCTTGGTCTCGGTCTTGGCCTTGAGGCAGCCTCGAGCCTTAAGTAGTATTAAGTATAGGGTCCTAACAGGGGGGCCACTGAGGGGGGGCAGGCACTCAATAGGGGCACGGACCCCTCGGGCCCCCTGTGGAGCCGCCACTGATTAAGATGCTATCGTTCGACATTTGTGTTTGACAATAGCAAGTGGACTGTATATTGGATGACATCAATCGTGTTTTCAATAAGGCATATGGGCTGTCCATTAATTATGTCAACAATTTTTGGGCAATTTTTGACCCCCTCCTCCTTGTCATCAACTGTTAACCTTCAGTTACCCCCACCCCCATATTACACTAAATAAATTTCAACGGATAATTTTAAAAAAGGAATTATATAACTCTGACTTAATACTTCTGCATTCGTCCGATTCAACCACAATGGCCGCTAACAATGGAGGTACTATTTATAGCCTACGCGCTACTGGTTTCACGCAGCCTGGTTAGAAATGACGTAATGCCGTCTCCTCTAATAATAACTCCATGGGTAGTCCCATACTCATTAGTCGATTTCGAACGTAGGGGCAGGTGCTGATCCCCGGTTAAGGCCCTGCACTGCTTCACTTAACGATTTAGTCGTCGGACTTAGTCGGCCAACTTATCAGCGGCCGAATCCTCCTGAATGAGAAGCCGGTTGCAAATGGCAGCTGCTTCACTGGCTGACCTTGTCAGCGGGACGTTCGGGGAGGAGAGTAACCGTCCGCCGACTAAGTCCCTGATAACGTGAAATTCGTGATGCACAATATGCCGGACTTTGTCGGCGGATTTTCTGACTTGTCAGCCAATCAGGTTTTAGTCCAAAGATCAGCGCGCCAATTGATAATAACAACGAAACACATTGTCGGAGAATTTACGTGCGAAATCGGCGAGTTTTCAAGATTACAAGAAAAATGTCGAAATGTGAATTTGACATAAATATTCTTCATGAAGAAAAAAATATAAAATTACATGCAACGTTAAGAAATAGTGTTTAGACAAGTATTAGATGGACATGTAACTTTATGTCAATAATAATAAGGAAACTTCCCGATAATGCATGTACGGATGCAATAACCGTCAACATTAAACCACATAATAAAGCGACAAATTCCTCATCAGCCATCTTTAAGATGTGATCTACATCAGCGTTTGTAGGCGTTGCTTATTTTTTGCTTCCAGACAAGACTACACGTCGGTGGTGTAAAGTATAGCTTTATACTTTAAAAAGAGCTTTATTATTGATAAACAGTTCAGTGTCGAGCGTGTCGCTAGTTCGAGTCTCTGTTGATGACTGACTATCACTCCTACTGCTATAACGTCTCTGAGACCGTGCAGAGCGCCATTGGCTGGCGCGTACGTCAATCATGATAGGCGCACGTGACATCTTTCGTTTGTTAAAAAAAAATTAAAAAAGAGGTTTTATATGTAGAAATGAAAAAAGAAAAAAAAGAAACTACGTGTCTCTAGAACTAAATGTCTCTTGCAATGTCTCCAGCTGCGTGGGCTTTTAGTCTTTGTATCTGGCTGGCTGATTTATCAGGCGACCTGAACGAGTGGTGTATGTCGCCATCTGGTGGCTAGGCGGCAGATGTTCCGATCTTAGATCCTGCTGTGAAGTCGACAGCTGCTGTGGGCTTGTGGATCTGTCGCCGGGGGAAGAGGAAGTTGGATTCGCTTGAATGGGCGACCCGTCTGAGGCGATTAGTGTCAGTTCTGGCTTCTCCTGAATTTTCGATCTTTCGGTGGCAATTAGAGTCAGCTTCGGATCCGCCTGACCGATGGAATTCGTTGGCACCTGTTGTCCATCTATCGCCGTGCAGTTTATCTTCGGTTCGACGGAAGGGCGAAGATGATTAGATGTTCTGCGGAGTTTCATCCCGTCTTCCAGTATAATTTCGTACGAACGATAAGGGAGGCATTTTTCAACTTCTCCTTTGAGCCACGGCCCCCTGGGGTCGACCCGAGCTCTGACCGTCTGACCGACCGTGAGCGGGGGTTTCGCTTTGGCGCCTTTGTCGTAGTAAAATTTCTGTCTAGCCTTATTATCAGCAATTGATTTATGTATTGCCGCTGACGCTGGGGTCGATAGCAGACTGCTAGCCGTTGGTAATGGAGTTCTGGTTCTTCGACCAAATAGCATTTGAGCTGGAGTTAATTTCAATGTCTCGATCGGGGTGTTACGCCAATCAAGCAAGGCCAAAAACGGATCCGTCTTCTCACGACTAGCTTTTTTCATTAGTTTCGTTGCGACCTTGACCGCCGCTTCCGCGCGGCCATTTGATCTTGGGTACCGCGGGCTAGAGGTTTCGTGCTTAAATTCATAATTTTTGGCGAATTCACGAAATTCCCTGTTAGCAAAGGCATTATCCGAGAACAGCACATCTGGGAGGCCGTGGCGTGCGAATTGGCCTTTTAAACAGTAAATGACGTCACGCATTTGCTTTGACCTGAGGCGGTCGACCTCAAAAAATCCACTAAAGTAATCCACTATTATTATGTACTCCTTATCGTTGCAGAAGCAAATGTCGATTCCTACCTTTTCCCATGGGCGAGTGGGTGGATCATGTGGCAGGAGTGGCTCTCTCGGCTGTGAGTCCGCCATCTCTTGACAGATTTCGCAGCTGCTTATGTGCTTCTGAATATCCTGCGCCATGCGGATCCAGAAAACAGATTCTTTAGCGCGGCGTATACATCCGTTGATGCCTATGTGGGAGCGGTGGATGCGCTCCAAAATATAGCGTTTCGCTCCAGCGGGCACTATAAGTCTAGTACCTTTAAGTAGTAGGCCGTCGTCACACAGTGTGAGCTCGTCGGCAAATGGCAGATAGGGCCTTAGAAACGGCGTGACGTCAAACGCGCTGTTAGGCCAGCCTATCAGAGTTTGTTCTTTCAGCAGTTGATATGTTTCATCGGCTTTTGCAGCCTCGCGAATTATGTCCAGGGTTTTTTTCTGACGCAATCAGGCGAAGCTCAGCTCGTTGCTCAGTTTCCTCTAAGGCTGCTATTTGCTCAGAAAACAGGGTTTCCTCAGCCGAGTTCACCGGAAACGCGCGGCTAAGTGCGTCAGCGACGACCACCTCGGTTCCGGGTCTGTAGATGAGTTCGAAGTCGTACTGTTGCATCTTTAGCAACATTCTCTGTAGCCTTTTTGGCGGAGACGAAAGCGGTTTCTTGACGATCGTGATCAGGGGGTGGTGGTCGGTGTGAATATTTACGTGTCGGCCATACACGTAACTATGGAAACGCTCTAGAGCAAAATAGCAGGCCAGCAATTCTTTCTCGATTTGTGCGTAGGATTGCTCTGTGGACGTCAAGGCACGTGACACATACTCGACTGGACGATCGTTCTGAAAAAGGCACGCTCCAAGACCCGCCTGAGATGCGTCGCATTGGAGAGTTGCGGTCTGCTCGACGTCATAGACTTGAAGGACTGGCGCACTCGTCAGTAGTTTCTTCAGTTGATTGAGGGCGTCTCCATGCCAGTTTGGGTCCCAATGAAACTCGACGTCTTGCTTGAGTAGCTCGCGCAATGGCGCCGTGGTTTTGGCGAATCCAGGAGCGTATCTTGCTAGATACGTCGCCATGCCGAGGATCCTCTGAAGTCCTGTCCTGTCGACCGGCAGAGGCATGTTTTGTATTGCCGCAATTTTCGCAGGGTCAGGTCTGAGACCGTCTGTTGTGATCTCGTGACCCATAAATTTCACGCTGGAGCGATTAATCTTCAATTTGGCTCTGTTTAATCGAATGTTCATAGAGCGGCATCTGTCGAATAGCGCGAATAGATTCCGGTCGTGATCTCTTTGCGCCTCTTCCGAGGTCTCTCCTGACCCAAAAATCAATATGTCGTCTGCAATGCATGCCACTCCTGTTAGACCGTCGAGCGCCTCCAGAAGTTTCCGTTGGAATATTTCCGGTGCCGGGGACACGCCATAGGGAAGGCGAAGCCAGCGATATTTCCCGAATGGAGTGTCGAAGGCGGTGAGCTTGCTGCTGTGATCGTCGAGTTTTAAATGCCAGAAAGCGTTGCTGGCGTCGACGGTGGAAAATATTTTCGCTTTGGATAGCAGCGGAAGCACGTCGTCAATGGTAGACATTCGGAAGTGGTCGCGCAGGAGTGCTCTGTTCAGCGGTTTTGGATCGATGCAAAGTCTGACGCCGCCATTTGGCTTTCGCACGACTAGGAGTGCCGATATCCAGGCAGAGGGCTCGTCGACTGGGGTGATTATCTGGTGCTGTTGAAGCAATTTCAATTCTGCCTCTACTTTTGCCTTTATCGGGACCGGAAGTCGGCGTAGCGGCGTTCGGACGGGCGTAACCGACGGATCCGTGTGTAAGTGCAGTTCGCCCGGCAGACATCCAAAACCGTCGAACAGGTCATCGAAATGCCGTATCAGTTCGTCAGTGTTGTTGAACTGTCGATCTGATTGCACGGTGCAGATATTTTCATGGTTCACACGCAGCAGATCGAATAGAAGACAGGCGTCGAGGCCCAGTATCGGTTGCTTATGCTGCGAAGCTACATAGAAGTCTAGAGAAGCGCTCTGTTTGGTCGTTGGGTGTGTTGTTATCAGCGTAATCATACCTGCCGTTTTCACCGCTTGTCCATCGAACATTCGCAAGGTCGACTGGGCCGGTCGAACTTTTGGTTTAGGTCGAAGTTGATCTAGAATCGATAACGGCAGTAAGTTGACGGTTGCTCCGCAGTCCAGAAGGTAACGAGCAGTAATATTCGCGATTTTCAGTTTGCATAGAACACGACGTTTTCGTTCTGTGGTCATGGCCATGACCATTTCCGGCTCCGAGTCTGAGTCCAGCGCATGGACCGCAGATTTTTGCTGAGTGTGTGGTTGTGACAAGCAAGCTGAACTGAAGTGATTCTGCTTTAGACAGCGACGGCAGGTCTTGCCAAACGCTGGGCATGAATTTCGGCCAGGCGCATGAGAACCGTTGCAGTACTTACATGCCCGGCTTGTTGGTTGTCGCTTCGTTTCGGTCACAGGGTGACGCAGCTGGGGGCGTTTGGATTGTGAAGAGTTCCAATGCTGTGCTGCATTTACGTCTTCCGGTGGTTTCATCGTCAGCGTCTGTAGATGCTTCGAGGCGGCTTCGCTGGACTTACAAATGTCAATTGCAGTAGGTAACTCGAGTTTTCTAGTCTGCAATAAACGACGTCGCGTGTTGTCGTCCTTGATACCGATTACTATACGGTCCCGAAGAATGGAATCCTCCAGGTTTCCGTATTCACATAACCGAATTAATTTCCGTAGTTCAGCGAAGAATTCGTCGAAAGTTTCGGTGGAGTCTTGGCAGCGACTATTCAGCTCGAAACGCATGAGTGTGATATTTTTTTTCTCCGACGCAGTGTTTTTCGAAAGCGTCAAGAACTTTGTCCACATCTTGTCGGTCGTTGTTCTCTGCGAAATCTAAAGTCTGAAAGAGTTCGTAAGCGTCTGTCCTGACGCACGCAAGCAGTATAGCGGCTAAGCGCTTCTTCGACGCTTCTGCCAGATCAGCCGCTATAATAAAGTTATCCCATTGGGACCGGAAACGCTTCCATTCTCCTGCGAGGTTCCCATTCAGCTTCAGCACAGCTGGCATGGGTATCTGGGCTGAGTTTGCCATCGTCAGACTTCTGACAGCATGTAAAGTATAGCTTTATACTTTAAAAAGAGCTTTATTATTGATAAACAGTTCAGTGTCGAGCGTGTCGCTAGATCGAGTCTCTGTTGATGACTGACTATCACTCCTACTGCTATAACGTCTCTGAGACCGTGCAGAGCGCCATTGGCTGGCGCGTACGTCAATCATGATAGGCGCACGTGACAGGTGGACCCTCATCGATTTGTTTGCCGACAAACTCAACGACTAAGTCCGACGACTAAATCGTTAAGTGAAGCAGGGCCTTTACTAGGCAAGCAGCAACGCAGGTGGCTTGCGCCATTAATCTATTGTAGGTTACCATTATTTTCTTTAGACCCACGTTTTACCCTTCGCAGCTACGCGATGATCGGCTTGGTTGGCGCCGGCACCACGGCTAGATCCCGGGATGACCACCCATCCAAGTACTAACCGCGTTCGACGTTGCTTACTTGCTTAACTTCGGTGTTCTGACAGTAAAACCGATCGCACAGCACCAAGTAGGCCGGAATCCGCGAGGTTTACTTACTTACTTACTTATAATGTATACCAATTACCAATTTCCATGCAGACTTACCTCTTCGTAATATTCTAGCTGACGACATATAATTAATTCGAGCGTTGATTAAGTCGTTTCAATTCTCTGGTGACTGCTTATAATTAGTGGAGCGTTGCTGAAAAACCTCAGTCATTCCACTCTAATACACCAAACAAAAACGCGTCCTGGGACTATTTTTTCCCCAGTAATTTTGAGACGAGAAACGCTGACAATGTGTGAAATGCAGGAGACTTCAGCATACGGTCGAAAAACAAATCCATTCGGAGGTGAAAATTTGTTTCGTTTATTTGATTAAAGTATTTTTATTTGTAGACTAGCTGTTACCCCGTAAAAATGACGGTGTAGAGTGGCTATCGGCACTTGTACAGAATTCACGCGCACCTAATATTCAACTATATGTTACTAATAGAAATCCACGATATTTTACTTTACTTTACTTTACTAGTAATGCCTTCTAAGCCACTTTAAATCATGCCAAGTTAGGAAGTGTATTATGCGGGCTGCCCGCATTTTAACAAAACCGCTGATTGGTTATTGTTATTGTTCATGACAATTTAACCTCTCTCAGGGTCTCCGAATATAAGTCCAGCCGAATATAAGAATTACTATTGCAAGCTCTTCATCTCAAAAAGCCAAATCAAAACTCAAATAAACCAATAGAAACCACACGTTGACCCTCCAAAAAAACAACTTACCACCACCAAAGCATCGCACATCTATAGCAATGACAAATATTGCCAAGCAGCACGTTATTTTACAGCGCGTGACTTCGCCAAACGACTACGGCCGCAACGTACCTATACACAGCCTTAATGCAGCCGCCCGGATATTTCGTTAACAAAATCCTCTCGCTTGCATTAAAATTATAATTTATTTCCTAAAATTTCTCCCTCACTCCGACGTCGATCACAACCCACAATGAATACCTAGGGCCCCGCCATCGACTTCTATAGCGCTCTAACGGTGAAGAATCTTCACGCCATGGACGCCTTCCTATATGCATGCATTGGCCAGCAATATATATATACAAGAAATTCGTAAAAAAATTCCCGTTCACAACATACCCTTTAATCTATTAAAATTATATTTCTTAAAAGTTTCTCCCTCGCTCCGAGGTCAATCACAACTCACAATGAACACCTAGGCCCCCGCCATCGACTTCTATAGCGCTCTAACGGTGAAGAATCTTTACGCCATGGAAGCCTTCCTATGCATGCATTGGCCAGCAATATATATATACAAGAAATTCGTAAAAAAATTCCCTTTCACAACATACCCTCTAATCTATTAAAATTATATTTCTTAAAAGTTTCTCCCCACCTCCGAGGTCAATCACAACTCACAATGAATACCTAGGCCCCCGCCATCGACTTCTATAGCGCTTAAACAGTGAAGAATCTTCACGCCATGGACACGCCTTGCTATGCATGCATTGGCAAGCAATATATATACAAGAAATTCGTAAAAATCCCGTTCACAACATACCCTCTAATCTATTAAAATTATATTTCTTAAAAGTTTCTCCCTCACCCGGAGGTCAATCACAACTCACAATGAACACCTAGGCCCCCGCCATCGACTTCTATAGCGCTCTAACGGTGAAGAATCTTTACGCCATGGAAGCCTTCCTATGCATGCATTGGCCAGCACTATATATACAAGAAATTGTTAAAAAATTTCCGTTCACAACATACTCTTTAATCTATTAAAATTATATTTCTTAAAAGTTTCTCCCTCACCTGAGGTCAATCACAACCCACAATGAATAAATAGGCCCACGCCATCGACTTCTATAGCGCTATAACGGTGAAGAATCTTCACGCCATGGACGCCTTGCTATGCATGCATTGGCAAGCAATATATATACAAGAAATTCGTAAAAAAATTCCCGTTCACAACATACCCTTTAATCTATTAAAATTATATTTCCTAAAATTTCTCCCTCACTCCGACGTCGATCACAACCCACAATGAATACCTAGGGCCCCGCCATCGACTTCTATAGCGCTCTAACGGTGAAGAATCTTCACGCCATGGACGCCTTCCTATATGCATGCATTGGCCAGCACTATATATACAAGAAATTCGTAAAAAAATTCCCGTTCACAACATACCCTTTAATCTATTAAAATTATATTTCTTAAAAGTTTCTCCCTCACTCCGAGGTCAATCACAACTCACAATGAATACCTAGGCCCCCGCCATCGACTTCTATAGCGCTTTAACAGTGAAGAATCTTCACGCCATGGACGCCTTGCTATGCATGCATTGACCAGCAATATATATACAAGAAATTCGTAAAAAAATTCCCGTTCACAACATACCCTCTAATCTATTAAAATTATATTTCTTAAAAGTTTCTCCCTCACTCCGAGGTCAATCACAACTCACAATGAACACCTAGGCCCCCGCCATCGACTTCTATAGCGCTCTAACGGTGAAGAATCTTCACGCCATGGACGCCTTGCTATGCATGCATTGGCAAGCAATATATATACAAAAATTCGTAAAAAATTCCCGTTCACAACATACCCTCTAATCTATTAAAATTATATTTCTTAAAAGTTTCTCCCTCACTCCGAGGTCAATCACAACCCACAATGAATACCTAGGCCCCCGCCATCGACTTCTATAGCGCTTTAACAGTGAAGAATCTTTACGCCATGGAAGCCTTCCTATGCATGCATTGGCCAGCAATATATATATACAAGAAATTCTTTAAAAAATTCCCGTTCACAACATACCCTCTAATCTATTAAAATTATATTTCTTAAAAGTTTCTCCCTCACTCCGAGGTCAATCACAACCCACAATGAATAAATAGGCCCACGCCATCGACTTCTATAGCGCTCTAACGGTGAAGAATCTTCACGCCATGGACGCCTTGCTATGCATGCATTGGCAAGCAATATATATACAAAAAATTCGTAAAAAAATTCCCGTTCACAACATACCCTTTAATCTATTAAAATTATATTTCTTAAAAGTTTCTCCCTCACTCCGAGGTCAATCACAACCCACAGTGAATACCTAGGCCGCCGCCATCGACTTCTATAGCGCTCTAACGGTGAAGAATCTTTACGCCATGGAAGCCTTCCTATGCATGCATTGGCCAGCAATATATATACAAGAAATTCTTTAAAAAATTCCCGTTCACAACATACCCTCTAATCTATTAAAATTATATTTCTTAAAAGTTTCTCCCTCACTCCGAGGTCAATCACAACCCACAATGAATACCTAGGCCCCCGCCATCGACTTCTATAGCGCTTTAACAGTGAAGAATCTTTACGCCATGGAAGCCTTGCTATGCATGCATTGGCCAGCAATATATATAGGAAATTGCTAAAAAATTCCCGTTCACAACATACCCTCTAATCTATTAAAATTATATTTCTTAAAAGTTTCTCCCTCACTCCGAGGTCAATCACAACCCACAATGAATACCTAGGCCCCCGCCATCGACTTCTATAGCGCTTTAACAGTGAAGAATCTTTACGCCATGGAAGCCTTCCTATGCATGCATTGGCCAGCAATATATATAGGAAATTGTTAAAAAATTCCCGTTCACAACATACCCTCTAATCTATTAAAATTATATTTGTTAAAAGTTTCTCCCTCACTCCGAGGTCAATCACAACCCACAATGAATACCTAGGCCCACGCCATCGACTCCTATAGCGCTCTAACAGTGAAGAATCTTTACCCCTATGGAAGCATTCCTATGCATGCATTGGCCAGCAATATATATAGGAAATTGTTAAAAAATTCCCGTTCACAACATACCCTCTATTCTATTAAAATTATATTTGTTAAAAGTTTCTCCCTCATTCCGAGGTCGATCACAACCCACAGTGAATACATTGAAATGTCTAGGGGATAAAGGTTCTCCTCTCCTCCGTCCACTTTTGAAGTTTTTTTAAAAATCTCTCCACACACACACACACACACACATATATATACATATATATATGTCATATATTTATATATACATTATTTATTTATAAGTTATTTCTTTTTTTTCATTGTAGAAACTGGCCTTGTCTTATGGAACGTTCGTGGCTGAATGTCACTTTTCTCCATGACCTCGCCACGTGTTCTGCCAAAGTCCTAGGTTTGATTCTGACTGCTGAATAGGAAGTACGAGCACGTGATCTATTTCATCGTTACGTCATCGATATGTACCGATCCCTAGGATAACGATATATTTGTTGTATTGCATTAAGTATTTATGACTCTACTTAATAACGTGCTTATTAATCGTTATTTATTACGTATTAGATACGCGCCTTTCTTTTCAATAGGCCTCCAGGGCTCAGTTGTATCTTGAGGAATTTTGGTTTGGTGGCGGCAAAATGGGGAGGAGGAAATGGACTGGCGTGTCAGATTACTTACCTAAACCCCACACACCCCGTCACCCAAACACTTTATCAAAAACTTTATTACCCGACTTGCGCGAATCTGGTAGGTGGTACGGGGGCATTTTGAGGGTAGGGCAGTAGCCCCATTTGCCCCCCCCCCCCGTGGCTACGCTAATACCGGAGCTTTCCCTAATGCACGTCATAATGTAAGCAACTACGCAACGGCTGTGTATTTGTCTTCCATCTGTTGATCTCACAAGAAATGCCATTATAATTTTAACTTTTGCCAGGTCATCGAATGTGTCTGCCAAAAAACTATTTTGCTTTTTTAATTGCAATTGTGACGTTATCCCTAACTAACTGTGTGCGTTCTGAAGGCCCGCCTTCTGCTTTTCTTTTAACCATTTGCAAACTTTTTCAACCGGCGAAATGATAACGAAACACTGATATGAGAATGGGTATGACGACTCAGTCTAACAGATAATAGGCCTATACACTTTTTGCTCGTAAACAGTTTTAAGCTGTAACATTCTAATTTCATAATTTGAGCTTCACCGCCTTGGTTGGATAATTTCGATAACGCAAAGTACATACTAATTAACACTTAGAATTTATTGTATGTATGTGAAATTACACATTACTAAGGGAATTCTTAGCCTGTATAAGCCTACAGTGGCGGTTCTGCATGGTCTATGCGTGGGTATGCATCCCCCGCCGGACTACCGGGCTTACTTAGTTTGAATGTGAAACTTATATTTGGGTAAGAAGCAAGTTAAACTAAATGCCTATTACCTTTGTCGCTCGTCAACCTAGTCAAAAGCGCAATGAAATTAGCGATAAGCCGATAACATAGGCCTACACTCTTCCCAGACTTCTTAGTTCAAGTGTCTCGATTTTTCCTTCTATTTTAACCCCCCCCCCTTAAATGAAATCATTTAATCCCCCCACCACCAAGCAATTCTTGAACCGACACTGTCAGCCTATTTAAAGACAACCTAAAAATCAATAGTGTGTATTTGCAACGTATGCACGTAACTCATTTTGCTCACATTAATAATCAGTTAAGAGCAAATATGTAATAAAGTGTCCGATAAATTGACGTAAAGTCACGTAAACGGTTTGACTACGATGTTGCTTCAAAAGAGGTGTGATACCTTTTCCAATTCATCTCATAAGCTGAAAATACAAAGGAAACAATTTTTAGTTAAATAAAATATGTCAATCATATAGCAGGAACGTAAACCTCAAGTATCAAATCATAACATAACAACATTGTCTTCCCATCACTGAAAGGGCAGGGTCTCCCCCCCGGGTCTCTCATTTTCAGCCCCCATTTAGGTCTAGATCCATTTTCCTAAACGCTGTAACTAGTTCCTACCTTTTCTGCAGTTGCGTAGCCAGGGAAGTTTTTGGCGGCTATACCCCCAAACCAGTGTTTATTCTAGGCCTTCTTAGGGGATTTCCCCAAGTTGAAAAATTCCCCAAATTTTTTAGATGTTGGCTGGGAATGGAAATTCCCAAACGTGTGGAAACTCAAAGCTTGTCCCCCCCAAACATTTCAAAATCCCCCCAATGTCAAGGGGGCTAGAATAAACACTGCCCCCACACGGCTGTCCGACAGAAAATTCTTTCCATTTTCTTCAGCATATTTATCACTAGCGATAGCGGTTTCTATGGTAACCCCCAACCCCAACCCCACTTGCCTGCCCGACCCAAAATACTGGAGAGGCCGATGATTATCTCACGTAAGTATTTACATGAAATACTTTGACTGCTAATTTCTTTTAAATATACAAAATACTCTTCATATCTGTTGCTAAGGAGAATTAGTGAAATGTATTTTAAAGAAAACCCGTCTATTATAATGATACTGAGAAATATACATATTACTGTACATTTTCCATATCTAATTTCACACAAAAAAGCCAACTTTATGAGATGTCTTACCAATCCGTTTTGGTAACACTTGTCTTGAAGTTAGTTAGGCCTATACGAATTAAAACTTAATATGACGTTATCTTTCACATACCTCACTCACAATCACATATCCTCAGCATTTTCCCGATAAACCTGCTCAGCCACGGATGGCTGCGCGGGTTCAGAATCTTCGACGGTTAGGTCGATTATGATGCCTTCAGGCGCTACGGTCGCTGTTGTACTTGCTGGGGCACCCCTCGACCCGTACATTTCAGGCTTTTCGATGATGTCCGGAATAACATCATAAATTCCGCGAACAATTCCTTCAATCACGGAATCCGGTGTTTCTGAAAAAGTAGTCGCCAAATCAGTGATATTCATAAATTTATTCACACAATTCGTATTACATGCATTGTTGGAGTTGTCCAATTTGACCTGGGTGGAGTTTGAGAAATTCATGTTAGGCCTACTGAAATTCGATGAATGAGAGAAACTACTTGTATACTCGATATGCGAATTATTGGGGACATTGCAAAGTTAACGGTTGGTTCCGCCCACACACAACATCTACAGTGATTAAATGTGTTAAGAGAATCTTGATTTATGAAATTTTTCAATAGATAGGGAATAAGGGTTTTGGCTTTTTTAACCAAAAATTACCGCCTACCACCCACTTAACAGTTAAGACCAAAACCGGCTCCATTATTAGCCTGTTTTAACGGTCGGTATTGCTCGCCATCAGGGAGTGGGTGATATCCCCGAAATATATGAAAAACGACGAAAAATTCGGAAACTGTAAATAACCAGACCTAGTTTTCAATGGTTAATCACTGACACTTACCATTTGTGCATATGTACTGACGTGCATATTTGATAGCCTCTCTCGGCTCTTTCTTTGGCCACAAACTAGCAAACAGCAATGCTTGCTTCGTAAGTTGTCTTAGTATTTCCGACGTCGGTTTTGGAATTGGCCCACTTCGTTTGACCGACCTTTTATCGTCCCCCTCCAGTGTGACTACAAGCGACCCCCTCCGGTGTTCACTCTGCAGGTGGCGTTTCAGGCTCCCGCGCGAGGGCCGCTTGCAAAAACATGCTTTACAAACGTAGGAAGGCATAGTATCGGTTTCTGAAAAAATTAATGTACCGCTTAATTATGATTGCAAATAAATTTCGTTTGAAGTCAATTATTTTCATTTGCATTCGGGTGGCTGCGTAAGTGGCAGCAGTTTTTTTCTATCCACCTTGACATTGGGGGAGTTTGAAATGTTTGTGGGGAGACAAGGTCTAACTCTCCATAAAATCTTGCCAACCACCCCACCCCCCCCCAAAGGGTTATCTTCCTTATAAAATGTTGTGAAAAACAAAACACGTAATCCTTCAAACATCCCCTACATTTTGTACCCGTTTCCCTTTTCCAATGCCCAGACAAGCCAAAATGTTGTTATCCTGACATTTGTGACGATTTAGCCCCTCTCCAAAGAAATACACTCTCCCCGCGACGTCAAACTTTTGGCATAAAATTTCCATCCACCCTGCAACATCCAAAAAAATTTCTTGGGTGGGATGGAATTTCTTCACCATGTCTCAAGTAGCAACCGAAACAATTAGCTTTACAAAGCGCTTCATACGATTTTGATTAATCACCGCCATGTCGTTACAGAAAGACCTCGAATCCACGAACCAAAGAATGTTAGCCTGTTATCGTTCTAAGAAATTCAAACGCAAGAATTATTGAGACTAAATAATAATAATAATAATAATAATAATAATAATAATAATAATAATAATAATAATATTATTATTATTATTATTATTATTATTATTATTATTATTATTATTATTATTATTATATAAACAAATAAGAAATCGACTTACAGGAATCTTGCAAACGAAGACGAGAATTTGTCCAATCGCCAGCCTTCTTCCAGTTTCGCAAGTGGTGGCGATTGTCTGATGTAACCTATTTTATACACGCCTAAATGCATTAAACGCTGAGCGTCGCTTCAGTGCCACTGTAGTTAGTCAGAAGAAATTCCTTTACCCCTATTGGCCCTTAGGCCACGTGGTGCTTTGACAGGCAGCTGGTCATTCACGTTCCCCAATTGATCGAGTGGGCAGTTCTTACCGTTTGTAGAGCATGCATTACTTACTACTTCAGTAAATTAGCTAGAACGAAAGCAACATACATACATGCATTTGGTTCTTCACATTTGCTTCTTACTAACATCTACCCTAAAATTAAATGCTAAGATATTATTCTCTCTCTCTCTCCTCTCTCTCTCTCTCTCTCTCTCTCTCTCTCTCTCTCTCTCTCTCTCTCTCTCTCTCTCTCTCTCTCTGTCTGTCTCTCTCTCTGTCTCTCTCTCTCTGTCTCTCTACCATACGGGGTTTTTCTATCGCTTTTTCACTGTCGCTCTCACTCTCTCCCTTTCGCTTTCTTCAGCTTTCTCCTTGCCGTTCTCTTTCTTTCTCCCTTTCTTACTCTGTCTCCGTCTGTCTATCCGTGGCACTGTCACTGTATCTCTACCCCCTCTCTATCCGAGCGTGTCTCTCTCACTCTCAAACGCTTATCTCTATGTTTCTATGCGTATCTATCTCGCTGTCTCTGTCTGTCTATCTATCAGTGTGTGTCTCTGTCTGAATGTCTCTTTCTCTTTCTCTCTCTCTCTCTCTCTCTCTCTCTCTCTCTCGCTCGCTCTCTCTCTCTCTCTCTCTCTCTCTCTCTCTCTCTCTCTCTCTCTCTAGATATATATATATATATATATATATATATAAATATATAAGGAGTAAAAGTAAAGTCCTTTCCGAGCACTCAAGGCTAACCTCAAGGCTCTTAGGGCGGCGCTGATCTCCGTTACCAAGGCCCTCAGCCAGGCGACTGGTGCAAGGTTACATGATACGGGGCTAGTGTTCTCATGCAACGCGCCTGTTTACTTCGCGGATTAATCCGCTACTCATTTGCCATCACCATCTGGCGAAAGAAGGCTGCTAAGTCGGCCTTAGGGCTCCCGCGGGAGTTGAACCCGCGACCTACTGCTCCATTGTCCAACGCTGTTACCACTCTACTAACTTCCCGCCCCTATATATATATATATATATATATACACATATATATTATACATTTTACACGGTCAAAACACGTAATTAGACAATACACGAATTGACAACAGAACGCAGTAATTTAGTGAAACGTCCCATATGGTCAGTGGTTGCACGCAATGACTAAAACACCAGTCATGTCATGCAATGACTAACTTTTCCGATGATTGATTTCACACTTTGACTAATCCGCTTTATTGCATAAAGGGGTCGTCCATAAATGACGTGACGCGCTTTTGGCTCTTCTTCTCTCCCCTCTCCCCTCTTCCCTCCTCCTCTCCCCTACGTACCGTGTCGTAACAGAAAGTCAGACCCCCTGAAATATGACGTAGCAAGGGACCGAACCTCACCCTTTTTGCTCTTCCTCCAAAAAAGTCTTAACAAGCAAAAAAAGGTCATTCATCCCTCAATTTTTTCGTCATCAAACGTAATGAGAAACAAACAAGTCTTCCTTGTCTTTTTCCATCCGCAAATACCCTGACATTCCAAAAAAGCTAACTTAATAATTTTGTGTCGCGTTACGTGACAATTGCTGAACCACCTCCCCTCATCCTAACACTGCGTAACAAAATCCCGGTCCTCCTGTCGCCTTGGCGCGTTACGTCATTTGTGGACGACCCCAAAAGCCGTTTTACACTGACCACTATTGATGGTAATATATTTTCACTTCCTTTGGGGGCCCGCCCCCCAAGACCACCCTCTAATGACGCCTCTGTTTGGCAAAAATATTCACTGTCACTAAAGTAACACTAATGGTGTTACATAAACAGAGATATGTCTAAAAATTGATAAAGATACGTCTAGAATCAAATGGAGAAGATCAGACAGTCGACATGTATTTCGCGCGTATTGATGAATGTTACGATACAGCGGAACGCGTTCATCTGAAGGATGGGCACGGAGGACCGGACAAGATGGCCGACGGGTCGGCAGATGTGAAAAGTAGACTATTTTCGAGTATGACTATCTCGAGCGAAGACGGGAAGTGCTTGGGAGAGTCGGTGTCCGATATCAGCTGTCCGATGTTTAGAGGTCATATGTGACATGGTCTCTTCGCCTGTAGAGGGCATTGCAGCTCGCATTAAATACATCGTGGGATTGTTCTCGATCGCTTCGTCGGTGAGAATGCTTTCGCGTACAACACAGGGAAAGCGAACGCAGACGCTTTGTCCAGGAATCTCTACCATCCTTGACGGTTAATTGTGACAATAATGGAGGTCTCGCCCTCGCGAAAGAATAGGTTCCAAGTGCCTACGCCGTCTAACAACCGAGAACCAAAATTCGATCCGAGTGGAATGCTTCGTTAGACTACGCAATGCGCAAGCAGATGGACGACCCAGTGATCCCGACTTTGACAAAATGGATAGTTAGTCCCCCTCCCCCAAGAGCTGCTTAGCGATGGAATGCACAGAGTTGGAAACCTGTTATTTTCGGATAGATAATTTAGTAATTGTAAACGATTTAGTCGACCGCAGACACCACTGTGACATCATTCAATTGATTTAGCCCTACTCATTGCACACTGAAATTCTGCCCCAAAATCATGGAGGTATAGCCGGGGAGGTTATGGTCAACGCAGAACTGGTATATCTGTGGGACATAAGGCCCGCTCAGGGTCGCGATCTTTTCAGCAACAGGATTCGGGAAGACGAATGGAGTATAGATTCGTTCGGTTCCTTTGGGAGCTATAGTAATTAAGATAGCTATAGGTGTGTGCATAATTTGTCTTTACTGACAGCTGTAGTTATGGCTGCGCAAAGCCTCGAGATGACATACATACATGCATTTGGTCCTTCACGTTTGCTTCTTACAAACTTCTACCCTAAAATTAAATGCTAAGAAATTTTCCCTCTCTCTTTCTGTATGTGTGTGTGTGTCTGTCTGTCTGTCTAGCGCTCTCACTGTCTATCTCCCTCAGTGGCGATTTGAATAATGCATTGTCTGTCAGTGGTGGCATAATTTATCCAGCGTAAATAATAATAAATATGTCTAAATTTCGCCGGAATAGTAACATCCCTTCTGCGCCAAAGCGGCCACGAATTTCGAATGCTACGACACGTCGCCTGAATGCTGCGCAAGCAGCAAAACTGTTGCTGGAAGCGGACAGTGACAGCGACATTGACGCTCTTAGTGATAATGGCGATGGTATGGAGCCCGAAGAGGACGATTATGCAATGGAGACTGAAAAGGACACTGTTGCTATGGAAACCGAAAAGAAAGCTACTGATGCATATGTCGTAGATTCTGTCAGGAATGGCTGTGATGGTCCTTCAGTAAACCAGATCAGCAAAAGTACTGATGACAAGGCCACAACAGATAAATGGGAATGGAATACTGTTGTGAACGTCCCAACTACATCATTCACCGGCCAGAGTGGCTTCAGAAATAAGCCAGAGAGTCTCAGCCCGTACAACAAAATGATAGACTTTATCGATTTCTTTCTTGACAACGAAATCATCCAGACAATGGTTGATGCTACTAATCTGAGAGTATCCCAAACGAAAAGTAGTAAACCAGGTGATTACTATGGAAATCGATGGTCTGACGTGACGGCTGCAGAGATGCGTGCGTTCATTGGCGTGCATCTGTCGATGGAACATTTGGTCATCAAACCACGAAACAGCGACTACTTCGCCACCTCAAGTAGACTTACTGCTACCCCAGGTTTCCGATCAGTTTTCACACGGGACACATTTTTTGTCGGAAGGGAGGTTTAAAAAAGAAGGTCGTCGAGAACCGCCAAGGAGGGGTTTTCACTCCAAAAATCGCCTCAAAAATAACAATTTCGTGGGAATACTTAATTTTTTTCGGGCCGTCCAAACCTAAGCGTCCTTACCCCCAAGCCTTCCTCCCCCGGGCTACGCCACTGTCGTGAAGGCATACCAGCAAACAAGTAACGTAACATGATACTAATAGCAGGTGTGGAATAATTGCCCATAAATACATCTTGCCCTGAGGGGATAACCTCCTGGGAACGAATGACTAGCGGAAAATCGGGAGACGGGCGCGCCTGAATAGTTGGTTGGTATGTTCCTTCTGAAAGATTGAAGCGCCGGGGAGGCGGCGATAGGGGCGATGCTATTGGACACTCTGACATTCAATTGTTGTCCAATGCTCTTCTGCTAAAGCAGCGAACCATTGTTCGTTGCTGAATTGTGTGAGAGATGGGCAGGTGTTTCACAACAATGTAAGAAAGGCGCCAAGCATCCTCATAATTTTCCCCAGGAGTCCAGAGTTTATGGAACGGACGGCCAAGGCCGATAGGGATCATAGGGTTGAGAGAGTTAAGCAGAACTCACGGTAAAATACTGCTAATTTGATACATTAACGATATACAAATTGGTTTAGATACAATAACGATATACAAATTAGTTGCAATTTACAAATGACAAACATGAGAGAACTAGATGTCCAATAGACAAGACTAGACAAGTACACTGACTGAATTATATCCAATATAGGTTTTTAATTATTGAAAAATTCAATCCGATACGTCTGTTTGTCACGGAAAGGACCTTTCGGGGACGCAGGACATTTTATTTCATTCCTTGACGGTTCCGGCCAATCCGGGACACCTGGTTACCCTTGGGGATTTTGTCGAACTTGGGGGTTGTGGTTGTTGGGGAAATGTAGCCGTGGGTGTATAGTTGTGTCGGGTTAAGTAGCAGTAGAGGGATGCAGTTGGGCAGTGTTGGGCTCCCCCTTCCCCTTACAGATTGCGCCCTGAACCTAATGTATAAACCACATCCACTGCAATTGCCATTTATAGATATGGCCAGAGGGGCCGTCCATAAATGACGTAACGCGAATTGTGCTATTTTTACCCCGCCCTCCCTACGTCACGCGACGTCATAAGACGTCGGACCACACTAAAATAAGACGTCACACTGTGCCGACCCCTCCCCAATTTTCGTCTTCAGAAAAGTGTTGCCAAGCAAAAAAGGTAATAATTGTTTTTCCCCTCGAAAAACCCTGACAAGCAAAAAAGGTAATAATTGTATCTTATTTCCCTCTCCAAAATACCTGACAAGCAAAAAGAGGTCAGAGGATTATGGTTAACCAAACGCCGGACACCCTTAACCGCGTGACGTAATTTATAGACGGCCCCGAAGGCATATCAGCCATATGGACAACATGGCCAAATGCCATGCGCCCCCGACATGCAAAGGGACTTCGCCGACCCGAGCCCAAAAAATTTCTTGGCAAAGTTTCAGAGATGGACTGATGTAAAGTTGTCACTTTCCACACGTATTCAGGGAAATGAAATATCGAAAACCAGACCAGTAAGTCAATCGTCCAGTGGTGGTCAAAAGTCGGCTGCGGTCAATCGTCCAGTGGCCAATCGTCCAGTGGTCAATCGTCCTTTGGTCAATAGCCCGCGTACCATTAGTTTGCAATACTATGCATGTTGTATACAAACCATTGTCACATTACCAATTTTAGGTGGGGGTTGTCGACCTAAATGTGTGGGGTTGTTGTGGGGTGTTGGGGTGGAGTGTTGGGTGTGTAAATATATCCGTGAGTGAAACATATTCATATAATGGCACTTTCCTTGCTCGTGTGTTCAACCGTTTTCCCAGTTCATTGCACTGATATACTCGATAAGCCATTGTCGGGCAGTGATCGCTACTGTTTTAACTATAATCCAAAGTGTCGTGAGAATACTTGGCTACAAAACGGACAAATGTGTGGCTACGCCTCTCGTGCAGCGCGGCCTCATCATAGGTCGAAAAGATGGCCATGGTGACGTGGCCCCGCCTTTCGCACTCATAGAAAGGTGCAGCTTCTCTAAGTGACGCTGTTCGTCAAATATCAAGAATGACATACCCTTTTCATAAAGACATGCTCAAGGAGGAGTCCTACCTCCATCGTCGAAGGTGGCCAATTATAAAAGCCACACAGCATAATGATAATCACAAACGTACGCCTGGTTGTTAACCAAAAATTGAGGTAGCAGTGGTAAGCAAAATCGCATTTAGAAACCGTGCAACGGTGCAATGGCAAAGAAATCAGAGTCAATGGCAAGGTTTTTCCTTGACTACATCAGAGATGACGACGTCGGTGTTCGGGAAAAACGCATTCGCGATTTGGACAAATCACCTAGTTGGAAGGTAGGCCCGTAATACTTTCGGAATTATTCATTTACTCACAAAACTCACCCACAATTGATACTGGCGATAGAAATTTGAAAACTTAAAATATGCTAGGGGGGTCCGCGGCAGTAACGTGTATAGGGGGTGGGTGGGGCGGTGGCCCCGGGCGCAGACCAGGGAGGGTGTTAAATTGACCCCCGATAACCTTTCTTTCTTGTCAGACCATTTGGAGTTATTGGGGTGATGACGTGGCCCCGGGCGCAGATACCGCAGGGGCGTCTAAAATTGACACGATGACCATTTTTGGCTCTTTGCTAAATTGCTCGCCGGCGTACTTTTGACAACTTGGCCCCGGGCGTGTCGGCCGCTCTCTACACGCCACTGGTCCGCGGGTCCGGACCCACCACGCCTGTGGTAGGGAAATCCGAGCCGAGCAAGTCGTGCTAATCCACAGAAAAATTTTGATTGGGGGAGGGGTAGTCTCAGCCTGGGTCCTGGTTGTGTAAATTGCATTGGGCCAACCCAGCAATAAAACCCTGCGCCGCCCCTGCAGAAGCATAACCGTTTTTAAACTGTCATTAAATATAAGTTATGTTTCAAGCAGTTTTAAAAAATGCCGAATCTAGTGTCATGAACCATATGCCTGCCCAGTGGACAGTTACTTATATTTTAATTTTTAATATTAGAAATTCTACGACATTGTAATATAGAACAGTCAATTATTGCCATGAAGCTGCACAACTTTTACAGACGTACGGTGTATATGTCAGTTACCAGGAAGTGTATGGAGCGAACTTGCTAAAAGATATTGTGTCCAGGAGGGCCGCACAAATCGCAAAACTCGCGAAAATCGCCTGGACGTCTATACTTATTGGCGTATCCGGACAAAGAGCGTTCGAGATTTTGTCCTTGAGAAACTAAAACAGGTCATTTTAAAAGAACACTGTTAACCTTTTAATGACGCTAAAGTCTAAAACGGTACGATTGCAGATTAACTCTCTTTGCAGTTACTATTGTCTTACTGAGGCGTCAAGATGTAATTGTAACTACTGCACATGTGCCTATAGGAATACGCAGCAAAGCCACCGTGCGGAGAAGCCCATTTGGATGGGCCGCGTGTGCCGTACACAAAAGTGATTGTACAGGTGAGCGATGCGCCGGCTTTGTTGCTTGAGGCCATGTGCCTTCGTCGAAGCAAAGATTATATATAAATCAAACGGGCACAAAAATTTAAGTTGGTCATTCAATTTCGTCAATTACAAATTTTTATTTTGGGTGGAGGGACAATGAGTGGTCAAAACTTTTACAATTTTTGACTATATTTAGGAAATTGTACCTAGGCCCTATATCATGCAACTATAGCGCTTCTCGATAACTATTTTTGACGAATGGCGAATTGTGGTCTATACTTCGGTATAAATTTATAAATTTGTCAATATTTATGTATATTTTCGGTAATGTGCAATTCTTGGATTTTTATTTTGAAATTTTTTGGCAATTTCTTAGAACATTTGCACAATAATCGGCCTATACTACTAATTAATGTTTTAAATTCCTTGTGGGCCATGGCCACCTCTCCACAAATTACACCCGTATTGACTTTGTTGCATTATTCACATTTACTTATGCAATGAAATCTCTGAACGTTTCGAAGGGCCATCAACCGTGTTCGTGAGTGTAGTCGAAATTCATAAGTCATCGTCGTGTCATTTTGCATGTCTTTCCTTCTTTTAAAGGAACCGACGGCGATACATCCGTGCGAAGATTTGCAGTTGCCGTCCGGTCCTGTGCCTTCGTACCTGCTAGAAATGTCTCCTGTCGCAGACCCGGAAAACATTACTGAGGTGATCGCCTTAAAATATATGCCTTAACATATATAGACGTGTATATGTATACATGAAATTATATGGCAGGAATATATATATATATATATATATATATATATATATATATATATATATATATACATCTACGAAGTAAAAATAGAATATGGCGGTAAAGTTTACTGCGTTCACTTTGAAAAACAATTTGCTTACCGGTGTAGCATGCATATTATAATGACTCCCATATAATAATAACTCCCCCTCTCATTATTATATATATAATAAAGACTCACGCATTATTATATATATAATAATAACTCTCTGTATATTATAATAACTCCCCAGAAGAAGTAGGCCTAAAAATTGAAAAAATAACCCCAATTTATAAAAATGTCTCCAAACTGGTTATATGAAATTATAGACCCATTACCAATCTCCCAGTTTTCCTACAATTCCGGAAAGGACAATGCTTACCAGAATGTTAAACTACTTAGATGCATTTAATATGCTATGCACTGATCAATATGGTTTCAGCCTTATTTCTCCACTTAAATGCCAATAATGAATTTAATAATTGACACCAAAACAACAAATTTTGAATCTCACAAGCACACTCTTGGAACAATCCTCGATATAAAAAAGAACTTGTGGTGTTCTAGACCATCGTATCTCACCTGCCTTCTGACAAACTAAGGAAGTTATTAGAATATAGAGAGAGTTATTATTATATATATAATAATGATGGGGGAGTAATTATTATATAAATAATAATAAGGGGGGTTATTATTACATGGGAGTCATTATAATATTCTATACCGGGGTTAAAATACATCGCTGACGTACCACCATTTGGGAGTGCCAAATGCCAATGCGCCGGCATAAAGTCTCAAACATGTGCATCAAATTTATTTCAAGATTTGAATCTAATATTACCCCGAAATGTGTACGTCATTATTATTGTGATTAAACCACAGGAACTTATGGTTGGAGATAGGGTTAGGGTAAGGGTAACCTTAGCTCTAATCGGTTTCTCGATTAATCGATTAACCGATTTTTAAAAAATTCCGATTAATCAATCAAAAAATTTTTAATCGTTAGAGGCCCTAATATATATGTATATATATATATATACATACATATATGGATTATATAATTCTCGATGCCCGTCCGTCCGACGGCAACACGACAGGTATTGCAAGACACTGTTGTCATTGACAACCAAATAAGTTAAGGACAATTAATTGCGCAAAATGCCATTGCATTCGCGCAAAATCGGGTGGTAAAACAGCCAATCTCCCCCGTCATTTTTGACGGGTAAAAACCTAGTATATATATATATATACTCGTGTAATTTTGCTTTTGCTTCCTTGTTTTACAGGAACCGACGTCGGCACGTCCGTGCGAAGATTTGCATTTGCCCTCTGGTCCTGTGACATTAAATGTCGAGATCTGTAAGGTAAGCGATGCCACCAGACCCATTTCTTCAAGACGGTGGGCATCCTATATATTGCTACTTTCAGTACATATATCGTTGCTTATTTCAGGTAACCAAGTTAATACCTCGAGGCGCTGATTCTGCGTTGCATCCGCCACGCGACAATCGAGCGGAAGAAATTTCTGAGGTTAGCGATTGATGGTGGAAGATGTGTGCGGCAAGCTCGCCATAAAGAAATAATCGCGAAATACTTACTTACTTCCGTTATTCTTTCCTGTAGGTACAAACGTCATTGCATACGTCCGTGGACGCTTCGTTGCCGATGGGCCGTGAATTCAAGGTGGTAAACAACGATGAGACGAGCGATTTTAACAGGCCGTAGTATTCGTCAAAAAGTCAACATAATCTATATTATTGTAATTCTAGCGACCCAAAAAGGGGGATTTTAAAAATTTATTTGAAGGGGACAGAAATTGGGAAGGTACTAAAAATATTGAATAAACTAAATAACATTTCTTAATTGGGGTGGGGGCAGGGGTTGGGTTAAGGCAATTTCTTAATGGGGGTTCCACGTAAGAGAATGTACACCACAATAGCTGCATCTATATGTGTTCATTGTCATAACGGGTTGTCTTGTGTTTTATTTCAGAAATTGTCGTCAATTCCCGCATGCAGTGATGCTGAGTTGACACAAGGTCGTGACTCGAACATAGAAAAGTTATCTGCGGTGAGCGCTTAAATAGGGGTGCTATGTAGGGAAGTAGCCAGCAAATTGATTTAAGCAGTATATATTGTGTTTGTAGTTGGTGGTTAATGTAAGAAATTGAAGTCTGTTGTAGGCAGTTAATATTGCAACGATGTCATAATTTGGGCAATTCTTTTCAGCAGAATAATGCTATTTTGGGGGACGGGGTTAGCTATAAAATTGATTTTGTTCAAAGCCGTATATATTGCTAAGATATCATAATTTTGGGTGATTTAACAAAGTAAAGCTTTTTACAACCATACCTCTACCCTATTTTTAATTAATGGCTGACCCATGAAAACGTGAAATCTTTCAGGATACGATTGCGCAGCTGCCACCGTCCACCCCACTGGCACCGGTTGTTTCAGTTATTCCACAAGATTCATCGACCGAATTGACGATATGGTGCAGCAATACAATACCTCCGCAGCAAATCGCCTTTTGGAATCCTCAGAGTGACGTCATTACGACGAGCGGCAACGACGACGCGCCTAACACCCAGTTATCTGTAGATTTTACATCGGACGATTTCATAAGACAGATTTGTGCCGTACCCGACAGCGGAGCTAGCGACGATTTACAATTTACTATCTTGGCCCCCATAAATGAGGAATTGCCTGGCGAAGTAGACACCTCTTCCTTTCTGCCTGTGGAACTAGACGACGAAGGGGATGCCGTGCAACGTTTCACATTCGACCTGTCACCAGAGGACTTGCAGTGTATGCAAATAAACCAGACACCAAGTGGGTTCCAAAGAGGTTGGAGTGATGTATTGGCAGACAAATTACGTGCCATCTGGCCGACGTGTGCACTGAGCTTCAAATACAGTCATCGCCGCAAAGCTGGTTCAAAGAAGTGCAATGCGGCTTTTTGGAAAGCGAAAGCATACTGCCGTGCCAAAGATTGCGTTTCGGTCACTGTCGTCATCGCATCCGAGCCTCAACCCAACACAGCAGTTCCCGTACAAGTCTATGTGAAAGGTAAATGCAAACACGCAACTACATCCGGGGAAAGGGAATTCTCTGTGACACGGGCAAATCGGCGTTTCCTCAGCGGTAGCAAAAGAATGAAATTAGCAGAAGAATGTATACGGACGAGAATTTCCCCGTCTGTGCGTTGCCGTCAAGCAATGGCCGTTTTGACAGAAGCTGAATTGGCCGGCGGTAATACTACTGCCTGCCAGACGGCGCCTGTCATCTCGCAGGCAATATATGAATACAAGAAAAGCAACAACTTCACGAAGACGTAATTATGGAACTGGCGATTATGTCGACGAGTTGGAAATCGGCGCTGGGGACAAAATTGCGCGGATTCATTCAAGGTCTCGGTCTGCAGCCTTTCTATTGTCTATTTTATGTCCAAGAGCAGGTGGAACTGTATATCAGCCAATGTCGTTCCGGCGAAGCGGTGTTCATGCATTTGGACAGTACTGGTTCGATAGTCAAAGACCTGCCGTCCGACGACCCAACCCTTAAGAAACCGACAACGTACTATTACTGTATGTTGCTTGGCCGTGTAAATGTCCCCGCTTTCGGTTTCCTTTCTGCGCGGCACAGCACAGAGTGGATATCAGGTATAATCGGCATGTTCCTGAAGGACGTAAGGGAACTTTGTGGCGGAAAGACAGTTAAGCCGCGTTACATTGTAACCGATTTCTCGTATGCCCTAATTTGTTCAACGCTACTTGCATTCAACAGAGAAAAGCTCCATGACTACTTGCAAATCTGCAACCGCGTTCTGCAGGGCAAGTGTGAAAAGAAGGAAATACGAGCGCACACTTTCGTCTGCCTCTGCTCAGCACATATCTTTAAAGCACTGTCAAATCGAGTAAGTCGTGTAGAGAGCGATAAGGCATGCAAGAAGCTTGTGCTAACCTACTTCGCATGTCTCCAACAGTGCCTGACTTTGTCTGAGGCCATAGAGACTTACAGAAATATATACATCGTACTGTGTAGCAAAAACAATACACCGGAAGTCGCTGCTGCTCGCGAGTTCATCGTAAGAAACGTTGTCGCAAGATATAAAATTCAGATGATCGCTGATGATTTTGCGAAAGGAACTGAGGCGGACAACGTGGAAAGTTGCATGCTAGGAGGTGAAACATTCCAGACATTACGGAAGGCGTCACCATTCACCGACATATTCAAACGCTCGGTAGCCGACGTTGAATTGCAGTTCAAGGGAAACGCTGAAATGCGCAACAATGACCGCTCAACAGCTGGTTTCCAAGTCATCTCCAGCATGATTTTCCTCTTTCCTCTATGGAACGTTTCACTGCAGGTGAATGTTGAACGATTTGCAATCGACTGTGCATACGAGTCAACTTTTATAATTCCGAACAAATGCATGACAAATGGTGCGGTGGAAGCACATTTTCGGTATGTCAAACACGACCTGTTGAGCAGCAAGCTGCGTGTCAGGCATTCTTTTTTCCTTGACAACTTCCTGATAAACGTTCGCGGTCAGTTGAATGATCTGCGGTTGCCGACCATGAAGGTAGCTGGTAAGAGAGTTCGTGAAGTAGTTGCGGATGAAGAAAGGTGGAAGCGGCGTCCGAAGAACAGTGCTTACACTGATACAACGGAGTCGCTGCGCCGCCTTAGTAACATTCAGAAGGAAGTCGGTGGTCTTCGATATGCTCACAAGGAACTAGATTCTGACGACATTGATAGAGTTGTAGATGCATTGAATGATATCTTCCCTCTTGTTCCAGATATTCAAAAGCCGTGCTTAGGTCAATACAAGCAGGGAGCTTCAGTGCCACACTTCTTGCCCGCTGATGACAAATTCGTTCAAATTTGCAACGTGTCAGATCACTGGGTCTGCGCAACGAATCTCTTCGTATCGAATAATCACGATGTATATGTCTATGACAGCTTGTACGATCGGCCTAGTGACCAACTAAAAGTGCAAATATCTTCGTTGTTGCGCACTCAAGAAACAAGCGATGAGATAACTTTCCACATGAGATCATATGCGCGACAAAAGAGTGGTTCAAGACTGTGTGGTTACTATGCAGTTGCAGCCGCACTTGCTGTCTGCCACAACGTCGATCCGTCTGGGCTGGAGTTCGATACCAGTGAGCTAGTTGCGCAGGTTGATGCACTGATAGAGAAACGCGATGTTGGACAATTTCCCTGTGTGCGTACGGTAAAGAAGAAATCCGGGTACGTGGAAAAAATCGCAAAGATACACTGCATCTGCCAAGGTGTATCTAAAGGGGAAATGATTCAATGCACAGTTTGCTACCATTGGTTCCACTATACATGCATTGTAGCGAGCAGCTATGTCAAAGACAACGAAACGGCGGAGTGGAAAGGTCCCTGCTGCGATTCCTTTTCGTCGCAAGAACTTCGAGGTACGCCACTTCCGAAGGGAAGTAAGCCTTCCGACAAAAACGCGTCATTGGATACATGCGTAGAAGCTGAGTTGCCGCTCGATCGTTCTTCGGACCCGGCAGATCTAGTAAAGGTGAGCCATGCAAGGAACTGCTGTGTTCGGCAATTTGTAAGGAAGGTCAGAATTGGTGGAACAACTAATTAACCCCCCTTTTTTCCAAAAGCTGTCAACTTAACGTGAAAAACGTGCAAGAAAGTGTGTGCAAAACAGGGTCTTGCGACGAAAGAAATGAAAAAATTTCCATGTGGGGGAAAGGAAAGTTTTGTTACCATAGAAACAAGTAATTATACATTTTTCATAGCTCCACAAGTTTTCCCGGGTGGGGCAAATGCACCCGTTGAACCCACCTCCGGACGCCCATGCGAAGAACTTAGTTGAAAAGTTAAGAAATGAAATTCTAAAAAGTACACTAGCCTTATATTTGACCTTCCCGTTTCGACTGTTAAGAAAACAGTTTCCGCCTTCTTGGTTACGTATTTATTTGAGAAACACAAGGAGACTTCTTATGCCGTTTCTGTAATACTTGTCCTTTTTGTTCGGTGTTTAGGATTGTAGTCCCATGGCTTCATGCGCTGATGCCCAGTCGCCTCCTGCGCGTCAATCGGACGATGAAGATATTTCTGAGGTGATCCATGGAAAAGGGACGTTATGGGAGTCAACGTATATAGACATAACCGGCATAACTTTTTAAGCCATGTGGCAGACCTTACTGTTTGTCTTTTCATACATTACTTATTTTTTCTTTTGCTTTAGGAATCCGCGTTACTGCCAAAGTGAGTATATGCAAAGTTGGTTCCTGACCGTGAAGCTATATGTAGAAATTCCAGCCTGTTAGTTACGGTCAATCATTTCCGTTTTACACATTATGTATTGGTGCATACCTAAGTCTCATGGTATTGGAAGACTGACTGATGATATGAGGAGTTGTCTTCTACTCACTATAAGTAGGGGAAGAAATGATTTATGAACGAGAATTATTTTAGTATGGAATTAATAATTGCACTTCGGATTGTGTTAGAAATGTAATATTTAATTGTTACTTGCCATTGGATGTTGCTTAGCAGACTTATGTAATTGACTAAAATATCCGGTTTCAGGTCGAGCAGAATGTTTGAGCAATTGTCGACCGATATTTCGGCGGCCTGCAGAACTTATTTACCAGACATTGCAAAGGCAGCCGAGTGGTTGCGCAGAAACAAAGTTCTCTTCCGGAGCGTCGTAATTGAGCCTGATGCACTGCAAATGACCGAGGAACAGATCCTTCAATTCATTGAGGAAAAGGAAAACGGTTACTGGTCTGCTGATCGTTTTCCAAGGCCGACATCGTTTCGATTCAGAGACCCCGATGATTTTGATGTTTTCCTTGATAACGTTAGATTTGAGCAAGACTTGAAAATTGACTGCGAAATGCTAATGTAACTGCAGCAAAAAGATTTCATACTGATTGACTTAGCAACTTATTGGCCCCTTTTCGATCGCTTTAAATAGCAGTTAACATTTTAATGGCATTAGGTTCACATTGTAATGCCATTCATTAGCGTCGCCACGGGGGGGCAAATGGGGGCAACTGCCCCCCCAACCTGCCCCAGACCACCTACCAGATTCGCGCAAATCCGGTGAGAAAGTTTTTTGTGAAAGGGGATGGGGTAGGGGTGGGTAAGGAATCTGACACGCCAGACCCCTTTTGCCCCCCCAACCAAAAATTCCTGGCGACGCCACTGATGCCATTAGGTAGTAAAACTTTAATTCTTGGAGAGATATCAGTCTTTCGATATAATATCGGTTTACAAAATAAACCTAATCATTATATTACGTTCAGTGATGATCTAGCCAAACCATGTGCATACTTTAACACAAGAATTTTTAATATCAAAGTGCCAGTCCCTCGTATATGGATTAGCCTTACTGCCAATATTAATAATCTACAGGATATAACTGTATTTAAAAAGATAGTTTACAAATTTATAATACTTCATAACATAAATAAACTCTACCCTAATCATGAATAAAAATACATATATTATTCACTTCTGGCATAATATTACTATGTTTGTATTTATGTATATGTGTGTGCACGTGTATGTGTGTGTATGTGTATGTATACATTTATGTTATATATATATACATATATATATATATATATCTGCATCAGCATCTCATTTGACACATATGTGTGTGTTTTTAGATATATATGTGTGTATATATATATATGTGATTGTATATATATACAAACACAAATGTATATATATATATATATCTATGTATTTGTGATTATAATTGACTCTTAATCTGCAGACGTGATCATTTGACACTCTGTTTACATCTTCAAAACATTTTGTTAATATCTTCTTTTATTTTATATATTATTTTGCTGTAAGGGGCGTAGCGAGAGGGGATTATATCGGCATATAAACCCCTCAAAAGCAGTCTAACCTAAAGTTTATTATGTGATTTACATGTGGCTATATGTGCTTTATATGGTTAATGTGGGCTATAATTAAGATTTACACCCACCCAAAATATTTATACCCTTCCAAATCAAAATCCTGGCTACGTTCCTGAAAATTTTCTTCTTCATATGAGTTGAGGCCTTTTATGGCTTGCATGCTACTGTTATGCGGGAACTTAGGTTCCTTTTCTAGAATGTTATTTCCAATATTATAGTTTGAAATGAAACGCAAAATATCATCAGTTATGCGCTTTTCTCTGTACATATTAACTTGAAAAAAGTGCAATGGTTTTGTTTGTAAATAAATCATTGATTTATATCGCAAAGTGAAACGGTTGGAAATTCGTTAACATAGCATAGAAAGGCGTACATGGAGTGAAGATTCTTCACTGTTAGAGCGCTATTGAAGAAATATAATTTTAATAGATTAGAGGGTATGTTGTGATTGTGAACGGGAATTTTTTAAACAATTTTCTATATATATATAGTGCTGGCCAATGCATGCATGGTAATGTCATAGGAAGGCTTCCATGGCGTAAAGATTCTTCACTGTTAGAGCGCTATAGAAGTCGATGGCGGGGGCCTAGGTATTCATTGTGAGTTGTGATTGACCTCGGAGTGAGGGAGAAACTTTTAAGAAATATAATTTTAATAGATTAGAGGGTATGTTGTGAACGGGAATTTTTTTACGAATTTCTTGTATATATATTGCTGGCCAATGCATGCATAGGAAGGCTTCCATGGCGTGAAGATTCTTCACCGTTATAGCGCTATAGAAGTCGATGGCGGGGGCCTAGGTGTTCATTGTGAGTTGTGATTGACCTCGGAGTGAGGGGAGAAACTTTTAAGAAATATAATTTTAATAGATTAGAGGGTATGTTGTGAACGGGAATTTTTTACGAATTTTTGTATATATATTGCTGGTCAATGCATGCATAGCAAGGCGTCCATGGCGTGAAGATTCTTCACCGTTATAGCGCTATAGAAGTCGATGGCGTGGGCCTATTTATTCATTGTGGGTTGTGATTGACCTCGGAGTGAGGGAGAAACTTTTAAGAAATATAATTTTAATAGATTAGAGGGTATGTTGTGAACGGGAATTTTTTTACGAATTTCTGGTATATATATATTGCTGGCCAATGCATGCATAGGAAGGCTTCCATGGCGTAAAGATTCTTCACCGTTATAGCGCTATAGAAGTCGATGGCGGGGGCCTAGGTGTTCATTGTGAGTTGTGATTGACCTCGGAGTGAGGGAGAAACTTTTAAGAAATATAATTTTAATAGATTAGAGGGTATGTTGTGAACGGGAATTTTTTTACGAATTTTTTGTATATATATTGCTTGCCAATGCATGCATAGCAAGGCGTCCATGGCGTGAAGATTCTTCACCGTTAGAGCGCTATAGAAGTCGATGGCGTGGGCCTAGGTATTCATTGTGGGTTGTGATTGACCTCGGAGTGAGGGAGAAACTTTTAAGAAATATAATTTTAATAGATTAGAGGGTATGTTGTGAACGGGAATTTTTTTACGAATTTCTTGTATATATATTGCTGGTCAATGCATGCATAGCAAGGCGTCCATGGCGTGAAGATTCTTCACCGTTATAGCGCTATAGAAGTCGATGGCGTGGGCCTATTTATTCATTGTGGGTTGTGATTGACCTCGGAGTGAGGGAGAAACTTTTAAGAAATATAATTTTAATAGATTAGAGGGTATGTTGTGAACGGGAATTTTTTAACAATTTCCTATATATATTGCTGGCCAATGCATGCATAGGAAGGCTTCCATGGGGTAAAGATTCTTCACTGTTGGAGCGCTATAGAAGTCGATTTATGGGGCCTAGGTGTTCATTGTGAGTTGTGATTGACCTCGGAGTGAGGGAGAAACTTTTAAGAAATATAATTTTAATAGATTAGAGGGTATGTTGTGAACGGGAATTTTTTTACGAATTTCTTGTATATATATTGCTGGCCAATGCATGCATAGGAAGGCTTCCATGGCGTAAAGATTCTTCACCGTTAGAGCGCTATAGAAGTCGATGGCGGGGGCCTAGGTGTTCATTGTGAGTTGTGATTGACCTCGGAGTGAGGGAGAAACTTTTAAGAAATATAATTTCAATAGATTAGAGGGTATGTTGTGAACGGGAATTTTTTTACGAATTTTTTGTATATATATTGCTGGCCAATGCATGCACAGGAAGGCTTCCATGGCGTAAAGATTCTTCACCGTTAGAGCGCTATAGAAGTCGATGGCGGGGGCCTAGGTGTTCACTGTCAGTTGTGATTGACCTCGGAGTGAGGGAGAAACTTTTAAGAAATATAATTTTAATAGATTAGAGGGTATGTTGTGAACGGGAATTGTTTTACGAATTTCTTGTATATATATTGCTGGTCAATGCATGCATAGCAAGGCGTCCATGGCGTGAAGATTCTTCACCGTTATAGCGCTATAGAAGTCGATGGCGTGGGCCTATTTATTCATTGTGGGTTGTGATTGACCTCGGAGTGAGGGAGAAACTTTTAAGAAATATAATTTTAATAGATTAGAGGGTATGTTGTGAACGGGAATTTTTTAACAATTTCCTATATATATTGCTGGCCAATGCATGCATAGGAAGGCTTCCATGGGGTAAAGATTCTTCACTGTTGGAGCGCTATAGAAGTCGATGGCGGGGGCCTAGGTGTTCATTGTGAGTTGTGATTGACCTCGGAGTGAGGGAGAAACTTTTAAGAAATATAATTTTAATAGATTAGAGGGTATGTTGTGAACGGGAATTTTTTTACGAATTTCTTGTATATATATTGCTGGCCAATGCATGCATAGGAAGGCTTCCATGGCGTAAAGATTCTTCACCGTTAGAGCGCTATAGAAGTCGATGGCGGGGGCCTAGGTGTTCATTGTGAGTTGTGATTGACCTCGGAGTGAGGGAGAAACTTTTAAGAAATATAATTTCAATAGATTAGAGGGTATGTTGTGAACGGGAATTTTTTTACGAATTTTTTGTATATATATTGCTGGCCAATGCATGCACAGGAAGGCTTCCATGGCGTAAAGATTCTTCACCGTTAGAGCGCTATAGAAGTCGATGGCGGGGGCCTAGGTGTTCACTGTCAGTTGTGATTGACCTCGGAGTGAGGGAGAAACTTTTAAGAAATATAATTTTAATAGATTAGAGGGTATGTTGTGAACGGGAATTTTTTTACGAATTTCTGGTATATATATATTGCTGGCCAATGCATGCATAGGAAGGCTTCCATGGCGTAAAGATTCTTCACCGTTATAGCGCTATAGAAGTCGATGGCGGGGGCCTAGGTGTTCATTGTGAGTTGTGATTGACCTCGGAGTGAGGGAGAAACTTTTAAGAAATATAATTTTAATAGATTAGAGGGTATGTTGTGAACGGGAATTTTTTAACAATTTCCTATATATATTGCTGGCCAATGCATGCATAGGAAGGCTTCCATGGGGTAAAGATTCTTCACCGTTAGAGCGCTATAGAAGTCGATGGCGGGGGCCTAGGTGTTCATTGTGAGTTGTGATTGACCTCGGAGTGAGGGAGAAACTTTTAAGAAATATAATTTTAATAGATTAGAGGGTATGTTGTGAACGGGAATTTTTTTACGAATTTCTTGTATATATATTGCTGGCCAATGCATGCATAGGAAGGCTTCCATGGCGTAAAGATTCTTCACCGTTAGAGCGCTATAGAAGTCGATGGCGGGGGCCTAAGTATTCACTGTGGGTTGTGATTGACCTCGGAGTGAGGGAGAAACTTTTAAGAAATATAATTTTAATAGATTAAAGGGTATGTTGTGAACGGGAATTTTTTTACGAATTTCTTGTATATATATTGCTTGCCAATGCATGCATAGCAAGGCGTCCATGGCGTGAAGATTCTTCACCGTTATAGCGCTATAGAAGTCGATGGCGTGGGCCTATTTATTCATTGTGGGTTGTGATTGACCTCGGAGTGAGGGAGAAACTTTTAAGAAATATAATTTTAATAGATTAAAGAGTATGTTGTGAACGGAAATTTTTTAACAATTTCCTATATATATTGCTGGCCAATGCATGCATAGGAAGGCTTCCATGGCGTAAAGATTCTTCACCGTTAGAGCGCTATAGAAGTCGATGGCGGGGGCCTAGGTGTTCATTGTGAGTTGTGATTGACCTCGGAGTGAGGGAGAAACTTTTAAGAAATATAATTTTAATAGATTAGAGGGTATGTTGTGAACGGGAATTTTTTTACGAATTTCTTGTATATATAGTGCTGGCCAATGCATGCATATAGGAAGGCGTCCATGGCGTGAAGATTCTTCACTGTTGGAGCGCTATAGAAGTCGATGGCGGGGGCCTAGGTGTTCATTGTGAGTTGTGATTGACCTCGGAGTGAGGGAGAAACTTTTAAGAAATATAATTTTAATAGATTAGAGGGTATGTTGTGAACGGGATTTTTTTACGAATTTCTTGTATATATATATTGCTGGCCAATGCATGCATAGGAAGGCTTCCATGGCGTAAAGATTCTTCACCGTTAGAGCGCTATAGAAGTCGATGGCGGGGGCCTAGGTGTTCATTGTGAGTTGTGATTGACCTCGGAGTGAGGGAGAAACTTTTAAGAAATATAATTTTAATAGATTAGAGGGTATGTTGTGAACGGGAATTTTTTACGAATTTCTTGTATATATATTGCTTGCCAATGCATGCATAGCAAGGCGTCCATGGCGTGAAGATTCTTCACTGTTTAAGCGCTATAGAAGTCGATGGCGGGGGCCTAGGTATTCATTGTGAGTTGTGATTGACCTCGGAGTGAGGGAGAAACTTTTAAGAAATATAATTTTAATAGATTAGAGGGTATGTTGTGAAAGGGAATTTTTTTACGAATTTCTTGTATATATATATTGCTGGCCAATGCATGCATAGGAAGGCTTCCATGGCGTAA
Organism: Metaphire vulgaris; assembly: GCA_018105865.1. Lineage (NCBI taxonomy): Eukaryota > Metazoa > Annelida > Clitellata > Crassiclitellata > Megascolecidae > Metaphire > Metaphire vulgaris. The sequence goes on from CM030837.1 coordinate 8,805,166, forward strand.
AGATTCTTCACCGTTAGAGCGCTATAGAAGTCGATGGCGGGGGCCTAGGTGTTCATTGTGAGTTGTGATTGACCTCGGAGCGAGGGAGAAACTTTTAAGAAATATAATTTTAATAGATTAAAGGGTATGTTGTGAACGGGAATTTTTTTACGAATTTCTTGTATACATAGTGCTGGCCAATGCATGCATATAGGAAGGCGTCCATGGCGTGAAGATTCTTCACCGTTAGAGCGCTATAGAAGTCGATGGCGGGGCCCTAGGTATTCATTGTGGGTTGTGATCGACGTCGGAGTGAGGGAGAAATTTTAGGAAATAAATTATAATTTTAATGCAAGCGAGAGGATTTTGTTAACGAAATTTTTTTGAAATATCCGGGCGGCTGCATTAAGGCTGTGTATAGGTACGTTGCGGCCGTAGTCGTTTGGCGAAGTCACGCGCTGTAAAATAACGTGCTGCTTGGCAATATTTGTCATTGCTATAGATGTGCGATGCTTTGGTGGTGGTAAGTTGTTTTTTTGGAGGGTCAACGTGTGGTTTCTATTGGTTTATTTGAGTTTTGATTTGGCTTTTTGAGATGAAGAGCTTGCAATAGTAATTCTTATATTCGGCTGGACTTATATTCGGAGACCCTGAGAGAGGTGACAATTTATATAGCGCCGTAACATAACAAGTGCCAAAGTCAAGGGTGCTTTACAAGGAACGTGGCCCTAGACTGGCCCTAGACTGGATCACAGACTACCTAACTGACAGAATGCAGTCAGTCTGTTGTGGCGAGAGTAAGTCGGCCCAGCGACGTGTCTACCATGGTGTCCCTCAAGGGTCTGTTCTGGGCCCTCTCCTTTTCATTCTTTACACTGCAGATATCTGCCTTATTAAAGCAGCCTTTGGCCTTGAGGGGCACAGTTATGCAGACGATGGGCAGATATATTCCTACGCCCTACCAAAAGAGGCCGAACGACTGGCAGTACGCGTTGCGGATTGTATTGCTGCGATCAGTGTGTGGGCGGCGGAAAATCGTCTGGTACTCAACCCGGAGAAAACGGAACTATTATGGATCTCCACGCCCAGGCGGCACGGGTCGATCAATCGTGTCCCGCTCAATATTGGTGATCACGTTATTGGTCCATCAAGTAACGTACGACTCCTGGGGGTTTTACTGGACGAGACGCTGTCCTTCGAGGCGCACATTAGCGGTCTGATCCGCAGCTGTCACTATCAGCTGCGAAGAATCAAGTCGATCCGACGTTACACAACAGCCAGCGCCGCTGTTCAACTCGTTCGAGCGCTGATTCTAACCAGAATCGATTACTGTAACAGCGTACTACTTGGAACCCCAGACCGCCAGCTCAACCGTCTACAGTCTGTAATCAACCTATCAGCACGCTGTGCCCTAGGTCGTCGCTGGAATGAGCATGTGACGCCATTGCTGAAAGACCATCTCCACTGGCTGCGAATCAAAGAGAGGATAGTGTTTAAGCGCTGCTGGCTCACCTATCGAGCTCTATATGACTCGAGCTGCCCCCGCTACCTGGCCACCATGGTGACTAGATCTACGGAGGTCGAACGGCGGGCTCGGCTAAGGTCCAGCAAGCGGAATCAGCTACTCGTGCCTCCACCATCCTCGACTCCTCTATTTGGCGAGAGATCTTTTACACGGGGAAACGCGATCCTGTGGAACTCTCTTCCGGACAGTGTGACCAATGCGAACGCTGCCGCGACGTTTATTACCAACTTGAAAACGCATTTATTTAAGCTCAGTTACGAGTAATTAGTTGTCAAAGCACCCTTGTTTTGTGCCATTCGCTCACCTACGGCGCTATAGCAAATTGTCTGACAATAATAATAATAACGTGGAAACGAGATATTAAATAAATACGTCTTTAGTTTGCTAGAAAACTCTCCAAAGGAAGTGACGGACAACACGCTGTCCGGCAAGGAATTCCAGAGGAGGGATTTCCGTATGAGAATGAACGTTCTCTGAATATTACAGTCTTCGATGGAGGTGGAACGTACAGTTGGATTCGCCTACTTGAACGAAGGTGAAGCCGTTGATCGCTCCACACTGGCCTTCGAATGAGCATTGCAAGGTATTCCGGGAAGAATGGATCGTGTAGAACCCGGAACGTCAATAAGAAACGCTTGAACACGATATGCTCCGGGTCCCGAAGCCAATGCAGTTTGTCACGTGGTCATGCCAACGCACCCTGAAGATCAAGTGAGCTGAAGCATTGAGGATTGACTGTAGCCTGAAGAGCTGACGGTCGGGAAGGCCCAGAAGTAACCCGTTACAGCAGTCAATCCGTGATACGACGAAGGCGTGAACCAGTTGTATGGCTGCCGCAGTCAAAATATACCGACGGACCTCTCTAATCGTTCGAAGTTGCCGGAAGCACGCATGGGTCACGTTATCGACATGTCCGGCGAACGACAATGTTTCATCGAAAAGTACTCCAAGCAGACGCACTTCCATCGATGGTCTAATGAATCACGTGGTTTGGGTTAGAGTTAGGGTTAAATTCATTCAACCAATCAGCGGTTTAGTTAGAATGTGGGCAGCCCGTATAATAGACACTGCCATGTTACTATACACTACACCTAACAATATGCACCACATTAAAAAATACAGTACGCAAGGGGAAATATGACAAAATTGCATTTTCTATAAACAATGTGTATTTCTTTCTATAGCCAGAACACTAGGAAGTAATCATAGAGACGTGTAAAGGACCGTTGATTGTAAGTAAGGAAGTAAATAGGCCTACTCCTGCTGTTTAGCAGCCATTTATTACCATTAAGTAATTTAAATGTTATAAATTTGTATAGTGCTTTAGATGGTGTAGTACAGTAGTAGCGACTTATTCCTATGCGTTAATTCATGCACGGAGTACAGCTGCTCTAGCTAGAGAGTAGTCTGTAAATATGGAAATAGCTCCTACTGACCTTGACAGCAGGACGTTCGGGGCGGGGATAGCTCCATAGAGACATGTAGATGACCCGCTTAAGTGTAGTAAGATAAATCTCTTAAATTATGTAGCGCTTTTGGGGGTGGCACAGTAGTAAGTCTTTATTCCTATGTGCTTATTCAAATCCAGAGCAAAGCAACTGGAGAGAAAAAGTTGCCTGGTTTGATAAAGCTTTGCAGAATAACATAAATCACTAACATTAGCAGCCATTTTATTAACAAAAGTTAATGCAGTTGAACGGCAAACCTAATGCATTCATAAGCAACTGTGTTTTTGCACCAAATAATTTTGACCAATGAAGACATGTTTTTGAAAGTCAAAACCATGTTGTTTTTTGACCAATTGTCTCCTTTGCCGCCAAATAATTTTACCAATGAATACTTACGTATTTGTCGCCAAAGTAATTCAGCATTGAATATTTATTAAGTAGGTAAGTAAGTAGTTTCATTGAGAGTGAAATAAAATAAGATAATTTTTAAAAAGAAAAATGCGATTTTGTCATATTTCCCCTTGTGTACTGGATTTTTAAAGTAGTGCATATTGTTAGGCTTAGTGTATAGTAACATAGTGTATAGTAACATACAGCAGTGATGTGACCAAGGCAGTCCAGTACAAGGCCAAGGCCAAGACGCTAACCCTCAAGACCAAGGCCAAGACCAAGACCCTGAGCCCCAAGGCCAAGGCAGTGACCTACAAGGCCAAGGCCAAGACATTTCACTCAAGGCCAAGGCTTCGATCCATTTTATCTATCGGCAAGGTCACACTCGTAATGTAATATAAATATGAAATATGTACACTACAGCAGCGCTGACAATTGTTACACTGTTGTACTAAGTGAAAGAGCTAACACCACGGCCTAATAATAGACTTCTCTGTTATTGACGCTCGACACAACTTACACTTGGCAATGTGTTTACCAGTGTGTTCCTTAACGTCATAATCGTCAAATGTAGGCCTATATTTAATTACTGACGTAATTGAACTTGAAGCCATTGAAGCCATTGGAACAACTAGCCAACTAGTAGATAACTATTAGGCCTCTATTGAATTGATTATTCACAACAGGAACGCAACCGGAACTTCCGGAAGTAGCAATGGTTGACCATAGATTATTCTAACTATGGGCTAGCTCCTAGATACGATGCATCATCCTTTTTTGTCACTGTACTGACTGCAGCTGTCATGACTGTGAGACTTGGAGTCTCAGAATCGCAGACTGACTAAAGTGGTTGTACTGCACAGTGTACGCATATTGTAATGACAAACTATAGCTGCCATCAATGCCTTGTGATGTGACCAAGGCACTTGCTTCCAAGACCAAGGCCAAGACCAAGACACTAACCCACGAGGCCAATACCAAGACCAAGACATTAGACCTCAAGACCAAGGCCACGGCCAAGGCTTCGAAATCTGGCCTCGAGGCTGCCTCAAGGCCAAGACCGAGACCAAGGCTTCACATCACTGACATACAGTTGAATATTAAGTGCGCATGAATTCTGTACAAGTGCCTGGCTATCTTCTTTTCCGATTTATTGCAAAAGTTTATGTTATTACATTTAAAAATTTTAAAAAATCTGAAAATGTAAAGTAAATGCGTAGATTAGCATTTAAAATTTGCTGTGGTTAGAGATACGTAAGTCACAATATTAGATACCAAGGCTAAAGATATGTAAGTTGTATTTTTAGTCTCTGAGGCTTGAGATACATAAGTCGTATATTTAGACTCCGAGGCTAGAGACACGTAAGTCGCAGTGCCTATTATTGGCTATTGTTAAGCAACGTTCCCTCTAAGCTGCGCGCGTGCACACGCGCGCAGCTGGTCCAGCATCTCGCGCAGCTACTTTCTTCCCAGCGCAGCAGATGAAGAATAGCTAAATAATCAGCCCAGCATAATGCAATTTGAAACTCTGTGGCATAATCCGTTTAAGTTCAAACTTCTGTAAATCGTGATCAAAAATGGAAATTGAATAGAGGTGTTTCATTGCATTCATCGCCTTGGTCGAGAAGCGATGAATGAAGCGATGAACCTTTCTCAACCTTACTCCCGACCAAAGGTCGAGAAAGGTTAAAATCAAAGTGGCTCGAATCAGATTATTAGAGATGTGCGCTTTATCTCTTTACCATACAGTATGCGAATTGTCCCAACAACTAGCACTCTGATTGATTCACTCTAGCGGTACCTCTCTTTGAAGCCAAGAAGACTTTTTGATGAGTCAACTAGACTTCCTACATCAGACCCCAGGGCTCAGCTAGGGCCACAGCCGCCACACTTAACTGATTAATGATCATTTTCTATGAAAAATTCAGTTACAAACATATGTCTTACGGGCTAAGAACTTAAGAATTAAGATGGTTAAAGTTTCCCACGGCGTGTTGTTATATGTAAATTTGGTGCTGGGCAAAAGCAAGTGGCGAGTTCTCGACTGGTAAAGCCTGGGATAGGTGGAAATTGGATAAATCTTCTGCTAACGGAGTCAAAGGATATGCGACAAAAATGATTCGAAGTGAATGATCGCCAAATAAGTAAAGGTGAGCATGTGAAGATTCTCATAGACAGTGTTTTCTTGGTAATATCAATCAATACTGTCAGTTGTCGATATGAGTAGCTTTTGACACACGGCGATTCGGAATCAAGCAAACTTTGATCATGAAAAAATTTGTTGCCTCCAGGAACGTCCTATGCCAAGCGGCTAGTGATGCCACATAGGCACCATATAAGACAACTTTCACGTTGCTACCGTGCTGATTGATCGTCATATTTAATTTTGACTGGTAACAATAGGAATATTTGAATTTTCCATGATTTTTTATATATATATATATATATATATATATATATATATATATATAAATATATAAAAACCTGCCTATGATAAACGCCTTCGCATTTCTACGTTTAATATATATGCCTAATGTTGTAAAAATGTTGCACAACGCATAATGACCCTTGCACAATGCCGCTAGAGCAGCGCACATTGCTACCTCTCGCTTAGAGGGAACGTTGTTGTTAAGCATGTCGTAATTCTACTTATTCAATCAATCAATCAATCAATCAATCAACTTCTATAGCGCCACTATCATGATGCCTAGGGCATCAGCCGATGGCGCACCAATTCCAAATTGAATTAGAGCCAGGTCAAGCCGGAAAGTTCAGTCAAAAACAGAGGTAGAGCAATCTAAGGGGATAAGCCAAGTCAAACAGGTGTGTTTTAAGACCAGATCTGAACAATGATAAATTGTTAGTTATACGAAATGATATTGGTAATGAATTCCAGAGCTTGGGACCACACACCGAGAAACAACTAGGGGCACTTGTAGCTTGTAGGACGTTGTGGGAGTACGCGCAATAAGCCCAACTCCCCAAAATTATGTCAAAAACTTTGAATCCTTCCTCCCGTACAAGGGGCCGCTCAATAATTATGTAAAAAATGTAGGCAATTTTTAGACTCCCGTTGTCAGCAACTGCCACTCTTTCATTGATTCTCTAATGAAATTATGTGCAAAACTTTGAAGCCATTTCCCTACAAGCTAAAAAAAATGGTGACCGGAAGATTCGGTACCGGAACATTGGGTACAGGGGGCCTAGGGCATCAGCCGATGGGTACAGGGGGCTCATGCCACCTTATTGCCCTCCGTGGGGTGGGCGGATAAGACCGTTCTAACGCGGGGGAAGGGAAATAACTGAGAGCTGCGATAGTAATCACACGGCGGGTGGGGGGCGATCCGGGAGCTGTGGAATCGATTTTGGAGGCTGTGTGCGGATGTGTGTGTGTGTGTGTTGCCGATGCATTCGTGTTCCTCTTGTCCGTCTTTCTCACTCCTCGTGTTTCTCGCAACATCGGTACAGGGCATTCAACCCTCTTATTGAATGTCTGGACCCCCCATGGAAATAGAATCTGAGCTTGAATTGTGACAACTGATCAACGCTTTTGTGTTCCTCTTCTTTTACTATTAGAACAATAATTATTAACTTTGAATATAGGATTTTACGTATAAGTTGAGGGGCCAAAAAAGACTCCTGGACTCTAGGGGGGGGACTAACAAGGCCAGGGGAATCAGCTATAGGGCTGCTGTTAGTTGATGTAGTGTTGCAACATTTCTGGGAGTAATTTGAAATTTCCAGGGGAAAAAGGTAAATTTTCCCTCCGGAAACGGCCTAGATTAAACCCTACCATGCTTTACATGTAAAACATACTACCGTAGCATATCTATCTAATCTATGGCCTTTTCTATAAGGTCGCATTAAACAGCTCAAGTTCCCTGCACGTATTGCGAGTTTAAACATCTGTTTACATCCATTAAGTCGCTGGGAGGAGCAAAAGCGCGCCTGAACGCTGGGTGTCCGCTAATGACGCGCGACAGTTAAAGCAGACAAATACCAGCAGCAGGTGAGGCGTCATCTTATCTGTATGTCGAACAGGTACCGAATTATCCGGTACCGAATCTTCCAGCACCGAATTTTCCACAAGTAAAGTTTTGGTACCGAATTCTCTGGTACCGAATCTTCTGGTACCGAATGTTCCGGGAACCAAAAAAATTTATACAGTTGCCTTTTATGCAAAAATAGAATTATGGAAATTAATTTGTTTATTTATGAAATCTATTGTAAGACAATAAAATTGTTGACATCAATTTATCTTTACCCCACTCTCCTCCTGTCATCAAGTGTCAAATTTTTCAAACCCCTCCCCTATTTTGTTGAGGTAATTAATGGACAGCCCCATAGCTAAAATCAGAAATTTTTGTCTGGACATAACACAGCTGTTGAAACATTAATGATTCAGTTGAGTTAACAGAACTTGGCTTAGTTAACAGAACCATTCATTCAATCATTAGTTCGCATGGACATCGGAGATCTGTTGCGTCAATCTCATGTTGCGCGAGTTGTGTCGGCGACCGATGGCTGAGTGCCATTCATGGAGACCAGTTTTTTATCCAGACTCAAGGCCTTTGAGGGGGATTGACATGGCTGGAGGGGAAGATACATATCGCAAATTAAAAATTCGTGTGGCGCCAAGAATTGGAGGGGAGAATTATGAGATTGGGGGATCTCCCTCTAACAGGCCTGGATAAAACACTGGGGCATACCATCGCTGATCTGCTGGCACCATGTACCGTGTAGCATGCCAGGTCTTGTCCAGCTTGGAGGTGGGCACTTCTCGGTGCGGCGAGCAATGGCGATTTCTGCATGGATGTCATCTAATCTCCTTGCTCTTAACCCATCTAAGATAGAATTTGTGTTAATTGGACTACCCCAAAAACTCCAAAATAATTGGCAATCTTAAGCTAGTTTTGGCTCTGACACCACTATAACCCCCGTTCCAACTGCAAAAAATCTTGGATTCAAATTTGATTTTTCTCTAATAACATATCTCTCAACTTTCAAAAGCCTGATATGTCTATATTCTTGACCTGCATCACCTACGTCCTTACCTCAATACCAAAACTGCCTGCACAATCGCCACTGCAATAGTCCATTCTAAATTAGAATACTGCAACTCCCTCTACTATAATCTTCTCTAAGCCTCCATCAATAAATTACAATCAAATGAAAATGCACTGGCTTGTGCTGTTGCTAAGTTGCCAAAGTTCTGGTTCTGCCATATGTTGTTCATACTAAAATCAATGCACCGGCTTAAAATAACTGAGCATATACAATATAAGATTATATGTATACCGTATATAGCTCACTTCACTCATCAAAACCTGTCTAGCGTCTACTTTAGAACACTATTAACACCTCAGCCTCATTGACCCACACGATTGTCATCTCATCTCACTCTCTCATGCCCTGCTGAATCAGTCATCCCTGAAATTTGCAACCTTTTCATGCACAGCACTTGAACTTTGGAACTCAATCCCATCTTTCCTCTGCAACCTTTGACACTGTCAAACAATAAAATCTGAATCCTCATTTCCCATAATTTCTGTATTATCTCCTCGTGTCTTCAGATCTAAACTTAAATCATTCTTTTTTCTAAAATCATTTCCTCCATAGCTATAATAACCTAGCCTCACTGCCCTTCAGATATTTTGAACATTGCCTGGCTGATCATTCACCTTTCTCATAGCTATTTTATGAAAGAGAGGCTAATCGCTTAGGAATAGGCAGCTACTGTTGTAATACTTTCCAAAGTGCTGCATAAAGTCATGAGATTTTTTACAACTATTCAGTGTCTGTAAATCAATTCTAGAACATCATTTTCTTTGTAGATTTACCGGTAGTATTTCAGAAGACAACCTTTTAAACTCGATACAGTTGTTTAGAGATTGGCCTTCAGTGGAACTGCTGGACAAATGGTTGAAATTATATACTTTTGCATGCATTAAATGTTTGGATTTTGTACTCTACTGCAAGAAGTACTTGACTGATAAGGTGGACATTAATAATCTGGACAAGATATATTCATTGAAGTTGGCAATCTAGCTAATATGGGATTTGGACAAGGATTTGGTCAGGGATATGGTCGAGGTCATGGATATGGATATGGTAGAGGAATTGGAGCTGGGAGAGGGGAATTTTCTGGATTTTCTTGTATCAAATTCATTTTTTTTGGATTCAATGTCATCTTTTGGGTAAGTTTTATCGAATCATTATTTTCTGAGCTTAATATTTAAACTAGAATTGCATCTATTAGCAGCCAATAATCGGCATCAGCTGTTTCACAATTAGTAGTGGCTGATGTTTGTGGGTGCATTTTGATTTAATTTATTAGTTGTATGTATGTATGTATACTAGACTAATTATATAGCACCGTAAGCATAGCAGAGCTAAAGACAAAGGCGCTAAACAAAAGGTATGTCTCCCGAAATAGATGATTTTTCGGTCTGTTTTTAAAAATGGGCCAGTCTTTGATCCTTCTGATTTCCAGCAGAGTAGTATTACAAAGAAGTGGTCCGCCTCGTGAGAAGGCGCGGCCTCGTAGGGTAGGGATCGTGATTGGCCTTAGGACAACAAGGTCTAGGGAGGACGATGATCGCAGTGTCGACCGTGTGAGAATGTCACTGGAGGGTATTAAAAGTCGCGCCAGGTACTCCGGACTGGCTTTGCTGGTGATGATGCCATGAATTATGAGGCACCTCTTAAAGATAATGCGTTCTCGGACACGAAGCCATTGGAGCTTGTCTCTCAGGAGAGGTGTTATGCTCACCCGGCGGTCCTGGTGGTAGATTAGTCTGACGGCGACGTTGCGGATATTCTGGATTTTGGATATTAGATATTCAGGAATACCATAGACAAGACTCTTGCAATAGTCAACAGAGGAGACCACTAAGGCAAGAATGCACTGTAAGGCAGCGGAGGTGGAAAGTGCTTTCTTGACTTGCCGAAGCCGGCGGAGCTTGTACATGCAGCTCTTTGTCAGGTTCATGATTTGATCCACCATGGAAAATGAGGTATTGAATGTAACCCCGAGAAGTTGTATCATGTTGACTGGCGCAATCGCCTGCGACTTGGAATGGGGACCGGTTGATCAGATGTAGCCTCCGAGGGGCGGCGAATCAGATAAATTTTGTCTTTCTTGGATTTAGGATCAATCTATTCTGCAGCATCCAGTTCCGTATGACATCGATGCAGTCCAAAATTCTGTCCTTCAGTGCTTGTATGTTCTTGGGATCCATAGCTAGAATAGATAGACCTGGATGGAGTAGGCCATGAGCCTCGATCAGCTTTCCAACATCTGCAATGTAAAGTGTGAACAGCAAAGGACAGAGGACTTAGCCTTGTAGGACTCCGCTGATCATCATCCTAGGATCGGATGTGGTCCGATTTAAAGCCAAAAACTGGCGGTGGTCACTTAGGTAGCTGTGAAACCAGGCTAAGACGGGGCCTACTATGCCATAGGTTTTTTCCAGCCTAGACAAAAGGATCGTATGATCGACTGAGTCGAACGCAGATAGATAGATAGATAGATAGTTCATTACAGGCGCATTAAGACACTAAAGCGCCGCTGCTGATTGCTCGAAAAGAAATGTTTTCAGTCTCGATAAGAAAATGTCCCGTGTAGTAGAACGATCACGGAGTTCCACTGGAAGCTTGTTCCAGAAGGTTGGGCCAAGCTTCGAGAACGCGCGATCGCTGAACTTTGAATTAGTCCGAGGAGTAACGAGTAATCGAGTGTCACATGATCGTAATCCGTAGGTTCGGCCTGATGATCGGACAAGCATGCAGTCAGTTCTAAGGTATTCCGGTGCATCGCCACGAAGACATTTATCCACTAGTGAGATAATTTTGAACTCAACTCTGGAGATCACCGGAAGCCAGTGCAGTTCGCGAAGGACTGGCGAAATATGCTGGTTTCTTCGCGTCTCTGTTATTAAGCGAGCTGCTGCATTCTGTAGTGATTGGAGTCTCTTTAGTTGTGTGATGTTGATTTGAGCGAGTAGGCTGTTACAGTAATCCAGCGTGTACAGACCAACGCGTGAACGAGCGTCAGTACCACCTCCCGCGTCACGGGTTATAATTGCTCTTAGTTTACGCAATTCCAGGAAGCCGCACGAAACAACCCTGCTTATGTGATCGGCCATCGTCAGATTCTCATCAAGAATCACTCCCAGATTCCGAACGACCTTTGAGCGCACAATCAGATCTGAACCGACTTTAATTTCATCAAGCGTCACTTTATTTATCTGCCGCCTCTGTCCCAAGCATATCAGTTCAGACTTTGACGGATTTAGTTTAAGTCTATTCGCGCTTAACCAAGCATGAATATGCACAATGCCCTCAGACAATAATTCAGCTGCCTGTTTAGCCTCCTCGGGATGATGAGAGTGGTATAGTTGAATATCATCAGCATAGTAATGCGTGTTAAGCTGCTGATTAGTCTGAATACTTTCAAGTTCGCTAATGAAAATGGTAAAGAGCAGAGGGCCCAAAATAGACCCCTGTGGGACGCCGCAGAGCATCTTTCTAGAACTTGACATAAATCCCTGATAACAGACACGTGATGCTCGGTCGGTCAGATACGATCTAAGCCACTGAAGAGCTGTACCGTCTATTCCCATCTTCAGTTGTAACCTCCGCAGAAGAATTTCATGGTCGACCAATTCAAAAGCGGCTGTAAGATCGAGTAGAATCAGCGTGGTTACTTTGCCTTTATCCGCGGCTTTAAACACGTCCGAAAGAATGTGCAGAAGCGCCGTTTCGGTTGAATGATTCTGGCGGTAGGCAGACTGGGTTCTAGGAAGAAGATGATAATTGTTCAAATGAGCTAGTATCTGTCCTGCTATTACTCGCTCGATTGTCTTAGACATGAAAGTAAGATTCGCTATCGGACGATAATTTGCATAGTCTCCGGCATCCAGGTTTTGCTTTTTTAGTCGAGGCATAATTAGAGCCACTTTCTCACTAGATGGAAGCAACGCTTGTTGAAGTGATGCATTAATCATAGCAGCTAAATACAGAGACTATGAGTCACTTCAGTACTTCTAGCTGCAACCTGTGGAAAACATTACTCAGAGATTTTCCCACATTTCCCACACTATTGATCATAGTTATTGACTATTGGAGTAGTATATAGCCTGTGTATACAATACAGCAGTGCAAAGGTAAGCAAAACAAAAGTAGGTTATAATGTTTCAATATTGCGAATCCATTTGTTTGCTCAAATCAAGCAGACAACAAAGTAACTAAGGCATTGCCTGTAAATGCCCGGGAATGGTTAAGCCACTGCATATAATAAAGTCATTTAATTGTTAAATTGTTAACAGAGTTATTGAAACATAAACAGAATAATGCTGTGATATTTATGAATTATTTGTATAATAATACTGTGTAGGCCGTTAATTTCTAATGCAAAGTTTTATTATTTTAACAACTCCATGATGCAACGGTAGATGTGCATAGATAATAGAGAACCATAGAAATGTCTGAGCTTGACGCCACCATCAGCGTATTTTTATATACACGATGCACATATTTTATTTTTGAACATCATCATCATCCAGCTCCATGGGTGCTGTACCCATAGGTGTCGACAGCCTGATTCACCATTTACCTCCATCTATCTCGGTCCTGTGTTGCTCTGGGTAATGTGTGTAGCTATGCTTTCCCCCAATCCATGATATTATCCAACCACTCTCTTCTCGGTCTGCCTCTTTGATTTTCTCCATCCATTGTTCCTAGCATGATCTTCTTCACCAGTCTATTGTCTTCCATCCTGCATATGTGCCCGAGGAAGTGCATTTTTCTTCATATCAACGCTTGCGTGATATTTGTTTTGTTCGTATTTTTTCTCGTTTGTTCATATTTCTTTCTTGTATCATTGTGTTCTTTATTTTTTGCTGTTATCTGATGTTCAAAATTCTCCTATAGCATTTCATTTCAATGGCCAGTGGACATTCTTGGTCTCTTCTTTATGGTCCAGGTTTCTGATGCGTAGAATAGTACACTAAGATGCATGTTCTTAATATTTCCAGTTTGGTCTTGACTTTCATGACTTTGCTTTTCGATATTGTTTTAAAATCTGCCATTGCTCCTGTTGAGTTTGCTATTCTTCTTTTTTATCTCCTGGCTGCAGTTGTTATCCCATGTCAGCAGACTCCAAAGGTATTCAAATTCTGTGACGTGTGCGATTTTGTCTCCGCTAACTGTCACATTTTCAGTGCTTTCTTGTTTTCCAAATACCATTGCTTTTGTTTTTCCTATATTTACCATCAGTCTCATAGGTTCCGCAGCTTCTATCACACTGTTGAGGCTCTATTGTTAGTTTTTAATTTCTGCTTCTAGCAGGTCTATGTCAGCTGGAAATCTCAGGTTGTTCACCATCTCTCCATTGATCTTGACTCCTTTCCTCTTGTTCTCTCCTGCATCTATTACCCTTTTAAAATATGTGATGTAGCTTATGGTTGAGACTGGGTCTTCTTGTTTTGTTCCCTCTTTTTTCTCGAACTAGTCTCCTAGTTCTTGTCCTACTCTTACTGCTGCCTTTGCGGTTTCATACATGGTTTGTAGTGTTCGTGTGGCTTTGCTTTGTGGCATAGAAATTTTTGGACATAAAATATGTATAATATGCATATTTTATTTTGGTATGTAACATATGGTTGAATCTTGGTTAATATTTCTTCAATTCTTGTACTGTTGCTAAGTGAGTGCAAACTACAGATGGGATGATGCAATAATATCAGATTTATTTGACAATGCATTCAACTCAGTAATAAGTAAAGAAACTCTAACAAATCAATAATTGATTGGCCAATAATCAGCTATTTGTTTGGGACTGATAATTAATTTGCCTTCTGATGAATGGCCAGAAGTCTTATCAGAATATCTCTTATTTAAACAGAATAAATTTTTGGCAATAGTTGTTTGTGCTTGTCTATCATATTGTGTATCTTGGTTGGAGAAAGGAATCAATTATTGAGCATCACAAGTCTTTTCTGAGTCTATAAAATGAAGAAAACTGTTAACTTGGCCATGCTAGTAGAAGATAGGCATCTGCTTGGAGAAGGAAATAATACAGGGCACAATTGATGGTTGTAGAAAACAAGGAAAACCCAGGGGTAGATGGATGGATGACATTATGCTCTGGACTGAAATAACAATTGAGCGGGCAGTCAGAGTGATAGGCAACAAAAGACAGTTGAAGCTCATTCATGATGTGGACTGTCCTCATACCAAGGATGGCTGAAGACAAGTCAAGACAATCATTGATAAAATGAATTTGTCTTTGTTGACAGTAATTTTATTTTAAGACAAGGAAATCAGCTGTAGACTTATATTTAATTACCATATATACTCGCGTATAAGTCGAGAAATTTATGCCTAAAAATTCGCTAAAAACACAGAGTCGACTTATCTGCGAGTCAATGCAATTTTTCAAAGAATTTTGGGAAAGAAACGCCATTATTATTATTATTATTATTTTTATTATTAGTATTATTATTATTATTATTATCTACGACAATTTATATAGCGCAGTAACATAACTGGAGCTAAAGTCAAGAGCGCTTTACAAAGGAGTCACTTATAAGAGATGTTAAATAAGTGTGTCTTTAGGAGCTTCTCAAAACAGCTGACGGACTTCGCATTAATAACATCGCTCGGCAACGAGTTCCACAGGGCTGGATTTCCCCGCGTGACTGATCTGTCACCGAACATGGCAGTCTTTGAAGGCGGAGGGACGATCAACAATGTCCGACTTCTGGATCGAAGTTCCGCGCGTCTGTCGTTCGTCGTTGCCCTGCATACGAGTGTTGATATGTAATCAGGACAGGTGGTCGTTCAGGGCCCGATATGTAATCAGGCATCGCTTGTAGGTGATACGTTCTCGAACCCCAAGCCAGTGAAGCTTGTCTCTAAGCAACGGTGTCACGTGATCATTCCAGCGGGCTCCAAAGATCAAGCGAGAGGATGCATTGAGCACCGACTGGAGGCGGCTTAGCTGGCTCTCGGGAAGGCCGAGAAGGACTCCATTGCATTGGTCAACCCTGGATAGAACAAGCGCCCGAATCAGTTGTATCACAGCATCCGTTGGTATATATCGTCTGATACTTCTGATTCTGCATAGCGCATTGCAACGTTAGGCTATGCAGCGGAAGTATTCTATTGTCGTCGTCGGCGTTGTTGCTTCCTTCGATGCAAAATGCGTAGTGACTGCCAGAGACGTCTGTTGACTCTTTCTACGGCCCCATTGGCTTGAGGTCGGAATCCCGATGTGTGAAGACGTTTGATGCCAAACGTTTTCGACAGATCGGCTACGATGTTACTCAAAAAGTTGCTTCCACGGTCACTTAGGAGTGCTTTCGGGGCTCCATACTGACTGATTATCTGTGTGTATAGTAGACCCCTGCATGGGCCGACTTATGGCAGCCCGGCCCGTCACTCTTTCGGCCCGGCCTAGCCCGGCCCGTTTCATTGTTTTCTCTTTAGGGCCTGGCCCGTTTCGGCCCGCCAAATTTCAGGCCCGGCCCGGCCCAACCTGCTCATTTGTGAGTAAAATTTGCAACCATAACTTTTGGAAAATCAGTCGACGTTTTAATTCCAGTCTTTTTACTACAATTTCGTGTGTACTGCAAAAACTCGTAATCTAACAAAAATGCAGCCGATCAATACAGTTTAAGAATTAGAATGCAAAAATAGTATGTTCTCAATGGTATCAGTGTCCAATGGCAGTGTGATGCTGTGGAATGGTTGCCCCAGCACATATCCAAATCTGACGCCTTACAGCAGGGGTGCACAACCCGTGGCCTGCGGGCCACTAGTGGCCCGCCGGCGATTTTTTGTGGCCCGCGGACGTTTCCAGGATTTCAATGGAAAGTGGCCCCAAAGGCTTTAAAGTTGCCCCGAAGGTTTTTTGCTTTCATATTAGCGCTACACTTTAAACCTTGTTATTATTATTTATTAGTATGCCCTTGCTGTTACAAATTCACGAATTTCTGCTATTAGTTCAACAAAGAATTCTAAAATTCGTCCTCTGCTCTCTCACATCTGTGAATATGGTATGTCATGGTAAGAGGCTCCAGTCTCTTCTATAAATAACTTGAATTGATGGCGACTTAGACCCTTGGAACGAATGACTTCTTCAGTAGCGCTAATATAAAAGCAAGAAAGCCTTCGGGACACTTTAGAGCCTTCGCGACTGTTTGGAGGCACTTACTTGTGCGAACAAACATTTTCTGTTATGAAATTTAACAGAAATGTTCTAAGGTTCAGGTTGAGTGCTCGGTTTTGAAAGTTGCAACAAGTGAACTGTCACAAAATATGAATAAGATTGTTAAAGACATTCAGTCCCAACAACTCCATTGGATATACAAAAAGGCGATTGAGCTTTGGTTTTTTAATGTTATGAATTAATAATTGAACATAGTCATAATATTTTTTTATTAACAAGGCCTTAACCTTTAATTCTACATTTAAATTACAACACTAAGCCTTTAAATTTCATTTATTCCTACTGGATTGATTGTATTCATAAGAGATTCTATCAGGCCCGCCACAAGTGGGGGTGCAGGGGGTGCAGCTGCACCCCCTGGAAAAATGTAGGGGGTGCAGTGCACCCCCTGGAAATAAGATGGGCTGCACCCCCTTAGCGAAAATTGCCAAAATTTGGTTAAAATTGGTCCAAAATTGCCAACATTTGCAAAAAATGTGCAAAAAATAGCCAAAAATTAGCTAAAATTAGCCTAAAATTGCTAAAATTGGCCATAAAATTGCCAAAATTTGCCGAAAATTTGCAAACAATTATCTTGCCCCAAAGAAAAGTGTGAAATGATGCTACTGCTTTTATCTGGAGAAAATCTGCACCCCCTGATGAAAATTCGTTCCGACGGGCCTGGATTCTATTAATTCCATTAGTCCTGTCGAATTAAGTTTTATCCATAACCATATTAAATATTGTTATTAACGGTTACTGTCAACGTACCACTTCTGCATTAGAAAAAGCGCATGTGGCCCGCGGAGTCTTGGAATCGAAAAATGTGGCCCTTCGTCCTTAAAAGGTTGTGCACCCCTGCCTTACAGGATAGACCAGAATCACCGGACGGAGCTATTAAAGTCACACTAAATACTGTATATAGCCGAGTAAGCCGACTAACAATCGGCTTGCTTGCTTAGTACTACCTACGAGTGGAGGGGTATCGATTAGGGACTAGGGAATAAAGGACAACAATTATTATTATTATTATTATTATTATTATTATTATTATCGTATGCTTCAAGTGCTGAAAGAAATCAGCCATTTGACTGCGACATCATTTGCTGAGTGTAATGTCTGAATACCGCCATCCTAGAGTCTTGTTATCGGACAAGAGTCAACTATGTGATTCATAGGACAACAATGAACCATCCGTAATGTTAAACCGGAAAGAATTGGCAAGTTCCATTGTTAGAGGGTTTCTTAATGAGTTGAACTGAAGATCATACGATGGCCCGGCCCAGCCCGTCACTCATTAGGCCGGGCCCGGCCCGTTTTATTTGACAATCTTTTGGGCCCGGCCCGGGCGGCCGCCCGGCCCGTGCAGGGCTCTAGTGTGTAGCACTTCCGCTATTGTTTCAGCTCGTTGGTCCCTCAGCAGAAAAGCTTCCGGGAAACGGGTCAGACTCTCGACACCTATGAGTAAGTACCAAAATCCTTCATTACTGCAAGGAAGTGGACGACTGTTCCCACAGAGGATCACCACAGTGATTATGACTTACCTTGGCCGCCGCCCTCTGGCTGGGCGCAGCCAACCTTCAAGCATTTGGACTCGGCGTTGGCCCAATTTCAATGTTGACCTGGCACAATTATGCATTTAAAAACAATGTAAATCCCTAAATTTTCCAAGTCGACTTATACGCGGGTCATAGCAAATTTCTTACATTTTGGCCTAAAACTGGGGGTCGACTTATCTGTGAGATCGACTTATACGCGAGTATATGCGGTATATTATTGGTTGGAATACTATTGAAAATTTGACCTTTTATATACGAGGCTTGCTAGTCACCTTAAAATCATTAACCAACAAAAGTTTACATTCAAGTCAGGACTGGTCTTGAATCTTGGTTATTACACAAACTGGTTACAAAGACCATTTCAGCCATGATTTCAGCACACTTTGGTCCAAAATAAGATGTGCATAACGAATGAAGGCTAGAACTAATATTACTGAGTTATAATGTATTTTTTAAAGTTTGGAACCAGGTTTGTTATTGACCAAGAAGCTTAAGATTACACTAGAGCAAGAGAGGATGTGTTGATTGGTGGTGATTGATGCTGCCTTCAAAATGTATGTACTAAGAATATATTTAATTCAACAATGTTGTATTTAAGCTGACTGTTATATTTATTTTGTAGCTGCTTGGTTGTGCTATTTTGGGCATAGGAATATGGCTACAGGTGTCAAAGAGCACATACACATCTCTGTCTCCTTCACTGAGTTTCATCAGTCCTACTGTGCTGTGTATTGTAACCGGCATCCTAGTCCTTGTTATTGGATTTTTTGGCTGTTGTGGTGCCATCATGGAGAACAAATGCTTGCTGATGACTGTAAGAACTGTTTCGTTTCTGCATCAAACACTGAAGCATGTTGCATAGCATTCTGGAGCATTTGTTCTAGAGTTCATACATTTACAATTCCTGCAAACAAGTATTTAACCCATTCCCGGTTAACGCCGTTTATAAATGGCGCTCGAAAATCATAACGAAACGGGAATCACTGTCTTAAAACAGCGCGCCACACAAGCATGTGTGTACCGCGGACATTGAAGTTTTAAATCGCCCCGGAGTAACTTTTCGATTTAGTTACTATCCATTCGATAGATAGCAGCACTTTCTTCGCTGTTGTTGACTATATGAGCAAGAAAACTTGCCGTTAATCGTCCAAATGCAGGGATTTTGCATTGAAATGCCTCGAAAAAGACTCAAGTCTGGGGTTTGAAAAATCATAACTCCGCCAATTTTGGCCCGATCTTCAAAATGTTTGCACTATTATGTTCCAATTACACCACCCAAAAACTTTCTCGCTCACAGTTGGGGGGTCACCACTGAAAAATTTTTGCTATTGCGGTTTGAAATTTTTTTAGGGGTTCAAATTTTGGACTGTAGGGTGGACCCTACCCCCAAAATTTTCTTTTTTGGCACGGATGGTTCGAAAGAGCAATAAAAATGCTAAACAACGGTGCAAACCGCATCTTTTTAGCTTCTATATAGCCTGAAATATACTGAGTTGTTCGGTTTTTCAGATTGAAAATCTGTTCGCAAAATTGTCATTTCTTCGAGCAATGAGTAGTAGGGTTTGAAAAATCATAACTACCCCAAATTTTGTCCAATCTTCAAAATTTTTGCACCATTCTGTTCCAATTACAGCCCTTTACAACTTTCTCACTCACAGTTTGGGGGTTACCGCAGAAAAAGTTTTGCTAAGGAGCTTTGAACAAAATTTGACCAAAATGTTGGGAAGGGGTTCTATTTTGTACTGTAGGGTGGAACCTACCCCCAAAATTTTCTTTTTAGGCACAGATGGTTCGAAAGAGCAATAAAAATGCTAAACAACGGTGCAAACCACATCTTTCTAGCTTCTATATAGCCTGAAATATAGTAAGTTTAAAACTTGTATGTTCACATTTTCACATGAACGCCTTTCCCCCAAATATTTACCCCAATTGGGGACGACTGAAAAAATTAAATCCCCCTGGAACGGGTTAATGGTATAAAACTCTGAATGCAGCAGAGCAAATTAGTTTTTGAATTATGATTTTATGCTTTATATATATGCAGTTCTGATGAGGGTCAACCAGGTATATATATATATGTGTATATATATATATAACTTTTCCTGTTCATGTCTTTCTAGTATGCAAATGTTCATGCTAAGTTCACTGATTCACAGAGTTATATGAACTGTTGACTGTATCAAAATTTTGCAAAATAAAAAAATTCATTCCTTTCTGACAGTAGGTCAAAGTTTGCTGCATGAACTCTTTACTTAGCAGTTTCAGTTATTTCAAAAGAGTGAATTCTTGTGACCTGCTATTGTGTTTTACAATATCTTTGAATTTTATTTCAGTATTTTATGTTGGTGATCATTATCTTCATAATGGAAATTGTTGTTGGAATTCTTGCGTTCATCTACCGCAGCGATATTGAGAAGGTCGCTGGTATGGAATTGTGGAAAGGTATTCAGGATCGTTATCCAAAGCCAGACTCAAATGCAGATCATGATAACTTGAGGGCTGGCTGGAAATTCATGCAGGAAAATGTAAGTAGACTTAGATGCAGAAAGGCAAATCAAATGGTGAATTCAGTCAGTGGGTTCCATGCTGCCACAATTTTTATTGAATTCAACATCTTATGAATAAATATTTCATTTCAGGTGCTCTGTCCAGATACAGGTTCCATATTTCAGCACTGCCACTTCTCTCTATCTTGAGCTTTTATTTTCACTCTTCAGGATTGAATACTTGTTCTTTGCCTTGTGTTCGAACATCCACTCCAGCATTGATGTTCATGGTTGTCTTTTCTGTGCTTTCCCTTTCATCTTTTCTTCTAGTACATCTCTTAATAGGCATGATTCTTCTCAAAACATGACCTATCCACTTCTTTTGATTAGTACGAATATTGTTTCTTAGGCTTTCCTTCTCTTCAAGTTTGACATGCCTGGTTTAGAGTCCCATCAACCGCTGCAATCCATGGTTGATGTTTGCCATAATTAACTGGTCATTGGCCAATCTTATGTCTCTTATCATTTTTCTGCCCACCACTACTCCATCTTCTGTGTTATCAAAGGCTTTTATTATAAGTTCTTCTGTGTAGATGTTGAATAGCAATGGTGAGAGAGGGCATCCTTGTCTTACCTCCCTTCCCAGCATGACTGGTTCAGAGTCTTTTTCCTTCACATGGATAGATATTTATTGATTCATGTACAGGTTTCCCATGAGTTTTCAATCTTTGTAGTCTATTCCCATTCTTCTGAGTGCCCTCATCAGTTTTGTCCAGTTAACTTGAGCAATTGCTTTTTCATAGTCCACAGAGCAGATATTTCAAGGTTTATTATTATTATTTAAGTGCATAGCCTTTCGGCCGTTGCTATTGTACGCCATAACTGTCTATTCTGCGCACATCGGAAGGCTTCGGACACCGGTAATCCACAGTCCCCATGGATTTGGTGAAGCCAAGTGATTGGTGGTCTGCCTTGTGGACGATTCCATCCTGAAATCCTAATGTCTCTGTCTCGAAGTCGCGTTGCTAGTTGAAGTGAGCTGAGGCAGGCACTGCTGGTGGGAGTCTTGCGATGTGCCCAAAGAGGCGAGACGTCGACGACAAACAATGGCTTGTACAGTCAAGGTCCCTTTCTATAATTCTTTCTCATATCACTCTAAATCACTCTAAAAATTCCTATTGCATCTCTGGTACCGTTGCCTTTCCTGAATCCATACTGTTCTTCTCTGATACCCTTTACTGCTTCTGACTTTGCTTGTACTCGTTTTGTGAGGATATTCAAAACTGTCTTTGAAGCATGACAAAGCAGGCTTGCTTATTGTTCCAAAGTCTCCACATTCAGTTCCTTTTCTATTGGCACCATGACTATCTGGAGTAAGTCTTCTGTCCACTCCCTGGTCCGATATATTTTTTACAAAGCCTAACTAATTCTCTTGCTGCCACTTCATCCAGATTCTTGAGCATTTCTGCAGAGATATTATCAATTCCATCAGCCTTGTTGTTCTTTAGGTCCCTGATTGTATTGTATTGTATACTGGAATATTTATATAGTGCCATAAACATAGCATAACCAAAAACAAGGGTGCTTTACAGGGGGTATGACTCCCTAAACAGATGGCTTTTCAGTCTGTTTTTGAAGAGGGGCCAAGCTTTGATCTTCCTAATTTCAGGTGGGATGGTATTCCACTGGAGTGGTCCACCTCGGGAGAAGGCGCGATCACAGAGGGTTAGAATCTTTAGCGGTTTCGGGACAGTGAGGTCGAGAGAGGATGCTGATCTCAACGTCGACCATCTAAGTGCGTCGCTAGCAGGTGTCAGAAGTCGCTCCAAGTACTTCGGACTGGCTTAGCCGGTGATGATGCCATGAATCATTAGGCATCTTTTAAAGATGATTCACTCCCAAACTCAGAGCCAGTGGAGTCTGTCTTATCATAAGAGGTGTTATGCTCACCCTGCAATCCTGGCGGTAAATTAGCCTGGCGGCGATGTTTAGGATAGTTTGGATTTTGGATATTAAGTAGTCCGGAACACCATACAAGAGACTGTTGCAGTAGTCGACAACGGAGATCACTGTGGTGAGAACGCACTGTAAGGTGACAGAGGTGGAAAGTGTTTTCCTGATTTCCCGGAGCCTGCGGAGTTTGTACACGCAGCTCTTTGTTAGGCCTGCGATGTGATCCGTAAAGGAAAGTGAAGTGTTAAGTGTGACGCCAAGGAGTTGAATATTATCAACCGGCTCGATCGCTTCTCCAGCGAACTGGAACGGAGATTGCTGCAATTATTTCTTCCAAGATTTCTGGTCCAATGTTATCCATTTCTATCTCTGCTTCATCTCCATCCAGTATCTGTGGTTTCTCTTGCACATAGTACAGACCTTCTATGTATTCTTTCCATCTTGTTCTTACTTTATTAGGTTCAGTTATGACAATACCATTCTTGCCTTCAACTGCTGTGCTTGCCCTTCCTCTTTTCTTGTTGAGTGAGTGTTGTTGAGTGATTTTACCTTTGCATACACTTTGTCATGTTTTCCCAGGGAACCAGGGCGACATATGCAGGAGGGAAAGGGCCAAAGAAGTGTTGAGCTACTATTAACTGTGAGACTAGCAAAAACAGTGAAGAAGATAGAAAGACACAAGACCGAATACTGGTGGTGGCACTTGCACTTGAGGCAGAGCCAGTAGACAATTATTGTACAGGTCTACATGCCAACAACTGACTATCCAGATGAAGATGAATAAATAGTATACCTTGAATAAAACTACATAAATTATTATGCCAAAATAAAAGGAAAACTAGAACAAAAATAAATAGAATGAAAATATCTTGTTTCCTTGACCAGAAAATATGAAAGAACATTGTGAAACCTTCCAGCTGAATCCAGTGCTTTATATTCAAGATAAGTCTCATAGGAATCATCACGATTCCTTGCCAATCATACTAATTTGCAATTTATACTGTATGTCAGATTCTCTGTCATGAGACAGATTCATGGCTCCATTGTTTCCATTCCTCTCTGTGCCATGCCTCTTCTTTGATTTCTGCATAGGGTTTGTGAGACTTTGCTTCTGTCTTCATTATCTAGCCCAATAGCACCTTTTTTCTTCATTTTCTCTTTTTCCCCGGTATAGTTCCTTCCATTACTGTCCTAGACAATGATTCTCCTCTTAGCACATGTCCAATTCAGTTCCTTTGTCTTCTTTTGATTGTGTTAATCAGCAATCTCTGTTGTCCTGCTATCTGTAGTACTTCCACGTTTCTTTTTCTTGTCTGTCCATCTGATCTTTTCCATCTTCCTCCAAAGCCACATTTAGAAAGCTTAGCTTTTGTATATCCTTTTTCTGTAAAGTCCAAGTATCTCAGACATATAGGGTTATGCTTCAGACCAGTGTTTTTATCAGTCTCTTCTTTAGTTCCATAGTTGCATAGTTGCATCTTATAACTGTGATGCAAATATCAATAATTCTAAATTCTCTTTTGTTTTGCAGCTTCAGTGCTGTGGTGTATATAACTACACTGATTGGTACAATATTAGAGCTTGGCCAGACAAAAGGGAAGTTCCTCTAGAATGTTGCAAAACAAACACTACAGATTGTAATACAGAGGGAAATGCTTCCCTCTGGCATCAAAAAGTAAGTTTTTCTTGCTTTTTGGCAATTTTTTATAATTATTTTTTTCATTATCTAGATTAATTTGCTACTGTACTTTGCTGTATAGGTGAATCTCCTGTATTATGTAGGATTTGGTTCACCGACAAAATAGCACCAGACAAAATCGCACCAACAAATTAACGCCGACAATTAGGCGCAGTCAAAGTAGCGTCAAACTAAGAGCTTAAGAGCTGATAGAGAACTCTAATTTAACTGTGAACAAATGTTCTTTCATAATATTCAATAACATAAAACCAGTTACCAAATGTAGTAAAGAATGCATCTGCTAATACCTTTGACATGCCAACATGATTGAATCACGGTATAGAATATCTTTGACATTTCATAGCTGAGTATTCTTTTATTAAATAATTTATGGCTGAAGAATATGTTTATTTTTGTATCATTGTTTTTCAGGGTTGTTTAAGTGAACTATTGATCATAATTCAACGCAACCTTTACATAGTTGGCATCATAGCCATTTGCATTGGTGTCATACAGGTACATCATCAATATACCATACATTTTACATAAATATTAATATACAATGTTGTACCGGTAGTTCCTAGTGTAATCTATAATATTAAGATCCTTGCTCTGTATGTCTCTCTGTTACCTTCAAGCGTTCTGATTGGTTGACTGTGTGAGCGTTCTGATTGGTTGGCTGTGTGACGTTCTCATTCGTTACCTTCAAGCGTTCTGATTGGTTGGCTGGGTGAGCGTTCTGATTGGTCGTTCTGGAACCTTAGGCTTCGCGAAGCGAACGGTGACGCGAAGCGAACGGCGACGCGAAGCGAACGGCGACGCGAAGCGAACGGCCACGCGAAGCGAACGGCCACGCGAAGCGAACGGCCACGCGAAGCGAATGGCCACGCGAAGCGTTTGACGAAGCATACGTTGCTGCGTCATAGTGTGTACAACTTGCGAAGCGAACGGCGAAGCGAACGGCGACGCGAAGCGAACGGCGACGCGAAGCGTTTGACGAAACGTACGTTGCAGCGTCATAATGTGTACAACTCGCGAAGCAAACGGCCATGCGACGCGAACAGCCACGCGAAGCATTTGATGAAGCGTACGTTGCAGCGTCAGAGCTTGGCTACATGGCGTATGCACATCATTGAAACGTTGTTCAGCAGCATGAATTCAATGATTGGGTTTTAGTATTATCCTGCACTGCGAGTGAAGCGAGCGCGAGCGAAGCGAGCATCTTTCTAGTTGAAAATGTATAAAATTACCAATCATGAAAGACAAAGAAATATGCACAGTGTCTTTCTGTGTCAATTATTTAGCCACTAGTGCAGGGTTGTCCAACTCGTGAGCCACAATCCGGCCCGCGGATGACTTCCATCCGGCCTGCCAAGGCCTTCCAAAATTTAAAAAATCAATAATCTTCTTTTCATTGCTTCAGAATTCTTTAGTGTACAAATTAATAATTTTATAAAAATAATTGGCGCTAGGGCATGTGGCGCTATAATATTCATGAACTCTCATGTGTGTTAATGTCTCAGCTCCATGGTCAGTATTAAGATGGGACTGATAGGTCATGTGATAGCCTGATAGCTCAACTGAATTTCGAACGTATGTGCATAATGTGCCCTAAAGGGACTGTTAAGCACGTTTCCTTGTGATTTTTTTATAAATCGCACATAACTTGTATAAATATGGATTCAGTATGGCAGACTTAAATCAAAAACTCCAAAGGAGGGAGCACGTTTCTTCACAGAATGTTACTGGATTTATACAGAAGCTGAATCTTTTGAAGGACCAAATTAACACCAAGGAAACGTCTCAATTCAAACTTTATCAAAACGGCCTTTAGAAACAGATGTAACCTTGTTGGAAAGCCTAATCGCGGAATTTGAAGGAAGGTTTCCTTATTTCAGAAAACATTCTGCTGTATTAAAACTTATAGGAAATCCATTTGAAGGTGATCAATTAAACTTTAAGAATGTGAACTGAAAATTGTTATTCTTGTGATGCAATGTACAGTAATACACTACGATTTCTTCTATAGTGGCCTCTGGACCTGGTTAAAACTTGGAATTTGGCCCTCCGCTTTAAAAGGTTGGACAACCCTGCACTAGTGTTACCCTGCCATGCGTTGCTGTGTCTTGAGTCTGCTTAAATGGAAAATGCCTTTTTGGTCAAGCGTTACCCCTCCATCTCTCTCCCCATCTCTCTCTCCCTCTCTCCCTATACCTCTCTCTCACCTCCTCCATCTTCCCGCCCCAAATTCAAGCGCAGGTGAATCTAAATGGTGTTTTGACAAAAGTGTGTGATAAACAGTATCTTGTAATCGAACGGAAGGTTTTGCAAAAAAATTTCAAAGCTATCGGTCAAAAACTTTCAAAGATTAGCCATTATGTACAGACGAACATTTTATTTTTATTTATGAAGATTATTTACCAAGTGAACAATATTCCATCTAAATGCATTTTGGTTTCAGTGTATTTAATCCTTTGTTGAACATGCAGTCACTAATTAGTTACAAATATTAACGTTTGAAATGTGTGAGTAGGTGAATTTATTGATGCTTTAAATTCCTGTGTGCTTGAAAGAAAACGATTTTGAATCATAGTACCTGCATATCTGCATATTATAATATAGCCTGCATTTGTAGATTTGTATTTTGATATTTTAATCAGATTCTCTTTCTTTCAGATTCTTGGACTTGTTGCTTCAATGGCTTTATTTTGTTGTTTGCGTCAGGATAAGTACTGTGACGAGTGATAGCCTAGTTATGAACTTCTTTATAATTTATGTTAGATTTTTGTCAAGTAAGAGCTGTTTATGTTAATTCTATACAACCATACTGTGAAATAGTTTAACATGGATCTGAAATATTTGCATTTATTTTATCTGCATTGAATCCTTAAACCCTTAAACTGCCAGTACTTTGTAACTATACGCAATGTAACCAACTATACTCGGTTCCTGCAAGTTAAGGGTTAAGTGAAATTATTAAATACAGTAGAATCTTATTATAATGAATTTGGTTATAACAGAGATTTGGCTACAGCATATGGGATCCTATGTAGCTTATAATAGAAAGGCTGATAATGTTATAACAGACTTTGGATACAATTTATGAAATCTGCAGGTCCCATGAAGTCTGTTATAATAGGTTTCTACTGTATAGCAGTATTTTTATCTAGGTAAATCATCTATTTTATATTATCAACCTCATACTTACTGATATTCTAGACAAGATTGCTGTTTTGCTGAGTTTATAATGTAAACTTATGTAGTTTACTGCAGGTGTATGGGAGGTATTTATATGTTGTGTATGTTGTATGTTGTGTGTGTGTGCGTGCACACACGCGTGTGTGTGAAATTTTGCTTTGCACTGGATCAGCGAACTTCTCCTTGCATCTTTAAATCTTCATTGTTTTCTCACAATATTATTTGGTCTTGAGCAATGTTGCATGTTGTTAATTCTGATTGTTGCTGCTACTGTGCCACATTGTTTATATATATATATATATATATATATATATATATATATATATATATATATATATATATATTTATATATATATATATATATATATATAATTTTAATTGTTATAGCCAGTAAACATTTTAGTATTCCACATGTTAATAATTATGATCTATATGCTGAGGCCAGTCTCATAATGAAATTGACTACATGAA
This sequence comes from Metaphire vulgaris, assembly GCA_018105865.1. Classification (NCBI taxonomy): domain Eukaryota; kingdom Metazoa; phylum Annelida; class Clitellata; order Crassiclitellata; family Megascolecidae; genus Metaphire; species Metaphire vulgaris. The sequence goes on from CM030837.1 coordinate 8,833,063, forward strand.
GTAACTTAAAACACAAACCTAAATGCAAAACCAAAACACAACTTCTACAGCAAACCAGCTAATTGAATGGTGCTATTCCATCTTACCTTTCAGAGCTACTCCATCCTCTTAGCTCTATCCCTGGTCGGCCATGTCTTCGGTCCACAACCAATGGTCTTCTCAGTGTGCCTCAAGCACGAACCTCCTTGTTCCTGAAATGAGGTTTTTGAATCATTCGGCCCTATCCTTTGGAATGCTCTTGACGCCAGTATGCGTGGCTTAGCAACTCCTAATTCTATGGCCCTCTTTTTGAAATGACTTAAAACTTATCTCTTTGTCAATATACAGTAATTTGCTTTGGGAGCACTTCTGAGTGATTCTTCAGAAGATGTGCTATACAAATATTTTGTTACATTACATTGCATTACATATTTCATCAAAGTTTAATTGAGATCAGTCTCTCATTGTCTTGACAGAGAGGCATTTGTTATTTAACTTGTTAACTAAGTCAGCTGCATACTTCTTTATCCCATCAATCCTGTTGTATCTGAGACTGGGTATTGAATCACTACTGCATTTGCAGTACTCAATATTTATACTCTAAATTACTGAAGATCTATGCATTATTTACAAATTGTTCATTCAGTGAAAGATAACCGTTTGAATGGGTAATTATGCACTTCAGTGTTTGGTATTTAAACTGAGTTAAGAGTGTGTTCATTTACTGTTCTGTAGGAATACATGACTAAAATAATAGATGATGTAGCAATTTGGTTTGCAGCTGCTGTAGATGAGCAGCTGGTTTGCTGTAGAAGTTGTGTTTTGGTTTTGCATTTAGGTTTGTGTTTTAAGTTATTCATATACTGTATCTCTGAGTAAGTAGATTGCAAACAATATTTCTGACCTGGAGCAAAGTGTTTCTGGTAGTTCAATTTGACTGGTCTTTGCAATGACATGAGAACAGAAGACAACTAGAAAATAATCTTTCATTGATTTCAAATTAGAAACACAGTAATGTATGAATGTTTGTAAATTTATGTGTGTATGAAATGATGTGTGTGGTGTGTGTGCGCGCATATGCTTTTATATTTTTATATCTGGTCATTTAATACATTTTCCAAAACTGAATATCACAAACACACACATACAAGTACTCAACAGTGTAACCATATTACATTTTACATATTTTATAGTTTTTTAAACATGAATTTGTTTGGTGTTTGTCCAGCATTTCCAAATAGAATCAACTTGCCACCTAGCTACAATTTAAAGTTGTTTTGCTAACAGTAATATACCGTATTACCGGTACATGCCTATTATCTACTAGAATTCTATTTCCATTATATTTTTGCTGCTACATGATTGCAAATAGAATGGTGAAAATGCAGAATTTCAATAATTCTAGCATCCTGGTTATGCCATCACTATTTGTATTTGGTTAAGGAGTATATCTTGGATCAGTACAATTTAAAATATGAACTGTACATGGGATATGTTTTTGTTGATATCTTCAAATATTTCATTTATGGATTTCAATTTCATATGCAGGCTGTATACTTATAATTATTTTATCAGGTTAAATTTGAGCTGTTATTTTCATATATAACTTCTTATATTTTCATTTGGTTAAAATTAAATAGATCAACTGCTTCTCATTCTTTGATGTCTTATGATGGAAGTTATGTTGATGTTTTATAAAGCTTTTAATGAGGATGCCTTATAGTATAAATTGTGTACAAGTAATAGAACAATATATATGCAGGTAAAATTTGTTGTATTTATATTTTTGGTCATTCTTTTAAATGATTTATCATAGATAAAATTAAGTTTAAATTTACATGGAATCTTGAAGTAGTTTGTGTGTAGAGATTTTCTTATGTTCAAAATAGTTTTGTTGTTTAAATTGCTTGAAAAACATTTCAGTTTGTAATTATGTTAGTTTTATATAGCTAAATCATAAATGCAATATTTGGAAACCTTTAAAGCATTCTTGTGCTGTGATAGGATATAGGTTATAGTGATGCACGGTATTAGAAAATTCTTGATGATAGTATACCGTGTCAAAAATACCATTATACCGGTACACTGCAGTATTTCATTTATGCCATCACTATTAGACAAATTATGCTTGTGAATTTTTTAAGGGGAACCTAGATATGCTACCTAAATACATGAACTGTCACCATGAGCTCTCAGCAGTCACAAGGCAGCTGTATCATTCTCATGATCTAAAAAATACTGCCAAATAACGGAAACAGCATTATGATGGGGAAAAGATCAGAAGCACTAGAATCAGTTTTGTTTTATCGTCACTAGCTCTGGCTGCGTTAGTTTCAAATTCAACAATATCAACTGTCTCTTCATTATCAAATTCTGAATTCATTTCATTTGTAATTATTGGCCCTTTACTATTATCACAAGTAACTGTAAACTATTGCACAAAGGTATGGGCTATGACTACAACAATTTATGCATTGAAACAATTTTTGAAACTTTCTTAGGACTTAATATTACGAATTCAAGTCAGTCGCTGACATATGTTACTACCAAAGATTTTAGAATCGAAAACTAGATGTGACATTCATTATAATTATCTAGCTTATTTAAAATCAATACCGCCTGATGATAAACTGGTATTCAGCAAGCCCACTTTTAATACTGCAGTATTTTTTTATACCAGTATACCATGCATCACTATTAGGTTATAGTTGCAGGGCCTTAATTTTATTTTGACTTTTCCACCATTCTACTGAAGTTATACTTTTGACTGTTCTGTGTTATTTTAAAATTTTAATGATATTATCCTTGTTTGGATGATGTGTAATTTTGTTTTATACTTTTGTTTTGTTACTGTACTGATATTTTAATCAATAATTTGTACTGTACTGATATTTTAATCAATAAATTTCCTGAGGAATTTTTCCGGAAATTTCCTGGAAAATAGCAGTACTTTGCCGGAAAAATTTCGGAAATGTTTATTATTATTTTTCTATTATTATCAGTGTTTATTCTAGGCCCTTTTTGGAGGATTCCCCCCAAAGTTTGAAAATTCTCCCTCCCCAAATTTCTATATGTTGCATTGGGGGATGGAAATTTCCCCACAAAAGTGTGACGAGAGGGGGTTTTTTATTCAGGAGAGGGGAAAAACATAAGGATATAAGGATATGACCATATTCAGAAGAGCATTAGAGCATGTGGAGAAGATGTGATGACCCTTCTTTTTTTTGCTTGTCACCACTTCTGAGAAAAATCTAATATCAGGAGATGATCTGTTTTTTGCTCGTCAAGGTTTTTGGGCAGACAAACCTTCTTTCCCCCCAAACATTTCAAACTTCCCCCCCAACGTCAAGGTGGCTAGAATAAACACTGATTATTATTACTACTATTTATTATTATTACTATTTATTAATATTATGCCTACTATTATTACTATCTATTATTATTATTTGTTATTATTACTGTTTATTACTATTCATTTGTTAGGCATTTGTTAACAACAAAGCTAAAATTGTAGAGTTAATATTGCCAGTAGCCGCAAAAATAATGCTTATTCATTTTTTGTCGTAATGCCACCTAATTTTACTGATATGAGCACTAATTAACAGCATACATGAACTTACAGTAGCAGTCAAAAGTAATTGCCACAGTATGAAATTCATGAAATTTCATATCATGGTCAACTTTTATAATGTTAATTTTTTATCATTAATAGGTATATATTAGTTGCTAAGGCACCTTGGTAACAGATTTTGGAAGTTTATTTAATAAGTGTTTTTAATGATATGTGCCAAAACATATAATAAAACTTCGTATTTGTAGCTGTGGTAATTACTTTTGTCCACTACTGTTTGTTAACCTCTAACAATATGTATGTTGGAAAGTTTTCGGAATTTTCCGGAAAAATGCCGGAAACTTTCCCGGCATTCTATTTTTCCGGAAAAGTTACAACCCTAGTTGTATCTTTGTCGTCATCAGGTCCATTTTCATTCATCATCTGAAGCTGACATGGCTGAATGGATGATATGATTCCATTTATCTCTATCTTCTATTGATCAGACAGCAGATGTTAGTTTCATCCAAGTCCACTCTTCTATGTTGTCCATCAATTTGTGGTTTGGTCAGTCTTGCTTGCTCTTTCCCTGTTGCTTTGTTCTTTTTAGGGGCTGTCCATAAATTATCTCAATTTTGGGGCAATGTTTGAATCCCCTCCCCCTTATCAACAACTGTCAACTTTCAGTGATCCCCCTTATAATTATCAGCCTTGGAGTCAAGGCCACAAATTTCGAGGCCAAGGACTTGTTACACGAGGCCAATGGCAAGGACAGAAGGTCCGAGGTCAAGGCCGGGGGCCAGAGGTCCGAAGCCAAGGACATGAGGTCAGAGGCCAAGGCCGAGGACCTCGCATGTAGGCTTTTACACTGCAAAGTTTGATTCTTGACAGTTGCTAAAGACAAATGATAGACTGAGACACCCCAAGTTTGTATGGTGTGGCGAACTGGCAAAGGACAGAACTGGCACTTCAACATATAAGCAATATCTACATCTTTGAAAGTTACAAATATATTTCCAAAGTAGGCCTATATTGACGAAAATGCTTCAAAACCAAATACTGTATCAACAATTCAACATCAACAGAACACAAAATGTCACTTTCAGTTATGCTATTAGGCCTATTACAGTTACTAGCATAAATTCGACAAGTTCTTCAATCAAAAGTTAAATGCTATGGCCGTTTACACTAAATGTGCTTGTTGCATTTCAGAAATTAGTAACTAAACAGGGGTTAAACGGAAGGCAGGATTAATAAATAAGCAAAGAGACTAAACCATATGCTCTCCTTGATAATATGACAAGAGGGCTGAGACACACCTCAAACTGACAGTCCAACAGTGCGAATGCGCGATTTTCTTGTTTAAATTCCATGGCGTGATGGCTTGGCTTGGCCCCGAGTACAAGGCCAAGGACTTGTATCGCGAGGCCAAGGACTTGTATCCCGAGGTCAAGGCCAAAGACAGCGTCACTTGGCCTCGAGGCCAAGGCCACGGCCTCGAGGACTCCAAGTCTGATCATTATGTCAAAAACTTTTTACCTCCATACAGGGTTATTTCTAGGATTGTGAATTGGTGTGTGTGGTTAATTTCTAGGATTGTAGGATTGTGAATTTGGGGGGTGTCGGAGTTTGGAAGTCTCTGCCGAAAAAGTCTGACAAGCAAAAAAAACGTCATTCACTCTCAAAAAACCTGACGAGCAAAATGAAAGGTCATCCGAGGATAAAAGTTGGGGGTGTCCTCCATTTGGGGGTGTCCAAGCCTAATTAATATGCATTTTGTATACATACCATTGTCACATTACCAAATTTGGGGGGTGTCGACCTCGAATTGGGGGGGGGGTGTTGGGAGGTTTTAAAGGTGTAAAAATATCCCTGCCTCCATAAGATCAGTGACGGCCTGACGGGTCCCCCTTAAAAGTTTAAAAGGTTATTATTTTTGTGCGGTGATGACCTTTTCCCCTCTTTTGCTCATCAAGTGTCAAAATGATTATCTTTTTGCTTGTCAGGCATTTCTTGTTGTAATAAATAGTATTCCATGAATTTCCTGATTTTTGATTATTTGTAAAAAGTGAAATTGTTGACGTCAACTTATTTTGACCCCTCCCTTATCAACAACTATCAAACTTTTTCAAACCCCTTCTCTATATTGTTGACGTAATTAATGGACAGCGCCGTATAAGTTATTGTTTCACAGTATATGGCCAATTAAAGTTTCCGTCGACACTTTCCTAGAAGGTATTGTTTGGTATTTGATGTTTTTAACATCTCTTCATTTGTCCGTTTAGCCTTCCAATATATTCTTTGAATTGACCTTGAACAGAACATTTTAAATGCCGCTGATCTTTGATTGATCATTATATTCAGTGGCGGTTCCAGGATTTCTTGGTGGGAAGATGAATGAATTCATAGAAAGTTGGTGGGAGCAGTGGCGTATTTACCATTGGGCCATTTGGGCCATGGCCCCCCTTTGGTCTTGGCCTAGCCTGTCCTGACCCATCCATTCTGGCCAATCAAGTGCTGTAGTTGTCCCACGTACGTACAGAAAGTTAATTCAAGAATTTCAAATATATGCCTCAGGTCTTCTAATTAAACATTAATCTTAATTTTATAATCTTGTCCAGTGGCGGCTCCACCGGGGGGGCCAGGGGGGGCCCGTGCCCCCCCTATTGAGAGCCTGGCCCCCCCAGTGGCCCCCCCAGTTGGGACCCTATACTTAATGCTACATACATTAAACAACAAATGGTTGGCCCCCCATGATTAGAAGTTGCCCCCCCAACGGCCCCCCCACTTGCCAAATCCTAGAGCCGCCACTGATCTTGTCACTCCAGCGTTGGGACTTACAAGAATTATTGAATGAGTTAAATTCAAAGGGGATTCAAGGGGTTAAACAGTTGCAGTACCAGAAATTGCAACTGCTCTCTCGGGGGCCCTTTGCAGGTCGGGGGTCGACGGGGGCCCTTGGCATTTGGCCAGGCTGTCCATATAGCTGCTACGCCTCTGCGCACCTGTCTCTCAGTCTCAGCGCACCGCGCCTAGCTCTCAGCGCACAGCACTTAAGGTGCTTCAACTTAGGGTGATCCGCTCTCAGTGTGCTCAGGGAGGCAAGGGTTGTGGACAAATGGAACAGTTTGGACGAGGTGGGAGTAGGGTTGCAAGATATCCAAAGTCGAAATACGGGAGATTGTTTCCGCTATCAAGTTCATTGTGAATTATTATTATGGCTAGAGCTACAGTAGGCCTATATACTACACTACAGTAGCCTAGCTACTATATATAGAGAGAATAGACTAGGAATAGGAAAAAGCAATAAGCAACACTGTTCAATGCACTGCATCATCTGCATGTAGTGAATCAATATTACAAACAAGTTATAATATTATTATCATACACCTAGGGGCTGAAATACGGGAGCTCCCGTAAAATACGAGAGATCTGGCAACCCTAGGCGGGAGAGACAGTTGAAACAGTAAACGGATTCAAAGGCTATCTGGAAAAACTAGATTATTGAATGGGGAGAGATACTACAGTGGTTTTCACACAGGTTTACTTAGCCTCCTAAATCACTTTAAATCACATTATTATAGGGATCCAGACATCCATCAAATATTGCATACTCTCCAGCCTGTCAGATTGGCCATCAAGCTGACAAGCTCACTGATGAAGTTCAGCAAACAATCTTTCAACGTCAAAATTGACTCGTAGGCTATCGGAGTGGACCAGGAATATTTTTATACCCCCTAACAGCCCCCTAACACCCCCTCCAAATTTGAGGTCGACACCCACCCACATTTGGTAATGTGACAATGGTATGTATACAAATGCATATTAATTAGGCTTGGACACCCCCAAATGGAGAAGGACACCCCCAACTTTTATCCTCGGATGACCTTTTTTCTTTTTTGCTTGTCAAGGCCTTTTTGAGTGGATTTTTTTGGTTGTCAGACTTTTTCGGCAGAGACTTCCAAAGTCCGACAACCCCGGATTTTCCCGACACCCTCCCCCAAATTCACAATCCTACAACCCTAGAAATTAACCACACCCCCAGATTTTCCAGACCCCCCAAATTCACAATCCTAGAAATAACCAGACTTGGAGTCAAGGCCACAATTTTCGAGGCCAAGGCGAGGCCAAGGACTTGTAACACGAGGCCAAGGCCAAGGCCAAGCTAGGAAGCAGGTCCAAGGCCAAGGACAACAGGGCCAAGGCCAAGGCTAAGGACATCTGGTCCGAGGCCGAGACCAAGGCCGAGGACCTCACATGTAGACCTTCACACTACAAATTTGGATTTTTTTGCTCCCAGGAAATGAAGAAATAATGTACTAAATAAATAAATAAATGCTAAATGTGCAAAAAATCGCCAAAACTGCCAAAATTTGCCCAAAAATTGCCAAAAATTTGCCAATGGTGTGAGGGCTTGGCCTCAAGGACTTTACTCCCGAGGCCAAGGTCAAGGCCAAGGACATCAGGTCCGAGGCCAAGGCCAAGGGATACAAGTTTAAGGCCAAGGACTTGTATCCCGAGGCCAAGGCCAAGGCCAAGGACAGCGTCGCTTGACCTCGAGGCGCCTCGAGGTTAAGGCCAAGGCCTCGAGAACTCCAAGTCTGGAAATAACCCTGGAGTGGACAAAAGTCCCCAAACCAAGGCCAAGAACATCAGGTCCGAGGCCGAGACCAAGGCCGAAGACCTCACATGTAGGCATAGACCTTCACACTACAAATTTGGATTTTTTTTGCCCCTAGGAAATGAAGAAATAAATTAATGTACTAAATAAATAAATAAATGGCCTTGGCCTTGGGATACAAGTCCTTGGGCTTGGACTTGTATCCCTTGGCCTTGGCCTCGGACCTGACGTCCTTGGCCTTGGCCTTAGTTTGGGGACTTTTGTCCACTCCAGGGTTATTTCCAGACTTGGAGTCACGATTACTAACTTACATTGCAAACTGCTCGTTTTAAAATTTATTTCAATTTAATACAAATTTTAAATTAAAATGATGATGATGATGATGATGATGATGATGATGATGATGATTCTGTTCTACAGTAATTTAATTATACTGTTTATTTTCGTTTGATGCTGTTCGTGACACAAATCATACTTAGCATGACTTAGCATGATTTAAAGTGGCTTAGAAGGCATTACTGCCTGTGTGAAAGCCACTAGGGGCACTAACGGGGCTTGAACCCGCTCCGTCAGCCTGACGTTCCAGCACGTAACCCACTCTGCCATCTTCCGCCCCTATCGCTGCCTTCTGACCTTGATTGACATGTCAGTGACTCATCCCTATATGTCACTGATGTCAGCGCTGTCAAAGCGCTTTTGATTTTGGCTTTGAATAATAATAATAATAATAATAATAATAATAATAATAATAATAATAATAATAATAATAATAATAATAATAATAATAATAATAATAATAATAATAATAATAATAATACGCTAATAAAGTTTCTCGTTAGTTAGCTCGGCCATGACTCCCATGAGCTATATGGGTCGGTCGTCTATGCCCAGTTTGGTTTCATTCGCCAGATGGCGTCACTTTGCATTTTGTATTTACGCTGAATGTCATGAATGATCGCATCTGTGGATATTACTGGATAACAAACTGAACGATGTTGTTAAAATTGAATATTCGTTAATTGATCTGCCGGGATTTGAATAGAAAGAAACGGTCTAGTGTATAATTATGGAGATTCGCCACTAGACTTTGCCTTATTTTGTGAAGCAATCAACGTTTGGAGTTTGCTGTTCACTTCTACTTTAACGAACATCATCTGACATACAGAGACGGATTTCTGACCAATGTAGATTCCGATGTAAGACCACTTATTATTAATAATAGATTCCCCTATTTTCTGTAATTTATTAATTTAGTTTCTATGAGCACTCTTTGGTTACTTTCTGTTAAATGTTGTGACTGATTTTTTTAGCTGCGGCTATCTGTCGGTCTCTTGTGTAAAAAATAACATTTGTGATAATTTTCTTGTTAAAAAATCGTTTGCAGTATTTACCAGTTCGTGCACACGCCTTCTGCTTCGGTGGATCACCAGGTAGAGCGTCAGTTTTGGGTTCGAATGATCAGCATTACTGGATTTGATTCCCGGTTGGTCATGCCAGTGTTTTATCCGGGCCTGTTAAGGGGGAGATTTCACGCCTCCAACCACAAAGGTCCCACAATCCCATCACTGACACATTTTTACGTTGAACAGTGTCTCTTCTCCTCCGGCCAAGTCAATTCCCCTCCCCCCAATGCTTGAAGTCTGGATAAAACACTGGGTTATACACACCAGGGCATCAATAGCTCAAGTATGATGTTATATCCCTTCTTCCCTCCCTCCCAACCAAATCACTGCAAGACAAAGAAGGGATGAATTATGGCAGCGTTTCCAAAACTTTTTTCGTGACCCGGTAATTTGTATCATCATCATCAGCAGCAGCAGCAGCAGCAGCAGCAAGCTCACTGGCGGAGCGTAGCCTTTTCCACTAAACGTTTACAAGAATCTCTGTTTTGAGCCATTTTCCAGGCAGTGAAAAGTCCAACGTTACACGGAGCCAAGTCAGATCGAATTGTTCTGGTCCAGGTAGTTCTTGGGCGACCAACTGGTCTTTTTCACGATTTGGGGGGGGGGGCTTTAATAACTTCCTGTAGGGTTCTCGCATGGTCCATGTTTGAGGCTGCTCTCACAACATGCCCAAAGTAGTGGAGACGCCTGCTTCGTATTTTTATGGATACGGGTTCCTCTCCTGTATGTCGGAACACTTCTTTATTTGTTGTATGCGAGGTGTACGATATTCTAAGAATTCTTCTCAGGCTCCATTGATGGATGAGGTCAGAGTCCATGTTTCTACTCCGTAGAGCAACACCGAAATTATATAAACTGCATACAGGTGAAGCTTTGTGTGGAGGCGGATACTCGAGCGCCAAATATTTATTTTCAGAGAGGCAAAACTTCCCCTTGCAATACCAATTCACCTCAGCACCTCTGATTCAGCGCTTCCGGTGTTGTCTGTTAATGAGCCTAGATAGGCGAACTCCTTAACTACTTCCACTTTATTACTAGCCACAAACACAGATGAGGGTTGTGATGGGGCAGTAGTCTGAATCTTAGTTTTGGACCAGTTCACCTCCAATCTCAGCTGTCATGCTTCTTCATCCAGGATTTCTAATGACAGAACAATGACTTGCAGCATTTTCGCCAGGTGAGCAACATCATCTGCAAAGTCCAAGTTGGTAAATGTTTCGTTTCCAAGTGTTGTCCCCACGAATCCACGGTGGACAGTTTTTCCATTATGCGGTCCATAGGGAGCAGAAAGAGATTGGGAGCACACCTACAACCCTGTCTGACACCTGTGCTTATTGGAAACCATTCGGACATCTGGCCTTCATACCGAACTGCACTAAGTGTGCCAGTATATGGCTCTTTCATCAGTTCGACAATCTTTGGGGTAGCCCAATTGATAGCATTAGTTTCCACAGTGCAGACCTGTCCACAGAATCGAAGGCTGCTTTGAGATCCACGTAAGCAATCCATAGCGGTTGGTTGAACTCCCTTCTGGTCTGGTCTTCTGGTAATTTGTATACTTCTCCCTTTGTGACCCAGTAACATTTTTATTGCCTTGACTAGTCTATAAGGTATAGGAAGAATAAAACACCCCATTCAGACCGCCCATTCAGTTTTCACATATTATAATAAAAAGCATTTACTGTTACAAAAATGTAAAGAACTGGAGTAGTGGCGTGCAGAGAGTGGTGGATGTCATGGGCCAAAATCAATTTTGATGCCTCCATCTCTGCTGTAGGCCCAGTATTGATGAGCAAAAAAGGTTGCTGAGTCAATTATGATGCCTCCCATCTCGTGTATGCCTGGGGCCAAATCAATACGTTTTAAGGATTTTAATGTAAAAATGTGTTGACAAGCAAAAAAATGTCGCAGAGTCAATTTTTATGCTCCCCTGTTGGTGGATGCCCGGGGCCACCACCCCACCTGCCTCCCATTGCACACTACTGAAATCAAGCTTATGAAAAACTTATTATTGCGAAATTTGATGCTGTTTCTTGTTAACTAGAAACTCCAGGTTTGGTGAAAAAGCTGGTAACTTTTAGGGATCGACCGGAAATCGCCTTTGACGTTTGTCTCGGCCAAATATCATGTTTTGCAAGTATTCGCCTTGGCAAATACTTGGCGTGCAAATAGTTGCCTGTAGCAAAAGCATGAAACAATTATCTTTACATTGTATAAGTCTAAAACACTACCCATGTGGATCTCGCTGTCTATTTTCTAATATATCTATGTAATGAAGTCTTAGATATTTGTCGTTTCCGGTTTTTTGAATAAAATAAAACATTTTAATTTTTAATAACGCCAAAATATAGGCCTAAAATACGTTACATGATACATCCAATAATTCAGTTCAGAGAGTGAAATTCTGTATGGTACAATCACGCACTCACAAGAACCTAGGCCTGAGGAGAGGGGGTGCAGCCGGTACATTGTTCCGGGGCCCATGGAGCCCACAAGGGCCCGTGCCCGATAAGTTTTTTTTGCTTGTCAGACTCTTTTTGCAGAGGCAATAATGTTTTTTTTGCTAGTCAGGTTTTCGGAGAGTTGATAAATTTTTTTCTGGGACCCATCACAATTTTTTTGTACTGGGGCCCGGAACTTCTCTCGGCACCCCTGCAAGGACCTGGCAGCTTAGACTCTCTCATAAGCACACCAGTGATGTTGATCCTTTTCCTGGTCCTTATCTTTAAGGACTCCTTAAGGACCAACTTGAAGTTCTTGTCCTTGTGGTTTTAGTCCTTGCCCTTGTCCTTGTTCTTGCAGGTCAGTCATTGTCCTTGTGTTTTAATCCTTGAAGGACCAACTTAGTTTAATGTCATTTTCAGGTATTTTGATTTATATTTATATACTTGCTTTAAGTCATTTACTCTTAAGCGTCATTCATTGTTCCTTTTATAATACCAGCAGCAAAAACAGAATTTTCTTTCTGTGTTTGATGTGTTTTAAGTTGGACTAAAGTCACAAATTTTCTACATGCTTTACACTGATAGATGACTCAGGAAGAATATTCAAGGCACTCCAGAGTGCCGATTGGTTGAATGAACCTGCAGCTCATAAATGCTGGTGATCTGGAAGAACTCTCTCTGACAGCTGTGACCAACTTAGATAAATTCCATCTCCTCTGGAAGCTCTTCAGCAGAATCCTTTGTTCCCCTGCAACACTGGCACCAGTTAAATGAGTGTTCTCACAAAGTGGTCTTATAATGAGATCTCATTGTGATTGTGTGACTGATCAGCTTCTAGAAACACTTGTGCTATTCCATATGCTGCACCAGAACTTTGGAACTCAATTCCAGCATCCCTCTGCTGTCTACACCGTGGTAAATAACAAGTTCTCAGACAGAGACATGGAAACCAATCACCATCAATCCCAAATTGCTAGAAGCATTCTGAATGATATGGCAGAGACAGATGCCCATCACACACTGGTGTGACTACGGTAGTCGTGTTTTGCTCGAAATACATGCTTTTGTCAGTTGTGCTTTTGTTGGCGCACATTTGTCGTTTTTACGTTAGTGCATTTATCATCATGTGAATGTCGATCACACAAATGTCGGGGTGTAAATGTTGGGCACACAAATGTCAGGGTACCTATTTTAATTATATTTAAATTTGCTTGTTATTCTTGTGTTTAGCCATTGGATGGTGATGGCCATATTATGGAACAAATAATTTCTATTCTATTCTTCATGACAATTTATACAGTGCAGTAAGATAGCAAGGGTCAAAGTAAAGAGCACTTTACATAGAGAGATCACCGATCATATAAGATACTAAATAGGTGCGTTTTCGATGGAGATAACCGTGGTCACTGAGTCCGGTAGCGAGTTCCATAGGAGAGGGTTGCCTTGCATATCAGATCTCTCTCCTAACTTCTCGGTCTTAGATGGGGGGAGCATAAACAAGGGACCACCCGCTGGAATAAAGCTGTAGGCGTCGATTTGTCATCGTCACACACCAATGCTGAAAAGTACTCAGGGCAGGAGGGGTCGTGAAGGGCATTATAATGAATTTTTTGTTGGACCAAATCAGCTGTTGCGGCATTTTATTATATATTAATATAAAATGTTATGTCTGTAATTGATGGTCAAAAGAAGCACTTGATAAATGTGCTTTTTAATATAGAAGAGACCAGGATGAACTTATAAAATATTATATAGGATTGAAAACTTTTAGTTATAGTTTAATATTTTTGGAGATTTTAATATTATAAGATGCGACCTGATGCGATATATTGTCATTTTATTTATGGACTTGCCTAATATGAAATGTTTGCTTCCTTTTCTGTTTATGTTTTACCTTTGATTCCTGTTTCTCTTTCCTGTCCGTTGTTTCTTTCGGGACGTATATGAAAATTTAGTGCATAATATTAATCTATAAACTCTCACATTAAACTATTTAAAATTTACATAAATTTGATGTAATTAAATTTTTCAGATGGTGTTTCAGTACACTAGAGCTTTGTATGATTTTCATGCATCTCATCCAGATGAAGTGTCGTTGAGAAAAGGAGATATTGCACAAGTAATAAAGCAACTAGATGCCAACTGGATCCTTGGTATTGTGCATGGACTTGAAGGTGCTTTTCCAGTTAACTTTGTAGAGCCTATACTATTACCTCCAATTGAAAATGGACAAAGGGTTTTTGTAGCCATTGAAAATTTTGATGGAGGAGAAACAGGTGATCTGTGTCTGCAAAGAGGTTTGTACATTTTTTCTAAAAGTTTTTGTTTATTTGTTTACTATTGGTTTTTGTTTTCTATTCCATTCCTAGGTTTCTATTCAATTTAAAGCAGCCATCAAACAATTTTCAAATGCACAATAGTGCTAATTTTAGAATGTTTAGACTGAATAAAAAAAATTTGGTATCCTGTATATCTAATAGTAACATCTGTCATTCAGGGTTAAATAATTTGTAAAATTTGACCCTTGTTTCATGAAGAAAATGAAGAAGCAGAATAAAGGGGCTAATTATGAAAAATTTGCAATATTTCAGTAGTTTCATATTTATCACTTCCTTTATATTGCAAATCTGAATGTTTGAAATAATTTTAATGACACATGTTTTTGAACAACAGGACCTGCCGCATATACTCACGATAAGGTCGATCCGAGTATAAGTCGACCCCTAAATTTTTTGGATTTGAAGGTGTCTAAAATCATTGACCTGGGTATAAGTCGAAGTGATGTCACCGCTGTGCACCCTCTTGAGGTGATCATGAGAGTCAGAACAATGGAGGACGCGAGCTGCGTTGTGTTGATTTAAAAATTGCATTTTAGCTTTGAACTATCGAGAAACTGAACGATTTTGACATTCACAGATCGATTCCTGATGATTAAGAAAACTTTCCTGACGATTAAGAAAACTTTAAGCTCGCTATTTGCTCATTCTTGACAATATGAACAATTTAATTAATCTTAAAAAATTATTTTAATATTTATGTAGTGCCAATAATTACAAATAATATTTATGTGGCGCCTATGAATTACAAATCTTAAAATCGCTGATGCCAATTTTTATTTAGATGCTGTAGCATATGTTGAAAGTAATTAATTACACAAAGTTTTAGCTAAATTAATTATTTTCGACATCCTCTGTATGGAAACTGTATCCAGCATATAAGTCGAGGTTAGGATATAAGGCCTGTGAATTGGCCTTAAATTATTCGACTTTAATGCAAGTATATAAGGTAGTTCATGCCATTAAACAGAAGTGATTAAGAATGATTGGTATTTCAGTATTTCGTTATATTTGTCATCATCATCATGCTTTCTGCCAATGCAATAGCTAGACACAAAAACATTTCCAAGAAGTCCTGTCTTCTTTTAATCTTCCTTCTGTGATTGAAATTACTTTCATATTCATATCTTCTCTCATGTTGTCAATCCACTTTTGCCTCTATTTCCTTTCATTTGAATGTAAAGTGCCTTGTGTGGCAGACTTCTTTCATTTATTCTATTGATGTGTCCATACCAGGTAAGTCTTTTCCTTCTAATTTTGTTGTTAATTGTATCATTTAGGCTGATACGTTGTCTAATGTCCTATCTTTTGCAACCGGGTTACTCCAAGGATTCTCTGTAAGCACATCATTTCGGCCACTAGCAGCCTATGTTCATCTGTTTCTTTCCTGCTCCATGTCTCTTCACCATATATTATTTGTGGGGCTACCATGATGTTGTATACTTTGACCTTGGTGTAAACTTATGTTTATGCCCTTGCTGTTCCAGATTTTTTGTAATCTCTCCATTGTTTGCAGTCCTTTGGCAATTTTCTGTTTAACTTCCTCTTGATATTTCAGTATTTTGTATGTAGGTCAGGTTTGATGTTTTATATGTATTTAAGTCATTGTCCTTAAAAATCCAGCATTTTATGTTCTAGAAATTGGTTTTGTACCTGTTTTATGTTCTGGGAATTCCCTTTGTACCATACTACAGGGAGTCGCTAAGATTTGGTTATGGATGCATTTGGGTTACATGATGCACATGGTTTCTTTTCTTTTTCACTCTCTTTGAAAACTTTATGTGTTAGTTGTGGGCTGCTCACCCTATATAGAAGGTTTGATGTTTCAGACTTAAAGTACTTCTCACAGCCCATAAGATTATATATTTTCTTAAGAGTAGAAATAATACTATAATAGTTGAAATTTATGCCTATTATTCTTTGTTTGGGTTTATTTTGTTTTTGCAATTGTATTTCTTCTGATATTTCAAAATTTATTATTTCTTTTACAGGAAATGTAGTGATTGGAACAGTGGCTGTGGATCAGAATTGGTGGGAAGGTTTTGAAATCTTGACTAGGCATTCAGGCTTATTTCCATTAACTCATGTAGAAGAGCTGCATGTTGGTTCATGTGATAGTCTTTCTTTTCAAGATAAAGAGTCTTCACAAGCAGTCAGTATTTTATGCGAAGCTGTAGTCATTTCAAGCCTTCATGCTCAGCTGGAAGGTGAACTAGATCTGATTGAAGGAGACGTTGTTGAGATTCTTCATTTCCTTGATGATGGCTTTGCATTTGGACGATGTAAAGAGAGAACTGGACAATTTCCATTATCATTTGTTCAGGTCAGAGACGAAGTAGCGGAGCAGATTTCGAGCAGTCATCGCAGTAAACAACATGATGAAATATATTTTATTGCCAAGCAGGATTCCATTATCAACCCTGATGTTCAAACTCAGAACTCCCCAACAATCACTAATAATGTATCTGTGAAGACAAAGAAATCTCATTCAAGAAAAGGATCTTATACTCAGGCTAACACAAGATCCCATGATTCTTATGTAATGCCATATGCTCAGGCACGCTACAATTTCACAGCTGTTAACAAAGGTGAACTTTCATTTATTGTCAATGAAATAATAACACTTATTTCTCATATTGATGATGATTGGGCTGAGGGTGAGATCAATGGCAAAAGGGGAATTTTTCCCACTTCCTATGTGAACATTATTGTTGACTGTCAACTGGCTGAAGATACCAAACTTGTTCATGCAGCATCAGCCGCTGGAGACTTTTCTTCTGAGATTTACGGACGAGTTTTGTATGATTTCATGGCTGAAAATTCTGATGAACTGAGTCTTTGTGAAGGAGACACGGTTACCATTTTGGAACAGCTTGGTGCTGACTGGTACCTTGCAAGACATGATGATGAGCGGGTAGGACGTTGTCCAGTGAACTACATAGAAGTGTTTGCTTGTGAGCCTTTGTATGGCATCACTTCTTCATCCTCTGCACATCCCAATCTCAAGTCAAATCAAGAAGATTTCACAATTAGCAGCTCTTCCTCAATTTATTCAAATCTCCAGCAAAAGCCTTCAATTAAGCCTAAGCCTAAACGAAATGTACCAATGAATTCACTGTGTGGGGTGAAAAATTTATCTAACTTTAATTCCAAGGAATTCCAGGCTGACTGGAAAAATTCAGGCCCTCATGTTCCACTTAAATTACAAAATCTTTCAAATACTAAAATGAGTCTTGACGAGGTTGTAGAGCATGAGCTACAGAGAGCAAGGGAAACAACACATGCAAAAGAAAACATTAATAATGAAGCCTTAGTTACAAGTTATCAGGACTCTTTTACGAGACCACAGTCAGTTGCTATTCTGGATCTT
Organism: Metaphire vulgaris; assembly: GCA_018105865.1. Taxonomy (NCBI): domain Eukaryota; kingdom Metazoa; phylum Annelida; class Clitellata; order Crassiclitellata; family Megascolecidae; genus Metaphire; species Metaphire vulgaris. The sequence continues at coordinate 8,850,766 of CM030837.1, forward strand.
AAGACAAATGAACTTTTCAGAGCCAAGCAAGACTTTAACAGGACCCAGACACATCGTCAAACCTTTGATTCACTGGTTCCAATGCCTAAAATGTTGCGTCCCAACTCTCTCTGTGTCAATGAAGAATCAAAGAGCTCTACAGAAAAGAGTCAAAGTAAACCAATGCCACTGCTGAAGTTATCTCCAGCAAAGCCAAAAATTATACCAAAGCGGCCAGCGCCTCCACGCCCTTTCTCTAAAACAGCTGTGCGATCTCAGTCTCACAACGACCTGATGATGTTTTCTCCAGATCGACTGGGTAAGTTGTACTTTTATTTGCCACAGTTTATTTTTAGAACAAAGGCTGTATTCACAGTTGTACAATTCTTATATACAGGTGAAACATAGTGGTTCTGAACAAGGGCAGATCCTACTGAACCACTCTAAGCCCTGTTATTATTATCATTATCATTATCTTTAATATTATAACCTGTGACTTGTGCTTATTCATAATACTAATTTTATTCTAATTCAGTTAATTCATTCATTCATTCATCATCATCTTCATCATCATCATCATTAACCGTGGGCTCAATGCCCGTTGGTGTATTTCAGGTGTATTTGGTGTATTTGGTGTTGGTGTATTTCAAGTGTATAATGCCATCTCCACAGTTTTCTGCTATTCTTTCCTGTTCATTGCTCTGTGACTAAGGTCCTGTAAACTGTTTCCACACCATTCTTCAATATCATCACACCATTCCTTGTGTGGTCTTCCTTTCTTATTGGCAACCTCCATTATTCCAAACATTAGAGCTTTGATCTTTCTGTCCTCTTTCATTCTGCATATGTGTCTAAAAAGATGGATTTTTCTTTGATTTACTCTTTGTTGCATGGTTTGTTTTGGCTGCTGTATTCTCAAGTATAGTTCTTCATTGCATTGTCACTATGTGGCTCTAAAGGCATTGCACAAATGGCTGATTTGTAGATGCTTTATTTTGTTACCTTTTTATTCTTTGTCTAATCAAACATAATTGAGGTTTCACTAATATTACTTCTAAGACTTTTAAAAAATACATATATTTATGGTTTTTATTTGATAAATTGACTAGCAATTACCTACTTTGATGCACTATTTGATTAAGTACTTGGCCTATGTTGTCCATCAAATATATTTATTGTTAATTATTTTTTGCTCTAGTAGATGCTGAACTATGTGAAATAATGCTTTTAATATATTGAAGAAATTAATGGGCATTGCTGCATAGACCTCTTGAAGTTTTTCAAATATTTGAATTCTATAGAATGAGACATGTATAGCTTAGTTATAATTTTCATTAAGTGAGTTGTATTGTTCTGCCATAAATTATATAATTAGCAATTAGATCAACCATGTTAAATATGTTTAAACTTGAATTAAAGGTGGATACTAGGTTGTTTAAAATTTATAGATTAATTAATGTATTTTTATTTTTGTAGTTTCATCTGATTCATTAGTTGCAAGAAGTTCAACTCCAACAGTGGATCCTGCAATGAATTTACCAATCAGCCCTATTTGCTTCAATATTGTGAAGTCTGAAACAGGTTCTACACAGCTGGATGAAAAACATCATGAGAAAAGACAGCGAGTTATTGCTGAACTCATCCAGACAGAAAGTGACTATGTCAACTGCCTTGTCCTGTGTCTGAAGACATTTTCCAATAGAACTAAACTTTGCCCTCAAGCTCTTGACCTAGAAATATTGTTTGGAAATGCAGATCAAGTGGTAGAACTTTCTCAACAATTGCTTATATTAATTGAACAGAATGTTGAGACAAAACCTTTTGAAACACAGTGCGTTGGTATGTAATAAAAGTATCTACTTTCTCGCCTTATGTAACTCGGATTCATTTCAGTTGTATTGCTTCACTGTGTTTAGGCAGCTGTAACTGCAACAATAGTTTGTGAGATTGCAGTCCCTTTCTTGTTGCACCTTTTATATATAAGCTTTGTTGGTTTCTATTGCACAACAAATTATAAATCCCATTAGCCAAGACTTTACATTTTGGGAGCATAATTAGGGTTCAGCATGAAATTACAATGCTAAATTATGATTTATTTACTGGTTATGAATTACCGGTACAGTTAGCGAAGAATGTGGAGAAATGACTTTGGTTTGAGAATTGTTGTTTAACCTAAAGGCATCTTAATCACTTTAAGTGACTATAATCCTAAATAATCTGTTACATGCAGTTGATGAATGCTCTAATATTTGGCAAGATGTTCCACTGAAATTTTGTCTTACTCAATTGCTTAAGAAAATTTAAATGGATTTTTTGAAAAGGTTATGTGTAAAAGACTTTATGTAACCACTAGAAAGATGCTCGCTTCGCTCGCGCTCGCTTCGCTCGCAGTGCAGGATAATACTAATCCAATACCTATACCTAATACCCAATCATTGAATTCATGCTGAACAACATTTCAATGACTGTACATACGCCACCTAGCCAAGCTCTGCGCCACGTAATAATTAGGCCTATGTACGTTAAAATCACGCAACTGTGACTATTTGTGACGCTGTACACGTATTTTTTGTGTACGTTAAAATGTACGTTAAAATTTCAAGCTACAAACAATTGTTACCAATAGCAACGTCGTCGCACGCCCACCCCTCTCACGCTGCAATGACTCGACTAAGCCGTGCTAAACTACGAACAATTGTTACCAATAGCAACGTCGTCTTCGAACATCGTCCACCAACGCATCGTGCTACGTAAGGACTAAACGGTCTAAACCGTCTACCAATAGTCAACCAATCAGAACGCTTGAAGGTAACAGACAGAGAGACATACAGATAAGGATTTTAATATGATAGATGGTTGAAAAGGAAAATGTTGTGATTATATTGTGGTTACTAAATAGTTCATCAAGTGTATGGTGAGAAGAAAGAAATGGATCCACCAATTTCATTACCAGAAACAATGAATGTTTACCACTTCTCATCCTAACAACCTTTAAAGCATAGATTCCAGAGTTTCTGGAAGAATGGCTGATTATAAGTATATTGTTCAACTGTAGCTATTTGAATTGTAGGAAAGTGTTTTGTTGAACTCGAGGAACAGTTTCGGCAAGTCTATGCTCCTTACTGCCGTAACCATGATAACGTTATTGCTGTTTTGGAAAAGGTCGACTTTAAAATTCATATAATATGCTTCCTAGTGTTGTGCTTCTTGAGTAGAAATGAAGCTAAAATGCACTTTGCAGACAATTTTGATCTGCTATCTGGTTAAAGTTGTTATCTGAATTATTTGCTTATCTATGTTTATATATTACATTATATATATATATATATATATATATATATATATATATATATATATATATATTAAGGTTGTTAAGACAGCTGGTTTTGAAGGACCAGTTAACCGTTCAAAAAAAAGACCAGTTAACCGCTCGCTAGCGGCAGTCTGGTGTTGTGCCAACATCAAAGTGCTTTGATGCCGCCGGCACCTATGCCGGTGTCCTGCGCAGCTACATCAAGGCGCTTTGATGCCGCCAGCGCCTATCCCGACGTCCTGCGTGGCTACATCGAAACGTTTTGATGTTTTCAAATTGATATTACGGTTAACCGGTCAAAGTTAAAAGGACCGGTCCTTGCTCTTAGGACCGGTTAACCGTTAACAACCTTAATATATATGTATGCATTTTATGCAAGTGTATAAATTGATTATGGTTGACATTTAGAATTGAAGAGACATTGGTCTCAATCAGTACTGAAAGTCAGCCGGTGCACAGCGGAGCTGAGCTCCGACACCTTTTTGGACCACGAAAATTTTTTCACCATAATTTTTCAATATTTGTTCCAATTTTGTAAAAGCACCATGTACTTGCAAAAATATTAAACTAAGATTTTAAAAGCGCTATAGGAATTTAAATGATGGTTACCTATAGTTTGTTATTTCCTTTAAAAACTTCCGGTATAGTTATGACGGTTTTTGAATACAATGTTAACACACCTCAGCGCCAAGAGAGCTCCTGCACCTTTTTTCACAGACTTTCAGTACTGGTCTCTATATAAGCTGAAGTCTCCAAGTAATATTTTAAATATTTTAGGTCTCATTATAATTATTTATTAAATTTTTAAGTATTTTTATTGAACTGAATTAGCAGTTGATCAATTGGAAACCATTTTGATCAGGAAAGTGTAAATCAGTTAGTGAACATTGTAATATTAGATACCCGGTCAAAACGGCACATGACAAAATGGCACAGACAAAACAGTGCAGACAAAATGATGCAAAGAAAATACTTCAAAATACCAACAAAAGGGTGCAAAATACTGACAAAACGGTGCAGACAAGATGGCACAACTGATAGGTACAGACAAGAATGGGTATAGGGTAAAATAGGCAACGGGCCTACATCATCTCCCTCCCTTTTAAATGGGTCAACAGTTAAGCAGCAACATTTTGATCAGATATGTTCATTTACCTTGTTATAGTGTTTCAGCATGACCACGAGATGTGGCGGTTAATGATCTATTAAGTAGATGGATATCCGCTGACAATTTTGTGAGAAAACGCTTGTGCTATTGACTTTTCTTGAATGAATTCCTTTGGATATGTCACACATTGCTCAATATATTCAATAAATTTAAATAAGTAATATTTTTGATGGAGTCAACAAAGCAGCACATTAACCTTTAATTTTTTCAAATAACTACTAAAATTAGTTGCTATTAAACAAAACATATTAACATATCCTCTTAAAAACATTTATTGGTAAAAATTAAGTGCAATTTCTCTTATATAATCAAACCTATCAACGTTAGCATTATTTTGAACAATAGCTTTTAATCGTTTGTCCACTGAATATATTTTTTCTTTGAGGCATCACTCCAGCCAAATGCTTGCGCCTTTTTGTCTGCGCCATTTTGTTATGCGCTGTTTTGTGGGGTGCCGTAATATTGCATGGTTAGGTGAAAGATAATAATGACATTAGCAAAACAATTTTTTATATTGAACAAACTAAACACTCTATTGTTTAAAGTCAGATCCTAAAATTGGCTAAAAGTTAAATAAATAATTCATTAATAGGTGAGACGCATTTACCGTATTATCTCGTGTATAAGACACTTTATCCTCCAAAAATTGGTGCAAAGTGTGGGTGTGTATTATACATAGGAATAAATTTTATGTACATAAACATGCTTAATTTTAAATTTACCATATATTCATGCATATAACATGTGCTTTATAAGCATTTTGCTTACACGGTCAACAGTAGAGGGAAACTTTGTAGGCCTATATGCTTCAAATTCTAGACAGAATTTGAAAGAAAATTGTGACTGTCTAGGTAATACAATAGAGAGTTTGACAAAGATAGCTAAACAATTGATGTTGGGCAACTGCTGATGGGGAAACTTTGTCTGTACCTCCAATTCTAAGCAGATTGCTGAATAGAGATTCCCAGGTGAAATTTTGGGTGTGTATTATACATAGGTAATAACATTTTTACATTATGATAACTCTAGAAAATAAGGGTGTGTATTATACACAGGTGCGTATTATATCCGAGATAATATGGTAGTTGCATTTACCCAAATTTTCATCGACAAAGCATTAATTGCCTCATTTATTCAGTTGTTAATATGCTCTCAATAGATTCCAAGGGCATATTTTGTCAGTTTGTCAGCATTTTGACAGCATTCTATCACTTGAGTACATATCACTTTATTAGCTGTTTTTTTATAATAGCTTGAGGGCAATGCTGAAATTTCTGAATTCATTCAAGCTGCATTGGATGAAATTCGACAGCAGTTGCATGTGTTTGATTTGCATTCTATTTTGATCAGACCGGTTCAGCGGATTTTGAAGTATCCACTTCTTCTCAGTGAACTTGAGAAAGTAAGTACAGTAATAATATATTAAAATTTGTGATAATTTAAGTTTGGGTTTATAATTTGATTGTGTTATTGACAGGCATGCCTGAACAAATTTTCAGCAGGGGATGGAGATTTCCTTAAGAAAATTAAAGTAGTTCACATCTTAAAAACCTTACCTTGACAAGCAAAAAAAGGTCCTGATGCACAGAATTTACTCTCTTATACTCCTGGCAATCAAAAAAGGTCTATCTTCTTCCAGGGGGTTCAGGCTGCACCTCTTGGAAAAAAGCTGCACCCCTTCTTCCAGGGGATGCAGCTGTAACCCCACTTCCTACAGGCCTGGTTAATGATAAATTTTAATGACTGGGTATCAGAGTTTGGCAAAATCAATTCGCGATTCAATCGTGATTTAAATCACTACGGTTGATTTGATTTGAGAGCCAAAGATTTGATTTAAAAATTCAGTGATTTGATTTGATTTGATTTGGGTTAGCTTTGATTCGATTCGATTTGGAAGTCAAATCACCATTATAGTACATATAGATATTTTGAGTTAAACATAGACTCGACTGAGAACTTACTAACTTAGAGTCAATAGTTAAATGCTAATGTGGTAAGAGGCAGTAGTTTTTTATGACAGTGGTAACACTATTATATCAAACCAAACCGGAAGTAGTAGCCATTGTGGTTTGGTTATTTGCGCAGTTATTATTATTTCACGAGAGGCGCATGTCGTTTGATTGCGGAATTCAGGAAAGATGGCCATTAAATTTCTGCATTCTGGACAGTTGCATTATCATGATGTCAAGTATTTCAGAAGAGAACAGCATTAATTCTTTGTTAGGTCGCTTCTTTGATGACTGAAAGAAGGGCCACAATGACTGGTGTATGCGGTGCAAGATATGTCGTGTTAGGATGCACTCAAAGCCAGGAGTCACTTCAAAAGTCAAGTTATAAGTGGTATTTTAAAACACTTTTGTGGTAATGCTACACAGGTGTCTATTTCATTAATTGAAGAAAGTCAATACCTGAGTCTTCCAACAGACACAAGTATGGCACCTGAGGTATTCTGGGCAGCTGAAGGGTCTGCTTACCCAAATCTACGACATATCGCACATCGGTTGCTTAGCATACCGTTTACTTCAGGCTGTGTGGGGAGGCTGTTTTCCATCACCAGGGCAATTATATCAGCAAGACGCAATCGGTTGTCAGCAACAACTGTTGAATCTTTGTTATTGAGAAAGCAACAATGTGCTCTAGAACTACGACAAAGTGAGACTGCTGAAAGTGGCAAGTCTAGCATTACCACGCTCAGTGCACAAGCCATGTGTGAAAGGGAAACTTAAATAAAGCCTATTACTGAGTGACTAGTGACTACTGAGTCTTACAGTAGGCTACGTTGCAACTAATATACTAATATAACGTTAAAATGTGTCAAAAGGTCATATAGTGTTAATGTTGTATTTTGAAAGATTTGATTTGATTTACAATTTGATAAAAAGTGATTTTGATTTGATTTGAAAAAATGATTTTGATTTGAAATTTCACTGATTGATTGAATCAAGAACTGCAATTGATTTTGATTTGGAGTATGTGATTTGATTTGTGATTTGCCCAACACTGTGCCCAACACTGCTGGGTATTATTAATTATAAATTGCTAACTTACCCGTAAACATACAACTCTGAAATGAATGCTTACTGGCATTAGATATGACAACTTTTGGCTTGTTTTTATGCAATAAAGAATTTTTTGTAGACATAGTATTGCAATTGCTCATTGTAATTCTTATTTGGGGACATCTTGTGATAATACCAGTTAGCATCACTTACCCAAAATCCAATCCATTACCTTTCCACCGTGGTGGAGAAACATGTAAACCCATCAGTGATGAAGGAATTGGCTATGCGATGTGGATAGACCTGAGGATAACCTTGAAGGGTGGCTAACACAGGTGATCCCTCGATGGGCAGTAGCAGCGAGGGTAATGAAGCTAGCATACTATTGGCTGGGTCAGAAAAGCTGAAACTTCACACAGAAGGCAGAACTAAGTAGGATACAACTCTGGAAATGGCCTGTCTCTGTGGAATGGAAGTTTGGAACTTACCATTCTATGCACCTGAACGCATGACGAGAACTGCACCTTCTTTATCTAATAGGAGACGAGTGGCCACAGTGTAGTTATATTGATATTATTTATTGACCACCAATTATTATATATTAACCACCAATCACTATGACATCAATATACACAGTCATTCAGCCCTATCCTCTAGAATTCTCTTGATCCCAGTATATGTAATTTAGCAACTGCTGATTCTATGACCCTCTTTTTTGAAACATCTCATTACCATACCGATATGCAATATTTGCAGCGGGAACACTTCTGAGTGATTCTTCAGAAGAGGCGCTATCTGTTACATTCAGTGTTTATTCTAGCCACCTTGACATTGGGGGTGATTTTGAAATGTTTGGGGGGGACAAGGTTTCATGTGAGTATCCACACGGGGGGGAATTTCCATCCCCAGCCAACACAGCCAACATATAAAAAAATTTTGGGGGGAATTTAAAACTTGGGGGGAATTCCCCCAGAGAAGGCCTAGAATAAACACTGGTTACATTACTTTACACAGATCACTATTCTGGTTCAGACATCGCCCAGTCTAAAACAGTCTATGCTGCTCATTGATGCACACTGGCAACAGTGAATAAGTTCACTAAGTGACCATATTTATTCATCTATGAATAAATATTGTTATCTATCACCTTCCAGTTACATGTTCCAGCAATCTCCTCTTTGACTAATCATCTAAAATAATAATTGGTCAAATGTTTGAGGCTGATAATTGGCTGGAGACACAATTGGTGCACCTCTAATTGTAATGCTGGATTTTGTGTAGTGCTTTGGAAATTGATTTGGGAACTGACAAATAATTGTAGGCAACAGATGAAGCACATACTGATAAGCACCATCTCCTAACAGCCATTAGAATTATGACAAATGTTGCCTCCTACATCAATGAGTATAAAAGAAGAAAGGATCTTGGTGAGTTGAAGATGCATATCAACATTTCCCAAAGAGTTTAATGTTTTGATATTGTTTTAGTATTAAAAATGTACCGTATTTCTCAGGTTATAAGTCACCCCTGAATATAAGTCTCACCAGTGGAAAAGAGATGTTTTTTAGACTTTGCGTATAAGGCACCCTGAATATAAGTTGCCCCTGAATATTCTTATTCTTCTTCACAGGTCCAATGCATTGCTGCGTCAGCGGCAATGGACTTCCCCTTTTTATGATCTCTGGTATTCCTCAGGGGTTTGATGTCTATCTCCAGCCCATTTCTTAGTTTGTCTATGTATTTTGCTCTTTCTTTCCTTCTTGATCTTTTACCCTCCAACATGCCTGTCACTGCCAAGTTCTTGAGCCCATCTTTCCTCATCAAGTTCCCCAAAAAGTTCATATGTCTTAGCTTGATGATAGCCATCAGTGTTTGTTTTTCTCTTCCATTATCTGTAAAATGTCTTTGTTGGTTCTTTCATCTGTCCACGGAGCTTTTAACATTCTCCTGTAGAACCACATTTATGCAGCTTCCAGTTTCTTTATTATAGCTTTTGATGTTCCAAGTCTGTGCTCCATATAGCAAAATATAGGTTGCCCTTAATATGGGTTGCCCTGAATATAGGTTGCCACTGAGTATAAGTGGCATTTAAGTGGTGCTAGACTTGAAAGTGCAACAAGTATAATTGCTATTGTACTGAACCAGTTACTATTCGACTTGCAAAAGCTCCTTGTATCCAGAGACATTGCTAAAACTCCTAAATTTAGCTACATTACTTTTATTGTTAATTCCAGTTGTACTTTAAGTGGTTTGATATTGCCATCTCAATGGAGAATGTGAGTTTGCAGGAGCTTTTTGTGCATGATATCCATGCTGAGAGGCCGACTTCTGGTTGGTGATTGTTTGTGTTTCATTTTGACATGTGGGTAGGATTGAAGTTTTCATTCCATTAGCATAAAAGTGCTCCAGATACTGGCTGCACCCAGAAATCCTTATGCAAAAAACCATGACTTATAATCTGGGAAATATGGCAGTCAACCATACATTATAATATGAACTCATCTGGTGCTGCTGACTGGTGGCTTTCTTGAGAAACCTTCTTTCTAAGAAGTTTTGTCCCAAAAATGTTATTTTAATTTCAATTGTTTTAGTATTTTTTCTTCTGTGTTTTCACTGCATATTTAGCAATAGCTTTATTCAGTCATTGAATGATTGAAATTGTTACCCTTGTTTCTTTTTTATTACTTTTATATTTCTGTATCATGAGACTGTCAAGATAATTTTTATGTACCACTATCTTTAGTGTATTTTGATTATTCTTATTATGGTATTTTCCTCTTTGGTTTTGTTATTTAGTCTGGTGAGAGTAATGTCTGTTGTTGTTTTTATTGAAATAACTTGAACAATCAATGGACTAAGTTCAGCTTTAACTTTTTAAACTAGTATTGCTTTTTTAACCTAGTACTTGTTAACACTAAATGGATTGAAATGTGGTCTAAATGGGATCAAGAGAATGTATGTCAGAGTTTATTTGTGTGCTCACTGATTTTAAGGTTTCTTGAGAACTATTTATGAAAGAAGTCGTCATTTTGCCATATATTATCAGCTAGAAAAGGCCTATACAGTGGATATGAATTATAGATAGGTCTTGTTCAGGATGTAGCTTTGGTCATTTTTGCCAAATTATCAATATTTAAAGACTACTGCATCAGTTCTTATAATTTTGAGACATGGGTTGAGCTGGAAATGCTACATTTTTCAATGAAATTGTGATGTAACAAATAGTGGCATATTACAATGTTATTATGTTCAAAATTCACCTTTTCATATTTCACATTTTCAAATTTTGCCAATATATTTGTCTTCATAGTAACCATTCCTAATGAAGATTAATCATCATGGTGAGTTTCAAGAAGTTTGGTACATATCCAACTGAGACAAATTGTAGGGTAAACTTGTGATAATGGCAGTAAATTCTGTAACAGTGTTGCCCTCACCATTTTTGGATGAAATTTAAACTTTGTTTATGATAAAATTTTACAATTTATACTTAAAACTGTGAAGCTTCTTTACCTTTATAACAAACCCTTGTGGCTTTTTAATGTTACTTATTTGTAGTTAATTGCAAAATTGGACAATGCAGTTATTGTGTAACAGTACTTCAGCTGTACTTGACTCTACCTGTATGATTACCGTAAAATCTCGAGTATAGTGTGCACTTTTTAAACTCAGAATTTTCTGTAATGTTAGGGGTTCATATTACATTCATGTAATACCAAAATTAGGTAAATTTATCCTCATTTTCCCCAAAAACTTTTACCGACACTTTTTTTAGTATTTAGCTAACATTTGAAATGCAAAGCAGGTGGCATTAATGAGGAAGATGGAGAGAAATGGAGAGATACCATTTGTAAGGAGAGGGGTGGACGGGCGAAGGGAAGATGACATCGAACTGCATTAATGATTTTTTGACAGCTTAGTCTATTGTTGGTACAAGGTGTCTGCTGTCAGGGAGAGAGGAGGAGAGAGGTGATGACAGTTTGCTGGGAGAGGGAGAGCGAGAGAGGGAGGGAGGTGACAACTTGAAACCACATGTTGGTATTAAGGATTGCTAGTTAAACAAAACCAGATGTCACTGCAGCCCAACTCTGCCTACAATTACTAGAAGTCTAACAGTGGAATCTCTGTTTAATATGATACCAGGGTACACTTTCTCCCATTCATTATACGTACTTAACAGAGGCTCTGGAACCTCTGCCAGTGAATCTCTTGACATTTGCAACATTCACTGTTGTCAGCAATAATTAAGCTTAATGGTGGTCAAGTAAAATGTTACTGAGTGTGGAGATTTAAGGGTGTGCATTATATTAATGAAAATCGATTTTACCCAGAAAGCCGTGTGCATTATACTCATGTGCTCATTAAACTCAAGATTTTATGGTAGTATATGAAATAAAGATGTAATTCAATTCCTATTTTGTAAACAGTTTTCAAGTACAAACAAGAGACTGATGTTAAGTTCAGCGACAAGATGAGTCGTCTGACAATGCGTTCAACAATGAAAAAATTGTCAAGGATTAGTCGCAAAATGGTTGGAATCCAAGTGAGTTAAATGAGTGGGAATTTGTTTCAAAGCTTTTAAATTGGTCAATTATGTTCTAGTCTTTTGTATATTTTGCCGGCATTTATTTATATTGATACTGAACTGGATTCAGAATCGTAATCAGTCTGCTGGTCATTTGACTTTTGGTGTTTGTATATGTGAAGTTGTATCAAGTTATAGCAGTATGTAATTTAAACGCAGGGTCATAGTCAAGATTTTTCTAGGAGTGTATATTAGCAGAATTTTGTTTTTTGCTCATTGATGACAAATTTTGACCCTTCAGAAAATTGTTCAGGTGGTCTTTATTAAGGTTGTTAGCAGTTAACCAGTTAGCCAGTCCTAAGAGCAAGGACCGGTTCTTTTATCCTTGACCGGTTAGCCGTAATTCCAATTCAGCCTATAAATGATGCTAACGCAAGCAAGCGCTAGAAACATCAAAGCACTTTGATGTAGGCAGCGCAAGACGCTGGCGAGTGTAGACTGTAGAGTTACTAGAGTTGTAGGCCTACTTCAAAGATAGTCGTGGGAAAGACACCAGGCTGCCACTTACGACTGGTTAACTGGTCTTTTTTTGAACGGTTAACCGGTCCTTTAAAATCAGTGGTTTTAACAACCGTAGTCTTTACTTTTGGTATATGCAATGGAGCAGTGGCTAACACACTGGTGTGCCTGTTGTAAAGTCCCAGGCTGTAGCAAAAAACTTTTCTCTTTTTTTGCCTCAAGCACCCCAGTCTACTCAGCTGTGAATTAGCACATTGAGTATTTATTAACTTGGTGGAAGGAAAGATGGCAAGGAAACGCTGACAACTGCCTTCATTCAGCCATTGCCATGAAAAACTGAATGCACTAACCCTTCGGTTCTCATATGGTTACCGAACCCTTTGCCCTTACCTCTTAACTTGTATGTTGATGAACAGAAAATCATCAGAAGATGGTATTTTCTGAGAAACTCATTATACAGGGTAGAACTTTGTTATAACACAAAATTTAGTGCGTTATATCCAAGGCACATTAATCCAATACCGTCCAATACAGTAGTGCAGCACAAAGAACCATACATTGTGGTCCTTTGTAACCGAGTATATGCCCTAACCAAGTTCATTATAACAAAGATCTACTGTGCATGGCACTGATGGTGTGTTCTTTAATATTTTCTCTCTTTTGCTTATGAATTACAAAATATTTATCTGTAAGTTAAACTTTCTTAGGGTGCTCATGCACTCCAACTCCTCTGACTACCATGTTTCCATGTGACTATTTACTGGTCCACCACATAATGATAATTGTCTTAGTATAAATTTTTATTTTAGAACGGAGTTGCCTCCCAGTACTGTTACTCCAGTGATATTGTCTTGAATGGAAATGCATTTCTGTTAATGTTTGTTCATTTGCAAGAGATATCATTTATATTTCATTGTTATGCATATGTCATGCATAATTACAAACAGATCTAGAATATAATGTATTTTCTTGAATTTTGATTGTTCAGACAGTTGATGAAGGTTTCAATCATGAAGAGCAGCGCTTTAAAACTCTTGATAACACAATAAGAAATCTTGCAAGAGATATCTCACAATATATTGAGCAATGTCGGGTATGTTAAGCCTACGAATTGTAATTTTGTTGTTTAAATTTTTTTTGTAAATTGTGAAATGTGTGATGATAAAAATATATTGACCTCAGAGGCTCAGACTATGTGAAATCTTTTATAGTGCTGATACATGTTGCTTGTTGAATATTGTCTTGTAAGTTGTTGGGTAAACTTTGCTGGCTATGAAATCCATTTGATGCTGACATCTGTCAATATGTGTCAATTTTGTTCCTGAAAATCTTTTCCCCTGAACTCCCATTTGAACCAAAGACAATGACCATTGCAACTGGTTTTGATCTTAAAACAAATTTAATTGCTTAGAAATACACATTTATTCTGGTGTTTAAGAGCTCTGTTAACTTAAGCAATTAAGCAGTCAAGTTGGTGACATTGTGATGTTGAAAATCAAAAGCGAGGAATTTGGATTTTACAGTATAAATCTCTCGTGTTTAGAACAATTTTAATAGTTTTCATTATATTTGCAGCAGTTCCATTAGTACATTTATTTAAAATATCTACATCATCATTGTGTATCACCTAGAAAATTATCATGAATTATTTTAGTGCTTACTTTCTGTGACATGCAGTTAGGAGATGAAATTACACATTAAGATCATCTTTTGGTTTATTTGACAGTCCCTTCAGGGGCCTTCAGGTAGGTTTCAGCAATGGCACGCTTCCAAGGTATCAGAAAGTGGCCAGAGTCAAGTGAGATGTTCAATAGGTTTGTTATGAAAGGGGCAGTGAGTGTGATGCACTCTTGTAGCAGCCAAGTCGGGAGTGGATCAAGGAGATAGGGCTTGGGGATGACTGGTGGGCCAGCTGAGTTACCTCATTGATGGTGGCTTTCTTTGGGGTGGCAAGCCTCTGTGTAGTGTTTATGAGGAATGATGGGGATTCATAGTCTCTGTAACTATAAGACCATTTGATGCAGTTGGAAATGCAATTTCTAATTAATGTGTTCTAACCCCTTTACCGGGGATTACATTTTTAAACGCCATCACCATACCGGGGAATTATTTTTTGGAAAAACATTCTTCAAAAATGAAAACTAATTTTTTGAATTTGCTATATCTCAGGCTATATAAGAGCTAAGAAGATGAGGTTATACTCCATTGTTTAGCCTTTTTACTCCTCTTTCTAACCATCTGTGCAAACAAAGAAATTTGGGGGTAGGGTCCACTCTATGGCCTAAAATAGAACCCCTACAAAAAAATTGTTGAAGCTCTATAGCAAACATTTTTCAGTGGTAACCCCAATCGGTTGAGCAGCAAAGTTGTAGGGGATGTCAGTGGAACAAAATAAATCAATAAGTTTGAAAATTGGTCAACATTTGGTAAGGATCTATCAACTCTAACCCTAACATTCCGTTGTCGCAACAGAAGTTAGCGATGAATTTTGAGAAAGTTTTTTTTTTTTTGAATTTGTTATATCTCAGGCTATATAAGAGCTAAGAAGATGAGGTATACACCATTGTTTAGCCTTTTTACTCTTTTTTTCTAACCAATCGTGCCAAGCAAACAAATGTTGGGGTAGGTCCACTCTATGGCCCTTCCCAAAAATTTTTCTGAAGCTTTGTAGCAAAAGTTTTTCAGAGGTAGCCCCAATCGGGTGGTGGCAAAGTTGTAGGGGATGTCAGTGGAACAAAATAAATCAATAAGATTTAAGGTTTGGAGAGGAAATTTCGGAAGTCCAGAGGAACTGTTGGCGAGTCTGCTGCGCATGGTGCCTGGAGGGCTGCACTCAAATCCAGCAGGCGGCTAGTGAGACAGAAGGGGCGGAGCTACTGGCACGACAGGCTTGCTGGGGCTGAGGGTGATGCACGCCAGTCGTGGAAACTGCTGGACAATCTTCTTGGGAACAAATGTAATGGCCCCGGTCTTTCCTCCGGATTCTCAGCGGATGACTATCATAGTTTCTTGGACAGTAGAGTCTCGGCGGTCAGGGAGAGAACAGCCGGAGCTGACCCTGCTGGTTATGTGGCGGGTCCAGGGTGCGAGCTGACCTCACTCTCTCCACTCTCACCTGAGGATGTCATCGCTATGGTGACTAAGGCGCCAAACAAGCAGTGTGCTGCTGACCCAATGCCGATGTGGCTTTTGAAAGCAGTTATTGGGAAGCTAGCCCGCATATTGCGGTTCTGTTGTCAGTCTCGCTGATGAGTAGTGAATTCCCTGCACGGTGGAAGAGCGCAGAGGTTAGGCCACATATCAAGCGGCAGGGTTTGGACCCGAGTGAGCCCGGCAACTTTTCGCCCAGTTGTGAACCTCCCTTTTCTTGCGAAATTGTTGAGCGGGCAGTGAACGACCAGCTTGTTGCCTATCTGATCAGGAATGGCCTTATGCCCACGGACCAGTCGGCATATCGCAAGGGACATTCCACAGAGACAGTGGTGCTCCGGATCTACAATGACATCGTGGGAAGCGGTCTCGAACGGCCGCCTTGCGCTCTTATGTCTGCTGGACTTTTCAGCGGCATTTGACACCGTGAGATCACGACATCCTTCTCAAACGTCTCTATACCACTTATGGGATCAAAGGCCCAGTTCTTGATTGGATCCGGAACTACCTGTCAGATCGTAGCCAGTCGGTCACCTGGTTGGGTCATAAGTCTGATTCACGTAGGGTCAGTTGTGGGGTGCCTCAAGGGTCAGTCCTGGGACCGCTCTTGTTCATACTTTACGTGGCCGACATCTGTCGTGTCATTGAAGGGTGTGGGGTTACCCCTTTTGCCTATGCTGACGATGTGCAGGCGCTTACTTCATGTCTCCCATCTGAAATAGATGGGGCCATATTTCGCATCTCCACCTGTATCTCCTTGGTTCGGCGGTGGGCCGATAAAAACCGGCTAGCGCTAAACCCGACCAAAACGGAACTGCTTTGGTTTAGTAGCCCGCGGGGCCAACACCTGATTCGACGTGAGTCGGTCTGGGCTGACGGCGTGGAAATAGTCCCCAAAACCGAGTTGCGGCTTCTTGGAGTACTGATTGATGAGACTCTCTCGTTCTCGGGCATATCGCCAATGTCTCCAAGCTGGGATTCTTCCATCTGAGAAGACTAAAAACCATCCGCCGATATCTCCCTATACCTGATACCATCAGTTTGGTCCGTGCACTGGTCCTGTCGCGCATTGACTATTGCAATAGTGTTTTATTGGGTCTGCCTACGACGAGACTGAACTCCCTCCAATCTGTGATTAACACAGCCGTGCGGCTAATATTCGGTCTGAAATGGAATGCCCATGTTTCACAGCCACTGAAAGATCAACTCCATTGGCTGAAGATTCGGAGCGCATTGTGTTGAAACGGTGCTGGCTCACACGTTCGGGCACTTTATGATCCGCACTGTCCTACCTATCTTCGTGACTTGATTCAACCTGCTCCGTCAGTACAATACCGTTCCCAGCTTCGGTCGAGGAATCGCAATCCGCTGCTTGTCCCCCTCCGCCAGGACTCCTGCCCTCGGGACAGATCCTTTCGGAGAGGCAACCCAATCCTGTGGAACACCCTGCCAAGGGTGGTCACCATGGAGACTTCGCCAGGAGCGTTTTTGAAGAACATGAAGACACACCTGTTTAAAGTTTCTTTTGGTTGTTAGACGCCTTTGACTTTAGCCTTAGCTATGCGTACGGCGTCGAATAAATCGTCCTGAATAATAATAATAATAATAATAATAATAAGTTTGAAAATCAGTCAACATTTGGTAAAGATCTATCAACTCTAACCCGAGCAAGTCGTTTTATCGATGCCATTTTCAATGCAGCATAGCCAAATTTCTGTCTGACCCCTTGGTCCAAAGAGTATATATTCTCTCTTACATAGAGCAAAAATAGCTTAAAAAATAGGTGTCATCTAGCGTAATGGATAGATACTAAAGCGATTTATAGCATAAGATGTATCTGATATGACACGCCCGATCTGCAAACCGCTATGAAAGTGACTGGACGTATCTTATATGTCGCGCCCGAATAAGGAAAGATGGCGGTGGACATATCCCATGCGTCATACCCGGTTAAGGGGCTAATGGAGAGGCAATGTATTGAGCTTACAGATTCACTGTTCTTTATGGTTAAATTACGCATATTTATTACCAAGCATAAATTTCAACATGGTGTAATATTTCAATTGCTTGTAGCATTGAAATAAATTTATAAAATATGATACATTTATTTTTTAGCTTGAACCTCTTCAAGCCAGGTTGATTTTTAATTGCGTGGATAGCCATAGTTGTGCATAAAAAAGTTTGTTGCAGTTTCAACAACTGTCCCATAAATCTCCAATGAATTTATAATTTTTCACCATTTTAATCTATTTATTTAATGCAAAAGAAATAAAGATCAGCACAAAAATTCAAATATACAACACTATCATGTTCCACAAATGCTTTATGGATCAGAAACATGGATATTAAAAAGAGCAGATGAAAACAGACTGTTGGTAACAGAAATGAGTTGTTTGAGAAAGATATTGGGAGTAAGTAGATTACAAAGAATAAGAAATGATACATCAGGAAAAGACTGGAGGTGAAAGAGACAATAATAGATAAAATCAGAACAAAAAGACTTACCGGTAGATGGCATGGACAGTTGGACACGTAAATAGAATGAAAAGCAACAGACTCCCGTATAAAGCACTTTACACATACAAAGAAGGCAAAAGAGGAAGACCCAGGAAAAAGTGGATAGATAACATCAAAGAAGACTTCAAAAGATATCAAATGACAATAATAGATGGAATGAGATTAAGAACGGCAAAGATTAATGGAAAAGTTTTGTGTCTAGCTATTGCTGCTAATGAGTTGGCAGAAAGCAACTATGATGATGATGAATCTATGTTTATATGAAAATGTGTAGTCACTTGAAATGGAAAGGCACAATATTTATTAATTTTGGTGATTTGATCCATTTCAAAACTGATATTTGCAACAAATTGAAATCAAACAAAATTGGTTCTACCTTAAATCAAATAATATTTTTGCCCGATATAAGCACTCTGTTCTAACTTGTGGCTGCACTTGAATTACAGTTTTAACTTTTACTTTATCATGGACTGATGTTATTCCCTGTGTTGTGACTTTCAGGAGGTTCTGGAATGTAGAGAGTTAGTGGCTGTCAATATTGCTGAAATTTATATGAAAGAAGCTCCAGAACTTGAAATCCCGAAGTTTTGTGATGTTCACAACCAGATATTACGGGCATTTTTTCTTGAATTTGTAAGTTGACAGATTGTAAATTTTAAATAATTGTATTATTTTTCTGTTTCTAGTTTGGCTTCCTTCTATCTGTGACACATATTGTTGAGGGCATGAAAGGCATTTACTTATGTCATTTTTTTAGTTTTATGAACTTGTGTTTGAACAACTTTTGAAATTATGTGTGCTTTGTAGGGAAATTCAGTGCACATATCATTAAATGATATACAGCACAATATCTACTTTGCTGTCATAAAAGCTATATTTTAAAAATCTGCATTGATTTGAATTATTGGTGCCAGCAGAGAGATCTGACCCTCATTCAAAATTTCACAGTTCAGAAAATACATCATATTATATTTTATCGACAGTGAAAATATGGAACCTGGAAATATATGGGTAATGCAGAATTGTTTGTGTATCCTTTCCTCCTGATATTCTGATTTAATTTCAAGAGCCACATGATTGCAAACTTCCTACTTGAGTTGACTTCTTAATACAAGATTTCTTAATGTTTTCTATTACTACTCTAGCAAACTTTTGTGGCTGATGGTCTCACAGTTACCGTATTTTCACACATATACTGCACACACGTGTATTATTATTATTATTATTATTATTATTATTATTATTATTATTATTACCAGACAATTTCTTCAGCGCACTAGACAAGAATAAGGTCCAAGACAAGAGCGCTTTAACAGGTGGAGTCAAAACCTATCTTAAGTAAATATGTTTTTAGGTTCTTACGGAAAGATTTGGCTGAGGCCACCTCGTCACATGTATACCGCGCACATGCGTATAACTTGCAGTTTTGGGTAGTTTATGTTTTAAAAACGTTGTATAGCTCGCGCACGTATATAGCATGCATGATGGGGGTATAAGTTGCTGCTATTTATAGGTCACAGGTACTAAAAATTGAAAAAATTCATTTATATTCCATATAAAAGTCACTGCCGAGTATAAGTCGCGACCCCAACCGGAAATTACCGGTAACCTCTTAGTAAAATGGATTTTAAGGACTGATTGCGCTAAAAAAGTAAAAAAGACGCTGTTGAATGCATACAATGCATAACAAATTGTGCCATAAATGAAATACAAAAGTCTGGTGTTTGGTGTTGTTCATTTTATATTGCATATAGCGCTCTTTTATTAACAAATTCTAGTTATTTAGCTCTTTTGTTAGCAAATTTGTTATTTAGTGCACTTTAGCTATCGAATTCTAGTTATTTAGCATTCCTTCATTAGCGAATTCTAGCTATTTAGCACTCTTTTGTTAGCGAATTCGTTATTTAGCGTCTAGGTTACCGTATATAACACTTTCGTTAGCGAATTAGTTATTTAGCATTTAACCACTTAGCGCTCTTTCATTAGGAAATTCGTTATTTAGCGCTCTTCGTTAGCAAATTCAAATTATTTAGCGCTTTGATTAGCAAACCCAAGTTATTTAGCTCTTTTATTAGCGAATTTGTTATTTAGTGATCTTTCGTTAGCGAATTCTGTTTAATGCTTTTTGTTAGCGAATTCATTATTTAGTGCTTTCATTAGCGAATTCTACCTATTTAGCACTTTCTCATTAGACTTCGTTATTTAGCGCTCTAGTCATTTACTGCTTTTGTGAGCGAATTCTACCTATTTAACGCTCGTTAGCAAAATCGTTATTTGATGTTCTTTCGTTAGTGAATTCTAGCTATTTAGCGCTTTTCATAGCGAATTCGTTAGTTAGCGTCTAGCTATTTAATGCTCCTGTAGAGAATTCTTTGTTTAGCATTCTTTCATTAGCGAATTATAGCTATTTAGCTCTTTTCCATTAGCGAATTTTCGCTTAACGTGTCACAGATCAAATGGTGGTAAATAATTAATGGATTATTTAGAAATGGCTTACCTGTGATCTCCGTGAAAATTCAATAGACAAGTCGCATCTTTGTATAGCTCACCGCCTGAAAATCTTATGTAAAAACAGGTGACTTATAACCCCATCTATACAGAGAAAGAGAAGAGGACCACCAAAAACGAGGAGAAATCTGCACATTTAGCACTAAAATCAAGCGCAAGATGCCGGCAAACTGCCAAGAACGACAATTTTCCGAGGCACGCACATGCACGTGCAAGGCAGCTGGAAAGCGCCATACCGAAAAATTAACTAAGAAACAATATGAAAAATAAATCTTATTATTTTATATCACTAATTCGTTTCAATAAATCATAATTAAAAATTCATTCAATAAATCATTATTTAAACGGTGATTATATATTTCTTATTTGAATGTAAGTTCTTTTCCATAGGATCGAATTTTACTTACATAGTCTTTGGATGGCTTAGCCATGCGTTATATACTGGTATATCTTACAGTTATGGTTTTATTCATTCCGTTCTACTTCTGGTGACACTCTGTATACAAATATTGGCAAGGAACTGTACGTGTAAAATAAATTTTATATACCGCACACTCGAATATACTGCACGACCGCCCTTGCGGTTTGCAAAATCACATCTACCACATGCGGTATATGCGTGAAAATATGGTGCATGTTCACTCACTATCCTAGATGTCATTTTGATGCTTGTTTATTTGTTGTTGAATTTGTGTAATGAAGTCGGATATCCAACGGTTTAATCTGTATTTGATGGCTTATCGTTATAATCATGCATTGTGAATTTCTAATTGTAGACATAAATTTGTAAATGAAATTGTATTATGAACAGATGCTAAAGTTCAGGACAATTTCTTTTTTTTGTTGCTGACTATTGTGGCATTAGTGATTTTAGCATTATTGGTATATTTCCAAAGTAAATTCACTTCAACATGAAAAACTGTTAGAAAGTTTCTCAATTATGAATGCTGTAAATTATGGTCATAGAACACGGTAACCTGTAAAGAATATCACTCAATTTTTAGAGGAAATCCATCTTTTTTGCACAGTTGAGAATTTATTCACAAATAATCTTTTAAAATTTTGAATATCTATTGTATAACAGACTTTCTTTTTCTTTATTCCAAGCAACAGTTATAAATATTTTGAGAATTTAATATTTGGGAGTTGTGCAAATGGTCTCTTCTGTCAGTATTTAATCAAAAATACTATAGTTTGGAAAAAATTGAATTCATTGGTGTATATTATTTTCTAATTAAATGTTACTCAAATTGTAAAGTTTTGGGGAATTTATGTTTTTGAGGAATTGGGCATTTCTGTAGGATTGCATTTTGCATAATCCTCGTTGCAGGAATTAAAAGTCGTCTTTGAGATTTACATGTAGACTCTTGAACTTTGAAAGATCAGACAGAGAAGCGCTTTTATTCAGTTCTAAGTTGCAGTGGCATAGCCAGGATTCTAGAAATAAGCGAGGGCACTTCGACATTTTTCGGCCCAAAAGCCTTGACGAGCAAAAAGGTTGTAGTCTCAAACACTTTAAAGCCTGCTGTCTGGTTCATTTTACTCAATTTAATACTGCCCGTAGCCAAACTACTCGCCAGTTTTTGATTACTCTCACGACTGGTCCCAATCCAGTTGGCTATGCCAGTGCTAAGTCAAGTGATTGTGACATGTGTGATATTTCTTTGATTAAGACTTTTGTTAGATTCTGTGGAAATATGTTCTGAAAAGTAATCACTGAAAATTTTTTATGGATTGTTTTGTGAGCATTTAGTTGGCTATAAATATTGGCATGATTTCCAAGCTGGGAGTTTTCTGAAAATGTTTTTTACTTGTGTGAATTTTCAGAAACAAGAAATTGAATCTGATATTTTACCTCCATTAAACAGCCTGCTGCTCATGTACCAAGGTCCCCATAAAGTCATCCGTAAGCGCTATGACAAACTGTTGGACTATGACAGTGCTGTGGCTCGTCAGCGTAATGCTGGAGACCATGATCAAGCAAAAGCGGTACTACGCACAAAATTTTCCTACTATTTATCACTTCAGTGTATCTGTTCAGTTCTTTGTATCATATAAATTTGATGAAAGCACTGAATATGAGATGCTGACATATTTCTGAGACCATTTGGACCTTTTGAGTAATTTTTATGCAGCAATTTAAAGATGATTTAATTATATCTTTTATGTTTGATTTATTGGTTCCCAGCTAAATTTTACGCTAAAACTTATAATAGTAAAACTTAGCAACCTTAGGAAAATTGTTCATTCGAAATTTCTATAAGAAATGCAGTGGAACCCACCTCACTCAAATCACCTTTGTGTGGCGTAAAAGCCAATTGGACCTGTCTTTGGGCAGAGAACGCATCATTGTGATCATCATCATCATCATCATCATACATATATTCTGCTGCATTCTGGCTTATTTGTGACTACTCAGATATTGTAGTCAGGTCAGGTCTTCGTCCTCCAGCTGTGTTCAGCCATCGACTTCTCCATGACATATCTCCAAAGTTCTCTGTCCTTGGCTATTTCTGCCAAAGTCATTCGGTGTCTTCCGTCAGTTTTGATGTTGAGATTCAGTCCAGCCATGTGTAGATCCTCTTCCAATCCGTCCACCCATCATCTTTTCAGTCTTCCTTTAGATCTTCTTTCACTGGTTTGTAGTTGAAAATTTTATTTGGGTTTCTATTTCATCCTTTCTGAGTACGTGTCCGGTCCATTTCATTCTTCTCTTTCTGATGACTTCCATGATGTTCGGTTGCAGTGTTCTCTCTCTAACTTCTTCATTTGTTATATGTTCTTTTGTTGTATCCAATCCTTAGTATTCTTCTGAGCCATTTATTTTCTGTTGCTATTATTTTTTGCTCCAATTCTTTTTTATGGTCCAAGATTCACATCCATATATTAGTATTGGTATTACAAAAGTGTTGCTATTTTAGTAGCATTCCATGTATATTATTAATTTGCTGAATTTGTACTGATATGATTTCTAAAATTATTATTGCTTCTGTCAATTTAAACATTAACTAGTATAAAATTAAGCATTAGTTTTTTATTCTTGTGTTATTTTTATGGATAGTTGTTTTTTGGATTGGTGTATCATTGATGGTTTGTCATTTATTTGTAAATCTTAATTATTCTACTTGAATTCTAGATGGATGAGGAACTTACTATTGCTCGGAATAACTATGAAGCACTGAATGCTCAGTTATTGGATGATCTTCCAAAGCTGTACACTATGTCAACGGAGATTTTGCTCAAATGTTTAAAATGGCTTATCAGTATTCAGAATCGCTTTCTTAGGAATGCCGTTGACAAGCTTCATACCCTTTTAAAAGTATGTTGAGCCTTCATGGTTTCTGGCATTACCTTAACATTCAATCAACAACTGGTTTAAGTTAGTAACACAAATATTAGTTAACTTAAACATTTATTACGATAATCGGAATCGACAAAGGAAAAATCAAAATTAGTTGGAATCGGAAATCTGTAAATTGCTTAAATCGGTTATGCCCTAATTCAAGTTTGCTTTCAAGTAAGCTTTAAGATTTGCATTGTTAGGGACATGAAGTGGCACTTTGGTACTGCTTAAAACTTCCGCTAGACACTTCAGTTCTAACTGTTGATGTTGCTGTTGTGCTGTCTGCTTTGCAAAATCTCCGGATATTCTGACCTGCAGTTTCTGTTTCTTTGCCTCATGTGACTCATCATCCACAATTGCTGCTTTCCGTTTATGATTGTTATTGTCCAGATGTTTTGTACAGCTGTCCGTGTGAATGAAATCAAAAATCATATTGCATGTACTGCAAAACAGTAACTCGCTGGTTATGTAAAGTGCGTGGGTTTAAACTGTCTTGCCCATGCTTGCAGTGTCACAAAAACAGCACTATACTTCTTGCTGGATCAGCTGCCTTACTGTTATTCATTTAATTGAAGAACGCAAATTAGTAACTACTAACTAATTGCAAAGTTACAACCAAGTTAAACAAGAAACGATAATCAACGAAGACAGTGATGCAGTGATGATGTTAAGACATAGGTACAAACATATAAATGCATGGAACTTCACTTAAAATGGTCCTCCTAAAAGCCGAGACTTTTGCAAAAATTGAAATCTACAAAATTGCAGCAAATCGCTGCATGATTAAAAAATTCATGGCAGATGCACAAATTTGTGACATCTGCAATTGCCGCAATTACAATTAAGAAGTGCTTTTATGTAATTGGTATTGATTTTTATTTGCACTAAATTTGCTGGCATAAACACAATGTGCAATATTGAGAGCTTCTACTGTGTTGGGACAATTGTGTTGGGACACATGCACAGGATTAATTTGAATGACAGCTATTAGATTGTCCTATGAAATAATATGAAGTAATGATTATAGTAACTGAACAAGACATGTTATAACACTTATAATGTAACATTTGTTGCTGTTTGAAGACTCGAAGACAAGAAAACAAAGAATGAGAATACAGGCAGTGTTTCACACACAGGACATATCCTATTGAATCATTTTAAACCATATTTTGTTGTTGTTTTTGATGTTAATAATAATAATATTATTATATCCAGTATGCTTATTTATGCTTATGGATAATATTGGATATCCAGTATGCTTATTTAGCTCTGTAATTGGGTTTGTAAAATCACATTTGCCAAGCCATTATTTAAATTTGAGCATAGTGTTGTTGAAGGTTTGAGTGAGATGGTTTTTTCATTACAGCTGCCTCTACTGCTTGGTTCTGTTAATTGTCCCAACACAGTCGAAGCTTTCAATATTGCACATGCAATTGCTGTTGAGAGAATTTCTGATTTGAGTTTTATTCCTAAATCCTTCAATCCTCAAGTTAATGAAATGCGAAAGATGAAAGAACGAAGATCTACAATTATTGATGGTGGCCAGAAATTAATTGTGAGTATATGCAAACCTTTGTTGACTTCTGCTTAATCTTGAGAATGATGATATTATACTTTTATGCATTTTTATTTTACTCTTGTCAAGTCTGATTATTTAGTCATTTTTGGTTACTCATTTTGTTCTGCTACAGTGTAATCACTGTGTTGCTGTCTGAACTACTGATGGCACTTTTGCAAGGCTGTGGCTTTGATGGATCAAACATTTGAATCCATTACCATTATCGGTCTCAAGGCATCTCAAGACTCAGTTCTGAAAGTCTTGGTATGGGTCTTAGATTGTCAGTTTTTGTCTTGAATTTCAAAGTCTGGGTCTTGGGAACTACTGAGTCTTGACAACAAGTCTGGTTCCTTTGACCCCAACATCTTTGAGAAGTGCTCATGGCTTTTGTCAGCATTGAACAAGTCATTGAGATATACTGCATTACCTTGTTAATATTGGAGATCATAATTAAAGATAAGTTGGAGCTGTACCAAATATTTATGCTGCTATCGATTGGGACCAAATTATGAATCATTCACATCCTTAGAGTTTGATTGAAAAATGGTTACTCTAACAGCAATTTACAAAAATCTAAAAAATGTCATTATGTCAGCTAAACTTATTGAATTTATGGGTTTATTTTTAAGTTCTAAGTCACACTTTGCTGCAAACTGATTATCACATTTCATAGTGTTCATTCAGATTTTTAGTATATCTGGGTTTGACATGGGTATATCTACAGGAGATCACAGGGGCACATGCTCCTCCCAAACCATCCAAAAAATTTAGTTTTCTAATTTCTCATCATGGATAAAAGCTGAAAGGTTATAAAGGCACAAATATATAAGCAAACACTATCTTTTCTTCCCTTTCAATTATTATAACAACTTGCATCAATTCACTTGTAAGGGGCTAGTCAAAGCAGAAACTGAATTCCTGGATTCACTCCTGGTTGTAACCAGCCATAGTACTAGCGGTATGATCTTGTGACTGAAAGAGAACCAGTTGAGAGGAATGTGTGTGCTCAGCTCCTTAAATAAATCAAAATCATTGAAATTGCTTCAATTGCAGTTGCCCAGTTGTGACATTTGGTTATTATGTTGAATTGAAGGATATTGAAAGTGGGAGCAACCAGTGTGATGGCCAAAGGATTCAGCTTAAACAAAAGTATCCCGCTGAACGTCTTTTTTGGGTCTGTAGAGATTTTTTGGGACCACAGACAATGGACTTAACTTTATCAGCAGGAGCTCTTGTTGCCGTAATCAAAGAAGGTGATCCTATGGGAAATCGTGACAGATGGTTTGTTGACAATGGAGGTAAATGAAGCTTTTCATCAATGCATTGATTGAAACAGTTTTATCTTACGATTATGTACATTTCTGCTTCAAAATATTCCACTAAGGACTTAGGAAATGAATTTAGTGACAAGTCATTGCTAAGCAATATTTGTTAACTGTTTAGATGTTGAATATCTGTTGACTAGAATGCTTATTTGCAAGCAGGCTATGTCATTAAGTCTTTCCCATGAAGTTTACTTTCAGGATTTGAAGATCAATATATCAATGATTTAGATATGACTAATGGACAGTTAGGCATGTTATTTGATATACTTATTTTCTCTGATTTATTTCTTGAATTGTATCTGCTGCAAATGAATCAGGCATCAACTTGTGTTATTTTTAGATATTGTAAGGTAATGTAGTATGGGACTTGCATAGTCTCTTCTATTTCTGTTAGTGCAGTTACAGTAGTTGATTTCAATACAGGTTTGCTTGAGACCTGCTTAGGCAGAAATGCATTAAGAATGCTGTCCAAATGTTACTTGATCTCCTTTAATTTAATAATCATTCATTTTAATTTTTATATGCAAATGTCCTGTTATATTTTGTAGCAGAGAAAGGTTTTGTGTGCAAAGATTTTCTATCAAATGAGCAACCATTGTCAACTGTGGCATTGCCTGTAATTGTGTCTCAAAAGACAACTGATCTCTTAGACTGGCTCGATCCTGTTGGACCTTCAGAATCAAAATCTTCGTTGGCAAGTGATGATGCATTTATGGTTAGACACCTTTAGATCATTTTTAGTTGATATTATGTTAGCATAAAGAGTAGGCATTTTAAAATTTTTGAATTGACTTTTCTGTTGTGATTTATTTAAAATCATTAATTCAAAGGAGAAGTAAATCAGTCTAGAGATAAGGAATTGAGGTATAATTTTTCAAATGTGGAATCTTATTTCAGGGTCTTGAGTCCAATCTTCTGCTCCCAGCTACTGTTGCCAGTTGTGCTCAAGCGTCTAATCCAGTCAGTTCAAAGCAGAATGAATGGGTTACATGTGATGACAATCCTTTAGCTTTGGTTGATTGGTCAAATGGAAGCAGTTCTTCCTCATTCAATTTCAACAGAAATCAATATATTGATGTTTCAAGTGATATTGTAAGCCAATTAATGGCAATTCATTACTTTAATTTGACTATTTAAGTTGATTACTAAGACATTTAAAGATATATTTGATAGTGACCAACTGACCATCCAACAACATATTTTACAAGGTGAATGTAGTCTCATGAGGTCATCAGGACATCAAGATGCATGACTAATGTGACTAAAGTCACCCTCTGGCTCTTTTATGTAGAGTAAATTTGCAAAAGGGTGCCAAAAAGGCTATCTAACAATTTCTCTTTCGCTAAGTTTGTGTAACTAGGAAGTTCTGAGTTCATTAATACAGCGCAAAGGAGAAATTTCAGGTGGGTATTATACACAGGTGTTAAGATTTCTACATTATGATGGCTCTCAAAACTAAGGATTCATATTATACTCGGCTGCATATTTTACCTGAGATAATGTGGTATTTGATTTTGCTTATTTCTATAAATTATAATTTTCTTTAATTTATAAATGCAGAGTACTTGTGTTGATGGTTTTTAGTTCTATCAAGCAGTCTATGAATTTACTGCACGAAGCAGAATTGAACTGAGTGTTAGAAATGGAGAGATTTTACGTGTTCTTCAGAAACATGACCTTGATGGATCAGAGGAATGGTGGCATGTCGAACGTGAAGATGGGCTGAGTGGATATGTTCCTGCAAATTATCTATATGCTTTTCAGTTTTCATAAAAATTCCGAATTTCACTGTGCGGCTATTGATCTATCAGAAAAATGTGAGGCCTGGTTAATGTGTGCATGGTTCATATGCCTTTGTGATTTCATTATATCTTCAAATTTGCTTTGGGTAACGGTGTTACATTACCTATTGTGTTTTATTTTTGGCATAAAATTTCAGATGTAGTTGAAATTAGAATTCCTGTCAATGCTCATTTATGACATTTGAAAGTTCCAGTGTTGTTTTAGCATTTGGCTCCTATAAAATTTTCGTATGATTTTGTAATTTTTCTGAATTTTATTACAGAAAGTTTTCAGTATACAGGGTGAGCCAATAAAACTGGTACCACCCAGTTTCATTTTAAATATTTTCATAACTCTGGGTCAAAATGCATGAAGTTGGTATACTTCTGGCAGTATTATATCAAGAATGCAGCCATTAAAATTTTTCTTTCAAATTCTAAAGTGCAGTGGCACCACCTAGCAAAAACCAGGGTAGGCCAAGTTTATAAAAATATGAAAATATGAGCTACTATGTTTCTTTGCCAAAATTAGTAACTGGTGCAAAGTATGTGCTAGTCTGCCATGCTGTTTCACTTGGACTTTTGTGTTTCTGTGGATTGTGTTTCTGGCTGCATTCGTGAAGACTGAGTGCAGGTAATCACTGCCTTGCTGCCTCTATGTTCTGCCAGTACTATCAACTTTCTTCAGCAGGCAGTCAAGACTCCACGTTGTGTTCTGAAATTCTGTCAGAAGTTGTTGTGAACCCCAAATGTTCTCCTGACGCAACCTCTATTATGAAATGATCATCTTTCGATATTTTGTCCATCTTATTAAAACATTTATAGATTTTACTTGACAAAAAAAGCTCTGTACATAAAAGAAATAAAGACCACTATAGAGCTATCATAGCAGGAGATAGTAAGAAAGAAAATTTACTTAGACACTGTATTGAAAACTTCAGTTACTAATTTTAGCGACCAAACGTAGTAGCTCATATTTTTTATGAATGCATTCTACACCTAGCCTGGTTTTCGCTAGGTGGCGCCGCTGCACTTTGGAATTTAAGAGAAAACCATACATGGCTGCATTAAGGATATAATACTGCAGACGTACACCTAATTTCATGCATTTTGACCCAGGGGTATGAAAATATTTACAGCAGTGGCGGCTCCACAGGGGGGGCTTGTGCCCCCCTATTGAGAGCCTGCCCCCCCCAGTGGCCCCCCAGCTGGGACCCTATACTTAATGCTACATACATTAAACAACAAATGGCTGGCCCCCATGATTAGAAGTTACCACCCCAACGGCCCCCCACTTGCCAAATCCTAGAGCTGCCACTGATTTACAGTGAAACAGGGTGGTACCGGTTTTATTGGTCCATCCTGTATAAGTAAACGCTAACTGAGTTTGAACTGTATAAATGCAGGTGCATAATGAAGTATTGGTCCCTGTTCCTTTTTATTGGCTGAAATATAAACAGGTGCAAATTGATATGCTTTGTACTAGCAGCATAACTTGTTTAGCCCCAGAAAATCTTTGTATCTAGTGCATAACAAATGGCCTATTTGGATCTGAAAGTGAGTGGAAAATGAAGCTTTGATGTAGTTGAAATGATGAAATGTATTTCACATCTGTGGTATTGAAATTTAGTAACTGGAAAAGAATGGCTGCTGCTTGACCATTATATTATAATTAAGATGGTTGTCTTGGGATGAAGACTGGCCTATTTGGCTTTGTGCAACCGGTTCTCATCAGAACACCAGCAACATTAAGCGTGGTTAGTACTTGGATGGGTGACCATCCCGGATCTCATCATGGTGCCGGTGGCCAACCAAACTGTTCATCGCTTAGGCGTCAATAAATTGGTAGCAGCGTTAAGATGCGAATGTAAAATGCAGGTCTAGGAGAAAGTAATGGCAACTTATTCCAGATTAATGGCATTAGCCACCTGCGTCGCTGCTTGCCTATTTACCGGAGATCAGTGCCAAAAACCCTATGCTCGTTTGAGTATGGGACTACCTTTACGGTTTTACCTTGGAATGAAATTTAATTTTTGTTCTTTTGTCTTGAGTTGAGTCAAAACGTTTTGTAGCTCTTATTTGTTGAGGTTATATACTTTAGTTATACTGAAGTCAATTTTCTGTTAGTGTCTCTGAACCAGTACTTTTGCTGAAATAATTTAGTCTGAAAGCCAGTGATCTGCTGTGCCATATTATGCATTTTAGTGCATGATTTTACCAAATGTTTTTGGAGATGGACTACTCCCATCCTAAATTTTTATCTGATGATGGTCAAGACAGCTAAATATGAAAAATGCTTTGCATTCACTAAATTTGTCCTTGACCAGTGGGGGGTTTAGCAAGGGGTAGCCACTCTACCCTTCCAGCAAATCAAACGTTTATTTCTAATGTATTGA
This sequence comes from Metaphire vulgaris, assembly GCA_018105865.1. Classification (NCBI taxonomy): domain Eukaryota; kingdom Metazoa; phylum Annelida; class Clitellata; order Crassiclitellata; family Megascolecidae; genus Metaphire; species Metaphire vulgaris. Next base: position 8,881,847 of record CM030837.1, read on the forward strand.
GTTAATTTGCATGTCCTATATGATGGGAAATGGAATTTATTTTATGAGCAATGTTCACTAAATTGTTGCTAGGTTTTGTATCATCCTGTATGAGGGTGACATTGGTTACATCTCATGTCTAGATGAACTCTTTTGTCATCAGAAAAGATGATACAAAATTTTCTGTTCCAGATGTTTTGATTTATTCCCAAATTGTGCTAGTTATGGCATAAATCTGTTCTCCCATTGATGGCATTACAATTTTTTATATAAAATTATCACAGCAAACACCCAAGAAAAATGGCGTCACCTTCTGCAACCTTTACTCCCTTATTAGTATGACTGCCAATGCAAGCATAACAGTATTTACCGCCACTAAGCTGGCCAGTAATACTTATAGCAATCATGGCTATGATCCTTTGGCTAAAATATTAAAAAATTGGAAATAATTGCTTCTTCTGTGTTAGAACAATTTGCATTCACACTTTATGCGGTAGATACATAATCAAACTAAAATATATTTTTTGTTTTTTTAATGCCCTCGGTACTTAGTTCCCGAGGGATTTATTACAAAAAAGTGTCTGGAGACAGATAAATATATAGTTTACAGCTCTCGTTTTGGTCCTAAATATATTGTCTAAATATTTTTACCATTTTCTGTTTGAAAGCTTTACATGTATTGTCAATTAAGAATATATCAATTCAATTGTAACTATAACTTATAATTAAATATTTCCAGTTCTCAATGTTAGTGATTTTGATGCAGAATCAATTGGCATAAAAATATTTCTTAAATCTAAAGTTGAAAAGTAGCATTTTTAACCTGAAAGTGATGAAATCTGCTGAATAAATGCTTCGTTTCATATATTTGTATGACAAAATTTATGAAATTATTTAATTATATTTTTATTGCTTATTAAACAATTGATATTAATTTGATAGGTTTTCTTGATCACATGTGACGGAGTGCACCTTGTCTATTTGTTATGATCCTTTTGGAGCTGCAAAGAATCCAGTTTCAAATTTAATGGATTCCTATTTTGACTTGGAATTGGATGTTTATGCCAGCAATTGTTTATATATCTTTTTATAACAAAAATTTTACTGCTGCAAACAAGTAAAACAAATTTCACTTTTGTGAATGGTAATGTAAATTAATTAGTAATGCGTAATTGAAAGGTATGCTGCTATGGTACGCACGTTTGAATCTGCTTACAAATTTGTGTTGGTGATTGTTAGGTGTCTGCTATTTATCATTTAAACCTACTGATTTGTCAAAAAGTTAATGATATTCAAATAGGGCTGTAACATGGTGTGATCTATTTGAGTGGTTTCTTGGTATCCATTGACCTACCACCTTTGATGACTCACTGCACCCTTTCAAAATTTATTGAACACTACTTTTGAAATCGTCAGATGTTCTGCTGAATTTCTCTTATATAACACGAGATGTATTAAAATTGTTTAGAAGCTAGAAGTAAAATTTTAAACATTTTCCAAGATCACACAGATATTTTCTTGACCCTTGTGGAGTTTTTGTGTGAAAATGACTGCTGAGCAGGAGCTGCCATAACTTGAAACATCTAAATTTGTGGCACTTGTGGAACTTTTTTCGCATGATTTGTTTTGCCTCTTGGATTAATCAAAGTATTTATTCATCAATTTCAGTTAAAAGGCAGATTTTTCATATCTGTTCATATTAATTCTAGTTATTCTGATACGGCTTTGCATTTTCATTTTGTTTTAAACAGACGAAATGAGGCATTTTGTTCTTGCTTATGCCATGAATGTTGTTTCCATTTATCATTGCAGACACTTTATTAGTCTGTTTTAGCATAATTCTAGTATATGGTTCAATTGTTATTGCTTTTATAAGCTTAATTCTGTTAACTTGTGTAAAAATATTCACAAGTTAAATGGTCAGTTTAAAATATGAGTTGTTATATGGGTTAGCTTAGAATTATCATGAATGTTTTACTCTGAGGTAAGTGAGGATTTGCAAATGGTGATCTTAATAATATTCTCTGAAGCTATATGCCAAATCTTCCATGATGTAATAAATAATGTACTCATGAATTTCACAAGTAATATTTTATGAAATTCAATTTGTTAGTAAAAGAGTAGGATTTACTTTTTACTCATGTCCATTTCTGTGTCCATTTACTTGGAATGACTGGTTTTGAATAATGAATTGTATATAATTATTTGACATATTAGATACTCATAATGTATCAAATATTTTATTGCATGTGGTCTGGAAGAATTTACACAAATGAATTTTCTTAGTTACTTTCGCAAAACGCTTTTTTATTATTTTGTTACTGTACAGCTTATTTGTTGCTTTCTCTGTAATTATGCTGACATTTAAGTAACAGTCAGCCTCTAAGTCATCTTAAGGCATTTTTTTGTTTAAGAAAAATATACAATTGTACCCTTGTTATAAATGTTGGCATGCTGAAAAATGCCATTGTTTCATTTTGTTCAATGATTAATCATTTAGAAAAACTAGTGCCATTAAAACAATGCATTCAGCATTGGTCGATGGGTGTTTTGGAGTAACAGTCATAGTGTGGAATCATATCCTTCATAGTTCGTGATTGAAAATCTGTCACCGCATAAATAACAGGTTCCAGCTAAGAGCCATCCATATATTAGGGGCTGTCCATTAATTACGTCAACAGTTGTTGACAGGAGGAGGGGGAGTCGAGAGAAGTTGACGTCAACAATTTCATTATTTTACAAATGATAAAAAATAGGAAATTTATTGGAATACTAGGTCTATTTATTACAGCAGAAAAAAGCCTGACAGGCAAGAAGGTCACCATCACATTATAACACTTGATGAACAAAAGAAAAGGGAAAATGTCTTAACTGCAAAATTAATAACTTTCTAAATTTTTCAGGGGACCGTCGGTCCGTCACTGATCTTAGTGGGAGGGGTCAAAAGTTTTTGACATACGGTAATTATAGGGGGCACCAGTGGCAGTTCCAGGATTTCTTGGTGGGGGATGAAATGAATTCATAGAAAGTTGGTGGGGATGAAAAGAGAAGGAAAACTCTATAAACTTTGCCTTAAGAGACTGACAACAGGGAATTTTTCCCTAATTTTAATACACGTGGGGGATGCATTCCCACTCATCCCCCACGTGGAACCGCCACTGGGGGCACTGGAAGTTGACAGTTGTTGACAAGGAGGAGGAGTCAAAAATTGCCCTAAAATTGTTGACGTAATTAATGGACAGCCCCTTATGCACGCATTGAGTGAAAGGAGTAATTGGATTTAGGAGACAGGGGCGTAGCGACGGGGGTGTATCGGTATATATACCCCAAAAATCAGACTACCTTAAAATTTTTAATGTGTTTTTTAAGATTTTCAAAGTTTTTAAAGATTTATACCCATTACCCACCCCAAAAATTTCTGGCTACGCCCCTGTTAGGAGATTTTGTGTATGGGGAGGGTCTTGACTTAATGTTTTCATATGCACAAATTTATATACAGCCTACCTAACATTTTTAAAAACAACTGTTCAGGCAGAAGACTGGTTGAAATTACTGTACAAATATTAGATTTTAACACAATTACTTTCTCACAGGCAGACAGCTTCGAGAAAACTAAAACTATCGCGTAGCTTCCGGGTCTTGTCCTCAGACCAGGGACGTCATTTCATTGTTTTCCTAGGGCAAGACTTTCGACTGCAAAGCAGGCAGTGTTTTTTAAAATCCCTATGGCCTATGCAGTATGCAAATTGGTTTTTGTCCATAGTACATGCTACATACGATACTACATAGTACATACTAGTGATTGTAATAGAATTATATATAAAACAATTGAGAACACAATGAATTTAAAAACAAAAATTCGCGAAAATTTATCCCATAAATATCAGGGGGCAACGCCCGCCCCCGGCACCCTCAAATGACGTCCCTGCCAGAGATATTTTTGCACCCCCTAACACGCCCCCCCCCCAATTTGAGGTCGACAACCCCAAAAATTTGGTAATGTGACAATGGTAGGCCTATGTATACAAAATGCATATTAATTAGGCTTGGACACCCCCGCCATGGAGAAGGACACCCCCAACTATTATTCTCGGACGGATGACCTTTTTGCTTGTCAGAGGTTTTTTGAGGCTTTTTAAGAATTTTTGGTTGATATTGGGACCTGATAAGACTTTTTAAAATTCAAAATCCTAGAAATAACACTGGTCATTGCCTCGGACCCTTATGAGTTTACGACGATCAAGATTCAATAAATCGAGATGTTGGAGCATTCACTCTCTCTCACTGGTTGTGGTCGAATATGTTGTTTTTACATACTCCACCCTGTGCCACTGGAAGTCTATAATTTCATTGTGGTAGTACCATTGGGGGGAATCAATCACATCTGTGTTTAGTATTTCGCCAGGTCTACTCAAATTCATTCCCGCAATTTCATCTTGTTGAAATAGAAGCGGTAAAACGGCGTCATTCGACTGAAAAGTTGTTTTGTCAGCGATGTCATTGCTAATGCTCGTGTGATGAAAAAAGTCTGTTGTCGAATCCTTAAGTAACAACAGTAGTATGCAGAAGCACAGTGATTTCTTAGTGAGAATGATGCCGTTGAAAATTAGACAGCTGTAGGTCTTGATCTACATATAGAATGCTTATTTTGCAATCTCTCCAACTGCGACTAATTTCATTGATGTCAACACTTAATTGACCCGATCTCTACTATTCAATAAAATAAAGACGGATTTATTTCCATGCAATAGATAGTCGCGAAGTCGGTCAGCCGTTAATGAACGGGCATCCGCAGTGACACCTAGCGACCATTCGTTTACATTCAAAGGCTAATCTGACGTGTGCTGAGTCCATTGAATTCTTCGATCGCAGGAACGCCAATTACGCCAAAGACTTTCCTCGTCACTGAATTAGAAGAAGAAATCACGTATCAACGAACGTCGGACGCCAATCAATCGCTGGTCTGCTTCTTTGAGATTAAACCATCTCTTCTCAATCTTATGAGGATTGCAAACAAATCCAGAGGCGTAGCCAGGAATTTGATTTGGGAGGGTATAAATGTTTGGGGGGGGGTTAAGCCTTAACTATAAACCATATAAACTACATATAACCACATTATTATAAATAACATAAAAAATTTAAGGTAGACTGATTTTGGAGGGTATATATGTTACAGTCAAAGTGTGAAATCAGTCATTACACGAAATGACTAACAGTTGCAGTCATTTCGTGAAATGCCCCATAGGGTCGGCTGTTTCACGCAATGACTAAAAACCAGTCATTTCATGCAATGACTAACTTTTCCAATGATTTATTTCACACTTTGACTGATCCGCTTTATTGCATAAAGCCGTTGAACACTGACCGCTATTCACGCTAATATACTGTAATCCTATAAGACTGCGATTTCCGTATCTGTCTTTGTTAATCATTGACAGATTTAATATTTTCATTGTTTACTACTACTTTGAGGCTATGCTTACTCTTTTGATAATTACCAAACGTTTTAGAACGGACGTTGAGTAGGCGTTAACCTTCGCGTCGATTGCCCGAATTTAACGGCAAATCAGCTCTAGTAGTAGTAGTAGTAGTAGTAGTAGTAGTAGTAGTAGTAGTAGTAGTAGTAGTAGTAGTAGTAGTAGTAGTAGCAGCAGCAGCAGCAGCAGAGATGTAGCAAGTACACAATACTTCAAGTACAAGTACCTGGCCTCCAAGTACAAGTACATGCATTCTAAAAACTTCGAGTACGAGTACAAGTACCTGGCCCAGGCCCTCCGAGAGGGGGCAGGGGGGCAACTGCACAGGGGCCCGGCGGTCTGGAGGGGGTCCGGGCCGATGATGAATATGTATAATTAACAATAAAATGAATAATAACACTAAAGAATGGTTAAAATGTCAGTTCAGCAGAGGGGCCCGGCGAGCACAAGGGGGCCCGGGACAGCCGACAAGCAAAAAAAGGTCGTCAACACTTCTAAACGGCTGACGAGCAAACAAAAAACAAAAAAAGGTCGTCAAGAAATTAGTATTACTTCTCAAGGGCCCGTCGGCCATTCTGCACAGGGGCCCGGAATTTCTCTCGGAGGGCCTGACCTGGCCTCCAAGTACAAGTACAAGTACATGCTTTCTAAAAACTTCGAGTACGATTACAAGTACAAGTACCTGGCCTCCAAGTACAAGTACAAGTACCGGTGCTCATAGCCAAGTACAAACAGCAAAAAGGCCTACACTTTATTAATGGGTAGCTGTCTGTCACAGTTATTCAATAAAATGGACACAATAAATTGTTAGCAACGAGGCTTAGTCGTAATGTCAATTCATTAGTTCATTACAGTGGTGAACAATCAAAATACCACCACAGTTCCCTAGGCATTGAATGGCTTGATTGGCTACTCCGGAATGCTTCATAAATTATTAGTAATAATTTTTACCAGCCTGTCAGTGTTCTTCCTTTCCAAATGTTTCACAAAGTTAGACGTAGCGCATTTGTCTGTTATAACTGTCACTTTATTTGTACACAATTTGCATTTATCTCTAAGACTTTTTCTCATCTTTATAATCAGTAAATGCAAACTTAACAACACGAGGCACTTTGCACTCAAATAGGCCTACTTTATCTTGGAGGAATAATACCCAGGAAGACGCATGAGCCTGTAGGCCAGGTTGAAGCCAGCCGTGGACGATTTGTTGAGTCAAACATTGCGTTTGCGATAGGTGACATCCAAGGGTGGATAGAATACGTTTCATTTAATTTATAATTGAATAATTAAATAAAAGAATCATTGAAAGCTGGATAATTGATATACAAAAGGCTATTAAGAGGACGGTCGAAGCGAATGTTTGAGTGAATCAATATGGTGAATAGGCGCAACCCACACGCCCTTCAGTCGTTAACCAAGCCTGCATCGGCTCAGGCGCCCTCCTGGTATTATTCCTCCAATTGCTTTATCTTTGATCTTGTTATTGTTTGCCATTGCCACAGAATATTTAATAGGCTGTGTTTAATTTCAATGATCTGCCACACCAACGGACAAGACCACATAGTTCTTCAGCAACCTAGCAGCTGCCTGCTTAGTGCTTAGTGACAGAGATGTAGCAAGTACACAATGCTTCAAGTTCAAGTACAAGTACAAGTACCTGGCCTCCAAGTACAAGTACGAGTACTGAAAATTTGTACTCGAGTACAACTCGAGTACAAGTACAAGTACCAAGTACTACATCTCTGAGTAGTAGTAGTAGTAGTAGTAGTAGTAGTATAATAATAATAATAATAATAATAGTAGTAGTAGTAGTAGTAGTAGTAGTAGTAGTAGTAGTAGTAGTAGTAGTAGTAGTAGTAGTAGTAGTAGTAGTAGTAGTAGTAGTAGTAGTAGTAGTAGTCAGGGCTTTTTTGTGACGGTACGCGCCGGTACGGCGTACCGGAACCTTTTTCAAGGTGTGAAAAAAAATTATTTTCTTGTGACTTTGCAGTTGTGATTTAGCTAAAAACTTAAAATACTTAATAAATGATATGCATCATTATGCTTCCAAAATCGCTTCTATGTTAAATTCTAGCCACAGACCACATAATCTTAATGGAAAAGTTAGGCAATCCACCGTGAGTACCGGCACCTATTTTTTTACAAAAAAAGCACTGGTAGTAGTAGTAGTAGTAGTAGTAGTAGTAGTAGTAGTAGTAGTAGTAGTAGTAGTAGTAGTAGTAGTAGTAGTAGTAGTAGTAGTAGTAGTAGTAGTAGTAGTAGTAGTAGTAGTAGTAGTAGTAGTAGTAGTAGTAGTAGTAGTAGTAGTAGTAGTAGTAGTAGTAGTAGTAGTAGTAGTAGTAGTAGTAGTAGTGTAACACATAGTGACAGTGCCAAACAATGAAAATATTAAATCTGTCAATGATTATCAAAGACAGATGCGGAAATCGCAGTCTTATAGAATTATATTAGCGTAAATAGCGGTCAGTGTTCAACGGCTTTATGCAATAAAGCGGATCAATCAAAGTGTGAAATAAATCATTGGAAAAGTTAGTCATTGCATGAAATGACTGTTTTTTTTAGTCATTGCGTGAAACGGCTGACCTTATGGGGCATATTTCACGAAATGACTGCAACTGTTAGTCATTTCGTGTAATGACTGATTTCACACTTTGACTGTAACCTATATAGTATATACCGATATACCCCCCGTCGCTACGCCCTGAACAAATCGTCGATAGATGCCGATGCTTCAAATTTTGCAGATGATTCCCGACATCAAGGGTCGTTACGGCGTATATTTTAGCCGCGTTCCTATAAATAGTAGCCCAATCGGTTGAGTTTGTGTTGAGTTAGTGGATCAAAAGTGAAGTGATGCTTCTGTTGATTGCCACACCATCCCATATAAAGAGTTGTAGGTCTGTGTGTTTACGAAATAGGTCTACATGGTCTAGTTGAAGGTAAGCATTTTAGTGGACGGAATCTCTATTTGATGTCCGTAGAAAATGAAATTTTGCTCATGGACTCAACGCAAACTCAATCTCAGTTCCGATCGAAGACAGTTTTCGTATAGGCCTATTCCTATTATTTTATTCTATACACTCCTTTTGTAGTAGAAGCACTAAAACGCTGTTACACGTACCCAACGCAAAGTCAAAACAGTTATCTCGAAGCGGTCAGACACGCGTATTTGGGAACAGATACGAAAACGTGGATCTTTAAAAGTAACAGTGACAGCATTTCAGCAAAGGTTTGAATAACAGCTACTAAAAGACATTGCGTTATGTCTCGCAACAGACCAAATATTAGAAAAAGTATAGGTGAAGGGTATGCCTATATTATAGGTTATCTTCGTGAATCTTCATTAAGTGCCTTGGCGCATATTCCGTGACTGTTCTCGCTTTGGTCATGTGACTTGAACCAACACTAGCACATCGTTTAACTAATTTAGCTACAAATATGGAGTGCAGAGTCGTACTACATTACGATTTTGACTTAGTCTCACCAGGAGGACATAGACGTACAACAGCAATAACAACAACAACAACAACAACAATAATAATAATAATAATAATAATAATAATAATAATAATAATAATAATAATAATAATAATAATAACAACAACAACAACAAGGTTTAAAGTGGTTCAGTAGGGTCTACCCTGTGTATCTGGCAGAAAGAATAGAAGGACACTGTCCACATTTTCTGATTCCCTAACGCCTTCTTTTAACACATTTCCCAACTCGATAGAGTCGGATAGACTGCACGCAAGCACTAATCCTTCTCTCCAGCAGTCATCACTTTCCCCTGACGATTCGCTCATCCTATATCATTCGTCCATCCAATTACCTGCCTCTAAATTACTTCGTTCCCATCTGACGTCCATTATCGTCTCTGTTCCAATTTTTGGCTTCGGTCACACGCAAACACGCACACACACACATATATGGAGAAACCGTGCGATGTCATTAGGCATATGCCTTTGCCGACACTCCTTTCTCAGTGTTTTATCCAGACTCCAGGCCTTGGGGGGGGGATTGACTTGGCTGGAAGGAAAGGGGCGCAGTTCAATGCAAACATATTTTGAATGCTGGGATTTTGGGAGGGGGAATTTTGAGATTTTGGGGGAATCTCCCCCTAACTAACAGGCCTGGATAAAACACTGCCCTTCTTTTTGCATTCAAACGTAGGCATGTAGCGTCCAATTAAGTATCTACTGATCATTTGCTGTACAGTGATAGAGTGTACATCTATTTGTGCGCATTTATGGCGGTGAAGACAGTGCCATGCTCTAATTGTATCCGCTATAAACTTTATGGTCAGGCACGTCGGAACGAATTTTTAGCAGGGAGTGCAGATTTTCAGGGACGTAGCTAAAAATTAACATTTATCATAAAAACCAAACCTGACAAGCCCAAAAGTCTTCGCCCTTCTTTAATCTGCTTTTCAAAAATCATGACAAGCAAAGACAAAAATCAGCCTCATCTTCCAGCCTCCAGGGGTTGCGGGGCACCCCTAACTCGGCTGCACTCTGAACGCCCACTTCCTACGGGCCTGTTTATGGTTATTTTTACTTTTAGTTTTGGTTTTGGTCACGGTCTCGCGTATTTCTATATTTTTATAGAAATCCGTGGTTTTGGTTTATTTTTGGTTTATTTTATTGTGAGCAATTTCGAAAATTGAGACGTAATGCCAATTTCTTCCTGCTAGTAATGTGGATAGATTTTGCGGATTTTTTCTAAAACTAGGCTGCTGGTAACGACTATTTTGAGCGTCGGCAAGCAATGAGGACAGTTACTGGAGCACTTCTGCTTTTAATATTTGCATCTGAATAGTGAATACTTTTCACTTTATTCGCAGTTTAATATAACTACGCCTACAGGGCGCTGTCTTAAAAATCTTTGAGTGATTTTTCAATAATAATAATAATAATAATAATAATAATAATAATAATAATAATAATAATAATAATAAATACATCTGCAAATGTCAGGTTAATCAGCTTTCATCGATGATAAGAATATGAAAATTTAAAATTTCACATCTGGCAATTAATACTAGCAGTCTGCAAACTTTTCCGGGAAAAGACCAAATTTTGTAGCAATTCTTTTCACGGACCATAGGTAGGAAGTCCTGATTAATTACACGTACCGTTGCGTAAGTAGGCTACTGTACCAAAAGCCTAGACCTTTAGTAATAAATACTTTATGGCGTAGGGCACGTATTTGCAATCATTTCAGCGACTAGACTGCTACAGAAGCAGGCAAAACCATACATGTTACGAACGGTTTTTACGTTTTTTATTCGTCAACAAAAAACGCGTTTTTTACGTTTTTTGTTTTGTACGTTTTTTATTTTATTGCGTTTTTCAACGGCTTTTTGCAATATGGCATTTCCATTATTTCTAGATCATAATTCAGACAAGCGGCGATTCAAAATTTTCAAATGTTAATCAAGGCGTTACACAATTTCAATTACGCGAAGTTTAGCGCCAAAACGCCGCAATGTTGAAAAGTGGAAAAACGAACCACATTGAGTTGAATTCTCTTGTTTTTGTTGTAAATTGTACGAAATTTATATGAAAAGGTGCGGTGTATTTTAAAATATTATCGGCAATTGCTTAGATATTTTTAGAATATGAGTTTAACCAGCTTTGATGGTGATACGTTTACATTAAACCTAAGATGATCGTTTCGTGTCTTGACTGTCTATGGTTTTTAGAGGAACTAATTAATTTGGTGCCAGGACAATGTTATTAATATTTATTCAAAAAGCTATTAACAAATTGTCACAATAAATAAATAGGCCTACTATAGCGTTTTCTGCATTAGGCCTACTAATGAGTGTTTCTCGTTGTCTTGCTTTTATTCGTTTATAAACTAATTACGCCACCACAGTAGAAAATTAACATGTTAATTTTTGTGTTGGCTAAAAAGTAAATGAACGTTTTTCCAACGTTTTTTACGTTTTTTATTTTTTTAGCAAAAATGCGTTTTTTAGGTTTTTATTTTAGATTTTACGTTTGCAACATCTATGGGCAAAACGATATGCAATTCAGAGATGGTCATGGGTCTATTTTCAAAACCCAACCCATCAAATTTCTCAACCCATCAAATTTCCAATCCAACTAAATATAACCCATGTGGGCAATAGGGTTACTTGACCCAACCCAACCCAGTCCACCGTAATACATTACAATTTCTTAAACCATAACTTATTTTCTGACCCAACCCAACATAAATATGGAAAAGTCTAACCCAACCCAAACCAACCCATAGGTTAACCCAACCCATGACCATCTCTATTGCACAATATAAAGGCCTCGATGGCTCGTAGATTTATTATTGTAATATAATTAATTTAATATAATTTGAACTATGAAGTTCGAACATTGATGTGGCCAGGGTTTCACCATCAAGGCAGACGCACACAGAGGAGGGAGTGTCAATGTCATGCACTCCCACAATCACTCCCACAATCGGATTTGGGGCTTAGCCTCGGCCGCAAACGTTTATAATAATACAACAGTTAAGCCTTTACCTCCAGGGGCGGTTCTAGGAATTTTAATTTGGGTAGGCTAGTCAAAGGCCATGAACATTTTGGGTAGGCCAAGCTTGGACCGTGTCGTGGTATCAAAGTTCATAAGGTTAGGCCTAATCCCGCCCGAAATTATGTGGCTATAAAATACAATAGCGCAGCATTAGGGATGTGCAGTTAATTTTATATATATATATATATATGTATATATATATATATATATATATATATATATATATATAAGGCGCCGAGGACCAGGGTGACCTAACCAAAAAAAAGTAAAATTCTGAAAACGGATTTGAAGTTTGTTCGAAGTTTGGAATGAACCTGTAAAATCACCAAGTTGTAATTTATTAGCTTTGACCAAATATAAGTGGAATATTATCAAGTGCATATAAACATGCAAAAATGAGTGCTTGCAAACTATGTGCATTGCAATGTTCAAGGGTTCAAGGTCAGGAGAAGGTCAACTTGACAAAGTAGCACGTTAGGCTGAGACTCCGACAAAAAATTTGCCATGCTGCCAGTTGCATCAGTGTACTTTTGTGTTTTCCACTGTGCAATAGCATTCGAATGCATCGCGCTTGCGAAATGTTTCGATAGTTTGCTGTCAATATTTTCCCAAACACGCAACCCAGTCTCCGTTAAAGCAGATTCATCATTCCTGGTATCCTGCTCGTGTACACAAATGACGGCACACAAAACAAACTACGGCATTGCTTGCAACTGAATATTTCAAGAAATGATAGGGGCCTACTTGTCATGCAATGAAGAGTTAAATGCTCGTGAAACGCTGACCAGATTTTGATTTTGGAAAGACGCGCAGTTTAGGTTGCACAGGTTGATCTTTATAATCCTTGCTGATATCAGCCACAGTAGTATGAAAACTTACGCAGACCATCTGAATCAAGTGGTGCTGCTTGTGAAATTGATAGGCCTACATCCGTTGAGTGATGTTGAACGTCTTGAGATTCAACAGTTGTCTTTGTAGGTCCAGTTGAATCGTCAGTCACCATGTCTTCTACTTCTTCATTGCCTCTAACTCGAGCGCGTTTAACCAGAAATTTATCCATCTCTAATTATAATAATATTATAGAGTGCTATAGTAATTTGTATGATAGGCCTAGACTGTCTCTTAAATGAGCTGCAATCTTAAACGGACTGAACGTTAGCACTTAGCTAGCGTCGCCGTCTTACACGATAGTTACTGCGGCTTCTCCATCTTTGTTCTGTTAACCAGAACATACATTAGATTACACCAGATGTCCGACGACGCTGAGAATTGATTATCAAAACAGTCATGTCATCCATGTAATCAACCGTCAGGTAAGGCCATTCATCAGAGGGAACTTAATTATGGACAGCAAGAGGAACTACTCCCAAGGCGAAAACGCCAAAAAGTAGCCCCTAAACCAAGCACTCCTAAATACCTGTACCAGAAACTCAGTCCAGTGTTTTCTTGCAGGCGGACAAGTGTAGGCCAGGCGTTGCAATGGAACCTGGCTTATCAAGTCAACCCCACATCTGTCCCTAATCCCTATCTGTCCAGTGTCCGGCCGCCCAGCTGCCTGCTGCTAACTGCCTAATGACAATGCATGCTTTCAGTCACTGGGCATCGGCCTGGTCAGCCAGTTGACTCACTCTCATAGTCTCATTCTAGTCTGTTGTGTCCTGAATATCAGTCAACGATTCTCTTATGTATAAGTTATAACTGATTTCTCGTGACTCTGCGTTAATAGTATTAACTGGTTGTATTAGTGTATTTGTTAGTGTATAGTCTGGAGTATAGCTGCGCATAGTTTTCGAGTGATTCTTGCACATTTTGGATTACTTGTTCTGCAATGGATCTACAGATGTTCAACATACGGATGATATTCAAATTCATTCACAGATCCAACATAGCATTTCGTTGTTATACGTTAGGAGATGACAAATAGGGCTGCGCCGAGTAACTCGAGTAACGCGAGTACTCGACTCCAAAATGGAGTCGAGTAATTTTTTTGGAGTCGAGTACTCGCATAGAATAACTAAATAAAGAATAGAATAGATAAATAAAGAATAACCAAAGAATTTCATTAAACTTTGGCCCACCGTTTTGTGAATACACGCTTGAATATCCGAAGAAATTGATATGTAACTGTATCTAGTGTTCTGCTTTGGTTAAATGAGGACCATGAGGCAAATAATACGCATTATGTGACGTGTAACGTTTGCAAATAATGTATTTCCGGTTTTACGCGAGTACTCGAGTACTCGCTAAGCTACTCGACTCCTACTCGACTCCTAAACTACTCGGTTAGCGCAGCCCTAATGACAAACTATGTGATCAGAAGATTAGATCGAATCCTCGTCAAGATTTCATTCCGAAAAGACTTTGGGAATATGTCAACTGCCTTTCTATTCAATCGATATTCTTACTAGACGAATGGACAGCAACAAGCAAACAATGAATGAAGACATACAGCATTGACAAACTATTGAGGATATAGGCCTATTTGAAATCAGATGCTGTTCCATCAGTATTTCTCAATGCTCATCTGTAGTAATCACAGTGGTTTTAGTAGTGGCGATGGCGGCGGTGGTAGTAGTAGTTTGTTTAGTACTAACTACTACTACTACTACTACTGACTGCTATTACTATTTACTACTACTACTGCTGCTTACTACTCAACTAAAGTACTAATACGGTAGTAGTAGTAGTAGTAGTTGTTGTTGCAGTGGAAGCGGTAGCGGTGACTGTAATAGTAGTGGTTATAATAATAGTGGGGCTAGTAGCAGTAGTTTTAATGGTAGCAGTATTAGTAGTGGTTGTAATAAAGATGGGGTAGTACTGGTCCGGTAGTGGTTGCAGCAGTAGTGGAATAGTAGTCACAAGCAGTGGTAGTTAAAATAGTGGGTTAATTCAGTAGTAGTAGTAGTAGTAGTAGTAGTAGTAGTAGTAGTAGTAGTAGTAGTATAGCAGTAATAGTAGTTATAATAGGTGTGGGCTATTTACAGTTGGAATGTGTTAGTATTAGTAGTTATCAATGGAGTAGTGGTAGTAATTATAAAAGGTGTGGGGTAGTAGTATCAGTAGTAGCTGTAATAGTTGTGGGCAGTGGCTGTTCCACATGGGGCCCGGGGGCCCGTTCCCCCATGTTGAATGCCTGGCCTTCTGTTGGGACCCTATACTTATTACTACATACCTAGCAACAAATAGTTGGCCCCCATGTTTATATGTTTCCACTCTAACGTCCCTCACTCCCACTTGCCAAGTCTTGGAGCCGCCATTTCACGGTTATTTTAGGATTGTGAATTTAGGGGGTGTCGGCAAAATTTGGGAAACTTTGCCAAATAAGTGTGAAAGAAAGTCATCCTATACAAAAGTCTGACAGACAAAAGGCCCAAAAACCTTATCAAATCTAAAAAAATTGTGACTTGTGACAAGCAAAATACTTTGTCATGTCTTGAAAAAGTCTGACAAGAAAAAAATGGTCATCAGAGAAATAAAGTTGGGGTTGTTACTGCTCGGATTGGGGGAGTGTTTGGGGGCTATTTAGGGTACATGCCATTCATAGATTAGGGAATCTTGGGTGATGTCGACCTCAAATGGGGGGTGTTAGGGGGTGTAAAAATGTCTGTTCGCCATTTGTTGTTGGGTAGTAGTATTTGTAATAGTAGTAATAATAACAGTAGTAGCGTAGTGGTAGTAATAGCAGTACGGTAGCAGTAGTAGTAGTTGTAGTAATAGTAGTAGTAGTAGTAATAGTAGTAGTAATAGTAGTAGTAGTAGTAGTAGTAGTAGTAGTAGTAGTAGTAGTAGTAGTAGTAGTAGTAGTAGTAGTAGTAGTGGTAGTGTTGTGAGAAATAGTTGCCCCGATGTTTAGAAGTTGCCACCCCAATGCCTCCCCCAATTGTCAAATCATGGAACCGCCACTGGAGTAGCAGCAGCAGCAGCAGCAGCAGCAGCAGTAGTAGTAGTAGTAGTAGTAGTAGTAGTAGTAGTAGTAGTAGTAGTAGTAGTGGTGGTAGTAGTAGTAGTAGTAGTAGTAGTAGTAGTAGTAGTAGTAGTAGTAGTAGTAGTAGTAGTAGTAGTAGTAGTAGTAGTAGTAGAACAATGCCATGATCAGAAGCCAAGACGATTTAAGGCTGTTGCTGCAATGAGTTAAAGAAGAAAGTCAAGGGTCGGACTATAGCCAGTGGCGAGGCCACGGGGGAGGTTTGGGGGTTTTGAACACCCCACTTGCCATCAGGGCCACCCGCGAGGTTCATGCAATTTTTTGTGAGGGAGTAGGATATTGAAAATTTCAAAAAAGGAGATAAAATAGTTTAACTGGCAGTTTCCTTCATTATTCGGGGACCCCTGATACATGCTAGGGAAAATGGAAGGAATCTATCAAATAACACAAATGTTGTGGGGTAGTAGTAGTAGTAGTAGTAGTAGTAGTAGTAGTAGTAGTAGTAGTAGTAGTAGTATTTGCTTTAGTAGTTGCATAGCTGCTTGTGAGTGCCACTTCTTTGCATTTGTATTACTGTTGGTGGCCTTCAACTGTCCGCCTCTCATTTCTGTTTGGTGTCCAATGGCTAATATACAGAAGTCCCTGCCTAAACTCTGCAACACTCGCCTGGAAGTCTGCTAATTCTGTGGAGACACGGGGGATGAGGAGGGGGAGGGTAAGTACTACCAGTAACAGTACATCTAACAAATTAGACACTGAGGAGGGTGGGAAGAAAATGTGTGCGGAGACCGTTGAACCATACAGAAGTCCTTGGTTGAACGACCATTGATCAGTCGGTGGTTGTTGATCAATTAGATAAAGCTTCTTGACATCTGGAAATCGAAGGGAAAAGAAGGTATCTGACGCTGTTAGCGTAGGCCATACGCACTAATTACCCAGCCATGGCACACAACGCATTTTGGGGGAGGCCAGCTATACTGTAGGTAGGCCACGTATTTTTTCGGGTAGGCCAGCCACAGTGTAGGCCACGTAATTTTTTTGGGTAGGCCAGACAACGTTTTGGGTAGGCCATGGCCTACCCGGCCTAGGCCTAGAACCGCCTCTGTTTACCTCTGATCGATTTGCCAACAGCTGGTGACTTAATTTTGGATTTCATATTAAGTGAAAAGAATTTGTTTTGCCTGCTTTTGTGAAAGAACTAACTGTCTCCATTGTGTTAGAATTTATTCAAGAAGAATCAACAAAATTTCAATCAAGAATATAATTCTTTTGCCAGTAAATGAAAACATTTACAGTAAGTGCAAAACAAAAATCTGATAGGCCTATTTCATTCATTTTATGTTGCCTATAAAAACAGCCTTAAGGCACCAGAATCAGATAGTTAACAAGTAGTCCTCGTCTACCATAATTAGACTTGATCTTCATTAGAACATTAGGTACAACTATCATCAATAATTGTACTAGGCCTATAACAAATCGTCGATGATTAGAAGTGTATCTATACACAAGTAATCAGGCAGTCCTTAGTACTTAGATAAGTTTATACATAAGTACATAAGTACAGTATGCATTACCAATGTCAATTTTATACAAACTCGGCGCTCAGTTTAACTAGGTAACCTAGAAGCACATCGATTTCTAGTCATCACGTGGGCTAATTATATCGAATCTCTTCGACGAGGATAGGGACAGTTAGACGTCAAGCGGATGAAACTTACGAGATGTCTTATCGCTAGACGATTTTGACAGGATTTGTAAAGGTCGAGTCTCCAGTCCCAGAAAATTTATTCAAAATTAAGAGAAAAAACGAACGCAGAAAGATTTCCTCACTAATTCAACATAATCAAAGTCCATGAGAGCTAATCTAGTGACGACTTGTAGTTAATGAGAAAGCCATAGCACTGCAGCATAATTTCAATCAATTTCATCCTACTCAATTCGTTCAATTAATGCCAGGCATTCAGTCCGGGAAATTATAGGATTCTGTGACTAACAGAATGACTATTTGAAACTTTCTTTGTGAAGCATCACATTAAACCTTATAGGAATTTGTCTCTAACAGACGTGAATTAACGTACTGTTAGAGAGCGTTCGGTCGATAAGTTCAATATCTACAAATTAAGCAAAGGAATTAACGCTATGAAAAGCAGGCACACGTTTACATAATCAGCACCGTTAGTTACAAGACACCGCCGGGGAGGGGGCATCATAAGCTAGGCAGACGTTAATCAACGCCAGGATGAATGCGGTCAGAGTACCTACGGGCGCCGATTAATTACCAGAAGATTTCGTGCTCCTTGCGATATGCCATCTTCCTCAGTTCGTACGATGTTTCGATTTCTCCTTCTTTCTTCAGAACGAGGCAGAAGGAGCGGAAGGCCGAATCGCCTCGCGTGCACAGGATGTCGATCAGCTTCCGCATCCGGTCGACGTGTGGCTGCTTCATCACTTCAAAGCTGAGAGTTTTCGTGAAGATTCGCTCTTTGATGAGACCGCGAAGTACGCTGTTCAGATGCAGATCCTCGCTCAGCTTCTCCTGGAAAGACCAAAGGACCTCGCGTTCCAAAGCACTGACTCCTGGAGCAGAGGCAGTTAACACATTAAACATTGTGTATGATAACAATGTGCAGTGGCACAGAACTTCTCATTTTGGAAGATGATTGTGTCTCAGGATTTAAATCTAATTGCAATTTAACATAAGCTTTATCGAAACATCGCAAAACATGACCTTAAATCATCTTAATAATATGTAGCTACACTTTTTCGGACTTAATCTATACATCATGGATTATGAAATTATAACTTAAGAATAGCTTTAGTAAAAAGATCAGCTGCTTTCTACTTTCATTTTGTTCTTTACGAATATTTTATTATGAAGTTGGCCTAGAGTCATGATATCGAAGGTTTAATATCGAATTTAATTTAGGCCAAATGCATATTTGGTAATGTTGAATATAGGAGTATCTGTATATCGAATATATCTGTGCATTAGGGGTCGTCCATAAATGACATAACGCGATTTTGGTACTTTTGACCCCCTACCCCCTACGTAACGCGACGTAACAAAATGTCAGACCCCCTAAAAATATGACGTAACGGGACGCCCTTTTCGTCTTCCGAAAAGTCTTGACAAGCAAAAAATGTCATTCACCCTTCTATGTTTTCCCTCTCCAAACATACTGACAAGCAAAAAAGAGTCATCCTTGTATTTTTCCTCTTCAAATACTCTGACAAACAAAAAAACTGGGTTGTCACTTAAAAATGTTGTGTTGCGTTATGTCACATTTACTGAACCCCCCTCCTCCCCTCGTCACACTTCGTAACGTGTCCGGACCCAGGGCGGCCTTTATCCTGGGCAAACCGGGCCTGTGCCCAGGGCCCCGCTCCTCTAAGGGCCCCGCGCAAGCCAAGCGGGAGTGGGCAGTACAGTACAACAGTACACCTCGCCGGGCGCCGGATACCCTCGCCTGGGGCCCCGGAGGACCCCTCGCCCGGGCCCCGCAGAACGTAAGGCCGGGCCTGTCGGACCCCCTTCCCCTAGGCGCGTAACGTCATTTGTGGACGAGCCCTTGGTAATACAGAGACGTTCTTATGAACTGAACAGACTTGATATATAAGTCTATTATAATTAAAGTAATATACAGGCCGTGTAATTTTAAGGCCGGAGTTCGTTCTTTCGTAAGCGCTGTCTAAAAAATTAAAAATACTTGAAAAGTTTTCTCGGCCGATTTGAATGTTATCGATCAACGTTGTCACATCGTATTTGGCAAAATCGTCACACAAGATTCTCTTCCGCGTAATTACATAACTAGTTGAAGCCTTTCTGTTTTTATTTTTCTTGAAACATCAACGATATAATAATTCGGATTTGACTTAGAAGCGTAATAATTTCTAATCCTAAATCTGCACGCATTCCGTGCACGTGTGTCGACATGCGCTATGATTAAAGAAAAGCCGTTTGATAGTTGCCGTACGACGGACAAAGAAGCGGACGAACTGAGAATAATCGCCCGATTAAGACGACGCAAACATAGAAACTGCGCCGGTTGAACGCCTTAATCAGTCACAAAGAGATTCCGATCAGCTGCAGTGACCCGTCGAAGAAGCGTCTCTACAAACAGTAGATGAGACCCGGTGTTCGACATAGGCCTATTAAACAGTCACACTGACCCACGACGTTAAATGCTGTAAATCCAGTCTATAAATGGGATTTCAACCTGCGTTTGTTGCTCAGAAGCAAAAGTATTTCACGGCGCTGATACGCCTATCTGTCTGACATTTGCCAGTACCAAAAAAAATAGTCGGTCACCCTGCCTCGAAATTACCTACGACTATTTGAAGGCAATAATAATAATGATGACGACGATGATGATGATGATGATGATGATGATGATGATGATGATGATGATGATGATGATGATGATAATTCAAATTCTCCGTTTTAGAATTGTGAAATTATTGAAAATGTGAAAGGGCAATTTACAGAGGAACTCTTAACACGGCCAAGGTCGATGATGAATAAGAGAACACCTGCTCTCTGGACGTCTTTGCAATTAAACGTGTTTCTGTTGATTTTGAACAAATGCTGTAATTGTCGCTCGTGTCATCGTTGGGGCGTCAGACAAAAGGGGACCAGGACAACTCGCAGACAAATGCTGGCGATTCGCCGTGTCTGGTGGTTGTAGCTCAGTTTGGATTTGGTTAAACAATTTTTTTATAATTTGCAATAATTAATTGACCAATACTTGCGGGAATGTCGGGTCACTTTTTTTACTATCTTATCAACATTACATAGTATTTTGACATCGATCATAATAGTGTATCACTTAGCGTCCATGCATAGCGTTCCTTGGTCCTTTGTCAGTATTTTATGCAGTGTTATTTCGGTGACTGACCGTCTTGGCAATAATAGTAGGCGTTCAGGTGACATTATTAACGGAAAACAAAATCAGCTGATATTCTATTTTATTTAAACGCAGAGCCGTACAAAGCCATAATAATTGCGCCCTGTGCCCAGCATGAATCTGGCGCTCACCCTCAAATTTTGTTACCTATATAATTTGTAATATGACACGCAATAATAGGCCTATACAAGACATTAAAATAACTAATAATTCATATAGGCCTATAAGCATCATTTTTACATTTTATGTGTATTTCCTTCCGGTTCTTCTTACTTCTTTTCTGGGTCATGTCCTTTCAAATGACACCTAACCGTGTCGCATATTGGCGGCCACGTTGCCTGATCGTGAAATCGAAAACTGTCGGGCATTTTAGCCTGATCCGGATTTGCATGCTGAGAAATAGGAATCGTGGGCTCATCCGTTTTTTATGGTGTGGGTTCTGAAAATTTGGCAGAAATTTCGCTAGACCTATAGTATCACTTGACATCCTTAACACAATGTCTTCAGTCGTGACTGTTGCAACTACATTAAGTTCGGGTCGTTGCATAGGCCTATGTCATTTTCAGTGATTTCATTGTCACTTACCTTTGGTTCCTCCAAGTCTAATCTTTCGAGCAATTTTGGATGTCAATCATGTGACGTAGAAGTCCGAGGAAATAATTTCGGTGTAGCATGGTATGCGCACCAGTAGTTTGCGCACCTGGGAGTTTGCGCACTAGGAATTTGCGCACCAGGGTTAGGGTAAGGGTTAGGGTTAGGTTTATGGTTAGGTTTAGGGTTAGGGTGAGGGTTAGAGTTAGGTTGAGGGTTAACTTTAACCCTAACTCTAATCCTTACCCTGGTACGCCCCTGGTGCGCAAATTCTTAGTGCGCAAACTCCCAGGTGCGCAAACTACTGGTGCGCATACTAATGTAGACCATAATTTCTCCCACTGATGTTGTACTTGACGGTTACTTTTCGCGCCAGATTCGCAATTTTTGAAAGCTGCGCCGGATAGTTTTTTTTTCGAAGAACTCATTTTGTGTAGAACTGTAGATCAATAAGGTAAGTAACCAAATTCTTAGAACACTTCAAGCTGTAGCAAATTTTGTCAACTTCGTCGCCGACTATCAGTCGACTACTGCTTTGATGGCACTATAGAAGAATGTTTATGGACTGCTTGGGCGACCTCCCAGGTTAAAAGGTCAAATTCTGAATTTGACCTTATGTCTTCGACCTGAGAGATCGCCCTGCAGATGCAACTTCGCCTCTCATACAAAATACTTTCGGAAGACACCCCGAATGACTTCTAAGCACACTAGCACGAACGGGTCGGAGATGCTTCAGTCACCTGCAGCTATCAACTCCCAGAGTGATAAATCTTCAGCGTCTGTGAGACGGTCACCATCGTCCACCGCAACCGACAATTAACAGGGAACTACCTATAAGTTAGTAGAGTTTCGGGTTCCAAGGCGGGAAAGAGTCTCAGAGAGATGCTTTGCAGTGTCCATATCGAGGCGATGACTGACATAACTGAAACTCCATATGGACGGGCGGTAGAGAGAGACCGAAGTTCGGCTTCGGCGCCGAATCTAAGGAATCTGCCAGATTCGGCCAACATTCGGCTTCGGCTTAATCGCTTTCAGAATATTGGGTTTCTGCTTCGGCCTTGACTAAGTATGAGTATCGGCCATAAGCCGAATCTTTCTGTCATATAATTTATGACTGTAAAAGTCATTCGTTGTTATCAAGTAATGAATTTTGATTATGATGTGTACGTATACTCTCTAGAATTCTGCTTCAAAGGTTGACAGACTAAGTAGTCTAACAAACAAGGAACAATAGAGCATTATAGCATTTGCTTTGCGAGTTCGCATAGATCTTAAATGTTATTTGAGGCAATAAGGGATTAAGGGGTGTGGTGGGTTCACAGCGGATGGTTCAAAGCAAGTGACTATTATAAGTTGATAACCCTCATTCATCAATTTATATTACCGATTCCAATGCTTTGAATCGTTTAGTTTCAACGGTCTTAAGCAAATATCTCGTGACTGCGGATTAACACCTTAGGTAGGCATTTGAAGCTGCACAAGATCGAAAACGGTGAGGGTGGTCGCAACGGCCACAATCGGACTTGCGAACTGATGATGACGGTTTTATGTATCAAAGAAGGCATGACTTTAATGTTTTGTTATAGGAACAACAGCGTCTGAATCAATAGAACCAAGGAACTCGCGTCGCCCCCCGAATAGAACCCCTCATTTGATTAACTAATAGCCGTCGTAGGCCATGTTGAAGGATAGCATTACATTTCAGTTGCAGTCGTCGTGAGAGGTAATACTCGACAGTACACGGTGATCACGAAAATCGGGACCCCCTAGATTAATGAATATAAATCAACGAAAAGTCAACTAATAGTCAACAAAGTTGTAGTACGTGTACTTTAGATAGTTCTAATGATATTCCACTCTTAGTTTGTGTTCAAACGGTCCGCTATTTGCTGCAATACACGTACGAAGACGCCTACGCAATTGCTTGAATGACGCATCAATGATGCCTTGATCAATCTCGTCCCACACTTGCATGATGCGTTGTCACAGGTCCTCAATATCACGGTCTACATTAGTATGCGCACCAGTAGTTTGCGCACCTGGGAGTTTGCGCACTAAGAATTTGCGCACCAGGGGCGCACCATGGTTAGGATTAGAGTTAGGGTTAAAGTTAACCCTCAACCTAACTCTAACCCTCACCCTAACCCTAAACCTAACCATAAACCTAACCCTAACCCTTACCCTAACCCTGGTGCGCAAATTCCTAGTGCGCAAACTCCCAGGTGCGCAAACTACTGGTGCGCATACTATGCTACACCAATATCACGGACTTTCGTTCGGTAAACACGCTCCTGCATAGCACTCCAAATTTTATAATCCACCGGATTCAAATCCGGGCTGTTGGGTGGCCAGAGAGTAGGCGGAATGAAGTCCGGCGTTTTGTTACCTAACAGTTCAACTGTCTCTCGAGCTCTGTGTGCCGGTGTGCCGTCCTGTTGGAATGTGTAATAATCTGAGAAAGTTCGGGTGTCCGGCAGCAGTCCCTGCATCAGTAGAACGTCTCTGTAATACTGTCCGTTAACTTTCACTCCCGACTCGACGAAGTGAATAGCTGTACGACCGAGTGCTGAAACACCAACTGATACCATTAAGGACTTGGTGAAAGTCGGACGAGTACGCAGAAGACGAGCGCCAGTGATGTCCTTCTTTCTTGTACCAGCTGCAGCGTAGAGGTGAAATATTTTTTGGGGATCGAGACTGACTCCTAGGCCTACTATAGTTAAAATTTCAGCATGATTGGTCGAACGGTTGTTAAGTTATACTCATTAATCTAGGGGGTCCCGATTTTCGTGATCACGGTGTAGAAATGTCGCAAACAAATGCAATTTGGATTTTTAAAAAACTAAATCGAGTCTGATGCCAGTAAGGCAAAGTGTAAGTTAACAGGTGAGAAAGTAACTTCTGCTTATATTTTATATTACGGGCCATCCATATAGTACATACGCAAAAAAGTCAGATTTTCAACCCCTCCCCCTGTTGCACACCGTACATTTTGGTTAACTCCCCTCCTATGCGTACGTACCAATTAGCAAACACCCCCCGCACGGTGGAAATTAATTTTTAGCCATAGCCAAAAAGCATTTGTTTACTATTAAATTAAGGGTTTTTAATATTTAAATAACCGTGGAAACAATAGTTGGGACCCATTGCTTGACCGTGAGAAAGTAATTTTGTTCAAATCAAATGTTTGTGCGAATATACCAGCCTTCTATCTATTTATAAATTTGAATGTGCGTACGTACAAATTCAGTCGCGTGGACTCCCACTCCCCCGTACGCTTCCGTACGCAAAATCGCCTAAATCTCAAACTCCCTCCCCTCGGTGCGTACGTACTATATGGACGGCCCCTTAATCATGTGTGTATTTTCCAGCTCCGACATAAAACGTCACTGTTCACTAACTTTTAGGACTACATGTCAATAGATTCGGCTTCGGCTTCGATTTCAGCCGAATCTATTGCAGACAGCTTCGGCTTCGGCCGAAGCTAAGGACTGCAGATTCGGCTTCGGTTCGACTTCGGCCAAAACTGTAAATTGCAGTTTCGGTCTGACTCTAACGGGCGGTCCATAGAACAGCCGAATACAGCGATTAGAGACTTCTATCTCTGTTAGAATCCTAGGTACTTTCCCGTTATCCGGACCCCAGTGAAGAGATATTAGGGTTAGGGTTAGGGTTAGGGTGAGGGTTAGGGTGAGTGTTAGAGTTTTAGCCTAACCATAATCCTAACCCTAACCCTCACCCTAACATTAACCCTAACCGCCACCCTAACCCTAAGCATTTCTTAGTATCTCTTCACTGGGATCCGGATAACGGGAAAGTACAGAATCCTATATAGACTGTATATAGACAGTGCGTATACAATGATTTACAGAGCAGTGTTAAAGTCAGCAAAACGCCGAAACAAACGAAACGAGTTTCTTAATGTTGAGTTCGTTTGCTCAACGCGAGCAGAAAACATAGTAAATCACAAATTCTTCACGAATAATTCTGAAATTTGCGCCCCTTCTAAACTTGCGCCCTGTGCCTAGGCACCGTAGGCACCGCCCTTTGTACGGCTCTGTTTAAACGCATTAAATACTTGAGTGCGACGACTTAAACATTCTTCCAATCGAATCTTGTTCAGTGAATTTTGTGGTCTTATAAGCTTACATAGCCAATTGAAAATTTTGACTTTTGTCTTTTCCTACAAGTATATTTTGCAGGATCATTTCGGCGAATGGCCGCCTTATCAACACTAAACATTGCCTTACATTTAATCGATACGGCGATTCGCCAACATTAGTCGGCGAGTTGGTCGTGTCGGCAAGTTGTCTAGTAACCGACAGAAGAAGTCAAAGTGCCACAGAGGATTGAGACAATTTATTTAAAGCATTCGAAAATTTTAATTTGAGGATTAAGTGGTAGTGACTGAGCAATCATGAGAATTCAGTGCCATTTAGATGATTTAGTTACTGAAAGATATTAATTTAATTCACAGTGAATTTAGGATGATTTCTTTCAGTCAATTACAATGGCATGCAGAGAGTGGTGGGCGCCCGGGGCAGTCGAAAAAAGGTCGCCGAGCCAATGTTGACGGCCCCTTCTGGTCGGCGCCCGGGGCCACCGCCCCCTTCTGCACGCTACTGGTTCATTATTATCAGCGCTGTGTCTTTCGTAGATTGACATCAAAACGGTAACCATTCTGTCATTCTGTCTGTTGTCTACCAAGCGCCGACCTGGTCGGACCATTCACTACCCAAAGGCTTCAAGAGCTGCAGAGTGCAGATCGGACAATAGACAACAATAGGTCAAATTAATTGCCAGAGGCGTAGCGACGGGGGAGGTTACATCGGTATATATACCACCCAA
The DNA here is from genome assembly GCA_018105865.1 of Metaphire vulgaris. Classification (NCBI taxonomy): domain Eukaryota; kingdom Metazoa; phylum Annelida; class Clitellata; order Crassiclitellata; family Megascolecidae; genus Metaphire; species Metaphire vulgaris. Next base: position 8,908,101 of record CM030837.1, read on the forward strand.
AAATTGAAAAATCAGTATATATAATACAGTATATATATAACACACATATACATATATCACATATATATAATATACATAATATATATATATATATATACATAGATGTTGCAAACGTGTTTTACTTTTTTTTCTCGCCAACAAAAATGCGTTTTTAAGTTTTTTACTTTTTTACGTTTTTTATTTTTATTACGTTTTTCAACGGTTTTTTGCAATATGGTATTTCCAATATTTCTAGATCATAGGTCAGACAAGCGGTGAATCAAAATTTTAAAATATTAATCAAGGCGCTACACAATTTCAATTACGTGAAGTTTAGCGCCAACACGCGGCAATATTGAAAAGTCGAAAAACGAACCACATTGAGTTGAATTATCTTTTTTTGTTGTAAATTGTACGAAATTTATACGAAAAGGTGCGGTGTATTTAAAAATATTATCGGCAATTGCTTAGAATTCCTTAGAAAATGAGTTTAACCAGCTTTGAAGGTGATACGTTTACGTTAAACCTAAGATGATCGCTTCGCAGGCACGTCGGAACGAATTTTCAGCAGGGAGTGCAGATTTTCTTTTTAAAAAATAAAAAATTCCATCTTAAAAATCTGACGAGCAAAAAAGGTCTTTTAAACTTCTGACAAGCAAAAAAGGTCTTCACGCACGGAATTTCCTCTCTCATTTTTAGGGGGTGCAGATTACTACGGGTCTCCAGGGGTGCGCTGCACCCTCTGATTTTTTTCAAGGGGTGCAGCTGCACCCGCTGCACACCTACTTCGTACGGGCCTGTCGCTTCGTGTCTTGACTGTCTATGGTTTTTAGAGGAGCTTATTAATTTGGTACCAGGACAATGTTATTAATATTTATTCAAAAAAGCTATTAACAAATTGTCACAATAAATAAATAGGCCTACTATAGCGTTTTCTGCATTAGGCTGCATTATTAATGAGTGTTTCTCGTTGTCTTGCTTTTTTCGTTTGTAAACTAATTAGGCCACCACGGTAGAAAATTAACGCGTTAATTTTTGTGTTGGCTAAAAAGTAAATGAACGTTTACGTTTTTTTCAACGTTTGTTACGTTTTTATATTTTCAGAAAAACTCGTTTTTACGTTTTTTATTTCAGAGTTTACGTTTGCAACATCTATGAAATATATAATATACGTTACATATGTTACATATAACAATATATACAGCCAAATTTATACCCCAAAATCAAAATCCTGGCTACGCCCTGGTATTTGCGTCTGCTAGACCTAATTCTTGCTGTGAGAACTGATGACTGACACGTCTCTCGCTCCACTGCTGCTGGCTTCCTGGACAGGTTCAGACAGGCAGGAGCCTTACATGGCCATGTCAGAGCCAGAATTATCAAAGCAGTCGCCGACCACTCAGAAACAAAAACCATTCACAATCATATATTTGAACAATCGTCAAATTTAGCCATTCATATCTCCGCCAATATACCTGCATGTATAGGCTAAACCTAGCAAAAGCATGCATGACTACAGTATACGAATCGCTTTGCATCGATGTAGAACTAAAATGAAGCCAGGATTGCTGACAGCCAGAAAGAAGCGAAAGTAATCTTAAGTGAAAATCAACTCATGGATATTGAAGCCGCAGAGTATAGACGCAGTGTTTTATATAGTCCTGTTAGGGGAGAGTCCCCCCCCCAAAAAAATCTCGAAATTGGCACTGGCGCAAATTTTTGCATTGAACTTCTATTCCAGCAAAGTCAATTTTTCCCTCAAAAGCCTGGAGTCCAGTAGCGTCATTTCACGCTTTTCTTGGGGGGAGATCATTTTTAACAAAATTTTTGGCAAATTTTTGCAAATTTTAGGCAATTTGTGCAAATTGTTTGCAATTTGTGCAAATTTTTAAATTTTAGGCAATTTGTGCAAATTGTTTGCAATTTGTGCAAATTTTGGCAAATTTTAGGCAATTTGTGCAAATTGTTTGCAATTTGTGCAAATTTTGGCAAATTTTAGGCAATTTGTGCAAATCTTAGGCAATTTTTAAAAATTTTAGGCAATTTTTGAAAATTTTAGGCAATTTTTTGCAAATTTTTTATAATTTTGACAAATTTTTTGCAATTTTTGGGCCAATTTTGGCAAATTTGCAATTTTTTATATTTGTTGGCAAATTGTTGGCAATTTTTGCGATATTTTGCACATTAATACATTATAATTTTTTTCATTTTCTTGGAGGGGCACGGCCCCCAGACTCCCCAAATGACGCCCCTGCTGGAGTCTGGATAAAACACTGCGTAGATGTACAGAGGCGCTCGTCATCAGGAACAGATCATTCTGACCACAGCACGGCTTCCTTTACTGATGGAAAATCTTGTCTAATTGAACAGACGCCTTATGTTTCGTGGACACAGAACAAGTCTTAACGTTGTCTTCATAGGTGCCGCCTTTATATTCGCAGACTATGAGGTTTTTGAATTTTTATCCGATTTGATTCGTTTATGTCGGTATATTTTTCTTTGATTCTTATTTGCTATTACGCTTTATAGGCCTAACTAGTAAATTATTTGACCTCCATTATCGCTCCCTTCATTTTCTCATGTTCATATCTCTCTGGTCATTTCACTGTTTTAATTGTGTAGACCTAAATTTTCAATTTAAAACTCCCTCTTGCAAAATGTCGATCGAATTTGGATCTTGGATGTTGCTAGACATTGAACAGTTCCTGTTGAAAATTATTTCTTCACCATTATTATCTTCATCGACATAATCTGTTACAGAATATGGAAATCTTATTCAAAATGTTTGTGTATTTTGGACGATCTCATCGCTGAGAAAATCAATATTGTTACTAATAGGCCTTCACAATCCTGGTTCAGCAAAGATATTTTGGATGCACGTCAGCAACGGAGTAGATTAGAAGGAACATGGCGATATTCTAAACTGTCATCAGACATCAGGCCTTAGACGGTTTAGGAAGCAATGTCGCTACGTTCGCAAACTGGTCAATAATGTCAAAGCCCAGTTTCTCCAATCTTAAAATTAGAATCTACATTCGCCAAAAACTTGGTGGAAAAATGCTCTACCTCAGTCAAATTCACCTCGACAGCCAGTCAGCGGGGAGGTGGTCCCGGGCGTCCACCAGATGGGTGGCATCCAAATGAGGTCAAGAATGAGTAGGTGTTATAGAAATCTATAAACCTTATGGCGGCCAGCATGCTCGTGTGCATGCCTTGGAAAAGCGTCGTTCTGGGTAGTTCGGCGATATTTTGCGCTCGTTTCAGCGCAAAATGTGCGAGTGGTGACCTTCTCGTAATTTTCGGGAGGTCCTCAGCGCTTTTCTCGGGTGGATTCGGACGTTTTTAGTCACTGATTCGTCGCGTGTCTGGAAAGTCTGGTCCGCCATCTTGTTCTGTGATTTTTCATCGACGCGGCTTGGCAGACCTGTATCCTAGATACCCGTGCCGGAATGCTACGACTTCCGTTCTAATCGTAACCCGGAATTCAATCCTAAGTCGGATTTATCTAGTTCAGCGACGGTCTACTCACGGGAGTCCGCATCTCAGAAATTCTCCGTGTGGTCTTGCCTCGCGGACAGTTCTCAAAACATCTGCGGAATTTCAACATCTTATCCCGTGTTTTGTTCCTTTGACGTGTCTGTTGCGGACGGTCCTACAGCGGAATGCCGCTTTCTAAGGGATTCGCCACCGTGTGTGTTAGGGCGGCGATTTCCTTCGTTTCTATCAGGGCGGACTTTACGCTGTCTTAAATTGTGCGTCATTCTACGTTAGCCATCGGCATGCCAAATTATGTCAAAGCGCCTATGACTTCGGCCTTCATCGTGCGTACGGCGCTATAGAAGTCGTCGAGAAAAATACAGGTAAAGAAGAAACCTTGGCGAATAGTTTAAAGCCGGCACAAGAGCTGGCTTGTGTGACTCGGCGACCGTTTTTTACTCACCAACACTTTATTACATGAAAACCTTTAAAATTAGGCATATCTACTTAATAATTATAAGATTCAATATTTACTGGTAAGAACTTCGCATCTTAATTAAATCGAATTTACATTGTACAGGAGTCAGTGTATGATTATGGTGATATGGTTTTGACTTTTGATGTCAAGTATTGTGACAACTGAGAGTTGTGACTGCAGTTTTACTCACCACTTCTTTCGCGAAGAATAGCTTTAACGTATTCTGAATCGAACGGACAGTAGTCGAAGGCATCGCTGCCATCGTTGTCCTGGATGATTGGATCTGCTCCTTGCTCGATTAGAAATCGAATCAAAGGGATGTGAGTCTTGGCACACGCTTGGCACGCGAGCATCAGTGGCGTTATACCGGCTCTGTCCTTGAGATTAATGTCCGCACCCTTCTGAATTAGCACCCTAGTGCAGTTCAGACTGGGGTTCGTTCCCATGAAACAGTGGTGAAGAGCATTTCTGCCGTCGTCGTCGTCTAGGTCGACCCTGGCTGCGGCTCGACGCACAAGGCATGTGACGGTCGAGTATCTGCCGTTCTCTGAGGCGTACATCAGAGGCGTCTTTCCGCTCGTATCGCGAACGTCGACATCGCAACGCAACGAAATCAACGTATCCAAGATGGCGACGCAGTCGTGCATTGCGCAGTAATGGACCTCGCTACGACCGTTGCGATCGACCGTTCCCAGAAGATCTTGAATGAACTTCGACCTCGCTATTTCCGCCGCCGCCGCTTGATTTCCGGTCACCGCAGCGACCATCAGCAGCGAAAGACCGCTTGAATCGCTTTCAATTTGTTCTGTTCGCTGAAGAAGGTACGCAGTAGCGGCAACACTTCCAGACTCAACTGCGTAGAAGAGGGCGCAACGATGACGAGCATCCATTCGACCGACCTCAACTCCCAGAACTTCCACCAGATACTTAATCAGCGCCATCTGTCGACTATCCGAAGACAGCTTCGAAGCACGCATCAACAGAGTACATCCGGTCAAGTCAGAGTCGGCTTCCGACCTGTAGAGGGCTCTGAAGCGCGTCAGGGAGTCAAGGTCTCCCTGTTCGACGAAGTGGTGAAAGGCGGTGCGGCCCTTAGTGTCCCGGCTGCAGAGAGCGCTGCCGAGGTCGGTCGCTCGGTCGAGGATTACGGCGACGACGTCGTCGAAGCCGAGTTCCATGCCGACGGAAACGACGCTCAGTCCATTCGCCGCCGTCGCCGCCGTCACCGTCGTCGCCGCCGAAGAAGAGAGACTCAGTCGCCGGTCGAGGAGAGCCCTGACGACCGCCACACGACGGGATCTGACCGCGTAGAAGAGAGCGTTCTCGCCTTTATTATCCACCGAATGGATATCTAATCCAATAGACTGCGCATGCGCCAAAAGATGGTCTACTAACTGGACACTTCCAGCTCTTGCTGCCTGCATTAAGTTCGTCTTTCCTTTTTTATCGGGTCGACATTTGATGCCCGAGTCCAGCAAATACTTCAACAACTCCAAGCAACCACTTTCAACTCTGAAATACGCAAAAACTTCACATAAGAGGAAAAGCGACAGAAGTGGCTTAGGCCCTACAGTAGAAAAATATTGTGGATAACTCTTTCTTTAGTCAGTGATGGGCAACTGCAGTGTTACCAAAAACATTAGTTTAACTACAACTAAATTTAAACTAGAAGTATGTAGTTAAACATTTAGTTGCAAACTAACTTTCTAAAATAGTTAACTAAACTAAAAAAATATAGTTACAATTTTTGCAACTAAAATTTACAACTATTTCTCAGGTATCAGGTAGGTGTTCATGAAAATATAGAAGACAGGGGCTTCTATCCCTATTTAAGGCGGGCGCAGCGTGCGCCCGGAAAAAAGTGTGGGGGGGAAATATTTTGCTTTCAACACTGTTATATAAACTATTAATAAGCTAAATGATGCTACTAATCTGAACTGAACCGAGACTGATATGGATTCAAACAGGGGCGTCATTTGGGGCAGGGGGCCGTGGCCCCAAGGAAATGAAAAAAATTGTAATGTATTAATGTGCAAAAAATCTCAAAAATTGCCGAAAATTTTCCAAAAAATATCAAAACATTGCAAAATTGCCAAAATTGCCCCCAAAATTGCCCCGAATTTCCCAAAATTTTGCAAAAATTTGCAAAAAAGCCTAAAATTTGCAAAAAATGCCAAAATTTGCCAACAAATTATCTCGCCCCCTTTAGAAAAGTGTAAAATACGCTACTGGATTCAAAATAACACTGCATGACCGTAACGTAATCAATGGTACATGATAGCTATGCCTAACACAAAGAATAAACATCTGAATATAATACTAAGTCTACAAGGGAGAAAATTAGCAGGGGGAATTTGTAATTTGAGGGGGGAATTTGTATTTTTTGGGAGGGGGGAATTGAGCCCGGCTGTAAGGGGGGGATAGAAGCCGCTGATAGAAGATGCTTGCAACATGAACATATCAATCAATGAGCCATTGAATGCATTATTCATTGTCAATTTAATATTTAAGTCTTAGTCTAGACTGCGGGAACACAAGTTTGTCAAATTTGGTTGGAAAAATGACCCAGAAAGGAATAGATTAAAAAGATAAATTCGGGACACAAACTAACAAATTTTTGTTAAACTATTTAGTTACTAACTAAAATTTTTCAGCTAAACTATCATTTTAACTAAACTATATTTAATTAAGCTATGAAGATAACTACAAAAATTAAGTTAAACTTTTAGTTAATAACTAATTATTAGTTAACTATTTGCCCATCACTGGTTATCAGATAGAAGAGTTACTAATGCAATGAAAATGTTTAAAGTTATTTTAATTAAATAAGTGACTTAATGGTTGCTACTTGTTCTAGGCCTAATGGGAATCGGTCTCGTAACGCCAAGTAGGCGTTACGAGACCGATTCCCATTAGGCCTAGAACACTGAAGTCAAGCAGCGCTGGGCGTGGCTTGATACTTGAATGGGTGACTGCTTAGGCATGGGTTGAATCAAAGAGTCTAAAACTATGCTTTTTGACTTGTGAAGACTGAAGCAAAGACAGAGATACACGCGTCACTATATTCGTCTGTATGCGCAGTGGCGGCTCCACCGGGGGGACCAGGAGGGCCCGTGCCCCTCCTAATGAGAGCCTGGCCCCCCAGTGGCCCCCCTTCCAGTTGGGACCCTATACTTAATGCTACATACATTAAACAACAAATGGTTGGCCCCCCGTGATTAAAAGTTGCCACCCCAACGGCCCCCCCACTTGCCAAATCCTAGAGCCGCCACTGTGTATGCGCGTGTGCGTACGTGTGTGCGGAGAGAGAGGGAGAGAGAAAAAAGACAGGTCAAATGCGCCACTGAGTGTGTATTTGGTTTAATGTCATCGAACTGTCTGCATCTACTTACCCGTAGAGACGTAACTAAGGGCGGAGACACATGTCCCCGGGCGCCGAGGTGGCGGGGGCCAAAGTCGGGTACGGTAGCAAAAAAGGTAAAAAGAAGCATGAATATAGCTATTACGACTTTTTTGCTTATCAGGATTTTCCTGAACTTAAGGGGGCTCCATCAGTATGTTTTGTCCCCGGGCGCCGGACACCCTTGCTAAGGGTAAGCCTCTGTTTACCCGTAGAATAGGACGTTTCTGCCTTCGTTGTCCGTTTGTTCCAGCTTCAATCCGAGTGACTCCGCATTGACCGTCAAATACTTGACTATATCAAGATGTCCGTTCAGTGATGCTTGCATGTACACGGTTCTGTTGCAGTTGTCTGTATCGATGCTGCAGCCAGCCTCCACCAGCCGTCGAAAGATGTCAGAATTTCCAACTGAGGAGGCGTAGAAGAGGACGTTGCTGCCTCGCTTGTCTCGCACCTGCAAATCGAGGCCAAGTTTACTAGCATTGCTGACTAGGTAATCAACGAAATCTAATCGGTTACGGTTGACTGCTTCCATGAGAACCGTTGAACCGTTGACCGTCGTACAGATGGTTGATCCTTGCTTCAACAGAAACCTAAATCCATCCATTTGTCTGAAACACAAAACAAGTCGAGATCACAACTCAGTCATTGCAAATAAATATGACACACACAATCTCTCTCACTCACTCACTCACTCACTCACTCACTCACTCACTCACTCACTCACTCACTCACTCACTCACTCACTCACTCACTCACTCACACTCACACTCTCACTCTCTCTCTCTCTCTGACTATCATAATGCTGATAGCCATAGTAGAAATAAAAAGTATAGACACCCTGTATGAACTAATTAACAAGATCTACTACAACGAGACAGTGCCAGATGTCTGGACAAAAGGAATTATCAAACCAATATACAAAGGAAAAGGAGACAATGAAGTATGCAATAACTATAGAGGAATAACTCTGCTAAGTATCCCTGGAAAAGTCTTCACAAAGGTTATACAATAAAGAATCAGTAGCTACAGTATACACCCTGTAGAGAAGATAATAAGAGAACAAGCGAGAAGAGCCATTAAGACAACTGATAGAAAAAAATATACAGAGGCAAATAAGACTGCATACATAAATTTCATCGACTATAAACATGTTTTTGACTCAGTGTGTCATGAATGCTTATGGCAGGCTATGAGAAATGTTAGCATAGAAGAAAATCTAGTAGGCTTAAATTTAATACAAGCAATATACAGGAAAATGCAAATTGCAGTTACAGTTAATAAAGACCTATCAGAATGGCTTAAGACAGAAGTCTGGAATAGACAGGGATGCGTGCCAATGATGCCATCTGATATCCATAGTAATCCTAGAAGTAATCTTTAAGATAGCAACTGAGGATCTAAACATTGGAGAGAATTGTAGTGGAGGATATACTGTATATAAAACCTAAAATGTGCAGATGTTGTAAGCCTACTCGCGGATAATGCACGAGGGTTACAAATGCTCACAGATCAGTAAATCAAACAAGCAGGAGATTCGGACTTAGGGTTAACTCGGCAAAAGCTAAAGTCATGGCACTCAACAAAATGAGAGAGAAAATTTGCACATATCATTAATGGGAAATAGCATAGAGCAAATAAAGAATTTTTCATACATTGGATGAGAAATTACAAGTGATAGAAGGCAAGAACAAGATATTGAAAAGAAAGCAGCAAAGGAACTACAGACAATGAGAGGACTTAGGTGCATCTGGGATGCAAAAGAAATAAAGATCAGCGCCAAAATCCAACTATTCAACACTATCATTAAATCACAAATACTATATGAAACACGGTTCTTAAAACGAGCGGACGAAAAGACTGCTAGCGGCAGAAATGAGCTGCTCGTGAAAGATCTTGAGAGTAAGCGGACTACAAAGAATAAGAAATGAAGACATCAGAAAAAGACTGAGGATGCAAGAGACAATAATAGATAAAATCAGAAGAAGAAGACTTAGATGGTATGGACATGTAAATAGAATGAAAAACAACAGACTCTCATATGAAGCACTCTACACATACAAAGAAGGCAAGAGAGGAAGAGGAAGACTCAGGAAAAAGTGGATGGATATCATCAAAGAAGACTTTGAAAGATACCAGACGTCAGTAATCGATGGAAAGAGACTAACACTGGGAAAAGATAAATTGAGAAGTTACGTGTCTAGCTATTGCCGCTAATGAGCTGGTAGAAAGCAACTATGATGATGATGATTATGATGATGATGATGATGATGATGATGATGATGATGATGATGACGACGACGACGATGACGACGATGATGAATGAATGAATGAATGAAAGTGCATGCAGCAATTAGCCTATATCGGGACAATCGGGATTTTATTTGCATCTAAATTAGTGAAGCTACTCTGATGCGTTTGAAGACGTATAGGTCTGAAGTCGAATGAAGCGTTTGCCAAGCGCAAGATCTCATTCGATCGCCAATCACAAGACCATCGACCCAAGTGATCGCTAATCTTTCGGATAATTCAGTTAAGCCGACCAGCGTTGCATGCAGCACTCGCGGCGATACAGCGCCGGCCATATCCACTCCATATGCAGTAAATCAGCTAAGTCGCTTCAACGCCTCAAGTTGTGTGGTCGCTCATCACTAAGGCAATTGCGTTAATTAATTATTCATTTGCTTATGACACGTAAACGAATAAGCGAAAGAGATCGACTTCAAATGAAAGCACGGATCCCGTTGGAATCAGCAAAAGCAGAAGCACGTTTCTCTAATGTAGGTCTTAGCATTCGTCTCATGCCAGTTACACGTCGATCAATTATACAGAACGAGCGCTGCACGAAGCACGTGACTTCTCTAGATCTCCATCGTGTGCTTGACTCAGATTCCTAAGTCGAATTCTGAATTTTAGAGCAAAAACTTGCTCGTCTCGTTCCATGCGTCGTGATGTTCAATCAACTAACGAGTTCGACAGCGTTAGTCTTTTCACAATATTAATCGAAAATGCCGAAAACAACAGTCTATTTATAAAACTGGTCAGTGCGTTGCCAGAATTTTGAGGGGGAAGGGGGCTAGCGTGTCAGATTTCTTACTCCAACCCCACACACACTTCCAAAAAACGTTCTCACTAGATTTGAGGGAATCTGGTAGGTGCACATGGTCTAGGGCAGGTTGGGGGCAGTTGCCCCCATTCCCCCCGTGGCGACGCTAATGTAACTGGTACGACCCTCTGAATCTTAAGAGCATTTCGTAGAGCGTCTGTAGTGTTCGAGCGTTAGAAACCTTCGGCCGCTGGCTCTGCTGCTGACTTGGCCTCGGCGGCGGCTGCGGCGGCGGTCCTTAGCTCGGCCTTCGGCACGGTCGACCACCATATGCTGCTTCGTGTCCTGGAGGAACGATTCGGATTCAGCGGAGTTCCCCTTGGCAGGTTTCGTTCTTACCTCACTGGACGCGAGCAGACAATGAGTCCTCGCCTACGATGTCTCTCGAGTGCTCTCTGTGCACCAGGGCGCGTCTCTGGAGCCGTTGTCTTCATCACACACATGGAAGACTTCGGTCTAATTTTTCAACGTCATGATCTTCGCCACCATGTATTTGCTGACGATAACCAGGTCTACGGTCAATGGACGTTAAAGATGCCGGTCCTGCTCTCAGTCGTCTTCAACAATGTATCACAGAGGTCCAAGAGTGGTGTTCTTCGCGACGATTGAAACTCAATGCTTGCATGTTTTGACTCCCATGCCAACATGCTTAAGCTGTCCAACGCCGATCACCGACTGCAACCTTTCAGATGTTTGGTCACATCAGTCGCATGGAAGAAAATTCTGAACGCTGCAATGAAGGGAACACTGGAGGGCAAACTCCCCCAGGGAAAGCCCAGAAGACGACAGTTTGACGACATCAGAGAGTGGGCGGGATTGAATCTAGGGAAGGCGATTCAAGCGGCACAAGACCGGGAAAATTGGAAAAGGATCGTTCGCCAAGCTGCTGGTCTCAACGGTTCTCTGAGCTGCTGCTGCTGATGATGATGATGATGACGATGACGATGATGATAGTCATAAGTAATGTAATTGGACGCAATGGACAACAACGAATCACAGCGTGAGAGATCTCACTCTTAAATTTCTCTCGGTCTCCACCTCTTCCAACGCTCCAAGAGATGAATTTCTACTGGAAAGAGAGCTCGCTTAACAAGCTCAGATGTCTACAATATTTCTGACTACCGCTATATCTTGCTCTGCGAAGAGAAAAGCAAAGCTAATGAAGGCGACTCTTGAATGGAGAGAGCTTTCTGTGCATATATTGTGTTTGTATGTGTATATATATACACACTTTTTGCCATAAGTCTCTAGGGAACTAAGTACCCAGGGCATAAAAAATATATCAGATGTCACTGTCCGAAGGGTTGCCATTAATTTATTTAATGCATTTTTTGCCACTTTTAGTCTGGATTCTCTTTTTTCGACTCTTTCTTTCTCTCTCTCTCTCTCTTCTCTCTCTCTCTCTCTCTCTCTCTATATATATATATATATATATATATATATATATAGAGAGAGAGAGAGAGAGAGAGAGAGAGAGAGAAGAGAAAGAAAGAGAAAGAAAGAGAGAGAATAGAGAGCAGGGGAGGAGGAGAGGAACGGAAAGGAGAGAATATAAACTAATAGTGAATATATATATACTGTATATATACTGTATATATTATATATACTGTATATATATATACTATATATATGCATATGCTGCAAATAACTCTACAGAAAATTCAGAATCCTTTGTTCAGCGAACTTGCGAGCTACACATTTTGCATAGTCTAAAACTCAGCCGCTTTGGTTAAAGTCAGTTTTGTCTACAGTGGCATATCATCCGTTTTTTCAGCTCAGTGTTTTCATAGCGTGCATTAAAGTATTAGGCCTACAAATCTTACTGGCATAGTCGATAAATTGAGCCTATTTTATTTTCATCTTTAGCGTTAAGCACTAATTGACACAAAGCGTCGACATTATTTTGTGTTGGTAGGTTCAGAATTTTCAGTTCATAGGAGGAAAAATCCAGTCATTACTATGCATTTGTAAATTATTCTTACAACTTGCTTTGGCTGCCGAGGTCTATACAATTTGGCAATGTCCTGAGCCAATCAAAAAGGCTATTTAAACCAAAGTCCGAGAAAAATTAATAAACCAGTTTTGCGTGAGTAAGGTCTTCGATGCCTAATGTTTAGTTGCAACGGTTGAAGTTTAAATTGTTAGTATAAATTGCGTTTTTACGAACATTCTAAATGTTTTTATGTGGTTGCTTATCAAAGAGTTTCTGATTCAAGTGTATAAATGTTGATGATCAGTGGAACTAAAACTGAGTTTATGACTTTCCTCGTAGCGCTCTTGACGAATCTTAGACATCTCCATCTTCAAACACGACGCACACAGTAGTTGTTCGACTTTTCCTAATAACTGATCCATTTATTTCATGTTGAGTACACATTAGTTCGCCATTCTGTCGCTTCCTTCCTGTCGAGGCTTCATTTCCGGTTGACGTGATCTGCAGACATCTGTCGTTGTTCGAAATATTTTCTTTCCATGTTCCAGCGTCAAATACTGAGTATCAAATGGCACTCCGTACGGTAAGAATCGCTGGTTAGTCGATTGGCTGTTGGTGGCATAGACCTCTGTTACATGTTGCCTACATGTTGCCACCAGTTTAGCCAGAGCTGCAAGCTGTCCAAAAAGCGTTTAGTTCACACTTGCTTCCTGCATCTTGCTGAGCTATCGTATTCTTCATAGAGTGCGTTTAACCGCTGACAGAGTTGCTATTTAGTGAATGAGAGACAGGATGGTCTGTTGTGGCCAACAGTCTCTGTGCATCTTACAATTCTCAAAGGCATCATACAATCATGTATTATTATAAATCAATTCACGTTAGCTGACCAACTAAATGGAACCAGTTTTAAAAAAGAATGCCAACTATAATGTTCGCACTAGTGTAGTCGTTCTGTTGCTAAATAAGTATGTGCGCCATGCTTTAGGAATGGAGTATGAAATAATAGTGACTAACCAATCAGTCTGACAACTTCATCGTTGGTCGGCGATCAGAATTCACATTTCTTCAAAGTCTGGCCAAGCAACTTGTCTAGTAACTGCAACTGTCCCCTGCATTCCATCGCCTTCCAATTTTTTTTATCTGTCTCACCACATTGTCTGGTTGGTTTTAAACTGCTATGCACAATAGCATATAAAGCACTCCACTCGGTTATACATCAAAATCTGTCCATATGTTTCACAGTTGTGATTTTCGATCTGTTTTCCATTTTTACATCACCTATCATCTGTTTACATTAGATGGCATTTGTCAGTACACCGACCACTAAGAAGGTCTTTTTAGAAAATCCCGCAACATTTTCTCGTCTAACTCACTGCCCAGTGTTTATTCTAGCCACCTTGACATTGGGGTGATTTTTGAAATGTTTGGGGGGGGACAAGGTCTGAGTCTCCACACTTTTGGGGGAAATTTCCATCCCGCAGCCAACATATAAAAAAATTTGGGGGGAGAAAAATTTAAAACTTTTGGAGGGGAGAAATTCCCCCCCCCCAAAGAAGGCCTGGAATAAACACTGCTCACTGCCAACTTCCCTGCGGAATTTTGTGGCGTCTGAAAATTTTGAGATCTTTAATAGTATAGCTTCATCTACAGGGTAGCCTCAAAAACTGAGACCATTCTGTTTCATTTTAAAACTTTGACAAAATTAATTAAATTTTATTTACTTATGCGCTATTATATCGCGAATGCAATTGCCTGTTTGCTTTAAAATTTCAAAGTGCAGTGGCGCCACCTAACTAAAACACATGCTTGCTTGGTTCTTTGTTGAACCTGGATTAAATATCAACAGCATATAGCCTACTACTGTGACAAGTTACTCGGACAGGTTTCGTGTGCCAGATGCCAGGTGTGGACGTTACAAGTGGACATTTGTAACGGCCACAAATGGAAATTTACAAATGGCAGAAAACGAGACAGTGTTGTCTGACAGTATTTCAGTTGCGATAGCGTTCATAACAAAGGCGAATTCTTAGTGACTGTGTGCAATATATTGTAATAAAATTTCTCGTGAATTCTTTTGGCGCTCTTGAAGCTGGATTTCTTACGAATAATATTTTTCTCCGGCGCCTTTTTCACATCCTCAATTCCTATCTGTCCTGTCCTGCCTGCTTGTGACCAATCGATTCCTGCACTTGTCTTGATAGTTGTGTGCGGCTGGTTTGTCAGGTATTTATCATTAGCGCATATGAATAAGGAGCTACTTCGGTGCATCTTTTGAAAGCGCTTTAGAAATTAACGAGATTTTTTACTTACTTACTTACTTACTTATCTTAGTGCCTGCAGCAGAATCTAAATCTGAGCGTGAAAACTTACTGATGTAGTCCGTTTTGCCTAAAATCAGTGGCGTAGCGAGGGGGCAGTAAGAGCGAACCGCTCTGGGCGGCAATCGCTCTAGGGTCTAGAGGCGGTATCAGGGATATTTTTACAACCCCATACACCCCAACACCCCCTCCAATTTGAGGTCGACACCCCCAAAACTTGGTAGTGTGACAATGGTATGCATACAAAATGCATACTAATTAGCTCCGGACACCCCTCCAATATGAGGTCGACGCCCCCCAAATTCACAATCCTAGAAATATCCCTGGGCGGTATTTTCAATGATAACTTTTTTGCTTGTCAAGAAATTTAGGCTGCGAGATAACGTTTTTTCTTGTCAAGAAATTTATGAGGTGTGATGGCCTTTTTTGGTTGCCAGATTTTTTCGGAGGCGGCACTTTTTTCACCCCAGGCAGCACTTGGCTCGCTACGCCACTGCCTAACATTGACAATCAGCCATAAAATCAACCTGTCTAAAGAACTTGTGATAAGCAGCTAGCAACGGGATGCCAATGCAGACTGTTGAAAACACACAGTTCATTAATTTTACAATACACTTGAACCGAACTATGTACTTCCTGATAGAACATTATACCTGCTCTAAAGACTTTCTTTTTCTTTCACAAGATTGTAAAAACCATTCAAGTCAATCCGCATCTGTACACCATCAAACACCCACACCCCGGTGAATTGATTACCGAACATCTGGCAAATAACCTACGCTTACAATTCAATTCCTATCTGTCCTGTTAGGCTACAGCATGAAATAGGCCTATTGACAGACACAAAGTACTATTATCATTATTAGAGGCTAATTTTAATATCGACTTTCATCTGTAGGTGCAATAGAGTTATTATGCTTCTTAAGAAACTGCATTGAAATTTCAATAACGTGTTCAACAGCGATTGACTGAAATTGACTGCAAAATCATTAACTGTAACTGTAGCTGTAACTGCAACTGAAAATGATAATAACCTTAACTATAACTATAACTCGAGAAAATTCATAACTTTAAGCGTAACTTCACAATATTTACTAACTTAAACCATACTGAGCGATGCCATCGATCTGTAAGAGTGTTAAGGTCGGTATCTGTATATCTACATTACCTACGGTATCTGTATATCTGTCGGGAGGTCATGGATTCAAGTGGCAACCGATAGAAATATGATGAATTTACTTTAATGCGAAGTTTAGACAGCGTGATCGATCGATATGTTCTAGTTTATCTTGAAATTAGAGGACCAGAACAAGGTGTGTCTCGCGTAAAAGCGTGAAATTATGATTCAGCAAAAGCATCATGACAACGGATATAATGCTTTTGCTGGATCATTTCAATATGCTGACATTTCCATTTTTACTTCTGCTTTCGTCGATCTATCATTTTGCAGCGTGTATATAATATGTCATAAACATTTAAACGTTTTACAAAAATAATATCGGAAAATTTCTCATTACAAACCACACGGTTCTAACTTCATTTTCAAAATATATCACCGTCAAAAAATGATAGTGCTGCCGCATATTGAACATGCATTATTCTCACAAAACGTGTGTGTTAGCGACAATTTAAAGCAAGTCTTTTTGCCGCTGAGATGTTCGGCCGAATTAGCCATTCTAGATAATTCCAAACGGAGACTTTCGGCAGTTACCCAATGGACGGCAACAGCGGGACAATGATTCTGCTCAAAACGATCAGTTTTTGCTTGCTTGCTTCGTTATCAGACGTCGTGTTCTTTGTGAATTAAACGAACCCCGCGTCTAACCAATTACGCAGAATATAAGTAACGAGAGAAAATGCTGGTTTTAGGCCTACTTCTCGATCTTATTCATAGCGTCATCCGCATGTTCGAGTTATTTTCGTGACTATTATAAGCTACAGTATGCTCAATGCTCATGGCATTCACTAAATCACTTGTCGTTAAGCCACATTTTTGATTCGCTCATCGATCTTTCAATTTCTTTGATTTTCTCTCCATTTCATACTCATTCGTCTTAATACGATTACTGCAAATCTCAGCAATCCGGAGTAAATATTGGACTATTTTAGACGCGTTTATCTTCAGAAGTCGTTTACATGTCATTCATTTGGATGGTCTGTTTAAGACAGCTAAAAGATATATAGACGAGATTGACTAAGCATCGCTGTTTGGAAGTAGATATATAATTAATTAATTAACACTTCTGTAAGAAAAGCCGATTAGACCAAAATTTTAAAATCCTCAATGAGGACCTTTATCATTTTGTTTAGGACCAAGGATCATTTTTCATCATCATTATCGCCACCACCATCGCCACCACCACCATCATCATCGTCGTCGTCGTCGTCATCATCATCGTCGTCATCATCATCATGCAACTGAGACGTCATCTGGAAATCAATGGCTTTCTTCCAGTTGAGCAATCGGCTTATCGGCCATACCACTCTACGGAAACAGCACTATTAAATATCCTATCTGATGTTTTTGAAGCTGCGGACAAAGAACAAGTGACCGCCCTGGTGCTACTGGATCTCACCGCCGCATTTGACTGTGTCGACCATGACACTCTTTTAAAAAGACTTGAAGCGCGTTTTGGTATCAGCGGATCCGCCCTTTGTCTGATCAAATCTTACCTAACAGATCGTGTAATGCAGGTCCGATTCGCAGGAAAGCAGTCAAGTCTAAGGCCGGTGAGCAATGGATTGCCGCAGAGATCAATCCTTGGACCGATCCTGTTTATATTATTCATCAGCCAGATCAACGTGTGATGGACCGACTTCAACTATCCTTTCACCTGTATGCCGACGATATCCAACTATATTGCAGTTTCAAGACAACTGACCTTCCGAGAGTATTACAAAAACTGGATGCCTGTTTTGTCGATATTAAAAAGTGGTTGAATCAAAATCAGCTTAAACTGAACGACTCTAAGACTGAATTCATCATTCTTGGTCATAGAAAGCAAACTTCCAGAGTCGACATTGACGAAATTAAGCTGTGGAAGTCATTATAAAGCGTAAGCAAGTGGTGCGGGATCTCGGTGTGATCCTCGATGAGAACTTAACCATGGCTGATCACATCAGCAAGGTGGTCTCGGGCAGCTTCTTTCAACTGCGCCAGTTGCGATCTATCTTGGACTCGCCCACGCCCGAAACTACTAAAACTCTAATCCATGCGTTCGTCTCTTCGCGCCTGGACTACTGTAACAGTCTACTGGCACTCATCACCGAGAATCAACTAAAACGGTTGACCGAATGCGGCAGCACGCCTGGTCACCTAGACGACAAGGCGGCATCATATTACGCCAACATTCAGGAATCTCCTCTGGCTTCCTGTCAAGGATCTTATTCGGTTCCAGATAACAGCAATAGTGGACAAATGTCTCCGGGCGGAAGCACCTGAATATCTAAGAAAAGACTGCCAGCTGCTTCGAGACTATAACCGGAATCGATCGATCACCACCAGGTCAATCACAACCCAAACTCTGAGAGTTCCCCGAACGAACACCAAAATCGCAGACCGCTCATTCCGAGCACTGGGTCCAGCCCTCTGGAACGTCTTGCCGTCATCGCTACGAGATGAAACTGTATCACGTCCGATATTTTAAATAGTCTTAAAACCTATATTTTTGAACAATCAGCCGAGGCGCATTAGGTTTAATCGCGCCTTTGAATGTTGAAATGAAATGAAATTAACATCATGATAATCATCATCATCATCATTGTTATTATTATTATTGTTATTATTATTATTGCTATTATTATTGCTATTACTATTACTATTAGTCTTAAGCAATGCAACTGCAGGGTAATAATTTCCGGTGTCCTGAACAACTAAAGTAACTTAGGCCTAAACTTTTACTCGCACTCCATCGCATATCATAATATATTTCATGATTACCCCATAATGTCGCAATAGTCGTCTATATGTGGTCTTTGATTTTCTACGAAGTTAAATTGAAATCTTGAACTTTTCTGTGAGGGTATAATAATAATAATAATAATAATAATAATAATAATAATAATAATAATAATAATAATAACGATAATAATAAGCGGGAACTGATTAGGCTATTGTGCTTATCGCACCAAGGACACCTAACAACTAAAGATGCTGTAGCTATATCTGTCATATCATATAAATCATTGTCTCGAATAGATGCGAGCAAACAGTGCAAATGTTGCTCTTGTTTAAACGCTTCTAGCGTCTTTGCTGTTGTTACTGATGACGTAAACTATACCAACTATTCCAGACTTTGGTAGCAGCCACCGGCAGTGGCGGTTCCACCGGGGGGCCAGGGGGGCCGTGCCCCCCTATTGAGAGCCTGGCCCCCAGTGTCCCCCCAGTTGGGACCCTATACTTAATGCTACATACAACAAATGGTTGGCCCCCAATGATTACAAGTTGCCACCCCAACGGCCTCCCACTTGCCAAATCCTAGAGCCGCCACTGGCCACCGGTGTGAATTTTCGGTCGCCAATAATGACGCGATCTATTGATGGTACTACAAGAGCACATGTGGACGCTAATCGAAGGCGTCGGCGAGAGTCAATATCAGTAATCTTGCGGAATCCAGCTGACAGATCCGATGGTGCTAGAACACGAAGGGACTGATAGGCAAGGGCAGCCAATTTGTATTGAATTCACTGTGGAACTCAAAGCCAATGGAGTTCGTAAATAAATTGCGTCACTTGGTCTCATCTTCTACTCCAATAAACTAGGTGTGTTACGGTGTTGAGCACAGTCTGAAGTCTACAAAGAAGTCGCCCTGGCAACCCAGCCAAAAGTACATTACAATAGTCTAGGCGTGGTATGACCAGGGACACAGCAAGAGTCTTTAGGATGGAAGCTGAAATTGAGCTTCGGATCCTTTTGAGTATTGAGAAATAGGCTCAATAGCAGGATGCAGTTTTCTGAACTCGCGTTTTCGTGAATACGACAACGCCAAGGTTCACATCAAGTCACAAACGAAAGCGTCCGGAACGATGTAAGAGAAACCGATGTGGATCATCGTCGTGGTTAGAGTCCGGTGCTGATGACGTGTGGCGCAGTACCACAACAAATCCATATAATCGTCTTGTTGACATTAAGTTGCAGGCGTGTATAAGGGACCTTGACCATACCATCGTTAATTATCGCGCACAGCTCGAAGCGAAAAAGTAATTATGTTCCGTGTGTGGACAGTGTGGTGCACCGTGCATGCAGACAAATGCATATTGCATATAGAGGTTTGTGGGTGATTATGTGATTCGGTCGTGTGATTATCTCAAAGAATGCAACTCCGAGGCATCGGATTAAAAACACAGGTTTCTGTATGACCAACAGTCACACTACGCTGACAGCAGACAGAAATCTTGCACACAATGACCTAGAACAGGGGTTCCCAAACTTTTCGTGCCACGGAACCCTTTGAATTCTTGAGCATTGTCAGCGGAACCCCAATCGTAATATGGATTGGAAAATACGAGAAAAAGACATGACTGTTTTGCAAAACAATAATATGTACATAACATAAAGTTATTTTAGCTGAAAAATGTTTTGATGCAAACGTAATAGCATAGTCACTACTCCAAATTTTGAAACACATACAGTTTACAGTTTGAGCGTAATAATAAAAATTACCAGCTATATTTATATTAAAAGTTAGGTTTGTTTACAAAATCAATGATTGCCGCAATTTCTATTGCTGCACTATCTTTATAAAATTATATTTCATCATTATTGGTTGATGACAGATTGAATCAATAATAATTTTTTAGTTTTTATATCCTCGTCGCGGAACCTTTCTATCCGTGTCACGGAACCCTGGGGTTCAGCGGAACACACTTTGGGAAACCCCGACCTAGAATATTGACTCCACATTGAGAATGAAGCAATCGAAGAACATACATCTTCATAAAGTAATATATTTTCTTTTACATTACTAATTACGCAAGATATTTAATTGGAAATTTCGTCATAGTGCAACAGACGATGATTGGTGGGTTGGCCTTGCACCGACGACCACTTATCTAAACAATTCCGAACAAACATTTCACTCGCGATGAAAAAATTGCTATTGTTTGCAGCAGAAATTAAACGGTACGTGTTTGCAGCAGACATGCTCAAATGTCGCTCGATATTGACATTTCATATACTGCCGCTTTCAAAATGTGTTCAGAGCGGTGTATTGGGAGTGCGTTATGGCAATTCGTGCGTTATCGCACTTGCGACGGTCTCTTGCGACAATTATTCCTATACTAATGGCAAAAGCTGCGTAATGAGGCGCAAGTAGACAAGCCGCCGTCACGTGGCAAATGTGTGACATCCTGCAATGGTGCAGAACAACCATCTCCCCATTAATACCGTGTGCTGATATAGACCAAAACATTTCCGCCGAAATGAAGCGTTTGCAGAACATACATCTCACTAATGCATCTTATGATAATCTCCATCACGATAATATAACCACCACCATCATCATCATCATCATCATCACCACCAACATCATAGTCATCATCATCATCACCACCACCAACATCATAGTCATCATCATCATCACCACCACCAACATCATAGTCATCATCATCATCAGCAGCAGCAGCATCGTCGTCGTCATCATCATTCATCAGTCATCATCATCATCATCATATTCATCATCATAATCATCATCATCATCATCACCATCAGGATCATGGGGCACTTTGTCCGTAGATGCCCGACGTCTTTTATATGTGGCATCTTTGCAACTGTCTGACCTGCGTCATGTGAAGTGTGTGTTTGTGTTTGTGTGTGTGTGTTGAATGTCCAATTAGTTCCGGTCACGGATGTCGTCCAGCCATTCTTTATTTTGTCTTCTTTTCTTTCCAGTACCTTCCAGCAGGGATGGTAGTCATTGGCTTGGTTCTGGCCTTAAGGACTTTTTAAGAACAAGTTACAAGTTCTTGGTTCTGACCTTCAGGGTTGAGCCTTTGTTACCATCCTTGCCTTCCAGTGTTCCGAGTACTAAATTCTTTATCTTAGTTCCCAACCTGTTGTTTCTTTTCCAAATGGCACCTGAACTTTTGTCTTTTCAATATTGATGCGTAGTCCAACTTTCTTTCCCTCTCTATCCTGTATATCAACGGATTTCTGCAGCTTTCGCGCACCATTTTCTCGACGTCGTCTTAGCAAATTTTAATTTGTTTACAATCACTCCTCATTTCTTGCACTGACACTCCATTGCCCTGTATTAATCCACTCCTTGCACTGACACTCTATTGTCCTGTATTTAGTCCACTCCGTGCACTGACACACCACTGTACTGTATTTAATCCAAAGCTCTCTCCGAGTTCGTGATAAAGCTATATGGGGATCAATCGGAAAACGCTATGGTAAGAGCTCAGATCATAGGAAACAGGAACACGTCTAACACCCAGCTGGCTAAAGGAGTTAGGCAGCATCGCACAGGCAACAGTACGCATAGGTAAAGACTTGGATCCATGGTTTAAAACAACTAAATGGCCTATTACCCTCAAGTTTATCACCTGGGGCTTCCCCAAAACCCAGCTCGGGAGCCCACGACGTTACCCCCTAAGTCCACAGTCTGAACTGTAAATGTCGGTCTGTAGAAACGTTGGTGCCCCTATTCCGGAACCCTGGCTATACGTCAGCGATTACGACTAACACAACCACCATTTTTGCAAATACTAGTACTATAACTACTGCCACTAGATCATTGCCTGCCTGTTTTTCATATTATCATTTGTTTTAATATCAGAATGGACTGGAATAGTCGCTATAGTGCTATAGACACTGCTGTAGATAGTCATTACAACCTTATGCTCTAACTCGATACCCTGCTTGAACAACGACTGGCCCTTAGGAAAAATAGATTCCAGACTAAACGTCGCTAAAATGTATTTCAGAAATTGATGGCAGCCCTTCGGACAGTGACATTTGATCTGAATTTCTCTTTCATTGCCTGCACGAAATCGTATTGATCCAAAGAGATAGACGGATAGATATGTAGCAGACTTGCTATGAATAGACGTATGAATGAATGAATGAATGAATGAATGAATACATGAATGGGTGAATGGATGGATGAATGAATGAGTAAATAAGTGAGTGAGTGAATGAATAAATGAACGAACGAATGGATGGATGGACCGGCGGATGGATGGATGAATGTATAGACGAGCGGCCATAAGAGGGAGAGAAAAGATGCTTTGAGAAAATGTCATCAATCATCATCTTTCAAGCGCAATGAACAGGACTGCTGGTTTACGTCATTACTTATTTTTCTGTCCAACATATCTATTCTGGATTTCTGTATTAGATAATTTCTAGTCAACACATAAATAGATGGCTTACTTCGTAGACGCTAGTCTCAATTCAGTCGCTGTCATTGTTTGAATGGCAGACAGAATGGCTTGTGACGCTTAACTGAATTTTTATTTGAATTGATATGTATGATAAACCGTATGGCTTGTCTCAGTAGGCCTGTCTATCTAACTAGTCTCATTTCATGTACATGTTCAATTTTATTCAATTATATTTATTCAAGCAATAAACTTCTATGGCGCCACAATCATAATGCCGAGGGCAGGGGTACTCAATCTTTTTCGAAGCCGGTCTACATTCCGTCTTCCATTGCATGTGAGGGTCCATTAGTTACAAGTGAAGTCCTATTATTCCTAAGCCTACTACGGCGCAGTAGTCAACTTCGAGTAGGCCTAACTGCGGGTCCTATTAAAAGACTGTTATAAGTGAGCCAAGACAACAGATAAATTGAGATAATACTGACAAAACCCAAAAATGCAAATAATAAATGTTAGACTTTGTGACGGCATATTGGTAATCCACCACCCTGGAAAATATTTTCCAGTTCTGGTGGCGGGGTCTGGGCAGAGCCCCAGCCGCAAAAAAATTTGAGCAATATTCGAAATAAACTTTGAGCTCTGGCGCATGTTTCAAAGACTTATTATTATTAATTACTGAGCTATCAAAAGCTCTAATACATCTATCTAGAGCGTATATCGTCTCTCTTTACAATCACCCTTTCCCAAAAAATTTTCTCATCGTTTTTATGAAAATCTCATGAGTGATCCCAGCCAGAGAAAGGGGGCGGCCCTCCTCGTGGCAACGCCAATGCTACCAAGAACCCGTGCGATTCTTTAGATTACAATTTCAGCCGATACAACAGAATGTTAGCCCACGATTAATAATGCAAGAAGAGTATGAAAACGGAAAAGAAAATTGGGTCGACATCAAATTATGGTTGCAATGACAGCAATAAATAAGTAAGCTAATATGTGTAGTAATATTGTATAAATTTTTTGTAATTTTAAGTGGTTTAGTAGGATTTCCTATGATGAAAGCTACTGATATTTAGGTAAAAAAATTTCAGATATATATTAAAAGAACTGTACTGTAGCGGTCCACAAGAACCATCCTCGCGGTCCTGACTGTGGATCGAGGGTAGCGGTTTGAGTACCCCTGGCCCAGGGCATCGCCCGATGTCGCACAAAATCCAAACTGAATTAGCGCTTGGTCAAACCAGAAGAGTCGTCAGATCAGCGAAGAAAATCTTCAAACCAAAACTAAATCTAAAAGATTGTAGGCCTAATGTTATGTTATCCTACGAAATGATTTTGGTAATGAATTCCAGAGCCTAGAGCCAAACACTGAAAAACAACTACTGCCAGTGACTATAAGAATATCAAACAACATTTGCAAAAGTGTGCTCGGCGTGGTGCAGAGGATTTCAAAGTGGATTCGAACTATTGAAGATTTTATAGCGATGATCTAACAAAATAAGTGGAAAAGATGTCTGGACAAGAAAGGAAAGCTAGATACTAGACTGACGTCAACTTAGCCTACAGGAAATAGGCATAGAAGGACATGTGCATACACTGCATATTGGTAAGAACGAGCATGTATTCACAGTTACCTAGGTAAGAAAATAAAGTTTTCATCTGAAGCGTATTCGTTGCTGCTTGTCTATGTCGACACAATATAATATTCAATGGTGCGCCTGTGTGAACAATAAACTAACATCGGATAGCGTCACGCTGGCGCTAATCGAATTTCATCGTCTCTATGCTTGTGCTTCATTTTGTCTCTCAGATAATTTATTAACAAATTCTTCCATTATACACGATAGCATTCTGCTATCGAGTCGGTGTCGCCGCGTTGATTTGACTTTTCAAAATTGCACACTCTTTATTATTATTATTATTATTATTATTATTATTATTATTATTATTATTATTATTATTATTATTATCCAGGACGATTTACATAGCGCTGTAACATAGTTAAAAGCTAAAATCAAAAGCGCTTTGACAGCGCTGACATGTCAATGAAGGTCGGAAGGCAGTGATGTCGAAAATCCACTCTGATGAAAGAAAGAACTCGATGCCGTGACGAAATCCGGTGCCGAGTCCTTAGGAAGCGATCCTTCACAAGAAAACTGCAACATTGACACGTCAGCGAGGAACGGAAGATGATGTTAGAGGTCCGTGAGTTGGTGGTAGGCGTTCTCCGCATAGTGAGATCCGGCGGTGAATCCAAAGTAGCGGTCTTCCGTGAGAGTATAGTTCGTCACCGAAATCGGTAAAACCGACGTAGATGGAGGCTCCAACGAAGTCTGGAACGACCTCAGCCGCGGTCCTATTAAGTTTCACGCAGCGGCCATATTAACGGCGGACAATGGCGATCCACTCAGCGGCGGCGGCGACCGACTTAAAACATTCCAAAACGACGTGGAAAAGAGGACAGCAAGAGACTCGTCGGAAAACCGACGAGTAGAACACAGTCCTCAAGATTGGCGTAAAATCCAAGCGCTAACGTCGGAAAATGCCGAAAACAGCGACTAATCCGTGGCACGCACAAACGCGTGCTGGCAGCCATGACGGCGCCGGAACCGGAAAAAAACCGGAAAATGCTTTAGGGCAGGGGTGCACAACCTTTTAAGGACGAAGGGCCACATTTTTCGGTTCCAAGACTCCGCGGGCCACATGCGTTTTTTTATCACACAGAAGTGGTACGTTGACAGTAACCGTTAGGCCTATTAGCAATATTTAATATGGTTACGGATAAAATTTAATTCGACAGGGCTAATGGAATTAACAGAATTTCTGATGAATACAATCAATCCAGTAGAAACAAATGAAATTGAAATGATTAGTAATTTAAATGTAGAATTACAGGTTAAGGTCTTGTTAATAAAAATACTATGACCATGTTCAATGATTAATTCATAACATTTTAAAACCAAAGGTCAATCGCCTTTTTTATAGCCAATGGAGTTGTTGAGACTGAACGTCTTTAACTATCTTATTCATATTTTGTGGCAGTTCACTTGTTGCAACTTTCAAAACCAAGCACTCAACCCGAACCTTAGAACATTTTTTCAATTTCATTACAGAAAATATTTGTTCACACAAGTGTTTCCAAATGTGGGAAATCTGCAACCTAAATTCTTAGGTTTTACTAATCTCTTGGGGCAGAGACTTCTGTAAACTGTCAGTATCTCAGTATCCTTAAGAACCGTTTTAAATTCGTCTGAACACTGAAGATCAAAGGCCTCAAGCAGAAACTGGGTCCACATCACAAGAGAAAGAATCACGAATGAAAATGAAAAGATCCGTTTGCTCCTTAATTGTGAGAAATCGGCTGTGAAATTAATTAAATTAATTCAGCAATAGATCACATATACCACAGTATTCAGAAAAGTGATATTGATACTCAATCCGAAAAATCAAGCAGACCGGAAAATGGACAAGGTTTCCAGATTGTACAGTAACTGTGATTGAAACAATTGTAATTTAAACTGTAAAGCTCGCCATTTTTGAAACATGTTGAAGATGAAGTGATTTTTCCTTGAAGTCGTTGATTCATTGTATTCATATGTACAGTGTGTACTATAATATCCGTGAGAAATGCAAGTCAATAAATGCTTGCCATGAAATAAATGCGTTTCCATGCCCTTACTGTTAAGAAATTCAGTAAATTCTGCTATCAGTTCAACAAAGCATTCTGAAATTCGTCCTCTGCTTAACCATCTCACATCTGTGTAATATGGTATGTCACGGTAAGCTGCTTCAGTCTTAAGCTTAAGCTGCTTCAACTTGAATTGATGGCGATTTAGACCCTTGGAATGAATGACTTCTTCTTCTGTAATGCTAATTTGAAAGCAAGAAAATCTTCGGGGCCACTTTTCATTGAAATCCTGGAAAAGTCCGCGGGTCACAAAAAATCGCCGGCGGGCCACGGATTGTCCACCCCTACTTTAGGGCATATTGATCCTTGTCCTATCTAAAATGTATGGAGATTTTCGTCTCTCAACACTGACATCAAACTTCCATCTAAATCCAGGCACTTAATCGACAGTTCTTCAAACATATCGAATTGCATCTATTATCACCTTTAGACACCTAAAAAGTTTTTATTGCAGTTATAATAAACTATTCATGACATTATAGGAATTTAATGTACAAATCGAAATAGAAACATCAACACACTGAAATGATCCAGTAAAGCATTGTGCCTATTACTGTTATGTATTTGCTGATTTTGCTGATTCATAAAAGTGTGTCGATATTTCGAATTTAAGTTTTCTTCCGCTGAACATATGATTATCACAGATGCACTATATTTGAACTCAGAAGTGAACCCGAGCTCTAACCACAGAGGCTCTAGTGAGTCTAACCCTAGCCATAGAGGCGTTGAAAATTCAACGGAGCCCTGCACATAAGATGTGTTTATTAAGGCTCTACTAATAAAATTATGCGTTTAGGCAGGTTCTGAGTTACGGGTATTTCTGAATGACGCTGGTGCATGACAACCACTATAGGAACGCTTGTGTGTCTGCATGGCGTCTGTAGCAATGGCCAGCAGGAGCGAAAATGTCTCTTTCGCTATTCAGCATCACGAATCAATTACTACTTTGAATGGCGTCAATACGTTATTTCGACGGCGATTCTCGTTGTCCCTGTCATTCCTGTCGCCTATCCGTTCGTCTGTCTGTCTGCTTCTCTCTCTCTCTCTCTCTCTCTCTCTCTCTCTCTCCTTATCACACTTAGTTTTTAGTTTCATATATTCGTTTCGACAAGTTCAGCCTGACACGTAAAAATACATAACGGCTCGTCTTAAGTAATTCGTGTCTCGCATAAATGAATAATTGATTATAATACCGAAATAAATGCGCTACATAAAAGGCTCAATTAAGACGTATATGTGCTGTATATTCACGCTCAATAGGATCCGCGAATAGCAAAAATCATCGGGGTAATTTACAGTTTTAGTATAACCTTAGTACGGGTCTCAAGATGTGTCATCTAAGCTAACGTTCGCACATATAGACCTACACATTGTATGTTCGCATATATAGGCTACACATACACTGTACACCCCTTCGGATAAGCTCCCGCAGTTTTGAATGGCTTCGCAGTTTCACCCGAGGTCATCTCCTTCGGCTGCCTGTTGCACAGTGGCGTAGCGTGACTTTCGGGGGCGATATAGGCCTAGATATCCTTGATATTGGGGGCCCCTATAGGATATGGGGCCCCTATTGGCTAAAACTAAAACTACAACGGCATGATCACAAACAGCCAACTAATCATCTAAATAATCATTCAAATGCAACGAAGTAAGACACGCTGCGAGAGCAAACAAAGCGAAACGGATAAAAAACGCTATAGGGAAATACAAATAACATCAGATGAGAAGAAAACGAAACAGACTTACCAACTGATAAAAGAACTTGGAGGAAAGTGGCAATCGAGAGCGAGAATGATAAAGAGCAAAGAGGGGGAAATCTTAACAGAGAAAGAAGAGATAAAAAAGAGGTGGACGGAATACTGCAAAAACAAGAGAGAACGAACGAAGGAGAAGAGATCAAGAAGAAATTGAAAGACATTGCGCCACCGAGGGAGGATAAAAAACTACCTCCACTCAGAAAAGAGGTGCACCTAGCATTATGGAAGCTAAAGAACAAGAAGAGCGCAGGAACAGCAGTGTTGTAAAGTATTTAAATACCTTAGTATTTAAATACTATTTAAATACTTTGTCCAGTATTTAAGAAAGTCTTGAAATACCCATTAAAAATTAAGTATTTAAATAGTATTTAAATACCATAGAGTATTTGGATGTATTTAAGAAATTTAAATACATTTGATTTATTGCAAATTCATTTTTACATTTTCTTTACTAATGGTTTAGACAGTGGATCATTAAGCAGGCCTACATTTACATTGTTAGAAATAATTTTAACTAACATTTCTTCACACAAAAATACGGTTGTGGCGAATCATGTGTCAAATACATTATCAAGCATTATTAAAAAGTATCTAAAACTTATTTGCCAGTATTTAAATACTTACCCTGGTATTTTGGTATTTAAATACTGTTTAAATACTACCTGAGAACCAAGTATTTATGAAAGTATTTCAATACTTCAGTGAAGTATTTATTACAACACTGCCTGTGGGGTAGACAGCAAAGCCACAAGAACGCTACAAACCATGTATAAAACCGCAAAGGCAGCAGTAAGAGTAGGACAAGACTAGGAGAATGGTTCGAACAGAAAGAGGGAACAAAACAAGGAGACCCAGTCTCAACTCTCAACCATTAACTTCATTGCATATCTAGAAGAAGTAATGGATGCAGATGCAGGAGAGAACAAGAGAAAAGGAGTCAAGATCAACGGAGAGATGGCAAACAACCTGAGATTCGCAGACGACATAGACCTAATAGAAGAAGAAAGTAAAAGCTTACAAGAAAGCCTCAACAGTGTGGTGGAAGCTGCAGAGCCTATGGGATTGAGGGCAAACATAGAAAAAACAAAAATAATGGTGTTTGGACAACAAGAGGACACGGTAAACATAACAGTAAATGGAGATAAAATCGAACACGTGACATAATTCGAATACCTTGGAAGCCTGCTGGCATGGGATAACGACTGCAGCCAGGAAATAAAAAGAAGAATAACAAAAGCAACAGGAGCAATGGCAGGGTTTAAAACAATATGGAAAAGCAAGGCCATGAAAGTCGAGACAAAACTAGACATACTAAGAACGTGCATGCATCTTTAGTGTATTACTATACGCATCGGAAACCTGGACCATAAAGAAGAGGGACAAAGACCGACTACTAGCCTTTGAAATGAAATGCTATAGGAGAATTTTGGGCGTCAGATGGCAACAGAAAATAAAGAACACAACGATACGAGAAAGAATTAAGAAAAAACAAACATTATGCAAATATTGATACGGAGAAAAATGAACTTCTTTGGGCACATATGCAGGATGAAAGACAATAGACTGGTGAAGAAGATCATGCTGGGAACAATGGATGGAGAAAATCGAAGAGCGAGACCGAGAAGAGAGTGGTTGGATGCAGGGTTGGAGTTGCCGGGGGGGAGGTTGGGGAACGTTTCCAACCCCCCCAGCTCTTTCTTAAAATTACAGAGGACTGCAACCCCAGCTATTGGCCCAACATTTGATGCTTCTGAAATTCAGAATGAATTATAATAATCAACTTGATTAAAATTATAACAATTCTCTCAGTTTCAGACTTACTTAGCTTACTTACTATGCAATGGCTCACAGATTAGATGTTGATGATGAAGAACTCAATTGACGATCTTAATGCCATCTGGTACTTTAAAGTGTTTGTAGATGAAACAAGATGTATAGCATGTCTCCCAAAAATCATTAGAGCTGCAAGATGAAGCAGAAATTGCTGTCTGTTGGGCTTTTGAAAGTTCAGAAAGTGTTTGATGTTCGCTGGGTCTTTTCATCATTTGTAGCAGTTAAGGCAGTATTACGCGACTTTGCCGCTTTAGTTGCCCACTTCACAAAGTGTTCATCTGCAGATGGTGCAGGGTGATGACCGAACATCAAAGAAAGCAAATACCGGGACTGCTAAAAAAATGAAATCTTGGCTTTTTGTAAGTGAGACCTGCTTGCTGAAGGATGCTTTGCGATGCCTTAAACAGCAAGCCAGGAAGCCACTATATTGACTGCTGCTAGTCATATCAATGACACCATAAATAAGCTTCAGGGATTGAAAGAGGTAAAAAATTGTGAAGCAGGTCAAGATGTTGAAAATGAGGAAGGCAGTGTTTATGGTGATAAAAAAGGCATTGTTACAACAATGAGTAAATTTTTGGAACATTTTCAGAAAGACCAGCACTACAAAGGTGTTAAAATTGAGATAAAAGCTACAGATGCTGCTAGCTTTGAGAAACATAATGGTCAGTTTCTTCAGTCATTGTGTGACAATCTGTGTCAGCGTTTTCCATCTTCAGAATTAATTGAAGCTACTGCCTGTTTGATTAAGTCTACATGGCCAGCAAACCCATTGGATACAGCTCTTTAGGGGAGAGGCATGTTGCAAGTTTTGTGTAAGCAGTTTGGTATAAGTTGCACTGATGCAGCAGAAACTGTTGCACAGTATGCAATGTACAAGAAGACTGACGGCATTACACTGGGAAGAAATTTGAATCATCTCATTCTTTCATCTGCTGACTGCGAGAGAGGATTCAGTCAGATGAATCTCTATCACACCAGTGAAAGAAACAGGCTGTTGGTGTCATCTATCAATGACTTATTAATGATTGGGATCCATGGTCCCCCTATTACATTCTGGAACGCAGAGAAATATGTCATTAGTTGGTTAAAATCAGGCAGACGAGGAGCATTGGATAAAGCGACTGGCCCACCAAAAAGACAGAAGACATAATGCACAGATCAAACATTTTCACATAATAAATTGACTTCCAGCAGTTGGCTGTAGTTTTAAGACTTTAAAGATTTGCTAACCTTACCACTTATTGACATTTTTAATGAACCCCACGTTCAATATGGTTCAGTGTATAATGACATCCAGACACATTCCCAACCAGGGCGTCATTGGGGCTGGGGCCGAAAAGGAAATGAAAAATAATTTTTAATGTATTAATGTGCAAAATATCATCAAAAATTGTCAAAAATTTGCCAAAAAATGTAAAAATTGAAAATTTGCCCAAATTTTACCCAAATTGCCCAAAATTTGCCAAAATTGCAAAAAATTACCTAAAATTTGCGAAAAAAATATCTCGCCCCCAAAGAAAAGTGCGAAATGACGCTACTGTTCCAAACAATTGCATATCGGGTACATGCAGCTTTGTTATTCAGTGAATTTCAGACAAATGAAAACCTCGACCCCCAGCTCAAATTTCACAACTCCAACACTGGTTGGATGATATCGGAAAATGGGGGAACGCGGAGCTGCACACACTGAACAGAGCGACGCAGGACCGAGAAAGATGGAAACAAATTGTGAATCAGGCTGTCCGACACCTACGGGTACAGAGCACCCATGGAGCTGGATGATGATGATGATGATGATGATGATGATGATGATGATGATGATGGTGATAGGCTAACATAGAATTACACCGTTCTAAAAATAAGATTTACTCTCTAATTCAATGATTACTCACTTTGTATAGCAGTAATATTGAAATAGTAGTAAAATGTAAAAATAAATAATTGTTTAGTAAGCTGCAACCACTCTTCGGAGACCCTCTTCTTCCGGGGCTCGGGGGCAATGTTTCCTCTAAGCCAGGGGTGGACAACCCGCGGCCCGCGGGCCGGATCCGGATCCGGCCCGCCAACGGTTTTTATCCGGCCCGCGGGACAATTTCGAACAACACAAGAAACAGGTCCGTCATTAAAATTCTCTGTAGAAAATATATATCATGATAATTTTGTTAATACGATCCATGGACTAGTAATATCCATTGGACTACTACAAATTGTGCGATATCTAACAACCATGCAGACACGTTGGTAGCGGTATGTGGACGATAATAAACGCCTTAAAACGTTCTTTGAACACGTGCTTCTTTTGAGATTATAATATCTATTTCTAGGACTACTGAAGATTTCTCATCCCGAAGCGAAAAAGCGCTAAATAGATTTCAATAGACGAAACGAGTTTAATGATGAATGTAAATATCAGTATTGCATGGGCTTGCTTAACAGTAAATTAATGTGTTTTATCTGTCGCGAATCAGTCAGCGTCAATGAAGAATACAGTTGTAAGCGCCACTATGAAACATAACGTTGCAATACTTATAATGACTTGCAAGGTGAGTTAAGAATATAGAAAATTGAGCAGCCATAAAAGACTTTGTCGGTCGAGCAAAGTATTTCCACCATAAAGGCTGACACGAATCCAAGTGTTTCACACGGGTCAACTACATGTCAAAGTGGTCCAGGTACTTACCAAATCTTCACGGCCTTTCTCAGACGGCGAATTTGTTTCGTGAATATCTCTTAAACATTTGCACAGAAATATGTCCAGGAAAAGAACATGTTCAGCAAAGTTCCGATATCGTGGTTTGGGAGTAGGCCTACATATTTTGTGTGAACAGACTCTCTCGATCATGAACCTGAATAAGACCAATTTGCGGCCAAGCTTAACTTCCACTTTAAATGTTGCAACAACTGAACCAGAACCAAACATTGAGAAATTAGTTAAAGGCATTCAGTCGCATCCACCATCTATAATATTAAGATCCTTGCTCTCGGTATGTCTCTCTGTTACCTTCAAGCGTTCTGATTGGTTGGCTGGGTGAGCGTTCTGATTGGTCGTTCTGGAACATTAGGCTTCGCGAAGCGAACGGCGACTCGAAGCGAACGGCGACGCGAAGCGAAGCGAACGGCTTCGCGAAGCGAACGGCGACGCGAAGCGAACGGCGACGCGAAGCGTTTGACGAAGCGTACGTTGCAGCGTCATAATGTGTACAACTCGCGAAGCGAACGGCGACGAGCGAACGGCGACGCGAAGCGAACGGCGACGCGAAGCGAACGGCGACGCGAAGCGAACGGCGACGCGAAGCGAAGGCGAAGCGAACGGCGACGCGAAGCGAAGCGGCGAAGGGCTTCGCGAAGCGAACGGCGACGCGAAGCGAACGGCGACGCGAAGCGAACGGCCACGCGAAGCGAACGGCCACGCGAAGCGTTTGACGAAGCGTACGTTGCAGCGTCAGAGCTTGGCTACGTGGCGTATGTACATCATTGAAACGTTGTTCAGCAGCATGAATTCAATGATTGGGTTTTAGTATTATCTTGCACTGCGAGCGAAGCGAGCATCTTTCTAGTCTATAATATTAAGATCCTTGCTCTGTATGTCTGCTACCTTCAAGCGTTCTGATTGGTTGGCTGTGTGAGCGTTCTGATTGGTTGGCTGTGTGACGTTCTCATTCGTTACCTTGAAGCGTTCTGATTGGTTGGCTGGGTGAGCGTTCTGATTGGTCATTCTGGAACCTTAGTAGAGATGTGCGAGTACAGCAAAATGCCTACCATACCCGTACCCGTGAAAAAACTTTTTTACCCTACCCTACCCGTACCCGCTAGCGCTATACCCTACCCGACCCGTACCCGTAAGCTGTGTACCCTACCCGTACCCGTACCCATACCCGTACCCGTACCCGTACCCGACATTGGTTGGAATTTGGAGTGTTTTGGAGTTGGACCCGTACCCGCGGGTGCGTGTACGGGTACAAGCCTACAAGGACCTGTACACGGACCCGTGTACCCGTACCGTTCCTAGAGACTATAGAGAGGCAACAATGAAATAGTAATAGTAAAAATAAATTCTAGTACTTAGGAATCAGGATAATCCACTTGGCAAATAGTAGGCCCGGGTTCTGAAGTCTGGAGTATGGACTACTGGTTGGTAACATTGTGTAATACAACTAGTCAGCTAGCCTAAGCCAACATGAATGTCGGACATGGATTAGAACTTCTAGAAGACTCGATGGGCTTGTTTAAAATATTTAGTAGATATAATTTATCTATGAGCAGGCATTCGAGCTCAAGTTATACAACAAAACTTTACCAGAAGAACTATATCGGTCGAGGAGTTCTTGGAGGAGTCAGAGGACGCCATTATAGATTTATTTAAATTTTATTACTGATGATGTCAGATGACGTCATCTGTATTTCCTTTATGTTTTCAGTAAGTAAAATGCATGCTGTCTGACAAACTGAACGCGATATACAAGTTACACTAATACACTTTACTCAATATTATTTTTCTATTACTGCATTGCTAATTTGCTATAGTAGTGAGAAATGGAAATATAATTTTTCGGGTAAAACGGGTATACCCGTACCCGTAGCCGCTATACCCGTACCCGTAGCGCTATACCTGTACCCGACCCGTACCCGAAAAATGTGTACCCTACCCTACCCGTACCCGCGGGTACGGGTACGGGTAGGGTATACCCGCGGGTACGGGTATACCCGCACATCCCTAAACCTTAGGCTTCGCGAAGCGAACGGCTTAGCGAAGCGAACCGCTTCGCGAAGCGAACGGCGACGCGAAGCGAAGCGAACGGCGACGCGAAGCGTTTGACGACGCGTACGTTGCAGCGCCATAGTGTGTACAACTCGCGAAGCGAACGGCGACGCTAAGCGAACGGCGACGCGAAGCGAACGGCCACGCGAAGCGTTTAACGAAGCGTACGTTGCAGCGTCATAATGTGTACAACTCGCGAAGCGAACGGCTACGCGAAGCGAACGGCCACGCGAAGCGAAGCGAACGGCGACGCGAAGCGTTTGACGACGCGTACGTTGCAGCGCCATAGTGTGTACAACTCGCGAAGCGAACGGCGACGCTAAGCGAACGGCGACGCGAAGCGAACGGCGACGCGAAGCGTTTAACGAAGCGTACGTTGCAGCGTCATAATGTGTACAACTCGCGAAGCGAACGGCTACGCGAAGCGAACGGCCACGCGAAGCGAACGGCCACGCGAAGCGAACGGCCACGCGAAGCGAACGGCCACGCGAAGCGTTTGAGGAAGCGTACGTTGCAGCGGCAGAGCTTGGCTACGTGACGTATGTACAATTGTACATCATTGAAACGTTGTTCAGCAGCGAAGCGAGCATCTTTCTAGTATTAAATTAAAATTATTAGATCATTAGATTGATTCGTATCTCTGCAGACTGCACAATGATACGTTGATAGGAAAATAAGTGAAATACTGGTTTCATTTTATATTGACTCATTTTTACACAGTTGTATGAGTAGTTCAATGACACATATATTAACGTATTTTGAGGTTACTACTATACAACATGCATTATGTTTGTTCGGCCCGCGAGCTATGTGAGAACATTTAATTTGGCCCTCGGCCTCAAAAGGTTGTGCACCTCTGCTCTAAGCTGTGCGCGCGCGCGCGCGCGCGAGCACAGAGGTAGCAAAGCAAGCGCTCAGAGGAAACACGGAGCGCAGAAATTGTTGGAAATTTGTCAATTGCTTTCATATCATAATCATACACGAACTTACTGATAAAGAGTCACGCTTTGTTGTGAACTTGTAACGACTCCATACAATTACTAACTTCTGGTCTAGACTATGGGCAAAACTTAGCGTGATTTAAAGTGGCGTTGAAGGCATTGCTACATGTGTGAAAGCCACTAGAGACGCTAACGGGGCTTGAACCCGCTCTGTCAACCTACCGCTCCAGCGCGTATAACCCACCCTGCCATCTTCCGCCTTTTAGGTCTTTTATTTAATGCTTTGTGCAAAGCACGCGGTTCCAAATATTTATAAAATTAAAGGAATAGAAAGTCAGAGATAGAAATGTCTTAAAATAGAGATTGAAATCATTGACGTAAACGTAAAAGAAAAAGTGTGAAGAACCGAGCCCTGTGCCTTCCCCATCCCCTATGGTAGCATCTCAAAAATGGGGACCTTGAGCCTAGAGGCCTAATAGAAGTTTACGCCTATGTTTAAAATGAAAACGAACAGCGACTTCATTTAAGAGCTCATTGTTGCGCTTGATTGTAAACAATTTCAAGATCTAGCAAATCGAATGGATATATGAGGAACATTAGGGTAGAGTGAAAAGTACGAAATTTTAAAAAAATTCGAATTTAAAATCCTAATAGTGCCGGCTAGTTGTGCAAGGTATCAGTGATTTTTTCAGTGAAAATTTCAAATTTTTCAGTGAATGCTAATAGCCTCCATAGTTATGGTGCAATATGGCAGAATTTTGGCGATTTGATAACTGCACAAACTAAAACATTTCGAATCGATCGGAGTTTACATATGGAAGCTTCTGGAAGATTGTGAAACAGGGAGTTGCAGTAGTCTAACTTAGAGTGAACTATTGAAGTGACGATAGTGGAAGCAGTTTTAATATCAATGTAGGGTCGAAGGCGACGAATGTGATCATAGGCCTAACAGACTTTTGATAGCTGCGATAAGTGGACTTCGAAATTTAGGGAATGGTCAAAAGTAAATCCAAAAAATCCAAGATTTTTTGCCGTTTGAACATAGGATATTATTTGAACATAGGATATTATTGCATCCGAGACTCGAATCAGTGTGGGATTTTCATTTTTTAAGTTGAAGCACTGGAATGATTACTTACCTAATTGATAATTTCTAAGAATTTAGAAGCCTAGAAAGACAACAGGTAGCGCGGGAAGAAAGCTAATAATCAAGTGCATTGCCAGCATCAACGTCAGTCTGCTGGTAAATTTTGATCGAATGACTTGTCGTTCGTGCACCTCGTCTATGTCTCGCTTCGTTTCTCCGATTCGCTCTTCGAAACGCTGATGAAATATGCATGCGAAGTGTGGGGGAGGTAGGCAAGTAAAGAGCCTTGGTGGCCAAAACTGACGGCTGCCATACTGGCCGTGCCCCGCAACCGCCGCTGGGACGACGTGTCACAGTCGCCGTCGCCCGGTGAATTAATTATGCATGAACTGCCGGAGCGTCAACAACGTCGACGAATATGACGAAGATGAGACGAATGCTCGTTCAACTGCTAAGACAACGGCGCCACCACAGGTGTAGAAGTTGTCGTTTGTAGTGCTAAAGAAATATTAACGCTTAACGAAAATTCGGCAGCTCTAGACGACTCAGCTAAGGTCTTCAGTTGCACTGTAAGAAAAAGCACGAACGCGTCTATAAAGTTACCCAATTAGCCTACATTATCCGACTAACTCAAGAACTCTCGCTTGATACGTTAACTTTCGTCAGTAACTGCCAGACATGGGTCAATTACGTTTTAAGCAATTACAATTACATTACAATTATACGGATTTTTGTCAATTACAATTACAGTCAATTACATTGGGACCAATTACAATTACAATTACAAATGTGTCAATTACAATTACAATTACTTTTCATTCCTCTTTCTGCTTCTTTTGAAAAACTTAAGTGTCTAAAATAATTAACATAAATTAGTTCAACAAATTCATATGCTACAGCCTATTTAAAAAAACCGTAACACAAAGTTTCACAAACCCGCAAATGAGTCAACAAATTCGAAGCAGCCTTTTTCGAGCATGACACTAATTCACCACACAACCGGCACTTCACTTTAATTAACATTTGCTTTGGAAACAGCATTGTTAAAGTCATCAGACTTTTCAAATAATTCCATATTACTCCTGCTTGATTTACGCTCATCTTTACTGGTAGCTGGCATTAAACTTTTATTCACAAAAAAGCGCAGCCGCAGAACACACCTAGGAAGAAGACATATGATAAGCTGGTTCCCTTCCAATTTGAAAGGCAGTAAAAAGTAAATAAGTAAATGTTTGCATGGCAACTGACCAGAGCAGTGAGTCCATTTACCAATAACCGTTGTGCTTTGACAATTCACTAACCATCCAATGTATTCACTGCCATACATTCATAGACTGACAAGACATCAGCTCATACATGCTAATACGCTATAAGAACTTATAAAACTCACATTCCTGTAATTGGGTAAATCAATTACAATAGCTCAATTACAATTACACACATGACAATTACAATTACATGTATAATTGAAGTTCCCACAGATCAATTACAATTACAATTACATTGGCAAAATGTAATTAATTACAATTGAATTACAATTATAATTGTAATTGACCCATGTCTGGTAACTGCAAACGGGACCTGAAATTCTGAGCGTGATATTAAATTGGCAATTTTTTAAGAGCGAAAAGCCCCAGAGTCGCCTGGTCAGGAGGAGGTGTTAGAACGCTAAATGAATGCATGATTAGAAAAATGGAACCGACGATCTTGGCTTCGGGAGGAAAATGATGATCGCAGGTGCATGACGGTTGAGAATAAAATTGACCAAATGGCGTGGAATAATGCATGAGAAATATATATGCAATTAGGAAATTTCGTGAAATACGTAGGAGATATTAAAAATTCATTATGTTAATAGAAACTCAGTTGATCAATAATACTGCTCAACATTCCTAAAATCAGTCTAAATTTGATGAAAATGATTAATTCGAATTTTTACTCATCTTCAGCTGCCTTGATCTGTGGCGTCGGCGGCGATGGACTTGGACATTTCTCGATCTCTGGTGATCCTTAGAAGCCTGGTGTTGTCGAATACTTCCCATCCTTCTCTTAGTTTCTCTGTGAATTTATGTCTCCGTTTACCTCTTGATCTTTTCCCTTCCATCGTGCCTAGGCCTATTACTGCCAAGTTCTCCGGTCCATCCTTTCCCACGACATGCCCAAAAAATTCCATGTCTTTTCTTTGTGACTGCCATTATTTTTGTCTTTGTTTCCATCATCTGCAAGATTTCTACATTGGTTCTTCTACATTGGTTCTTTTTCTACATCTACATTGGTTCCTTTTCCAGGTAACTTTTAGCATTCTCCTGTAGAACCTTATTTAAGAGGCTTTGACTTGTTTTAATTTCCTTTGATATGGTCCATGTCTCGGCTCTATATAGTATTAGTAACACTGACCACATATAGCATTTAAGTGTTCTTAATCTTGCTTTTGTATGTTTATGCTTGCTAATATCTTTTTCATTTCCACGATGCCTATTTTGTCATTCTGATTCTTGTTTTACAAGTATGTCTGTGTCGCTTCTACCATCACTTTTAATAATGCCTACAAGTATTTGAATTGCTTTACTTGTTTTGTTTCTTTTCTATTGATCACTACCCTACTGATTGATATTTGTTTGCGGTATGTTGTTACCGCAGTAAAGGTCTTTTTAATGTTGATTGTCAGACCTTTGCTTTCACTTGCTTCTTTCAGTTTATCTAGTATTTTGCCGTTCTTTTTCCGTATATGCCATTATTGATGCATCGTCTGCAAATCTTATATTATTGATATTATTCCTCTATATTAATTCCTTCTAAATCCTTCATTGTTTCAAAAAAAAATCCATTTCCGTACAGATTGTACAATGTACAGATCTGAGGATAAGCCACATCCTCGTTTTGCTCTTTTCAAGATCTTTATCTATCAGCATTCTCATTTATCCTTATCGCTTCCTGATTCCAGCACAAGTCTGCTATGGGTCTTATGTCGTTATCGTTGACGCCTGCCTTCTTCAGATAATCAAATAGAGTGTGATGTTTGACGTTATCAAATGCCTTCTCATATTCGATGATGCACAGGTACATGTCTTTATGTCTTTTTTCATTTTTTTCCATCTCTCGATCAGCAGTCTTAGTAGGAAAGTATAGCGTTTCTACGTGCGTTGTCTTCTCTGAACCCAAACTGTTCTTAACTTAACTTCTCTCTTCGAATTTTCATGCATTTTGTTGAATGACGAACTTGCAAAACTGGCAATTCAGTCCATGAGTTGTCTCCTATCGAATGAGTAATGAAGGACTTCGTGAGTTCTACTGTATTTGCGCTTCAAGCTTCAAGTCACATGTTCATGGATGTAAAGCGTTCTAACATAATATTAATTTTAATAATCCACTGCTTCGACGCATTAAACTAGTCCGGGTGCTACATAGCGCTTTATAAACAACGACTACAGTAGCCATCAACTCTCATCCGCGGTAAAAAAAAGTCAACCATTTGCTTAGAAAGCAGTGTCAAAGGATAGTCTTGGTCTGAAATTCTTTCAGCTCTAATTTGATTTCAACGGATCTCTGTATCATAGGTGGAATTAATTAGTGCAGAGATGTCCATGGCTCAATTTTTTAGAACCCAACTCAATCCATCAAATCTCCAACCAGACTCAATCCAACCCATGCCGGCCGGCAATAGGGTTACTGGACCCAACCCAATCCACCGTATAATACATTGCAATTTTTTAAACCATGACTTAGTTTCCGACACAACCCACCATAAATATGGCAAAATCTGATCCAACCCAATCCAACCCATCCCAACCCCTAGCTTAACCCAACCCATAGACATCTCTGAATTATTGGAGGACTCAGGTATAGGCCAATCTCACCACTGCCCCAGCTGTTGAACAAAGAACAACGAACATTGTAGCTGCATTAAATATATCAATTGTGCCAATAACCCCTTTGTATTGATACTTATATTTGGCCTATATGCGAGACGTTTTCATCCTGTCATCAGCGGTGAAAAGTCAGTCCTGATCATAATTGCCATTTATTTAGAAAGCAAAGAGTGTCAACGGATGGTTTTAGTCTGAAAGTTTTGGTTTCGTTACTGTTTGCTACCTTTCCATTGCGCAGAATTGTCAGCTCCTACGTCTTGCAGACTTGCACCTTGTAAGTTCTTAAAAATCTTTCTAAGCAGAGGTCTTAAGCCTTCGTATAGCATTATACTAGTGTCACTAATTGATGTTACGAAACCATTACAAAGCACTGAGACTTTTACAGCAAGAATTTTATCTTAAATTTGAATGACATTAAGAAAGTTGTAGAGTTGTGGAAACTCGGAAAGAAGTCACGACCCATCGATTCGATGCCACAAATTTTTAGGACTGCGTGCGCAATTTTGCATCATATGAAACTTTGAATTCATGTTCGTTGACAAATAAGTATCTGCAATGAAATTTTTGCATCTACTCTATGGTAATAACATCACTCTTGATTAATTTTGACACGGTTTGATGGCTTGTGCACTTAAATTCTCAGGGTCATGGTTAACATGAGTGTTGGGTCATTTGGGTGACTCATTTCCATTTCCTCTGATTAGAAAGAATCGATTTTGTCGTTGCAAAATGTAGTCTTTTAAGAACGAAAATCGCTCTCATGAGAACCGCTTTAGGCAGACTTTCTATTTGAAAAAGTTTATTTAGATTTTATTCAGAATGAATCAAAAGTTTCTAAGATGGCTGTCTTGTCGTTTTAATCATATAAAGCACATGAAGCAGTTATTACTCTGGACAACAAAAACGTGTTCTTTGTTACTTGACATATTTAACATGCCTCTTAATAAATCGAGTGTGCTGATTCCAAATCTGTAGTTGGATTATTCTACCATGTCAAAATTCGTTGTTACGTACCTAATCTTAGTTGTCATGTATATGCAAGTGTGAGAAAAAGGTTTTATTTAGTTGTCGTAAAGCAACTATTAAAAACTAAAATTTGGCTCAAAACTGTGAGATATTTTCAAACAAGAATAGCCGCGTTAACATTTAACGAGACTTCGATTAACAGTTATTCAATCGCTGTAATTGCATGGTTTCTTCTCGATAATTTCTCGAATTTCAAATAATTTTTCTTTACGAACTAAGACAAATAGCAGGTCGGCAACCAGTTCACCTGACCGACCACAGAAAATGAACGAAACGCTGTGCTGCGTCGAAACACTCACCTGCGTCCAATTTAAATGCTTAGAATTGACTGTTCCCGGGAACTAGCGTCGGCGACGAAGGTTCCGATCGATTCGATGCCACTCGCTGCTTCTGCTGCTGCTGTTTCTAAGACTCTGGCCTAATTCCGAACTGTTTTGTAGCTATATTCAATGCCTGTGATTAGGCAGCTTTCAGGTGCGAAGCAGAACAGAGCGAACAGCCTCGTCTGTTATCGCTTTCCCTATGCGTTTAAGCCTCGATGAGCCGGTGTCGTACAAATTTATATGAGGGAAATAAATGTATACGACACCGGCAACTCGAGGGCCAAATTGAGCCATTTAACCGAGTATTCTATTACAAAACAATGTTCAGTTTGCAGAAGAAATGCTCGGCTTCTGTACGAACCTTACTTATGAAGCTTTCCAGTGCACACGGTGACGCATGCGCAGAACGACTAGTAACAGCACCGGCATTATACAGCGTGCAGATGCCAACGCGCAGACATCCCGCAGACGCACTTTTAGTCCATAACTATTCGTTGCTACGCGTTGGCGATTATCCATTTGAGAAAAAAGATAATTTACATGTCACTGAATTTCTTATTTGCAACGAATCAACTAATGAGTATGGACCTGAATGTTTGTAGGTCACTAACTATGATGCAGAATACAGATCAGACGAGACAATCACAAACTTGCAAGAAAGCGAAAACCTATGCGCACGCAGCCATTCTATTCATCTTGCTCTAAATGCACATTTAAAATCTCAAATAAGCAATCTTTTTGGCTGCCAAAGACATGCAGGGGCAAAATAAATATGGGCGCGAAAATTTGTCAAATATAGGCATTAAGGTCGTTAATTAGTTCGTTAATTAGAGCATCATCAAAGGCTGTTTTCCTGAGTGTGCTTCTACAGCGCCATTTTAAAATACATAAAATGTTGCTTTGGTTTCAGATCACATTTAAGATCACTTTATCATCATCGTCATTGTCATCATCATTATCATCATCATCGTCGTCGTCGTCATCATCATCGTTCATGGCGTGCCCCAAATTGGAGCGTATAGCCATCTCCACTGCTAGTCACCAATTCGCTCTCTTCTAAGCTCGCCTCGAGGCGGTTGAGAATCCAAAGTTTTGGATTATTCCAAAACGCAACCATAGGTCCCTACGCGGTTGGGAACTCGTTGATGACTGTTGCCATGCGCTCGGCGAGCTAGCGGTATGAGTGGTTGACTAGAACCCTTCGTGGAGAACTCCTTGGCCTGTCTCTTTACGGAGCTGGGTGGCCAGCCCGACGTCCAACCCTGCGGTAACCGGTTGGTGTCGGCGGAGGACAACGCTGCGTTTGGAACGAGATGAAGAAGTTGATTGGCGACCATGTCGGCTGCAAATCCCTGCGCTGCATCGTCGCTGTAGTCAACGAGGTAGATTCGTCGGGCGGTGTATGTCCTGACCGAGTGTACGTCGGCGCGACCTCAGGTCAAGCGGAGGGTCACGTTATAACAAGCGTCCTCCATTTTCGTTCAGCCTAGAAAGTCTTGCAAGAAACATGTAATCGTTCTAAAAAATTGGTAGAAAGACGATTCACGTCTATCGGGCGACCGCAGTTGTTCGTTTAATAAGACATCAGCCCAGCTGTTTTCGCGCCGAAACGACATAAAACCTACCGTTTGTGATGTTAGTTGCGCAGTAAGCTGCCAGTAGCTAGTTAGTTAACTAACTAACTAGCTACTGGCAGTTTACTGCGCAACTAACATCACAAACAGTATGTTTTATGTAGTTAGCTAGCTAGCTAGATAATCATTTAATATAACGCAGAAACATAGAAGAGCCAAAGTCAAGAGCACTTTGCACTTTATACGAGATCTCATACAAGTGCGCTTAGTTGCAGACGCCTGTCAGTGGACGGGGTCCTCAGGACCAAAGCAGCCAAGTCGTCCGGGAAGGCTGGATCGTGCAAGGC
This sequence comes from Metaphire vulgaris, assembly GCA_018105865.1. Classification (NCBI taxonomy): domain Eukaryota; kingdom Metazoa; phylum Annelida; class Clitellata; order Crassiclitellata; family Megascolecidae; genus Metaphire; species Metaphire vulgaris. The sequence continues at coordinate 8,952,318 of CM030837.1, forward strand.
TCGGAGCATTAGAATATTATTATTATTATTGTCAGACAATTTGCTATAGCGCCGTAGGTGAGCGAATGGCACAAAACAAGGGTGCTTTGACAACTAATTACTCGTAACTGAGCTTAAATAAATGCGTTTTCAAGTTGGTAATAAACGTCGCGGCAGCGTTCGCATTGGTCACACTGTCCGGAAGAGAGTTCCACAGGATCGCGTTTCTCCGTGTAAAAGATCTCTCGCCAAATAGAGGAGTCGAGGATGGTGGAGGCACGAGTAGCTGATTCCGCTTGCTGGACCTTATGGGGCTGCCACACGGCGGTTATAGAACGCACGCTTTCACCCGACGGGCTTTGCTGGATGTGTGATAAGCCGTAGGCTAATGGTGAGGATCGCACACAACTGCATTGAGCGCACGGGGAGTGTGGGGGGTCGAGTGGTACGCGTTCTTTCACGAGACTGCGAAAATTCTGTATCTGGCGTGCATTCAACAAAGTGCATCGGACCCACCAACCAATCAGGCGCGACTTCGACGAGGGCGCCAAACAGTTATAACAATCACTCGATATGTAGGCGTGGCCTAATTTCTGCATGAAGGGAACATTTATGCGCCTGACGAAAGCGTGTGAACTTTGTAACCGGGTGAAAACGTGCGTTCTATAACCGTCGTGTGGCAGCCCCATTAGCCGAGCCCGCCGTTCGACCTCCGTAAATCTAGTCACCATGGTGGCCAGTTAGCGGGGGCAGCTCGAGTCATATAGAGCTCGATAGGTGAGCCAGCAGCGCTTAAACACTATCCTCTCTTTGATTCGCAGCCAGTGGAGATGGTCTTTCAGCAATGGCGTCACATGCTCATTCCAGCGACGACCTAGGGCACACAGCGTGCTGATAGGTTGATTACAGACTGTAGACGGTTGAGCTGGCGGTCTGGGATTCCAAGTAGTACGCTGTTACAGTAATCGATCCTGGTTAGAATCAGCGCTCGAACGAGTTGAACAGCGGCGCTGGCTGTTATGTAACGTCGGATCGACTTGATTCTTCGCAGCTGATAGTGACAGCTGCGGATCAGACCGCTAATGTGCGCCTCGAAGGACAGCGTCTCGTCCAGTAAAACCCCCAGGAGTCGTACGTTACTTGATGGACCAATAACGTGATCACCAATATTGAGCGGGACACGATTGATCGACCCGTGCCGCCTGGGCGTGGAGATCCATAATAGTTCCGTTTTCTCCGGGTTGAGTGCCAGACGATTTTCCGCCGCCCACACACTGATCGCAGCAATACAATCCGCAACACGTACTGCCAGTCGTTCGGCCTCTTTTGGTGGGGCGTAAGAATATATCTGCCCATCGTCTGCATAACTGTGCCCCTCAAGGCCAAAGGCTGCTTTAATAAGGCAGATATCTGCAGTGTAAAGAATGAAAAGGAGAGGGCCCAGAACAGACCCTTGAGGGACACCATGGTAGACACGTCGCTGGGCCGACTTACTCTCGCCACAACAGACTGACTGCATTCTGTCAGTTAGGTAGTCTGTGATCCAGTCTAGGGCCAGTCCCCTCAATCCGTAGGAGGTTTCCAGTCGGCGTAGAAGAATCGCATGGTCGACCGTATCGAATGCAGCGGATAGGTCGAGAAGGCTGAGGAGAGCCACTCGACCATTGGCCACCGCATCAACTATGTCGCTGAAGATCTTGAGGACCGCAGTCTCCGTTGAGTGGCCGCACCTGTACGCCGATTGATATTTGGGCATCAGGTCGTTCGCAAGAAAAAAAGCGACTAGTTGTTTGTTGACAATTCTTTCTAGCAGTTTCGACAGAAAAGGGAGGTTAGATATCGGCCGGTAGCTAGATACATCCCGTTGGTCAAGCCCGGGCCGTTTAAGACGTGGGGTAACCACAGCATGTTTCCAGGCCGGAGGGACTAGACCAGTCGCAAGTGAGGTGGCCATGAGCACTTGTAGAAAAGGAGCAAGTACGTCGATGGATTCTTTCAGCAGCCACATAGGCATGGGATCGGCTGGACAGGACTTGTTCGGTGACGCCTTTACAAGCGCCATGATCTCGCCGACAGTGGGCACCTGATATTCCACGAGAAGCGGTCCATGGTACTGGGCGTATGTCGCAGTCCCTGCAGTAGCGGTTTGGTTCCGTATGCCCTCAACCTTACCATCAATGTATTTGTGGTAGTCTTCTGCATCAAAGTAGGGGCGTGAGCCGGGTCTGGCCCTCCTTCACCAAGAAGTGTGTTTAGACACTTCCACGATTTCGCGGTGTCTGACCCGGCAGATTCAAGGGGCCTAGAATAGGCCTAGAATAGGCCTACACCTCCTATAGGCAATACGCTCTGGGATGCGAAGCCAACGTATCTTTCAGCGAACGTATCTTTCTTACTCCGAAGATCATCTGGGTGGAGGCATTGAGTACCAACTGCAACCGACTTAGCTGGTTACTGGGCAGGCCCCAGAGAATGCTATTGCAATAGTCGACCTTTCTGAGGATGAAAGCGTGGACTAGAAGAGTTGCCGCCGAGGTTGGTAGGTGACGGCGGATCTCCCTTATCCGCCAAAGCTGATGGTAGCAGGACTGAGACACGCTACCAATATAACCGTCGAACGCGAGCGCAGAGATGTCCATGAGTTGAGTTAGCTCATGAGTTGGGTTGGGTTGGGTTGAGTTGGATTGGGTTGGGTCAGAATTCTCCATATTGATGGTGCGTTTGGTTGGGCTGGGTCAGAAAATAAGTCATGGTTTAAGAAACTGAAATGTATTATAGTAGGTTGGGTTGAGTTGGGTCAAGTAAACCAATTATCGGCATGGGTTGGGTTGGGTTGGAGATTTGATCGGTTGGGTTGGATTGGGTTGTAAAAAATGGACCCATGGACATCTCTGCGCGAGCGAAGCGTCGAAGTGAACTCCCAAGAGGCGCATTTCAGTGGTGGGAGAGATGTGCTCTCCGTCGATCAGGAACGGGGCGCGACTAATCAGGTCAGGGACGTCTTTTGGGAGTGCAGGGGCATTGCCCCCTGACTTTTAGGGGAGAAAATTTTCGCGAATTTTTGTGTTTTTAAAATCATTGTGTTCTCAATTGTTTTTATAATTTTATTACAGTCTCTGGTATGTACTTTTACTGGATACATGTGCACTAGGGATGTTAGTCAGGGTGGGTTCCCAGTTCCTTCCCTGCGGTGTTTTTCTGGAGACACCATCTCTCTGTCTAAGCGCTCACCGCAGAGTTTAGCCTGCTCTTGGGCAGTTTTCCGGGGGGGGGGGTACCACGAGGAGGTACTGCGGCGAGCTTTCGTACGAGAGGCTATACCAACCGAGAGGTCTTCTACTCGTCAGAGCTGCCTCTCCTTTCGCCCCCGTAAGGGCTAGCTGGTGATCGATTTGTCCTCGGTCTCTAGGATCTCTTCATCGATACTTGGACGCATCGCACGATTACCCCCCCACACACACACACGATTACCCCCATGAGATGAGAGCACTGAAAAGGGTGGGAGTGGATTGGAGAGACAGAAGACTGATAGCAAACCTATACCTTGGACAGTCAGTGAAGGTGAGAATAGAGGGAGAACTGAGTGAATCGTGTATGATTGGGAGAGGAGTAAGGCAGGGATGTCCACTGTCACCGCTGTTGTTTAACATATACATCGAAGAATTAGTACAAGAGGCGATGGAGAAGACAGATAAGGGAGTCAAAGTCGGAGGAGTACTACTAAAGGCGCTGCGCTTCGCAGACGATCAGGCCATGCTAGCAAGCAATCAAAAAGGGCTTCAGGAAGTAATGGATAAACTGATACAAGTGTCAGAAAAGTACGGAATGAGAATCAATACAAAAAAGACTAAAGTTATGGTAATAAGTAAAAAAGAAGGAATGAGAGTAGACATAAAGGTTTATGGACAGATCATAGAGCAAGTGAAGGAATTTAGCTATCTAGGAAGTCTGATAACAACTGATGCCAGATGCAATAAAGAGATAAGAAGACGTATAGCAATAGCAAAGGAAGTTTTTTACAAGAGAAAGGAGCTGATGCAAAGTAAACTAAAACTAAACCTAAAAAAGAGATTGGTAAAAACATTGCTATGGAGTGTGGCGTTGTATGGGGCGGAGACGTGGACAATGAGAAAGAAAGATATAAAACGATTAGAGGCTTTTGAAATGTGGATTTGGAGGAAAATGCTAAAAGTAAAATACACAGAGCATAAAACAAACGAGGAAGTCATGAAGGAGATAGAGGAAGAAAGAAGCCTGATAGATACAATCCGGAAAAGGCAGAGAAATTGGATGGGACATGTCCTCCGGCATGACTCTCTACTAAGAACAATAATCGAAGGAAAAATGGAGAGAAAGAGAGTGAGAGGTAGACCGAGAAAGATGATGTTGGAGTGGATGATGAATAAAAGATATCAGGAACTCAAAGAAGAAGCAAGCAATCGATCGGAGTGGAAAAACTGGATACCTGGACCTGTCGAGAGACAGAAACACTGATGATGGTATGTACTACGTAGTATCGCATGTAGAATGTACTATGGACAAAATCCAATTTGCATAGGGGGACCTACTGCTTAGGTATTTTAAAAAATACTGCCTGCCTTGCAGTAGAAAGTCTTGTCCCCTGGAAAACAATGAAATGACGGCCCTGAATCAGGTGCCCCTTCCTGGGCGTCGCAAGCCACAACAGCTCCGTCTTACGAGGATTCAGTGCAAGACGATTCACGTCAAAGCTCGATCATACGCGTATGACAAAATAAAATACGTAAAAATACGTGCGTATGAATAAAAAATACACGTATGATACGCGTATTTTATAAGTCCGCTCGGTTACTTATAATTTCTTGCTTTAGTTACTTATCGACCAATATCAATTGCGACGTCACGCCACGTCACTGTAAGGGGCCATTTATAAATGACGTCACACGATTTTGGTAGTTTTTGAATTTTGACCTCCTCCTCTCGTCACAAGTCGTCACTAAAAGTCAGACCCCTTAAAAATGACGTTACAATGCGTTAACCCTCCTTTTTATGTCAAAATTAATGTTTCAATTTACTTATTTTAAATGAAGCCGGTGTAGCATATTATAATGACTCCCATATAATAATAACTCCCCCCTCATTATTATATATATAATAAAGACTCCCCCCTCATTATTATATATATAATAATAACTCTCTCTATATTATAATAACTCCCCAGAAGAAGTAGGCCTATCGCCACTAACTTCAATTTTAAATGTTAGGCCTAATTATTTACAATAACAAAAACTATTCAAAAGAAAATTGATGCATTTAAAATGAGATGTTTCAGAAGGATGCTAAAAATCAGTTGGATGGATAAAATAAGTAATGAAGAATTTTTTAAGAGAATGGAAAACAGAAAGACCCTGATGAAAGAGATTGCTAAAGGGAAAAGACAGTATGCTGGACATTTAATGAGAGGATTATGCACACAGCAAGCTCTAAATGTCTTGGAAGGGAAATATGAAGTTTTAGAATTGAAAAAGTCTATTTACTTTATATATATTATAAGTGAAAATTCGTTATCGGAATAACATGAAATTATATGAAAAACAGCAATGACAGATACAAAACATGCATAACAGAACTGAATTGCATTAATAAACGTTACTAACTTAGTAATGAAGGCTTCTTCTACGAATGTATATTCCAAACCGCTACATAAAACATCTAATATTACTAATGTTTCTAAATAAGAACAATAATCATGGTGAAGGGTGCTGGACTGCTGGTGGTGGTGATGGTGGCTACAAACAATTCGGAAGCTACAGGAAAAGTAAGTATGTAATAAGCGAACATCAAGTGGAGCAACAACAATGACTTATTTTATGAACAATACAGTTACATCAACGAATATTAAAGCAATGAAAACATCAGACAAATAATTCAGTGACAGAACATTTTGCAACTGCTTTTGCAAAATTATATTCAAAAGGATCAAAACAAAATTGCAAAACACTTGAGAACAATTGTTAAAAGATAAAACATTTCCATTGAACATCTATATAAGTTGTGAAAAATAATAGGCTGTAATATTAACTGCTTGAAAATATCACCACTTGTATGGAAAACCATGCAAGCAATTCAGAACTATTCACAACAAATGAAATGAGTTGATATAGATGTCTTTTCTACAAAAGCCTCAGAATTAAACTGTGCTTAATCAGTTTCAACAGTCAATGAATCAAATGAGAATGTTTCACTGCCCAGGAGAAGCATTCAATGGCTTTTCTCTAGTGTGAATTCTCATGTGTCGATTTCGACTATTTGCCCAGTTAAACATCATCCCACAAACAGAACAATCAAAGGGTTTCTCTCCAGTGTGGATTCTCATGTGCTGATTTCGACTATTTGCCCAGTTAAATATCATCCCACAAACAGAACATTCAAAGGGTTTCTCTCCAGTGTGGATTCTCATGTGCTGATTTAGACATTTTGCCCAGTTAAATATCATCCCACAAACAGAACAATCCAAGGGTTTCTCTCCAGTGTGGATTCTCATGTGCTAATTTCGACTATTTGCCCAGTTAAACATTATCCCACAAACAGAACATTCGAAAGGTTTCTCTCCAGTGTGGATTCTCATGTGCTGATTTTGACTATTTGCCCAGTTAAACATCATCCCACAAACAGAACATTCGAAAGGTTTCTCTCCAGTGTGGATTCTCATGTACTGATTTCGACTGTTTTCTCTTTTAAAATCATCCCACAAACAGAACAATCAAAGGGTTTCTCTCCAGTGTGGATTCTCATGTGCTGATTTAGACTATTTGCCCAGTTAAAATCATCCCACAAACAGAACATTCGAAAGGTTTCTCTCCAGTGTGGATTCTCATGTGCTGATTTTGACTATTTGCCCAGTTAAACATCATTCCACAAATAGAACAATCGAAGTGTTTCTCTCCAGTGTGGATTCTCATGTGCTGATTTAGACAGTTTGCCCAGTTAAACATCATCCCACAAACAAAACAATCAAAGGGTTTCTCTCCAGTGTGAATTTTCATGTGTTGCCTCAAATGTGATTTCAATTTAAATGATATATTGCACTGTGAACATCGATGTGGTTTCTCTTTGTCTTCAACCATAGATTGACTCTTTCCTTCTTCTGAGCAATCGGTCAAAATTAGATCATTGAATCCACGTGAATCCAATTTACGTACTTCTAATCTAAGGTCTATTTTCATCTCAGTTGAAGGATTTACATTCATGTAATGTACATAGTTATTCGTATTGAAAATGTTAGAAATCACAAATATAACTCGATTTTCGTTACTTTCGATTTTCGTCGTTTACATTTCTTTGCAGATTTAGGAAATGGATGCATATTGCCTTGCTCCAAGCATAACTGAAGATGCTGACGCATTTGCTCTATGTCAAATTCCGATAATGTTTATGTTCTTGGATATACATTTATACATAAAGCTAGAAGTAATGCTACCAGAGGTGATGTAGGGCTTATGATTAGGGGTGCAATTTGTGACTGGAGCAGTGGGGGGAATATTGGTGGGAATATGTCGAGCTTGGGAGGATGTAGTTGTTGGGGAAATGTTGCAATGGGGGGATGTAGTTGTGGTAGATGTAGCAGTGGGGGTATGCAGTTGGGCAGGGGGAAATCCCCTTCCCATAAAAAATTGCGCCCTGTTTATGATTGAGAATAATCTCAAGTTTTAAGAAATTGATATAAATAACTCCCGAAGTTTTTGAATGCATTAGAATCAACATTCAGCCAAATAAAACGAAAAATCTTATAGTGCCCTGTAACTATAGACCTCCAAGAACATCCACGGACTCTTTCAACGTTGAATTATATTAGCCCTTAGGTAATGAAACATTGAAAAAGTAATAATTATGGGATATATTAATATTGACTCATAAAAAACTGAGTCTCATGAACCACCTGAATGTTTTATCAACATGATGTTGGCAAATTGTTTCATGCCAACTATTAATGAGCCTTAAAGATATACCCCATATAGCAAAACTTTGATTGACAACTTTTTCTTATAAATTTTAAACGTGATTTAATTCAGATATAAATTTGTATTCAGAAAAAGTCAAAACTGCAATTCTCCAAAACCGAATCTCAGATAACGACAATTCATTTACAGAATTTTCGTCTACGATAATTCGCCTACAGACTTGTGGTCTACCAACAGTAGGTCTACTACAATATCTGGACTAGGGTTATGGTGGGTTTAGGTTAGGGTTATTGCTAGGGTTAGGATTACAGTTAGGGGTAGGGTTATGGTTAGGGTATCGTAGTAGACCTACTGTTGGTAGACCAACAGTCTGTAGACGAATTGTCATAGACGTAAGGTCTGTAGGCGAATTGTCGCGAAACCTTGGACCTATATGGTTTGGGATCTGATGAAGGTTATGGGGATGAAAATGAAGGCACTGTCAATAATATGACTGGAAAACAGATTCGTGTTAAAGCGACTATAATTGCATCTAGCACTACTAAAGCACTGGAAGAATTGGAGAGTGATGGTGAAAACGATGATGTACTTGGCATCGAATGCCATTGGACTGGAACCATTTTTCAGTGCATCACTCTGGTGCAGATCTCAGAACCAATGAGTCAGCATACAGAATCTCAGCCTAATGTTGTGCGATGTTATAATAGAGCAATGTTTGGAGTGGATCAGGCTGACCAGAATGTGTCATTATATCGTATGTCAATGAGAAGCTCTGCCTATATCATCGACATAATGGTGCAGAATGCATGGATTTTGTATAGATGTGCACCATAATATCAAGGAAACTACTAGATCTTCTTGGTATTCATGCCAACACTGCCAAACTTGGTCGATCTGGAAAGCCAAAGCCTCTTGACAGCCGTGTGCCTTTGGAAATATGGGCCATTACTTTAATGACTTGCATGCATGCAGAGGTGCTGTGGACAATGTGGCAAGAATACGAGGAAAAGATGCCAGAAATGAAACATTGGCTTGCATATCCATTGTTTCAATGCCTTTCATGGCAATAAGTGATTATTTATAACATTGTTTTATTCAGGCCTGTTAGGGAGATTCCCAAGCACAACATCTCTCCCAATCCCAGCACTTACGTAAATGTTTGCATTGAACTGCGTCTCTTCCCTCCAGCCACGTGAAGTTGCCCCCAGGCCTGGGGACTGGATAAAACACTGATTTGTTATTTTATTGCAGAAGTACGTCAAAACTGCCTGTATATAGCATATTTTACTGCTAAGTTACTAGCGCACCCTCCCATGGTGCATGACTTTAAGACTATATTTTCAATAAAAAATGTAAATATAAGCAATAAATGTTAGCTGACCCACTTATGTGTCATATCAAATTATAAAATGTTAATGGAATGCTGAAAGAAAAATTTGATTGATATGGGTCAAACAAATAATAATGAAACAAGCTGAAAGGACATGCCATTCAAACAACATAAGAGACAGCACAAACGCTAGTAGGCTACCACTACATGGAACTATATTAATGAATCGTTAAACAACAACAACAATAATAATAATACAAATAAATCTATAACTCTCCTTAGCACAGAAGGCAATGACACATATTTGGATGACAAGAAATCTATTTCCAATTGATTCAACAACTAAATATAGGTCACGAAACAGCTTCAAAAATCCAGCCTTCTAGTACATTAGATCAGGTATATGATAATTTTTTAAACATTCCGTCTAATAACTCCTTTCAAATTTATCCAACTACACCATAAGAGGTTACAGATATTATAGTTAATCTTAAATGTAAAAATCCATCTGGATATGATGAACTAAATCAAAATATAATTATTCCCTGTGTTGAATATATAGATGAACTTATGTCTGATATCAAAAATTCTTCTATTCTTACAGGATAAATCCCAGAGGAAATAATAATTGAAAACTAACCCCAATTTATAAAAATGTCTCTAAAATGGTTATATCAAATTATAGACCCATTTCCAATGTCCCAGTTTTCCTAAAATTCCTGAAAGGGCAATGCTTACCAGAATGTTAAACTACTTAGATGCATTTAATATGCTATCCACAGATCAATATGATTTCAGCCCTATTTCTCCACTGAAATGCCAATAATGAATTTAATTGATACCAAAACAACAAATTTTTAAACCCACAAGCACACTATTGGAACAATCATCGATATAAAAAAAGCTTTTGGTGCTCTAGGCCATGGTATCTCAGCTGGCTTCTGAAAAACTAAGGGAGTTATTATAATATAGAGAGAGTTATTATTATATATATAATAATGATGGGGGGAGTCATTATTATATATATAATCATGAAGGGGGAGTTATTATTATATGGGAGTCATTATAATATACTATACCGGTATTGCAATAGATTCGCTTGGAAATACTCATTATAGGTATTTATAGTTGAAGCGAAATTCAGAAACTTTCAAATTCCTTTTAAAAATGAATTATAAGTGTGAAATACGTTAAAATTTGCGGTAACATAGCATTGCTGTATTAATAAAAATATTTAGTATTATGTGAAGTCACATTTTTGGAAACCCCTCCCCCGTTGTCACACATCGTCACAAATGTTTGAACCTGCCTCCCCTAAGTGCGTTACGCCATTTATGGACGGTCCCTAACTTCCGGATATTGATGTTGATTAGATATTTATATTATTACTGTGAAAGTAACAGTTCGCGTTTTTAAAGGGCAAGTTGAGTCAAATAACTTTAAAATATAATTTGTAGTGCCGCGACCCATGATGTGACGACCTCCAACCGTAAAATTATTTTCGTTCATAAAGTAAGCTGATGAAAATATTAATGCCTACAATTGAAGTGTTCGAAATAATTCTAAGTCTGATTCAATTGTTTGCAATGTCTATCCTCGAATGAAAATGATAGTAAACAAAACCAGTAACTACCAATGGGGAAATTTTGTCGGCCTACAATATCAAGTTTTGCGCATCAGAAAAGAGAGTTAAGAGACAACCCCATATTTCCGATGCCTCAGGCGACCCATGGCAAATCGTCATTCGACCTCTGTTGGGGTCGCGACCCACAGGTTGAGAACCGCTGATCTACTTGATATATCAAATTTCAGTTATGGCGTTAATCGCCTGTTCGCATGGACTCTGCATCTTCTTCTACAGGAGTGGAGTACAGTACAACGTGTGCCTGGTACTAGTCTAGAGTTAAGGTATAGAGCTAGGGACACGTAAGATATAAAGCATGTAATCAGGTTCACGTCCAGAGAGTGACTGTCCACAATATCAGTTAGCTACTATTACATTGCTATACTAATGTTCTCTATTGGCCAGTGGGTGTGGTCTCCATAGCGTCAGTTATCTATCATGTGACATCTCCCGTTCTTAAGATAAAACAATAACTAAAAATAATTCTATAACTATAGCGTCTAAAAAGTCTATTGAAAACGCCTGTAGTTTCCAGTTGCTATTCTCTCAATGTGTCTCAATGTCTGTTCATTCAGGGGTTCTGAAATATCATTAATATTCTCTCCCTGGGGCATTGTCGTTCTCCGTATCAGCTTCTCTTTGAATTTGAATCTCATCCGCACCCGTCGCTGATTTCGGAGTGGGGGCCGGTTCATCGGCTGCTTTGGAAATGCATTTATGAGAAATACAGCGTTGAATAAGGGGGTGCAAAGGGGTGAAGAAGAAGGGGTGAAGAGGGGTCAAAAGGGGTGTCGATTTCTCCTTCGGTGGACAGTTTAACGAAACGCAGGTGTCAGAGGTGTCTCTGCTTGGCTTCAGGCAGTAATTTGAGTCTGGGTCTCGAGTATCTGGAAACGCAGATGGAAACGCAGATGGAAATGCACTGTGTGTGTGTGTGTGTGTGTGTGTGTGTGTGTGTGTGTGTGTGTGTGTGTGTGTGTGTGTGTGTGTGTGTGTGTGGCTGCTTTGGGATTTGACCTTTTTGCCTTTTTGACCCGAAAGCTCCGTAAATTCCACTGTTAATTTCTTTGTGCAGGTAAATGGTCAACAGACTGCGGTAATTTACGCAAATTCATGGCTATGTAGATCTAATGTATTTTTGCTCACGTATGATAGCGCGTATGATAAGGAATCATACGTTAAAATATGTACGTATGATACAAAAAATATAATACGTATGATATGTATGATCGAGCTTTGATTCACGTCAGTCCACTTTTTGATTCTGTTGATGCAGTCACTGATGCGAGCGCGGAGTCCCTCCGTGTCAGTGGGGAGGCAGGAAAAGTATATGTGCACATAATCCGCATAAGCACGCACGTCCAAGCTGCAGGACATGACAATGTCTCCGATATCTGTGACATAGAGTACAAACTAGAGGACAGTAGTCGGCGCATACACTTTATGGCATACATATAGACCTACAGTATAAGAACTTCTTAGTCCTACCGCCAATGTTTAACGTATATATATATATATATATATATATATAAAACGACGACTGATCTGATCGAAGTCATACTAGTTAGTCGCTGTGTGATTTTATCGCATGCTGAAAATCATTATGAAACAAACTAGGATTTTGGAATTATATTCAGATGCATCGAATTTAAAAGCGATGACGATGATGACGATGATTGATGACGACCTATTTCCTCATCAACTTATACTAGAGTATAAGCAAATAAGTGGCTTGCTAATTTTTATGAATTTCTCAAATAAATTACGAGCGGAAAATGGAGGCAGATTTTAGTCGTCAATGTGAGTTAGACCCAACACCCCATTAGGCATTTCAAGAGTTTCAAACATACTGAATGTCAATCTCTTAATGATCCGTACAAATGGCACGTGACTGTCGGTCATCGCCTTCTCTCTGTGGATAAGAAGAAGAAAGGAAAATGGTCGAAGAACAAAAAAGACACCAAACAAGTTTTTTTAAAATTCAATTCTAAGTGACACTGACAACGACTATATCGATGTTGTCTCATCAGCCCTCTAGTAGTCCTAAAAGAGGAAGACGGGGACTGAAAGAAGCTTCGTCAGTCCGATCCTCTCTCTACCACTGACCATAGCCTTTTTCAAACTAATCAGTCACAATACCAAGTCACAATACCAATGCATCTTTGGCTGGAGTATTCGTCGGTCGGTCGCAGTAAGGACGACACGAACAGTTAGGCTATACTCAGTAAACGATGAGTTTGTCCGATTGACTTCGACAGTCTATATGAAACGTTTGACATCAGGATTCGGAGCAAGCAAGTCCTCACAATATCTTAATGCACAGGACAGAATTAAAGGAGCAAGTCCGACGAGTGGAGAGAGTCTCGAGAGCCTGAAAATAGTGCAACCACGAAACGGTCGAAACCGAACCTTCCGCTCATCGTTTTGCGTCGCCAGGAATCTCTCCCTCTGTGTTCAACCGGAATCCTCGCCTGACTCTGATCAAGTTTCTTCGCCCATTTTAAGACGAGAACGACGAACCTTTGCCGTTTAATTTTAATAGCAATAATAACTGCATTTTAAGCGATTTAGTAGGATTTCTTCTGTGCTGAAAATCACTATCACTCGCGCATGCTTCTATTCCGAATTTCATTCGTCCGTTACAGATGTTATTTTTGGTTCCACAAAAACCAAACACAAATCGCAGCATGCAAATGCCAAGCATGTTAACACGTTGAATTTCAGTTCTTCACAATCTTGTTAAATATAAATCCAACTAACATATAAATGCCTAATCTGTATTTATATTGTATTTAAGTTAAGCTGCTTTTAAAAACATTCGCAACTAGTAGCTGATACCAGTGGCGGCTCCAGGATTTGGCAAGTGGGGGGGGCGTTGGGGTGGCCAACTTCTAATCATGGGGTCAACCATTAGTTGTTAGGTATGTATTATTAAGTATTGGATCCCAACAGGGGGTCACTGAGGAGGCCAGGCACTCAATAAGGGCAGGGGCCCCTCGACCCCCACTGTGAAGCCGCCACTGGCTGATACAGTCTTAGCATCTAATTCGTTCCATTTGTTTACTACTCTGACGCTAAAGATATTTTGCTTGTACCTCTCAACTTGTTTCTTCTTCTTCTCATTTCTTTCCTTCCGTCGTTTCCTATTGAGTTCAGGTCCCTTCAGAGGCTGAATGAGGCCCGGGTCAGTTGGAATTTTGAGGCTCCTTCTAGTCCAAAAAATTACAATTTTAACAAGCAAAAAGAAGGTAATCACCAATTTTGAGGACCGCCGGGTACCTTTCTACTTTTCCCAAAATCCCAAAATTGTCGACAAGCAAAAATGGTCATCACCAAATTTCGAGGCCCCTCCTACTAGCTTTCTAGCTCTCCCAAAATTCTAGACAAGAAAAAAAGGGAGGACCCCCAACAGATGGAGGCCCGGGCCAAATGGCTCACCTGGCCCCCTCTGAATGGGCCTGATTGAGTTGGACGATGGGTCTGAATGAGTTCCTTCCAGTTCTTTCTTGTCTCTTGCTTCTCTGGTCATTTGGATGAAGTTCATCTGCATTTCTTCTGCATCCTCTTTTAAGTTTCCTTTCCATGTTTTCTTGGTCTGCCTTTTCTCCTTTTACCTTCAACATAGTTGTATAGTGCTTTCTTTGGTAGTCTTTCTTCATTCTTTCAGTCTTTGACTCTTCGTTTCTGTATTTGATTCAAGAGTCGTTTCTTTTGCTTTGTCTTTTCTCCGATAATTTCGTTTTTCATTCTTTGTCTTCTTCTTACTCCTGCTATTTCAACGACTCTGGGGGGCACCCTCTATTTCTACCAACTCCCCTTCTAAATCTTGTTCCCCTAGAGCGGCTCCTTCCTCCCTCCCCTGACCCGATGTCGTTCGTCCGCTGGATTCCTTAGTTGATGATAACCGAGAGATAATGGATAAGACTGTCTTGGTTTTAACATGTGATTATTATTAACATTATAAGGCTTCCAATAAACATATAACAATCGTCAAGGTTGTCTAAATGCGAACTAATCGAATTTATTCTACGACCACTACGCAATACAGAATTAGCATTAAACTTCGTACCATCACCACTCGCTCCTGCTCCGTCCTTGGATCTCCCTGTCCTTCCGATCCGTCCTTTCTTCTTTAGCATCCAGGTCTTTCCCGCTGACCGCGTCTTCCCGCGTCTCCAGCAGACCTTTCTCGGCCGCAACGCCAACCAACCAACGAACCAACGACGACCAACGACTCCACGACCAACCCTTGTTCTCCCCGCGCTTCCCTCTTTTATAAGCTCCGCTCCGGCACGCTGCCATCTCCTTCGGCCTCTCCATTCTCTACCAGCGCCGGCCTTTCCTCTCCGTCTTATTCTCCATCTCCTTCTCCCCTACCCGTTCAACTCTCTCACTGTTTAAACCAAAACCCATCTGCTTCTCCCTTACCCGTTCCACTCTCTCACTGTTTAAACCAAAACCCATCTCCTCCATCCGATCCATACTTAGTAACAAATATAAACTTGACATGCTAAACTGTATATTAAAGGTTAAATCGAAATTGTTTCTTGATGGTGTTGTGTCGGCCTAAACATATATTTCGATTCTAT
Organism: Metaphire vulgaris; assembly: GCA_018105865.1. NCBI lineage: Eukaryota > Metazoa > Annelida > Clitellata > Crassiclitellata > Megascolecidae > Metaphire > Metaphire vulgaris. The sequence continues at coordinate 8,967,780 of CM030837.1, forward strand.
AATGCAATCTGGCTGCTAATGTAAATTATTATATAGCTCTAACATAGCTGGTAATCCTACAATGAAATCAATCCAATGTTAATTCTCCGTTTCACTATAATGTCATCTCTACCCTATAAAAGCAACTTAAGACATTCTGCAACAATTATATGGGTTAGATAGCCGATGGAGAAGGTCCGACTCCAGCGACAGGCTACTTCCACGAGCGTCTCCACACGATTGAATTTAGCCTCGTGAGCCTGCAGGGTGGGCTGAGCCTCCGTGGTTGCGTCTGCTGTCTGGCGTCTCAGCTGGTTGCCGTTCTCCATCGTGATGCTTGGGATCGGCATCCGCAACGCTCCTGACGGCGCCCGCGGATCCACTGCTCTGGCTGGGTCTCCCGAAGGGCTTCCGACTGAAGCTGGTCGGATACTGCCAACCGTCGACACCGTCCCGAGGCTTGGACGGGACGTCGCCATCGTCCTCGGCGGCGTGATCTTCAGCGTCCGCTCTCTCCGTGTCTCCGCCTCCTCTCCTTGCCCGACTTCCATGACGTCGGATTCCATCGCCTGTCAATCACTTCTGTCGCCTTCGCTATGTCTGCGTCTGCAAATACATACTACAGAGGCAAATTTACTCTTCCCTCCCCACCCTTTTTCAAAATTCGGGGTGTATTCACCTTCTCCTCTTTTGCTCTCCAGCAAATCTTCAACATCCTCTTATCTCTTTTCACGATCTACTCTTGCCCCGAGGGATCTCATTTTCCCCTCGTAAAATCATCCTCTCTGCGTCCCTAAATTCTTGCTCCCCGTTGTCTGTCTTCGTCCAGTCACTCACAAGGGGTCTCGTCTCAGTCGATTCGAAATTCGAAAAAGGTCAACTACGTCCACTTCCATGTTTCTGTTAACCTTCCATCCTTCCGTCGCTATATAATTGTTCTCTTCTTAAAGTCTTGTTTTAATTGTCTTTAATTCTTGTCCATCTTCCTTTTACTAACCATTATGATACTTACGCACTCTATTTTCCTGTACATACCTATTTATCTTCTATTTCTGTTGCTTAAATTTCTACTTACTTATTTACTTCACTTGTATTCCTTTCTGTTTCTACGCTATTCCTTAATGCTATATAACCTTTCAGAATGGATTCTGCTTAACCTCCTCTTACTGTCCCAACAGTATCATGCACTATACATATATAAAGTTACAGCTATTTCTACCCGCGTTTCTTGCATTAATTTTTTTATTGACTTTTTTGACAACATAGGTTCTATATACAGTTCTATCTTAATTTTATATACAATGCACGTCTAAATATTCTGTATCCTTTCCGTTATTTTCACATATATCGTATCGGGGTCTTAATTAATCTCTTGGGCCGGTTCCCTTGGTCTGGGTTAAATTCTGGTTCAGGGTTTGGGTCAAGCGGGTCATTCGGTGCACTTTCCATGTCTTCGTTTAAATCTTCTCTCTGTCTTTCTTCAATCTCAGCGTCTCCCGTTTCTCCCGCATCATTATCTCTTTCGTCCTGGCTCTCCTCTAATCCTGCTGCATCGTCTTCTCGGCATTTCTTTAACTTGTCAATGTGGGTTATAAAAACTCGCCCTCTGGCGTCTAATTTCCGTATTTCTACATTTACCGGTGAAGTCTGCCGGATTACTTCGTACGGGCCTTCGTAGCAGAGCTGCCACTTGGGGTATAGGCCTTTTCTCTTTTGCGGAGTATACCAATAAACGCGGTCTCCGGGGACAAAAGTTTTGGGCTTTACTGAAGGAAAATATTTATCTGCCCTCCTTTGAGCGCATCGTTCTAATCTAGTACGGACTAGGGCGTACGATGCCTCCAAATTATCTCTCAGTCTTGTGACATATTCGCTAGGGGTCGCCACTTTTTCAGACGGCGGTATACCATATACTAAATCCACGGCCATTCGATTTTCTTTTCCTAGCACCATTGCGTTCGGTGTTTGGCCCGTGCTCTCGTGGACCGAAGCTCTATATGCCGCGGTTACGAGGGGAATGACGTCATCCCAATTACGATGATTGGCTTTAACACATTTTCCCAGCATCCCGTTCATCGTACGGTGCCACCCCTCCACAAAATTTGCCCGTGGCCAGAAGCTGCTGGTACGGACCCTATGCACCCCCAAAATTCTACAGAGTTCGCTAAACAGGGCACTTTCAAACGCGGCCCCTTTATCCGTAAGGACCCGGTGGGGGACCCCAAAGCGCACGATGACGGATTCGACTAAAGCGGAAGCGACCGATTCTGCCGTTGTCGATTTTATCGGAATGGCTTCTATCCACTTGGTGAAACCACATAAGGCGGTTAAAATGTATTTATTCCCCTTCTCGGTGCAGGTGTGAGGGCCAGTCCAGTCGATTGAGAGAAGCTCAAAACTGTCCCCGCATTTGTGTGTTTGTAATTGTCCATGGTGGGGAAGGGGTTGCCGAATGTACCGACGACATTTCTCACAATTTTTCACGAATAGTTCTGTGTATTTTGACCAGCCGACGAAATATCCTCGGCTACGAATTGCTAGACGGGTGCGTCTCACTCCCAAATGGGCCAGGGTGGCTGGGTTTGAGTGTGTCAAGGTCAAGAATTCATTTTGGAGGGCTTTCGGTATGACCACTTGTTTAACTTGGGTCGCACTGATTCTGTACAATATATCATCGATGATTACCGCTTGACTTAGTTGGAAATGCCATTGCTTCAATTCGGCGCTTTCGTATAAAATTTCCGCTGGCTCTGGGGCGCCATCTATTAACCACTGTCTAACTTTACTTAAAACTGGGTCATCCTTCTGGAAAGCTATTATACGGGCAGTAGGAGTCGGGAAATACCTGTCTATTTTTATCGGTCTCTGGTGCACTGCGTGCACTCCTTGGAACATGACTTCGTCTATGTCCCTACCCTTGTCTTTGTCTGTCTCTTCATCCTTCTCTGTGTCATTTAGTCTCTGTCCGTCTTCTGCTTCTGGGTTCACTGCGTGCATTTCTCGTATTGTCTCTCCGTCTCCGTTTCTGTCTATGTCCGTGTGTGTATCTGTCTCCTCGTCGTCGTCCGTTTGGTCCTGTCTTTGTTTGTTCGCTGGCTCTGGGTCAACTTTGTGCGCCTCTTGCGGTTGGAATTTCCAGTCATTTGTCTCGGTCGTATCTTGTAACCACCCAACGGTTGGTTCTTGCTCTGCCCCCTCTCCCTTTTCTACAACACTGTCATCGGAATCTATGGCACGCCGACGACTCAATGCATCAGAATTTCCATGTAAAGAACCTCTACGGTATGAAACAACAAAATTAAATTGGGATAAAAAATCTATCCACCTCGCATTTTGACCATATAATTCTGGGGCTTTAAATATGTACTTGAGGGCCATGTGATCTGTTCGGATCTCAAACGGTCTTCCTAAAAGGTGATGTTTAAAATGCTTAACGGCCTGGACTAAGGCGAAAAATTCTCTTCGAGTTGTAGAATAATTTCGCTCGGTGGGGGTAAGCTTATAACTATAATAAGCTACGACTTTTTCTTGTCCTGATTGAACCTGACTTAAAACGCCGCCTAAAGCAAAATCGCTAGCGTCAACATCCAAAATGAAGGGATCATAATCATTTGGCATCGCCACAATTGGTTCAGATGTGAGTGCCATTTTTAATTTTTCGAACGCCGACTGACATTCGGCGCTCCATACAAACGGTTGCCCTTTGCGTGTTAGATCAGTTAAAGGCGCAGCCAGTACAGAAAATTTTTCTATTAATGACTTGTAGTACGTGCAAATTCCTACGAAAGCTCTCGCATCCTTCAGTGTTCTCGGTACTGGCCACTGTTTTATTTTTAGCATCTTCTCTGGGTCCGGGGAAATCCCTTGAGCCGAGATAGAGTGGCCCAGAAATATTAGCTTCTTTTGCATTATCTTGCATTTATCAATACGAAACTTAAGACCAGCTTGTTCTACTCGTTCGAACACTTCTGCTAGCCTTTCAATATGGGTCAGGGGTCGGGTGCAAATATAATGACGTCATCCAAGTAGGCTAAAGAACCCATATAGTCCATCCCTCTAAGCAGTACACTCATCAAGCGACAGCACGTGATGGCGGAGTTGCGTAATCCCATGGGTGTTCGCTTAAATTCAAAAAGGCCTTTTCTTGTTCTAAAAGCAGTCAGGTGACTGTCTGATTCCTTTATTGGAATTTGATGGAATCCAGCACGGAGATCACAGACGCTAAACCAGGCACTGCCCCCTAGCGAATCCAGGCAGACTTTAGTTAAAGGGACTGGATAGCTATCATATCTAGTTTTCGCGTTAAGAGCGCGATAATCGATGCAGAATCTTAATTTTCCGTCTTTTTTCTTTACTAACACTACATTTGACGCCCATTCACTCTGAGAGGGCCGTATGACGTCCTGTCTTAACAACAGGTCAGTGTGCTCGTCAATTGCGTCTAAATATGCGCTAGGCTGTCTCCTAAGGGGTTGTCGAATCGGTATATTATCCGTCGTTGTTATACTATGTTTTATCAAATCAGTGCATCCCAAATCAGTATCATTCATTGAGAATACGTTACGGTAGCGAAGCAGTACCTTGGTTAATTTTAATTTTTCTTCATCGGTTACTTCAGTGGGTAATTTTTCCATAATTGTGGCTACAGCGGTTTTCCATACTTCGTTGTTTTCGGGGTCGGTTTTATGGCTTTTGTTCTGGACCGATACCGGGGTGAGTTCACCTAGTACTTCATTGGCTCTTATAACAGCGGGCTTCGGATTCGTATTAGTCATCTGCACTGCTGCTTCCTGCTTCCCCCGCCCGGCCTCCGTATACAGCGCGGGCTAAATGTACGCCAGGGCTGACCTCTTTGTGTTCGAGCAACCAACCTCCTTCCCCTTCTCCCTCGGCGTTCCCTATCAACATTTTGGCCGGTATTATACTGGTCGATTCGGGGGGCAGGGTTATTTCTCCCCCTAACTGAACCCGTCTGGCCCAACGCTGACCAACAAAGGTCGTCAATTTTATTATCTCTTGTCCGATTTGTAACGTGTCAGTCTGAAAGTCTAGCTTGCATTTTTCGCTTTTAAGAAACTCCATTCCTAGTAATATTTCACTTATATCATCGGACACAATAAACCTGACTTTAGAAACACATCTGGGGTTAAATCGTACAGTCAAAATCGTCTCGCCCTTCACATTAATTCTGCTACCGTTGGCTGCATATAAATCGACAACAGTGGGCCTGATTGTGGCGCCTCTAGTGAAACGACTGTGGATCAAATTTTCAGTAGCCCCGGTGTCCATGAGTAACCACAACGGTCGGCCATTTATTCTGGCTTTCACATAAAGTGACTTCGGGCCCCCTGCAATGCCTTCCCGGTTTACACTTTGGTTCACTTGGGGCCTGGGACTTCTATTGCGCCATTTCTCTGGGCAGTTCCGTCTAAGGTGTTCGTGGCTTAAACAGTTCCAACACCGGGGGGGCTCTTTTGATCGGTTATTTTGATCATAGGATCTAGCCTGTGTTTCACGGTTATCAGGGGCGGATCTAGATCGCCAATTATTATCATGTTTATTCATCTCTGGCCCCTCATGTCTCGGTGTAAAGAATGGTGTCGGAGACGGAGCTGGTGACGGACGATTGTTCACTTCGAAACGGACCTGTTTTTCGGTCGCTTGCATCGGGGGAGGGCTGGTTTTCTGACTATACATGGCGGCCACTTTCTGCAACTGGTCATTAACGGACTGTTGGAACTTTTCCTGCGCCATGTTCTGGACTCTTATGGCTTCTTCAAATCTACGGCAAATCGATTCCGCTTCCGTTCCCCCTTTCGTCCCCTCCATATATTGGACCGGGTGTGGTGTAATTTCGGGTCCGCTCAATTTAGAAAAACTTTCTAACCGAAGGGCTATTTTGAAGGCATCATTTAGGGTCGTGGGCTCTCGTTCACGGACCTTCAAACTTAACTGGGGGTCTGCTATAGCCTGAACGAACACATCGCGGGCTATACCTTCAATTGCATCATTATTGCTCTGATTTGGGTAAGATAAACAGGTCAACTTTCGTATCTCAAACACTAGGTCATTTAAAGATTGAGACTTTTTCTGTTTATATCCAAATAATTCCGCCCTATATGTCTCTGACTGGCCTGACAGCCAAATCGCTGTCTTAAGCGGTCCACCAATTTCTCGTAAGTAAGGTCCCCTATGCTTTGTAAATTCCATAAAATTTCAGTGGCGCCGCCCTCTAGTGCCCACTGGAGGAAGTCACATTTTTCACTTGCATTCCAGGCATTATACCGTGAGCAAATTTCGAACTGTCGGATATAGGACTCGACCGGCCCCGTCCCATTATATTTGACAGGTTTCATGAACTGTCTGGGTTGATTTCCGGGCCTATCGGTTCTATCCATTGGCCTCGGTGAGTCATGGTCCAAGCGGTGGTTAATATCAATCGGTCTAGTGATCAATGGTAGCGTTCTGCCTGTTCCCCATCGGTCATACTCGGTCTCGGGCCAACGGTTGTCCCGGTTATATACTCTATTCGGATCAATTGTCGGATAGCAATGATTTTGATCGGGGTAATCTATTCTGTCTGCCATTTCGATCGGACCCCTGTTCAATGGCCTAAAACCGGGTGTTTCTGGTCTATAGTACTCGGCCCCCGACCCTCGATTATCACTGTGGTTCAGGTCAATCATCTGTGTGGTGGGCCCCGGCCGGTATCTGCTATCATGATTTCCTCTGTGATCGGTGTCTATCGGGTAATGATCTACGGCCATTCCTCGGGGTCTGTCTGGGTAGTAAAATTCTCCCCCCGTTCTTCGGTCGTGATTGCGGTTATTTTCCCTCCGATCGTAAACCTGGTCGTTTTCGGGCCGAGCCCCTCTTTCTTCCCTTCTATAAATCGGTATCGGACTAAGGCCAGGCGATTGCGCCTCGTGTTCGGTGTTTATGGCCAGGTCGACTCCCCTTGCTATCGGTCGCTCACTGTCTCGGACCCCTCCTCGTCCTACCCGGTCCCCAGGGTGCTGAGATAATGTTCTGATCGTACGCCTCGGAGACGGGCTTCGCAACAGGCCATCATTAAGGTTCGGACCCCTCGCTACACTGGCGGTATCATGTCCCCTCCCTCCCCTGTCGTGATCGAAGGCCGTTCTAGCGGGCGGTGTAGCTCCCCGATTATCTCCCCCAGGCTCTAACGGATCATCGAAACTAATTTCGGGATCGTCGGGCACCCTTTCCATACTCAACAACGGTATCGACATTCTCGAATCTACCCGCGTCGATCGTGCCGCCATTTATGCAAAAATGTATGCAAGACAATTTTATGCAATCACGTTATGCACACAAATTTATGCAATCAAGATTATGCAATCCTCACATTAAAATTTCTCTCTCAACTCCAAAATCTCTCGAAAGGGATTAGAAAAAATCACTTCTGGTACCAATTTCAACGACTCTGGGGAGGACACCCTCTATTTCTACCAACTCCCCTTCTAAATCTTGTTCCCCTAGAGCGGCTCCTTCCTCCCTCCCCTGACCCGATGTCGTTCGTCCGCTGGATTCCTTAGTTGATGATAACCGAGAGATAATGGATAAGACTGTCTTGGTTTTAACATGTGATTATTATTAACATTATAAGGCTTCCAATAAACATATAACAATCGTCAAGGTTGTCTAAATGCGAACTAATCGAATTTATTCTACGACCACTACGCAATACAGAATTAGCATTAAACTTCGTACCATCACCACTCGCTCCTGCTCCGTCCTTGGATCTCCCTGTCCTTCCGATCCGTCCTTTCTTCTTTAGCATCCAGGTCTTTCCCGCTGACCGCGTCTTCCCGCGTCTCCAGCAGACCTTTCTCGGCCGCAACGCCAACCAACCAACGAACCAACGACGACCAACGACTCCACGACCAACCCTTGTTCTCCCCGCGCTTCCCTCTTTTATAAGCTCCGCTCCGGCACGCTGCCATCTCCTTCGGCCTCTCCATTCTCTACCAGCGCCGGCCTTTCCTCTCCGTCTTATTCTCCATCTCCTTCTCCCCTACCCGTTCAACTCTCTCACTGTTTAAACCAAAACCCATCTGCTTCTCCCTTACCCGTTCCACTATTCCTCTTAACCAGTTCATTTCTGTGTAATATAGCTGTAGTTTTATTTTCAATGATATCTGCTTGGGCAGCTGGACGGCTGGGCGCACTGGACAGAGGTGTCAGGTTTGAGTCGTTCAGACAGGTCCTGAAGCACTGGCCTAAGTTGGTCAAATTCTTGAATTCTCTAACCGACGTTGATTTTCCAGAGGTATTTATTAAGGCTTCCATGGTTGAACTCTTTCCAAATTCTCTATTTCTTAAAAAAGGATGTCATGTCTGAATGCAACATTCCAGATGTTCTCGTTCCAGAGTCTCATTATTGTTTCCATATCGCCCGTCATCCCTACATAAGATGGTTATGCATGCCCAAGTGATACGGCGCTAACGCTTTGAGAAACCAGCAGCCATTAAAAGATTTTAAATAAACCAGGCAGGAGGATTTTTCCCACTATGTTTAAACAGGTCTCACGAATGTCATCAAGCTCCTGTCCGAAAATGATTCATATATAACCGAACCCTTATCCTTTGCGGTTTACTTGACACGATCTGTCGTATTGACAAAGGTGTCCAATATTTTAATCATCGATCGTTGGAGTAGGCTCTACAGGCTTACAATAACTTGGAGTAGGCTTGGATATTGGATATTGGATATTGGCTATGTTTCATTGCAGAATTCAGTAACTTAGGTAATGGATATATTTCTGACTACAGCAGCTCAGTGACGCAGCGAATGCCACCACCGATGCTAATTATCTACATGTATTATTTTAAATTATAGGGCCTAATTATGCCTTACTAGTTGCTGCAAATTTTCACTTACTAAGCTTACTATACTCTAGCGTAATAGTTATAATGTATACGCTATAAAGATATTGTTGATGTTAAATGTCTCGTAAGAGCATACTCGCTTGCTCCCAGGTTCCTGTAAGTTTGGATCCTGCCGGGCAAGAGAATGCGCTGCCGAGAAACATCATATTTATTCAGACAATCAAACGTCAATCAAACTTGACGTCATCAGTTCCGGACAACCAATAGGATTACGGTAAACTGAGCCACAAACAGGCTGCAACACATCTTACACACTGTAATAATTCCATTAGCGCTCGGGATTAGCACAGTTGATACGCACAATTCACACAGCAATAATTTAAGCAACTTTCGAGACAAGGTGCTGCTAGAGGCACATTATTCACGGGGTTGGATCCCCCACAGAAATCTTCCCAATAATTGGCGATGATAGCCAGTTATAGGTGAAATACTGGACTCGGACTTTTCCAACCATTGCGACTTCAAACAGACCGACAAAAGTAAGATTATACAAATTCACAGATTTACAAGATGGCTTGTCTCAAAACCTGAGGTGTCTAAACTGACCAATTATTATATTCATTACATGAGATAATCAAAACTCAGTTCTCTCGATCATCAGAGTTTTCAAAGGAACCGACTGAGTCCCTACACTATTCGTATTCTTCGATATACCAATTTCTGTCGAAGACAAATGCGTAACAGTAGGCTGTATAGTCTTACTCTAATGTAGGCTGTAGTCTTATACTAAAATACTGTTTACAACGATAAAAGCAGTGTGACAGGATGCAGAGCATTTACAAAAGTAGATGTTGGATCCGACCATCAATGGTGGGCATTAAATACGTATCGACGGAATTGATGTGCAGCCGGTGTCGTCGGTGCGGAACCTTGGAATATTCCTGGATAGTACCGTATCAATAAAGACACACGTGGCGAAGACTGTGGCTGGATGCTTCAATGCCCTCAGGCCAGTGTTGTTTCAGTTATTGATTATTTTTCAGTTACAGTTACAGTTAGAGTTATTGAAATTATTTTAAAGTTATAGTTACAGTTAAAGTTATTGTAATTTTTCAGTCGCAGTTTCAGTTACAGTTATTTTTTTCAGTTATTTTCAGTTATTTTCAGTTAATCGCTATTGAACACATCAATGAAATTTCGACGTTTTTTCTTAATACACAATCACCCTGCTCTCTCTAATTGATTGAAAAATCTACTGATATGTATATATTTTCATATGCATGTCCATCAAAACGTCCATCAAATCATAACAAAAAAATATTGTAAGCGTGTCATGTATTTACAATATGATATTAAGACATCATAGATTCATTTAGCTTAAGAAAAATCAGAAATAGTACGCAACTATATATACAATTATTTTTCAGTTATTTTAGCTATTTCAGTTATTTATTTATCAGTTACAGTTACAGTTACAGTCAGTGTTGTTTCAATTATTGATTATTTTTCAGTTACAGTTACAGTTAGAGTTATTGTAATTTTTCAGTTACAGTTTCAGTTACAGTTATTTATTTTTCAGTTATTTTCAGTTAATCGCCATTGAACACATTAATGAAATTTCGACGTCTTTTCTTAATACACAATCACCCTGCTCTATCTAATTGATTGAAAATCTACTGATATGTAAATATTTTTATATGCATGTCCATCAAAAGGTCCATCAAATCATGACATAAACATTGCAAATATCCACATCTCTCAGAAAAAAACAGAAATAGTACGCAACTATATATACAATTATTTATTATTTTTCAGTTATTTTAGCTATTTCAGTTATTTATTTTTCAGTTACATTTACAGTTATTGACAGTTTTCAGTTACAGTTTCAGTTACAGTTAACTGACTTGTTATTTTTCAGTTAACTGATATTTCAGTTACAGTTAAAGCTAATTGAAACAACACTGCCTCAGGCTGATTATAGAAGTATTCGTCGCTCAGTGTCAGTCACTGCACTCAAAACACTGGTCTTCACTCTTGTGCTGACCAAATTAGATTATGGCAATGCTATCCTCGCCGGAATACGGAAAAACCTTCTCAACCGTCTTCAGTCCGTTCTAAACGCTGCTGCTCGTATGATTTGCCATATTCCACAAGGTGAACACGTAACTCCATCGCTTCATGATTTGCACTGGCTAACAGCGCCAGAAAGAATCCACTTCAAGCTTGCGTTGTTAGCCTACCGATGCCTGAACGGTGTCAGCCATGCATACCTGGCGACTGAACTGGTACGTGTGGTTGACTTGGAAGGTCGTCAACGCCTGAGATCTGCCCGATCCACCTCACTGGTCGTCCCGTGTATGCGCCTTCGAACTGTCGGTGATCGCGCGTTCCCTGTGGCCGCGTCGAGAGCGTGGAACTGTCTACCTCCATCTGTGCAACTCTCTCCATCGCTTAGGCCTAACACCTTCAAAGAGAAACTTAAAACCTGGCTATTCCGCAGGAGCTACTCGTGATTTCTTGTGTTTTTGTAATGTGTTCACGCAATTCTCATAGGACGAGTTACCACATTAATCAGTAAGCTACGTTGTAATAATAATAATAATAATAATAGGCCTAATAATAATAATAGGCCTAATAATAATAATAATAATAATAATAATAATAATAATAATAATAATAATAATAATAATAATAATAATAATAATAATAATAATAATAATAATAATAATAATAATAATAATAATAATAATAATAATAATAATAATAATAACATGCATACAGAACACAGTGGAAAAAGATTTGACTCTGATACACTTAAGGAAACAAACATGGCACAGGAATATCAAGCAGCATTGGAAAAGAAAGAAGAGCTCGTCAAAACAACATATAGGCCTAAAATAGAAGACATAGCTTAATAATATGGAAAAACATCAAGGCGGGATACACAGAAACAGCAGAATAAACTATTGGATATAATAATAGAAAGGAAAACGAAAGCACCATGGATAACACCGGAAATACTAGAGATGAGTGACAAGAGAAGAGAGCTAAAGATGATAAAGTACGACAGTGAAGAAAACAGAATGAAATATAACAGACTTTCTAGGGAAGTAAAGCAAAAATCAAAACAAATCGAAAGCGAATTAGCGAAAGGGATAAAGTATCAGTTTTGCAATGTGCTGTAGTTAAAAATCAAAACACTTGCAAGGAAGCATGGTTAAGTAACAAATGTAAAGAACTAGAAAACCACAACAGAAGACACAACCCAAGAATAATATTTCAAACTACATTTTTTCACACTACATTTTTTACCGCTTTGTCTTAAAACCGAGTTTCTTACTTCCGTATGTATTGTGCTGGCTTACTCCGTTATCCATCAATATTATTTGTATCGCTCTATTACGCATACTTTGTTCGAAGTTTGATTCAGATGGGCTTCTGGCGGCCGACTTCTTCTGGGTTCTTGTGTCGCTTTGTAGTCACCCCGCTTCAATTCAGCGTAGACTCCTCTCATTATTCCCTTTAACTTAAAATTTTGCTATAAAATGTTACCGCCGTTTGCAGAGCTCAATTCCTTTTCGATATTTTGCTTTGCTTTGTAGGTAATAAATTGTTGTGACTTTCGTCAACTTTGAATTTCAAACTGAGCACTTGTGGTCCTTCTCGCTGTGTGAATCATAGGTTTGTATTAGGCTACAGAGCCAGACGTGCTCAGAAATAAAATAAATTAAAGATAGTCAAAATTAAAATCGCTGCAAACTGTATGCATACTTGCCGTACATTTTACTTGTCTGTCATCGTTGTCATGATCATATTTCACAGTGCTTTAATTTATAATTCGCTAAATCAGAATATTCTTATACCCGAGACTAATGTCGAAATATTCTTATTCTTCACTGTCCGATTGTCCAAAACCAAGTAAACGCTTGTAAGCCTACTGGTAATTTTCTAGAGAGATTGTTGGGTTTCATTGAGTGAATTTTTGGCTCAATTTGCTCTGGTTGAGACGTGAATAGATTTAATAAGTTGACTACTTTTCTATCAGTGGCGTGCGAAGAGTGTTTGGCGCCCGGGGCCAAAAAATTTGTTGGCGCCCCCTTCTTCCTGATCTGTTGGTTGATGAGCAAAAAAGGCCGCCGCTCTTATTTTCATATCTTTTTGGGCCATTGTCATCTTCAGCTTATCTGGAACTGAACTGTTTTTTCAAGTAGCCAAAATTGTTCCGTTGCAAATATTTATTACCAGTATTGCGCCCCACTCGGTCGCACTTTTGTCGTTTCAGACATATCGTCCATCGTCTGTAAACTTGGTATTCATAATATATTTATAAAAATAATCACTTACAAACCACAGACCTGCGCTAGAACTAAATTTAATTAAAAAGCATGCATATATGTGTCACCAGAAATAGCATGGCTATGCTTTCCGATACTTAGATACTAGATTTTATATTAGTTTTTAAACAGATTTATGGACTTATTCTGAATCTATGACGGCTATATTTTCTTACCCATTCCGTAGAATCCTGTCGCTCGGGCCTATATAGAAATCCCGATTACTGTATACAGAAGTTTAGGCGCCGGACCCGTCCAAAACAACGTTAATAGATACAAAAGAGTCACGGATACATGGAACTCGCTCATTTCAAAATCTGGGTGATATCGAGTGCCTTGCGCTTCGATTTAACTGGATTATAATCAGTGGCGGCTCTAGGATTTGGCAAGTGGGGAGCCATTGGGGGGCAACTTCTAATCATGAGGGCCAACCATTTGTTGTTTAATGTATGTAGCATTAAGTATAGGGTCCCAACTGGGGGCCACTGGGGGGCAGGCTCTCAATAGGGGCACGGGCCCCCCTGGCCCCCCGGTGGAGCCGCCACTGATTATAATGTAAATATTTGACTTTGGTCGACGGCGGTTTGTTTATACGTCATTTGGCTATTAACATGACACCTCTGCCCCTACACCTCTTCCCAGGGGTGATGTTGGATATCAACTGATGTTAAAACTATTCATTTAGAATTCTAAAGGGGGAAATTCACCTCTGAAAATTGAAACTTGAGCCATTAGGCCTATAACTGACTCCACAAAAATTAGAATGGACCGTATGAAAACAGAAGAGACGACAACGGAAATTATATTTTTGATTTGTATTCTTCTGGTTTCCAAGGGCCAAGCATCAAACCCCGCCGGGGCGCCACCATCTCCCGTCCATTTCTATTCCCCCTGGGTCCAAGGAGTCTCTAGATAAAACTCTGGACATTGACACCTCCTGTATTTGTGCTTCCGAACGCAAATTCCTGGGCAATAGTCTGGTTTCAAAGAGTGGTAGAAGGGCAGTGATGCCATAGACTTTAATATCACAAGACAGAGTCTATGGTATCAGAAAGTGAGGCCAGTTTGCATCGATGGTGTGTCAAGAAATGTTTACCCAGCAGAAATCTTAAAAATTTTGGTACACTGTTGGTATGGATATCGTTTAGCCGCTTAACTTATTTAATGTGGACCAGTTGTTTAAATATTGTGTTTAGAATAAATTGATCGTCTGATTTATGCGAATTGCGGCGACATTGCGCAATGCGCAGTCGCTGCCGCAAATGAGCCTTCGAAAATTACATAGTAACATAGGCTTATAGTCGTATAAATCAGCACTGCACAAAACGGCTTCAAACTCAACTAATAATCGACCTAAAAATCTACTTTTACGATACGATTATAGTATTTATATTCGGAAATCAATTGGTACGAATAAGAATTGTGGAAAAGATGAGTAAAAGATCAAACGGAACACATTTAAAGCAACTATGGTACACCATATTAAAGCGGTGACGTCGTCCATATCTAAGTAGGCGCTGCCCTCAAATAAATATGATAGCGCTAAAGAATTATGAGGTCTTCAAGATATCTGCGGGGTAAACATTTCTTGACACACCATCCATGCAAACTGGCTTCAACTTTGGCCTGACTTTGCCATAGATAGACGGCATCTGGTGTATTATAATAAATCTGAGTGATGCAGACTAGACGCTCGAGATTTTGTTCCGTTGAGTTTGTTAATTAATTCGACACATTTTGATATTGTTCTTGCGAATTTTTAAAATTTTACTCTTTAATTTTAAGACGTTTTCAGCTGTTTATGTCGGTATATTTTTCTTTAACTATTTTTATTTAACTCCGCCACAATCCATAGATTTAGAATCAACATGACCTATCATCGCTCATTTCATTACCGTTACTATTTGCAATTTAACTCCAAGCATTCTTTTAGTTTTTCTATTAAATTAAATTATTTCACTCTACACTAACATCGGCTGCACTATTGACCTCATGCTGAGCTTGTGATCCGCTGCATGAGCTGAAAGACAATTTGACTTTTCTTCACAATTTTACTTTCCTCGTTAATCTCAGCCTGACATCATGACATTATTTCCTCTCTATTTGTTTATTCTAACTGTTCATTTCTTTTCCTCGAAACTTGATGTACGCAAACCGATTAATCACTGGACCTACCGCACTGCCGTTGATCAATACTCACATTTGAACAAAATTCCTATCTCCTTTTCATTAACCCTCCGTTGTTCACATCTTCGTATTCACCGTTCACATTTCCGTCTCACGCGACGCTCAGATATCATCTTCATCCTTCTTGCTCTTTCAGGCGATATCCACCCAAATCCTGGACCATCCCAACCACACATAACACTCTGCACTCTCAACATTAGATCCCTCACTAATCCTCAACACACACATTCACTACATGAACTCACTAACATAAAATTAGACTCCCTCTTTCCAATGCACACACTTCACTCCTCTACCATAGACATAGTTGCACTAACTGAAACCTGGGTATCTCTGTCTACTACTTCATGTCAACTGATTGAGGCAACCCCACCTGGCTTCTCCCTCCTAAGTTTTCCTCGTTCAAAAAAGTCTACCAACTAGGCCTACTCTTGTAATTTAGGTGGCGGCACCGCTTTCCTTATTCGCGATCATATACAAATTAGCAACTCCTCATCAATTAATTTCTCCT
The DNA here is from genome assembly GCA_018105865.1 of Metaphire vulgaris. Lineage (NCBI taxonomy): Eukaryota > Metazoa > Annelida > Clitellata > Crassiclitellata > Megascolecidae > Metaphire > Metaphire vulgaris. The sequence continues at coordinate 8,983,644 of CM030837.1, forward strand.
CATTTGAATGTTCATCTTTCACTCTCAATCTTCCTCTCTCAAAACTAACTATTTTTAATATTTACCGCCCCCCATCATCATCAAAATATTCAACCTCATTCATGACATTCCTCGACGAATTTTCCTCCTTTTTAGGCTCTGCAGCTACAACTCCTCATGAGTTCTTAATTACTGGTGATTTCAATGTACATGTTGATAAGTGTGATGGTCCCAACTCTATCCAATTCATACAACTGCTCACTCAGACTAACCTCACACAACACATATCTCTTCCTACTCACACTTTTGGACATACTTTAGACTTGCTCATCACGTCTTCTTCTTCATCACTATCTCCAATTTCAGCAATTAGCCAATTCTCTCCATCTGCTCATTTTCCCATCTTCTCCATTTTAAGTATCTGCTCGCCAACTCCTCCGCCTCGTGGCACCTACTCATTCCGCTGTCTTAACAAAATTGACGTAGCCTTGTTCTGTGACAACATTAAATCATCTGAACTAATTACTAACCCCCCACTTCTCTGCCGTCACTGATCAATAAATACAATTCTGTGTTATCCGGTCTTCTTGATAGACATGCTCCTATCATCACAAGACCTTTTTCAGCACACAACAGCAAACCCTGGTATAACTCTTTCATTCATGCTTTCAAGTCATTTCGCAGACGTCTTGAACGAACATACCATAGAACACATTCTCCATCTGACCTTTTAAATCTTCGTTCCGCCACCAACCGCTACCATAATCTCCTTACATCTGCCAAAAATAAGTACTATTCTAACATCATTTCAACAAATAGCTCAAACCCACGTAAGCGCTGGAAAACCGTAAATGATCTTTTCCATCGCAAAGAATCAAAACCTCTCCCTCAATCCATTTCTCTGTCAGAACTTGCTGAATCTTTTGCTAATTTCTTCTCTACAAAAATCTCTAAGATTCGCAGTGTCCTTAAGTCTTTCACTATTACTCAAACCACCTCTCCTCATTACCCTTCTCCCCCACAACCCCCATGCAATTTATCCAGCTTCACTCCTGCAACTGATGAAGAGGTATCCAAACTGCTACTTTCTCTCCCAAACAAACAATGCGACCTAGATCCCATACCTACCTCTTTACTCAAACAGTGTGCTATCGTGCTTACGCCTATCATAACTAGAATCATTAACCTCTCTCTTACCTCAGGCACTTTCCCATCTTCATTCAAATACTCTTTTGTCACTCCTCTCCTAAAAAAGCCTGGTCTTGACAGAGAAGATCTCAATAACTATCGCCCCATCTCAAATCTTTCACTTCTATCAAAACTTACTGAGAAAATTGTGCTTTCAAGACTGACCGAACACCTTTCAAATAACTCGCTATATAATGCTCATCAATCTGCCTACACTAAAAATCACTCAGCTGAAACTGTTCTCGCCTACATTCATGACAGACTCTTAACTGCAATTGGTATCCGACAAGTTACTGGCCTTTGTCTCCTTGACCTCTCTGCTGCATTTGATACTATAGATCACAAAATTCTGCTCGAACGACTCTCTCTCTCTGGTTTGGAATATCTGAAAAAGCTCACAACTGGTTTTCATCTTATCTTAAATCCCGGTATTTTCAAGTGTCCTGTCTTAGCCAAATTTCTCTATCTCACACTGTAGATTTTGGAGTGCCTCAAGGATCTGTTCTTGGGCCTGTACTGTTCACCACACTGCTCTCATCTTTAATTAATTCCCTTAATTTAAATCGCCAACTCTATGCCGATGACACTCAGCTATTCCTTTCCTTCTCACCTCTTTCATTCAATGCTTCTATTATTGAGCTTGAATCTGCATTCTCATCAACTCTGCTTGGATGTCATCTAATCTCCTCACTCCTAACCCATCTAAGACAGAGTTTCTTTTAATTTGACTACCCCAACAACTCAAAAAAATTGACAATCCTAACATAGTTTTTGCTCCTGACACCACAATAATCCCTGTTCCAACTGCTAGAAATCTAGGATTCAAATTTGATTCTTTTCTAAACTTCAAATCACAAATCTCCCAACAATCAAAAGCCTGTTATGTTCATATTCGTGACCTTCGCCGCCTACGCCCTTGCCTAGATACTAAAACTGCATCCACAATTGCCACCTGAATAGTCCACTCAAAATTAGATTATTGTAACTCCCTCTACTATAACCTTCCCAAAGCCTCTATCAACAAATTGCAATCAATACAAAATGCACTTGCTTGTGCTGTTACTAAGTCACCTAAATTCTCCCATATTTCACCCATACTAAAATCATTACATTGGCTTAAAATAACAGAACGTATCCAATATAAGATAATAACACTTACATATAGCTCACTTCAGTCATCAAAACCTGTCTACCTTAGATCACTATTAACCCCTCAGCCTCCTCGACCCACACGTTCATCATCTTACCTCACTCTGTCACGCCCACTGAATCAGTCATTTTTGAAAATTTGCAACCGTGCCTTCTCATACGGCTCTCCTGAACTTTGGAACTCGATCCCAGCTTCCCTCCGCAGACTTGGACACTTTCAAACAATAAAATCTAAATCCTCATTTCCTTATAATTCCCACATTATCTCCTCAAGTCTTCAGGTCTAAGCTTAAATCATTCATTTTTCTAAAATCATATCCTCCATAGCTGTAACAACCTAGCCTCACTGCCCTTTGGATGTTGACTATTGCCTGGCTGATCACATACCTTCCCCATAGCTATTTTAAGAGAGGCTGAACGCCTAAGAATAAGCAGTTACTGTTGTGCTGCTTTTCAAGGCGCTATAGAAATCCACAAGATTTTACTTTACTTACTTACTTACTTTCGCTCATTAATTCTCGACCTCTTGGAAGCCGATATACAGTACAGTAGAAACTTTAATTCAGAGGCGGATCTAGGGGTAGGGGTACAGATTTTCTTGGGGGCGCCAAAATTGGTTGTTAAAGTAAGGGGTTCCGCTCGCTACGGGTGATGACCTTTCTTTGCTTGTCAGGATGTTCGCGAAATTGAATGAAGAATGAAGGGGCGCCAAAATGGACAGAGCGGCGCCCTTTTTGGCTTCTTAGGGTTTTCGTCAAGTTGAGGGGCGCCATCAGTATGCTTTGTCCCAGGGCGCCGGACATCCTAGCTCCGCTACTGCCTTAATTACTGAACTTTGTTTACACGATCAATCAGTCAAATTTCGAGGCCAGCCGAGCACTGATATCTCGATGGCCGGCACTGCCCGGCAGCCGCTATGTGGTGATATCTCAATGGCCAGCACTGCCCGGCACCCGCTGTGTGGAATCACGACATTTGATCCCGCGACATTTGATCCCTCTAGTAGATGTGACCACATGGAAGAAAGCATGTATAGGTCCACTTTCAGCTGGTGTCAGGCTTAACACGTTGACTGCGGCCTATTAAATAACTGAGACGCGGATACTATTGACGAGAGTCTACGACCTCCGTGGCTTTCCAGTTCCTATACAAAATGCGTGCGATCATGCGTGAAGTGAGTGACAGCCGTTAGATTATTCCCAAGGCCCGATCACGTTAGACGCCTACAGAGGAAAATATCTTGAAACAGATGCAAGTGTTTAGAGGCTAGAGCCACCTGTTACTAGAATGACTTTCTCTTTCCTCAGGTATGCACCAATTCATACGAAAAAGTGCAGGTGGTCTGTAATGTGCTCCATAACCGCGCTACGTAGACCTTGTCAGGGACTAGTAGTTATCTCAACAATGGCGATTGGATAAAACAATCAATGTCACGGGTCAAGAATGCAAAGCAATAAAAATGGCAATTATTGTGGCAAAGTGGACGCTATAGCCGATATAAATTCCAGGACCTTAGTAAGGACCTCAATTATCTGGTCCAAAAACGCTGACGGCATTACGTCTATGGTGATACAAGTTATTTGGGGTATTTATATTGAAGCTGAGGCGTGGGGTTTAGAAGGTGGGCCTTTTATAAGGCCAATCGACGTTCTTCAGTAGAATGTGGCGCTTCCGATTGGTCATTTAGTCCACCTGCTGCAATAGACGGCGCACCTATCTCAAGTGAACCAAGACTGATATTATAATTAGCATGCAGCGAATTGAGCTTCTTTATTGAGGCGGCGAAGCATGAGTATATTGTGGTTTTTTGAACAGGTGTTTATAGGGCAAATATTCATACATTTTCTATACAATTTGCTTTTCTTGATCGGTCACTCATTCTAGTAGCTAGAGGGAGCAGAAAAATGAATCCAAGATCCGTATAAGCTAAGATATTTGGCATTGAACTAGGGACGTCATATGACGTCCCTAGCGCCCTGAGAAACCAAAATAAGGACGTCAGTTGACGTCCCTAGCGTTCAACGTGTTAAACGTTTATTGAACACAAAATATCGTTCTACAAATAATGTCCATTAAAAATCTAACGATAAAAAATCTAACGACGAATGTTAATCTGCAGTGTAAAGCCCTACTAATAATGCCCTTTATAAAGAGCGATGAATCACTGGCGAATTAATGGTATCTGGTTGAAATATCTTTACCTCTACTTTTGTTATTTTAACTTCTGATATATGAGCTTATCTTCTGCCTCTACTAGCCGTCAAAGTCAAATGTCTCTTGCCTGTCAAATACGCCCCGCCAAAGGGATAATGTGTCGCGGAATTATGTGTCGCGGGATCAAATGTCGGCGGGATCAAATGTCGGGGATCAAATGTCGCGGTATCAAATGTCACGGGATCAAATGTCGTGGAACCCCGCTGTGGTTGGGGAAGACTGACCACATTAGACTTAACTGTTTCGCTTTGTCTAGGTACATCGCTTGAATGTCACGAAATGGAAGTAAACAACTTTTCAGTATTGTATTTTTAATTAGCTAATTAAGCTTAATTAGCTAATTAATTAGAATATGTGCTAATTCTAATTCCAATTAATAAGAGAAACTGTTTATCTAATTACAATTATAATTAATTAGATTTTTAAAGCTAATTCTAATTAATTATAAATCATTCTAATTAAATAGAATATATTTTTAATTTTAATAATCTAACTATTTTGGAATAAAGTGATTGCTTACATACTTAGATCGCCATCCTAAAAAAGTATTTCCTTTTCTGTCAACGTTTCAACGATAATATCAACGGCCTGATAATATCTCTGTGTAAATTGTTGGCTGATCATGGCTGATTTTTGGAAAAAATACTTGACAATCTGGATAATTTTTTACGGACTTTACAGTCAATCAAATGCAAGACATGCAAGAAGGTACTGGCGATTGGAAATAAATAAGAGTGACGTCGAATTTTATAAGTTATATGCTAAACTAAGCACATCTTACAAGTACAAAACTTTTGACGCAGGAAAACAAAGAAAATGAAGGAGTTGCTTGTCATTGCCATGAAAGTGCAACAGAAACTAGTTGATCAACTAGCTGTTAAGACTAAAGTTTATAACTCAATCTGGCTGTTAAGACTAAAGTTTATAACTCAACTGTATTATTTGTCATTTGAAGCTGAAACTGTTTATAACTTGACTGCATTAATTGTCGTGACCATCGTCATTCCTGATCTAGTTAAGCTGCTAATTAACTTAATTAGATCAAAATTTACTAATTCTAATTAATTAGATATTTCATGTATCTAATTCTAATTAATTAGCTAAAAGGACTAGCTAATTCTAATTCTAATTAATTAGCAAGAGCGCCAATTAAAAACAACACTGCAACTTTTCATATGTGGCTGAAATCTATAGATAAATCCTATTATTTCTAAATTTTGCTTGTGCAGATCTTAATATGTGACCATAAAAGCGAAATTTTAGATGGCGCGACAGCAGTAGTAAAATGTAGTAAAAAAGTGTTGAGCAAAAAAAATTGTCGAGTCAATTTTTACGCCTTCCTCTGGTCTGCGCCCGGGGCCACCGCCCCACCCGCCTCTCTGCACGCGACTGTTTTCTATGGATTTTAGTGTAAACATTACATGTTTGTCGCGTCTGTATCCGCTCTGTCCAACGCGGCTCGCAAGCAACCAGCGCTTATGGTTAATGTACGTGGCTTTGGAATGCACATAGTAGGATGTATATTTGCTGTCACCAATTTGTCCGTTACTTATCGAATATGTGGGAGCTGTCCATTAATTACGTCAACAATTTTGGCAATTTTTGACCCCTGCCCCTTGTTAACAACTGTCAAACTTTCGGTGTTTCGGAAATTATGTCAAAAATTTAAGGCAATTTTTACCTCCCCCTATCAACAACTGTCAAATTTTCAGTGACCCCTAATGAAATTATGTCAAAAACTTTTAAACACTCCTCTTCAGGCTAAAAATATTTTCTACGGTTCGCTATTTTATGCTAAAATAGAAATATGGAAATTAATTAATTTATTAAATTTATTAAATTTATTGTAAAAATTAAATTGTTGACGTCAGGAGGAAATTTAAGTGATTTGCTTGAAGCTGCAGAGGCCGGTGTTTGCGGGTTAAGTGCGCTGTAGGTAAGTTGCGCATGGTCTTAAGCTGTTTGGCTGATAAAGTAGTTCTGAGCTGTAGAATGTTCTAGAACATCACATGAACCTCAATTGACCCATTTTTTGACTACGAAAGGCGAGTCGCTCAACGTTAAAATACTCTGTTTGCTTGTCTGACAATTCCTCTTACCATACGCGGTGTAAGTCGCATTGGCTGTCTTCGGAGGCCATATTCTATGGGATGAAACCCTCAAACAGATCCCACGGGATGTAAACATCATATCCTATGACCTACGGGGTGCAATGCGTCATGTATTATATATATGATTGTATTTACGTATTACATGGTCTTGAAAACGGACAGCTGTTGAAGAAGGATGTCAGACGCAAACGGTGATTTTCGATTATTGTAATCCACAATTGTAATCCCTAAATTTTGAAGCTCATATATCTCACTATCAACTATCAAAAACCTGTTATGCTCACATTCGTGATCTACGTCGCCTTCGTCCCTACCTTGATATTAAAACTGCTTCCACTATTGCCACTTCAATAGTTCACTCTAAGTTAGACTACTGCAACTCACTGTTTCACAATCTTCCAAAGGCTTCCATATGTAAACTCCAATCGATTCAAAATGCCTTAGCTCGTGCAGTAACTAAATCGCCTAGATTTTGCCACATTACACCATTACTCAAATCTCTCCACTGGCTCAAAATAGCAGAACGCATTGAATATAAAATAATATCGATGACTTATAACTCACTTCATACATCAAAACCTGTCTACCTAAGAAATCTGATAATTCCACAACAACCTGGATCTACTAGATCTTCTTCTCATGTAACTCTCCTTCGACCTCTGAATCAATCATCTCTCAAAATTTGCAATCGTGCTTTTTCATATGCGGCACCTGAGCTTTGGAACTCAATTCCAATATCCCTTCGCTGTCTACATCAAAGCCAAATAACAAACTCTGAGTCACAATTTTCTCCCCTTCTTGCAACATCTCCTCATGTTTTTCTTTCTAAACTAAAATCATTTCTCTTTATAAAATCATTTCCTCCATAGCTATAGCATCCTGCCCACTCGCCCTTTTGATTAAATGACCCGGCATGAATGACCCACCTTTGGCTATAGCTACTTCATTTGAGATTAAGCGCGTAGGAATAAGGAGCTACTTTGGTGCATCTTTTGAAAGCGCTTTAGAAATTAACGAGATTTTACTTACTTACTTACAAATAGAATATAAATATCCATGACTGTCCAGAGTCGGAAACCGGAAGCCCTTACTCTACACAACTCCATGCATTGAAACCTTAACTAGCGATTAATCCAATAAGTAAGAACCCTCACAGTGTAGAGGGCTCACCGCGTAATGTTGTATTTTAAGATAAGATTGCATCAGATTTTAATAGTTTTAATTCTTAACATAGTTTCAACAGCCAAATCTTAACCGGAATCTAATTACGCCCAGTGCAATGCACTAAATTCACATTTATAAGTAAGTAAATAATAACTTGGAAGAGGATCTCACAACAAAAGAAATACAAAATAGCTGCACATAACAATGGCCAGCTAATTAGAATAAAGTAAGAACTGCTGGAATAGGCTAATACACTTAGGGGTGTTGAAATCTTAAACTCTTCGCGAGATAGGACTACTTAGAAGTAGGTCACAAGTCGTATACATAGAATAATAACCACGACACTAGTTTTACTCTTTTATTGCGTGAAACATTATAGACGATTAGGACCGTATGTAGTTAGCCGGTTCTGTGTAATCTGAACGTATTACCAGGATCGCTGAACGTAGATGTACAGTTGTCTTACGAGTAGTTGAATTGTCCAAACAGAATAATTGTCGAATAATTAATCAAAGTCTTTTGTTGCAATAGAATTGAATGATATTTATGAGGTACTGCTATATAAGACTATTTACCTACTGACTTGTATTGATTGTATATAATAAAGACAAACGAAAGACCTCATTATTATCTAAAGCGACAGTTGAGCATTTTATTACTCATAATATGGCGAACCGGGTGCTCGAGGTCCCTAGGCCTCTAAAACTCTGCCAGGTTTGATATACAGGGTAGGACTCAACACTAATTTAATTTAATTAGCTATTTATTATTATTATTATTATTATAAATGATGATTTTTTATAGCGCTATATGCGTAGCGAAGGCCATAGTCAAGAGCACTTTACAATAGTCTTTAGTAGGAAATGTTGTAAAGATGCGTCTTAAGTTTCGCTAAGAATCGGTCGGGGGTGGTCTCCCTCGTGATGTCCTCAGGGAGGGAGTTCCATAATATTGGATTCCCCCTCGAAACTGATCGGTCCCCAAATTTAGCAGTCTTAGATGGGTGCGGGATAACGAGCTGAACTCGACGTCTTGAGCGGAGCTGCGAGCGTCTGTCGGTTGGTGAGGGTCGGTGTACCAGTCTCGAAAGATACTGCGGACAGCACGGGTCGTGCAGAGCCCTGAACGTAAACCAACAACGTTTGAAAGTTATCCGTTCAGGGATCCGGAGCCAATGAAGGCGATCCCGCAGTAATGGTGTGACGTGTTCATTCCACCTGACTCCAAATATAAGTCGCGCAGAAACGTTAAGTACCGATTGAAGACGGTTTAGCAGATTGTCCGGGAGTCCGAGTAGTAGACTGTTACAATAATCCACACGAGTCAGGACAAGAGCACGAACTAACTGGATCACGTCCGGTAACGGTAGGTAACGACGGATCGCTTTAATCCTGCGCAGGTGGTAATAGCAGGTACGAGCCACACTGTTTAAGTGCCCGGAGAGGGAGAGCGTCTCGTCCAGGAGAACTCCGAGAAGGCGGAGTTCAGTCGTCGGCGCGATGTCGACCCCGTCAATCGTAAACGGGTTGCGGTTGATCAGATGACTCCGCCTCGGTGTGGTGAACCATAGAAACTCGGTCTTTCTAGGGTTAAGAGATAGTCGGTTCGCATCTGTCCATTGTTTGATCGCGTAGATACAGTCTGTTGTTCTGGATCGAAGTCGGTCAACCTCAGATGGGTGGCAGGATGAATAGACTTGGACATCGTCCGCATAGGCGTGCGAGTCCAGCCCGTACGACTCGATGATTCGGCCTATGTTTCCTACGTATAGTACAAATTGTAGCGGGCCCAGAACGGACCCTTGTGGGACTCCGCTGAGGACCCGGCGCGTTTCAGACATAAGACCATTCCAACTAATCGACTGGACTCTCTCGGCCAAATAGTCCCTGAGCCAGTCAAGGACGATCCCTTTTAGTCCATAAGAATGTTCCAGGCGGCGGACGAGGATATCGTGGTCGATTGTATCGAACGCCGCCGAGAGATCGAGAAGACAGAGGAGAGACATCTTGCCGTTGGAGATCGCATCGACGATGTCGTTGAAGATGTGCAAGACAGCCGTCTCCGTTGAATGACCCTTCCGGTAAGCCGACTGGTCTTTGGGCATCAAGCCGTTCGATGTTAGATAAGCGACCAGCTGGCCATTTACCACTCTCTCCAATAACTTAGAGAGGAAGGGGAGGTTTGCGACTGGGCGATAGTTGTTGACATCGGCTTGATCTAGGCCCTGCCGCTTGAGGTGCGGGTGGACGACGGCACTTTTCCATGGAAGAGGAAATTCTCCACTGTTAAGAGACAGCGACATGAGTGTTGTGATGAAAGGCGCAATCGTCTCGATAGACTATATTGCGCTTAATCAATTAATGTTAGCAAGCGCATTACAATTAATGTCAATTATTATAGGCACAATTAAAAAATGTGTCTTCAACTGTTTACGAAAAGCGACGGGTGACTTTATGTTCCGTAGCGCTGGCGGAAGGGCGTTCCAGGCATGGGGTCCAGCGTACGAGAAGGCTCGTTGCCCCTACTGTCCGATTTACAGTCCGAAGACGAGGTTTCTGGTATTGGCTGGTAGAGGCTGATCGTAGGCCTGGTCTACCAATGGCGGTTGATGTTGTCTGGGGCAAATCGGCCAGATAGGTCGGACAAAGACCATTTCGTGCACAGAACATCAGCGTGCATAGTTTGTGTTGTATCCGTGACTGGACTGGAAGCCAATGAAGTTCACGAAGCGCCGGAGTGACGCGGTCTCGAGGTTTCAGGTCAAGCACCAGACGTGCAGCAGCATTTTGTACGCGCTGCAGGTCGGCCAGTGTAGACTTAGGAAGACCGGCAAGAACGGAATTGCAATAGTCTAGTCTGGACAGAACAAACGCGGAAACCAGTTGCGAGGCGACTTCTTTGCCAGCGATTCGACAAATCTGGCGGATACGTCGTATGTGCAGCGATTCGACAAATCTGGCGGATACGTCGTATGTGATAGAAACCGGTCCGCGACAACTGGGTACCGCCGATTGGGCCCCGGACAACTGGGCCCGCCAACTGGGTAACGGGACATCTGGGTAACGGGACATCTGGGTAACGGGACATCTGGGCCCCGTACAATAGAGAAAGAGAGAATGGTGTTGATGAATGGAATAGGCAACGACTATATTTTGGTTTTGATGGTTTTATGCTTTAACATCATAAATGCCTGCAGGGATACAGCGAAGTCTCAGTTCTTCTTAAGTCCATATAATCCTGTAGTAACCATAGGTTGCATTTACGATCAAAGAAACAGCACCTCCTCCCATTAAGAATTTGTGCTCAATTTGTAGCTGATGACAGGCTAAAAAGAAGACAGACCACCCGAAGTTTTACAACTCTCATTTATTATTAGGCCTAAGTCGAGTTCGATAGTGCGGGGCCCAGATGTCCCGTTACCCAGATGTCCCGTTACCCAGATGTCCCGTTACCCAGTTGGCGGGCCCAGTTGTCCGGGGCCCAATCGGCGTTACCCAGTTGTCCTGACCCGGATAGAAACAGCCCTTGGCTAACTGTCCAACATGTTGCTTCATGGTCAATTCGTTGTCGAACAGGACTCCGAGGTCTCTGACGACGGAAGAAGGGCGGACATGTCACATGGTGCCCTGAAGTGCCAGGCTGCAATCGGTGTTAGACAGCTTAAGCATGTTAGCATGTGAGCCAAACCATGCAAGCTCAGTCTTGGAAGCATTAAGTTGCAATCGTCGCGAGGAACACCACCCTTGGACCTCTGTGATGCAATTTTGGAGAAGACCATTGAGCAAGACTGACATCTTTAACGTTCACATGGTCGTAGATCTGTTTATCATCAGCAAATATATGATGACGAAGATCATGACGTTGAAAAATGAGGGCAAAGTCTTCTGTGTATGTGATGAAGGCAATCGGTCCCAGAGACGAGCTTTGGGGCACTGAGCACTCAATAGACAAAGCTGGCGAGGAATCATTGAGGTGGCGAAATGTCTGCTCGCGTCCAGTGAGGTAAGAACGAAACTAGCTAAGGGGAACTCCGCTGACTCCGCAACGTTCCTCCAGGACACGGAGCAGTATGTCATGATCTACCGTGTCGAAAGCCGAGCTGAGGTCAAGTAGTACAAGTGCAGTGACCTTGCCATCATCTATGGCGCGCACGAGGTCGCTGTGAAATTGTCGATATGCAGATTGATGAACTGGTAAAAGGTGATTGCGCTCGGAAAACTCAGAAAATCGAATAACGACTGCTCGCTCCACGAGCTTCCACACAAAACTCAAGTTGGAAATTGGTCGAAAAGATTTCAGATCTCCTGGATCCAAGGTTGGCTTCTTCAGGCGGGGAAGGACGATAGCCGATTTGCAGGCATCAGCACAGTTCCCAGTGTCCAAAGAAGTGTTTCACGTCAGACTAAGCAGAGGAGCGATTACATCAGCAACCTCACGTAACAGCCAGGTAGGGATCGGATCAAGCGAGCATTGCTTGCTTGGCAACTAAGGCACGTGTCCGTTCGTCTTAGCTTTTTTGGCTAAGAATACTAGGCTCTCACACTACGCACTCTATCTCCCGTTTCCTTGGTGCACCGCGCCTTTCCTATGGCTCAGTATATCTACGCATCGCACTTATCTCTCAGCGCACCACACCTTTCAACACACCGCACCTATATCTTAGTGCACCGCACCTAGCTCTCTGCGCACCGCACCTAAGGTGCTTCTACTTAGGGTGCTCCGCTCTCAGGGCCTGGGTGCTTAATCATTCGAGGGCTCTGACATCTAGGTGCTTAACTTCATGGTGCCGCCTTGCCTCAGGGTGCTCTCCTCCTAAGGCGCTTTCCTTATCTCCGGATGCTTTCCACTGAGGTGCTCTCTCTTAAGGTGCTCAAGGGTGCCCTATCCTTATTAAAACACTATATGGACCTTTCCTTCCATACACACGCTAACCTCAGCTATCGACCCTGATCTATTGCTGGAACAGCTATTTAAGGAGTTTCTAACCGGCTAAAGAAAGGTGTGCTAAATTCACTATCTTAATATTGCTCCCTCTTACTAACGTCTTATGACATCTACCGAATACTTATTCCTTAGCCTTTCTACAATATTTGGGCAATTATTATTTATGCATTATTCCTATAGGACCTCGGGTTTATTTATTATTGATTATTAATTTTTTCTACTGCTATTTTCTGATTTCGCCACAACAAACACGAACAATATGCTCCTTACACTTAAAATAAGACACTGCAGATAAACCGTGCCAGATCGGACGGCGAAGTGTGAGTGCCTTTAACAGGCCCCTTCAGAGGCTGAAGGAGGCCCGGGCCAGTGGGACTTTTGAGGCCTCTCCGAGCCTTCCCAAAAATTGAAATATTGCCAAGCAAAAAAGGTAATCACCAATTTTGAGGACCGCAGGGCATTAGCGTCATTTCACACTTTTCTTGGGGCGAGATAATTTTTGGCAAACTTTTGGCAATTTTTGGGAAATTTTTGGCAATCTCTGGCAAAATTTTGGCAAATTTTGGCAATTTTGAGCAATTTTTGGGCCAATTTTGGCAAATTTTTGACAATTTTTGCGATTTTGCACATATCGCATTTATTTATTTAGTACAATATACATTACACTGGTCAACAAATTTTATGCAAGTTTTTGTTTCCTCTACAAATTTTGGTGAAACTAATAGATTTTGACTTGCTGAACACAAATATGTAATTAGAATTTCTGTATCAAGTAAGGTTTTTAAGAAATCGACAATTTATCATTTAGTATTGTAACGTCTTCTGCAACATAATCCTATGGAAGGATCTAGGCAATAATGACAAGACATGAGAAAATTAGAAATGTTTTGCTGTAGATTTTCGTTTGTAGTCACTGTCCTGTGCTTCACGTATCAGTGACCAACAGTAGTCTCTGAGCATAGACGGACTCCACTTTCCCTGGTAGCGTTTCTCGATGCTGGCAATGTCTTTGTGAAATCTTTCACCATGTTCATCACTGACGGCGCCGAGATTGTCCGGGAAGAAGTCCAAGTGAGAATGAAGGAAGTGTATCTTCAGTGAGATGTTGCATTTCATTGCTTTGTAAGCTTGTAGCAGATTTCCAACTTGTTCAACATAGTTTGGCGCCTTGTAGTTGCCCAGAAAGTTAGCAACAACATCCCTGAAGGCTGTCCAGGCAACATGCTCGGGCCCTGCAGAAGGCCCTCAAAGTGACTGTCCTTGAGCATCTCTGGAATCTGTGGGCCAACAAAAACGCCTTCTTTTATTTTAGCATCACTGGTGCGTGGAAACCTCTGTCGTAAGTATGTAAAGGCTTCACTTTCTTTGTTCATTGCTTTGACAAAGTTTTTCATTAACCCAAGTTTGATGTGCAAAGGTGGGAGATAAATGTTCTTCGGATCAACGAGAGGATCATGTTTAACGTTCTTCTGTCCTGGAACCAAGTCCCTGCGAGGTGGCCAGACCTTTCTCACATAATGTGAATCTCTTGCTCGGCTGTCCCACTCGCAAAGAAAGCAGCAGTACTTGGTGTAGCCTAGCTGCAGACCGAGTAGAATTGCAACAACTTTCAGATCTCCACATATATTCCAGTTGTATGTCGAGTATTCTATGTGTTTCAATAGCAGCTGCATGTTCTCATATGTTTCCTTCATGTAAGCAGCATGTCCAATGGGTACTGAAGGGTATGAATTGCCATTGTGCAGCAAAACAGCCTTTAAACTTAACAGCGAAGAGTCAACAAAAAGTCGCCATTCGGATGGATTGTGCTTACAGCCGAAAGCAGAAAGCAATCCATCAATGTCAATGCAAAAAGTAAGACTGTCGATTTTTTTGAAGAATCGAGTCAAGTCTTCATGCCGTTTACGAAATACTGAAATTTTTGTACCTGGAGAGAGCAGATTCCATCCTTGCAACCTAGATCCAAGCAATTCTGTTTGAATTTTTGACAAATCTAAGTCTCTGACCAGATCATTGAGCTCTGCCTGAGAAATCAAATGAGGATTGCTGGATGTCGATGGCTCAAACTCTGGGTCTTCCGTACCTGAATCATCAACTATCTGTAGCATTTCATCTGTCTCTGCATGCTCGTCCTCGTCCTCCAGTGTCCAAAACTTGGGGGGTTTGGAACAGGAAGACTCTCGTCGTGTGGAACTGGTCTCATTGCCGAGGCAAGGTTAGGATACTCAATAGACTTCCTATTCTTTGAAGAAAATCCTGTAACATTCGTCATGCAGAAAAAGCAATTCGTTACATGATTATTCTGCTCCCTCCATATCATTGGTATGGCGAATGGCATGGATGGACGCTTACCTGCAAGCCAAGCTCGCAGACTGGTAGCACAAGATGAACAACATATATGAGGTGCTCATACTTTGTCTTGGTCGCCAATTTTGCATCCAAAGTATAACTCATATCCTTTCTTTATGATTGCTGTCATACTCCGCTTATGTGATTTCAACGTAAACTCTCCACAGATGTAGCAGAACGTGTCACTGCTATTGCGACATCGACGCGACATTTCAGAAACTTTAATTAAATTAGTTAATATATTCAATTCACAGCCTTTAACTAAACAGTTATATCTCATCAAATAGAAAGACTGCAGCTGCTTCCTAGTGCTGCTTGGTATTTATATAGGACTGTGTAACCATAGCAACAATACATGCTAGGCATGTAGTCTTGAAGACAGGTTTGGGCGCGTCTGGGCATGTCTGGACATGCCTAATTATACTAATTTTCAAAATCCATGTAGTTAAATGAGCCAGCAGTGCATATTACATCTGTTATGGCGGTCACATAAGATTCTTGCCTAACCTGAATACCCATAACTCGGATAACTCTCGAAAACCACGATTTTAAAATTCTTATAATTTTAAAATTTAAAATCAGCTTTTTCTCAAAAAACTTACGTGATAGGAAAATTTCAAAATTATTCCTGTAATCAGCATGACAAAATCTACCTGGAACACCAGAAATTGCACAGGAAACAAAAACCTTGTTGACCAGTGTTATTTTTTCATATCCTTTTTCACCCCCCCCCCAAATGACGCCCCTGCCGCAGGGTACCTTTCTAGCTTTCCCAAAGTCCCAAAATTGTCGACAAGCAAATAAAGGTCATCACCAAATTTTGAGGCCCCTTCTAGTATTAGCTATCTAGCTTTCTAGCTCTCCCAAAATTCTAGACAAGTAAAAAAAGAGAGGCCCCAACAGATGGAGGCCCGGGCCAAATGGCCCTGCTGGCCCCCCTCTGATAGAGCCTGTCCTTTAATCACTCAGCCTTTGCCGTTATAATGCCACATTTTACATTGATATAGGCGTTTCTGCATTGGTAAACATAAACATTTGAACAAGGTATTGCTTCTAATAAGGTTATATGAATTGGAATGGTTTTGGACACCACTGTCAGCGACCATTCCTTCAACTGAATTATACATGTTCGCATGCATATACGCATTTGCTGCTTTGCGATTATTTGCGCTCTAGAAATGTTCTTAATAATAATATAATGCAATTTTATGTGAAATTTTAATGCGCTTATGCAGACCTAAATGTATACCAAACTAGATATACTTGGATATTTTGGCAGAATTATGTGTGACTCTTTGACAACTGATGCAAGTTGTTTAAAAGCTCCCTTGGCCGCCATTGCCGAGGAATCAAAACAGTCCCATCGACGAAGGAACCTGACAGAATATCGGAATTTCATTTGATCGACGCGAAACGCTCAAGTGCCATACTTCAAAATAGCGCATTCTCGTTGCTAAATAACGCTTTGCTCTTATTCAAATTTTCGTAAAACATTGATGTAATGCAAATGTAGAACTCCAACTGACTACATGGCACAGTCATCAATGCATCAGGAATGGAAACAGTCTGCTGTTCACAGGTCCATCAGTCGAGAGATCTTGAATCAACCACTGCGCGGCAATATTTCTGCGCCTGACGACATGTCTCAATTGCATTAGGTAATATCAAGCATATCAGATTATATCTTTAAAATAATGCTACCTACTGGGCATAAATTCGCACACGTCTATTACAGTAGACCGTGTAGTTAAATATCAATATAACAGCAAACCCACTTAATTGCCTACGACAAATATGGTGTTGGCCCGATATGTCACCGTTCTTATTGTGCTTAGTGCGATTTAACTTGTGGCTATCGTCTGCTTCGTGAAGAATGGCAAAACACCTGCCATTCACAGGTAGATGGCAAGCGCATCAGCAAAACAGGCTAACCGATACGGATTTTTCATCAGTAAAATAACCGTTTACAGTTCTTTTGGCGCAGTTAATGGAAATCAGAATTATGTTAATAAGTCATTTCATCTGATGATAGACAATGTCAAAAATTTAGATATATACCATTTTCATAGGTCTCTTGGACGTATTCGAGTTGCAACATCGCTGTCATACGAGCAGCGTTACAGACCGAATCTCTCTAATTCCTCTGATTTTGCAGCGCTGCGATTCGCCATCTTTCGGTAAGTTCTTATCTATTTCTATGCGTCTAAAATATTCGACATATTTACAGTATTACTAAGTGATCAAATCATTTACTGAATGCTTTTTTGAAGTTACAGTTACAGTTAGGTTTAATGGTGGCCTAGAGATAGCCTCATTATCAATATAAAACTTATCATTGTCTAGTCATAGGTTAGTTCGAATTTCTTTGGCCTAAAATTATAGCTAGGCTAGTCAAAGATTCATCATTTTTGCTTTTGCGTGCTTTAGATTGCAATAATATTATAACTCTTATGACGTTACCGTCGTTTTAAGATGTAATGTAATCACGTCGATCGTCATCGGTAGAGAGTTCCTATAGCCTAGACATTGAAAATTAACCATAGGCCTACACAGTGTTTAATCTAGGCCGTTTCCGGGAGGATTGCCATTTCCCCCCGGGAAATTTCAAATTCTCCCCGGAAATTTTGGAATACTACATAGACTAACAGCGGCCCCTAGCAGAATTCCCCCCGGCTTTGTCAGTTTTCCCCCGGCTTTTTCAGTTCTCCCCGGAGTCCAGGAGTCTAGATTAAACACTGGGCCTACAGTGTGTCAAAATGTACGTTGACGCTGTTCGCTGTTGATTGTCGGCATTAAATGAAAAATCCGCAGATAACCGTAATTTCAATCCACTATCAAGCGCATACAAAGGGCTTAACCAAATGATAATGAATTAATTATTTGTAGCCTGTAATTAATTATAGGGCTTAGGCCTACAGCTGTTTCAACTTTCAACCCGAGCTTTTCCTACAGGATATAGCATATCGCAAATCTTATCCTACTTAAACCTTGTCTGTTCATGATTCATAATGACATTTTGTCCGCAATGGATAAGTGGCAGTGTATATTTATTAGACTTCATTGCTGGTTCTGATACAATTGACCGGCATTTTTTCATAGACTTTAATAATATTTGGGTGTATCGGACGCCGCCTAATCAGAGATTGTGGAAGCCTCGGCAGAACATGTACATTCTGATAGACATACCAATTTGTTAGGAGAAAATGCGAAAAACTATTACGCCTATTTTTAGCATACAGCAATCGCTTTTTCGGCTATAGTTAATTAGATTTATATAAAGTAACTTTTTCTTGTATTTTGTATTAAGCATGTGTGTTTTTTGTATCTCCAATGTAAAACGTCGCTATTCAATAACTTTTAGGACTGCATGCCAGTACAGCTTTGGCTACGGCAAGGGCCGAATTTATTACAGACAGTTACGGCTCAGCTTCGGCTACTGTCGAATGTAGGACTGCAGTACGGCTACGGCCGTAACTGTAAGTTGCAGATTCTGCCTGACTCTATTGGCCACAACATTTCACTGTCATTGCGAGATAACAGTTTTAAATCTACAGTAGGCTACGTCTTACAGACTTCCTGATGGAAATTATGAGAAGTCCACATTTACATTTTGCCACGTATTAAGACTTGATGTCATCAGCCATTCGTAACGACGCATTGCTGCTGAATTTGCTGAATCGAAATACACTGAAACGCACTGTTCTAAGTGCATATAGGCCAGGCCGAGTCTTGATTTAGCAGCTGTGTCCATACATAGATGCCAGCTTCGCTTCCTCAGAGACCTCGATCATTGGTGTGTTGACGCCTGACGGTCGTCGTCCGGTTGCTTTTCCATAAATGGCTCGATCGGCTCGTCTCAGATTTTCTTCTACACTCTATGCTGTCTGACCAGAACCGGTCTTAGGCACAGGCAAAGCAGGCAGTTGCCTAGGAGGCTAGGACGTCAAGATCCAAGGGGCGACAATCCGTGCCATTTTTACCAAGAAATTTAATTACAACGCCTCCTTTTAAATTCAAAACGTTCGCTTATGAAACAGATTAAGTAATTATTGTTTGATTTAATTGCACCTTTTCAAATTATTCCGATTTAATTTGTATTACGAAATTTGTAGTAATAAGTAAGCCAATATTACACTTACCTGTAGATTCTCTAAAACTGGGAAATATATCTAATTATATCTTTGTTTTATGTATAAGCCAATTTCAGTGGTCACCTGGCTATCTAACTAGACGTGATGGTCAATCTTTGCTTGCTAATTGTAATTTAAAACATAAATATGAAAAAGAAAAGACTTACTTCTCTAGCTATGTTGTCTACTGAGAAAGATGTAGCGCAAACATTAGCATGTGCTGTATTGGTCCTGGATGGTGTTGCCTTGCCATTTGTGGAGGAAATTAGGTATCTTGGAGTGACACTGAAAAAGGGCAGACACTTCGGGTTATCTATTTCGGAAGTTAAATTAAATTTTTTCGTACGTTTAACTGTTTGTAAAGTCGCTGCAGAGCTGCCGCGCCTGAATTAATATGCGTTAACCGGGTAAAGAGCTACTGTCTACCTATTGTATTGTATGGCATGGAAGCCACGTGTCCAAACAAAAGTACTCTTAATACTCTTGACAGATTGATTGAAATAGCTGTAAGATTTTTAAAACAAGTGAGGCAGATAATGTTGATTATATCAGAGTTTTAACGGGTTTGGAAAGATACATGTTGCTGTAAAAAAGCGACAAGCATCCTTTATTAATAGATATGCGAAGAAGCCACTGTATTTTGCCGAGTGCATTGCTAGAATTTGTCTGAGGGCAGAGACTGGCTGGATGGGCAGTGCTAATGGCTGTACTGTGTAAAGTTTGTGCTTAGTTTATTAGTTTATTATTAGTTTGATTTTATTTGGTTTTTGTTCAGTTGATTTGTGTTTTTCCTTGTTTGTGTACTATTTTTTGATGCTGTGCTTGTCACGAATAAAGATTATTATTATTAGATTACAGCGACACATTAGCAACTTTGCAGGTATTAAAGCAAGAAAAGTATTCTGCAAGTAAAGGCAGACTTCTACTACAATTTGGCAGGAATGAATGACACGGTTGGTAGGCCTACAATTACTAATTAACCTATTTCAGGCAGCATCTATTTTTGGATTTACCATGTACTTTGTTTTGAAAATCTAGGTTGAATACTAATAAGTAATAACGGTATAATAGTAAAAACGGTTTTAGCGCAATGTTTTAGCTGATTCATCATTGTGGGAACCGTTATGTCACAAGGGGTCAGAGTGTGGAAAAGCAGAGGACCAGAGGCGTCATTTGGGAGAAACTGGGAGGGGCAACGGCCCCCCAAGGAAATGAAAATATTAATTTATAATGTATTAATGTACAAAAATTGCAAAAATTGCCAAAAAAATTGCAAATTTTCCAACATTGGCCCTAAAATTTGCCAAAATTGCTCAAAATTTGCCCAAAATTTGTCAAAAATTTGCAAAAAATTTTCTCGCTCCCCCAAGAAAAGTGTGAAATGACGCCACTGCAGAGGACTCCAAAATGTATGCTTTGCCTTGGAAGCCATTTTAGCTAGGGCCGGCCCCGTGTCTGACCATCGTTTGCGTGGTATTCCTTGAAGCCTTCTGTTGTTGGTTGGGCCGACATCCATACAGCTGCTTGGCAATCTGACATTTTGATATTGACTTTGATGCCGAGAATTTATAGCCATTAACTGCTACAAGTGTTGTGGTGCAGTCACGTGATGTATGCTCAAAGAGACGGTCTATTTGGATGTTGATTCAATCATGTCTAGCTAGATCTTTGATATATTAATTCTGTTTGCTGCAATTGGCTTCTCATGAGAGATAAATATTGAAGGGTGTTGGCACACATGTGATTTCACACCACTT
Source organism: Metaphire vulgaris (assembly GCA_018105865.1). Taxonomy (NCBI): domain Eukaryota; kingdom Metazoa; phylum Annelida; class Clitellata; order Crassiclitellata; family Megascolecidae; genus Metaphire; species Metaphire vulgaris. The sequence continues at coordinate 9,004,629 of CM030837.1, forward strand.
GGACTGACGCTTCTGATTTAACCCTTTCAGGGGTACTGGTACTGGTAGCTATTCTTCCGCGCACACTAATGGTCTACACGGGTGCTGGGATTCACACATGGATATAAATATTTGAATTCAGCGCAGAAAATGTTTTTGGAAAGTGTGGTTTTAGTTGGACATTTTGATTGATGTTTTTCTGGGTTTTCGTCAATTCTAGTAGAATTACAATGTAATATTTTTTTCTTAACGGCCTCTGAAAGGGTTAATTCAATTAAGGCTGCGCAATGCGGCTAGTAGGCCTACATCAGAGAATTAATTAACGACCTTGGTACAAGCCATTCATTTTCATCAGCATCGTTAGATTCGTCACATGTATAGACGAAAAGTTTATTATGGTACGCTAACGATTCTAAGTTACATGTTATAACTGGGCTATAGCTTCAAGAAACGCCTCCACGATTCGCAACTCAAATTTCTAAAAGACCTAGTTGATTCTTGTGACGAATGCGTTGACTCCGCATCTCCTCTCCCTCCACGCTAAGAAATCGTCAGTCAATCTATTATATAATTCTCTATGTAAGGCAAATTTGTCAGTCACGATACACGGCAGATGTTGGAAGACGACGTTGCCATTGACAACAAATTGTTGAATTAATCGACTGAGCGTTTGGCGAAGCGTCTTCAATGCGGTTTAACGAATCGTCCTGATTGCCTGCACGTTGTACGGTACCACTGGGGGCGCAGTACACCGTGTGGCGCCGTAGGCCCTACTGGGCACGTAGTCCCCGTGTTGGGCCGTAGCCTGTAGACCCTACTGGAAGGGGGCGCATCCTCCCGTCGTAAACAAAGCACCAACCGATGTGGGGGCCGTAGGCCCTACTGAGGCGCAACCTCCCGTCGGAAACCAAGCCCAAGCCCCAGAGGTAGACCGTAGGCCCCTTTGATGGGCGCAGCCCCACGTGTGTAGCCGCAGGTCCTACTGGGGCGCAGCCCTACATGTAAGGCCATAGGCCTTACTGGGGACGCAGCCTCCCGTAGGGCGCAGCCTCCCGTAGGGCGCAGCCCAACATGTGAGGCCGCAGGTCCTACTGGAGCGCAGCCTCCATGTGAGGCCGTAGGCCTTACTGGAGCGCAGCCTTCCGCGGGAGACCTAGCCTCAGACCCCCGTGGAGGCTTTATCCTACGCTGGGGGCACAGCCCCTCGGGGAGAAAAAATTCCAGCCCTCCGTGGGAAACAAAGCCCCTTTGGGTTCGAAAGCCCAAAAGGAGCGTATGCCCAAAAGGAGCCGTATGCCCAAAAGGGGCCGTAGTTAACACTGGATGGCGCATCCCCCATGAGAGACCAAATCCCAATGGAATCGTAGGGCGTTATGGTGTGCATCCCTCCGTGGTGGGGAGGGAGGCAAGACCACCCAGTGAACACATAGGTAAAATTTTAAATGATAATCTACATATTCACATAACATTTTAAGATTTAAAAAATTGTTTTATGTAATAATACGAACTTTTGCAAAAATAATCGGGGAAGGAGATAACCACTCTCCCCTGTCATTTTGACGGGTTAACAGCTAGTAATTATATAATTAATTATAATTTTCAGCTAATTATATAATTAATTATACATTTCAGCTTGCAGAGCGGACAGCTATACAGTAGATCGCATAAATGTATGGCAATTTTGTGCTGTGTTGACAATCATCTGTTCTTTTCAAAATGCTACCTTTAAATATTATACAGAATTAGCAATAAATTTGCAGCAGAATAAATGGATCGAAAAACTTTTGATCACAGGACGTTTGGTCATAGGACTTTTGGTCATAGCAGTGTGGTTTCAGTTAACTGTAATTGAAACTGAAATATCAGTTAACTGAAAAATAACCAATCAGTTAACTGTAACTGAAACTGAAACTAAAAAACACCAATAACTATAACTGGAACTGAAAAGTAAAAAACTGAAATAGTTAAAATAACTGAAATATAAATGACAAACTTAAGAAGTCAAACACCCAAAAAAGATCTGTTAGTGAACACATTGAAGCTCTCGATCTTACGAAATTAGGGGTAATCTGAGCAGTTTAACTAGGGATGCAGGATATTTGCAATGTTGTAGCGATAACACCATGCAACGAGAGCTTAAAATTAAAGAGTAGAGTTATTGCATAATAAGAAAAACATCGAAATTCATTAATGTGTTCAATGGCAATTAACTGAAAATAACTGAAAAATAACTGAAACTGAAGCTGAAAAATGACAAGAACTTGAACTGAAACTATAACTGAATAGTGATTCAAATAACTTTAACTGTAACTGAAACTGAAAAATAATCAAGAACTGAAACCACGCTGTGTCATAGGACAATTGGTCACATGGACTTTTGGTCACAATCTAAACGTTTGAAAGCCAAATCTGACTACCTGCACATAGCGCATTTAACATAACTTAACTTAGCATGATTTAAAGTGGCTTCGGAGACATTACTGCCTGTGTGAAAGCTACTAGGGGCACTAACGTGGCTTGAAACCGCTCCGTCAGCCTGACGCTCCAGCACGTAACCCACTCTGCCATCTTCCGCCCCTGTTTGAATTATTATTATTATTATTATTATTATTATTATTATTATTATTTATTATTAGGGGTCGTCCATAAATGACGTAACGCGATTTCGGCAGTGATGTGACCAAGACAGTAAGTGGCAAGACCAAGACCAAGACACTAACCCTCAAAACCAAGACCAAGACCAAGATATTAGGTGCCGAGACCAAGACAAAGACCAAGACACTAGGGCTCAAGACCAAGACCAAGACCGAGACAGTAATTTTAGCATAAACAGATAAAACAGTTTTATGCCACATGACATAGATATATCTATACAAACGTATTACAATATTATTACTATTATTATTATTCCCGGAGGGCTCACGGTGAAAATCTTTTATTGTTCAATAATTCGGTAGACATCAACCACAGAAAACATTATTACTCACAGTGGAAAAACCCCACTGTCTTGCTGTCTCGGCACTGTCTCGGTCTCTTGAATCGCAAGACCAAGCCAGCAATGACGAGACCAAGACCAAGATCGAGACACTGACCCGCAATAAAATACTGTCTCGAGACAGTCTCGAGACGAGACAGTGTCTCGAGACGTCACATCACTGGATTTCGGCACTTTTTGACCCCTCCCTCTACGTAACGCGACGTAACAAAAAGTCAGACTCCCTAAAGTATGACGTAACAACGGGCCGACCCTCCTTTTGTCTTTCGAAAAGTCTTGACAAGCAAAAAAGGTCATTCATCCTTCTATTTTTCCCTCTCCAAACATACTGACAAGCAAAAAAGGTCATCCTTGTATTTTCCCTCTCCAAATACCCTGACAAGCAAAAAAGGTCGTCTCTTAAAAATTTTGTGTTGCGTTACGTCACATTTACAGAACCCTTCGTCACACTTCGTAACAAATGTCCGGATACCCCTAGGCGCGTTACGTCATTTGCAGACGAGCCCTTATTATTATTATTATTATTATTATTATTATTATTATTATTATTATTATTGACTTCGTGACAGTCAGAAACTAGATGTGCCTGTTTTTCTTATGTATTTAGGACACAACGCAGTTTCGAAGGAGTGTTATCTGTTTAAATTGAGTCTGCAGCCATAATTTTTCATAAGTTACGTATTTGATCATCACTCCGATGGCATTTGTACAAGACGATGCTGGGGACTTGACAGTAGCCCTCAAAGATCTCGAGAAGACACTAATTGAACATGTCTGCAATCTCAACAGCACGATGGAATCTCATCCCACCAATAATCATGCGACCAGAACGACAGAAAAGAAGAGGCATGACGGAACTGATGGCGATATTAGGGAGAGACAAACAGTGGGCGAAAGTAACGCAATGAAAAAAGACTTCAAGGTATTAATTATTGCATTCAAAATTAGTTTTTTTACTCTTGATAACAGGGTAACTTTTATTATCTCAATCGTTCTATCTAAAATCAGACTTAGGCTACTTAGCAATATTAAGTCGAGTGTTTAACTGCAACCAGCTCCACTTGGCATAAAGGCCATGTATTGTTATAATCAGTGCTTTTTTGTAAAAAAAATAGGTGCCGGTACTCACGGTGGATTGCCTAACTTTTCCATTACAATTATGTGGTCTAGAATTTAACATAGAAGCGATTTTGGAAGCATAATGATGCATATCATTTATTAAGTATTTAAAGTTTTTAGCTAAATCACAACTGCAAAGATTCTAAAAGTCTAAACAATTTTAGTTTATAATTAACCAACTTAAATTGTTATATTGTCACTTTATTAGTACACCGTAGGCCCCTATACATTTGTTATGATTTGTAAAATTTAACTAACAACTTATTCAAGTTATTCTTGATTTACTTTTTTAAAATGTGTTAAGTTATCCTGTGTATTATAGGAAAGAACCCTGTTAAAAGTGAAAATGAAATATAAACGTTGGATAAGTGATTTATAATAAATTCCAAAGCTTGACCAGGTTCTCATCTGACACATACTCCCGACTGCGTTCTTTGCTGTTGGTATCTATGGCTGAGTGTCTGCCTCGAAGCAACCATGAATCAACGTATCTGGTAGGATCAAAACGTACGAGTGGTGGTCCAACTAATCTGATAAATAACAGTGAAGATACAGTAGTTGTCATCAATGAACTTCTTATCGGGGTGACGATAAAATTCATTTGCGAAAATCCTCGTTCGGCTTCACTTGAAGAAATTGGGATTGTACTCAGAGTAATTTGCAAAGGAAGTAGTTTATCCGGAATGCTTTTTTCGGTGAGATATTCACGAAATCCGCGAATCATTGTTCTTTCGTTTAATTGCAACCTTGTTGACAAGTCTCTTATTTCTGTTTCGCCAAATGTTAAGTGAGTACCAATGTTGTCTGGCCATTGTTTTATATCGAGCACTCGAGCCCAATATGCCAACTCAGCATCTTCACCAGAAAGCAACCTTTGTTCAATTGATTCTTGTAATTTCTTGTAAAAAGTTTTCACGTCAATTGGTGGATCACTGTTACAGTTTTTGGTGTGAAGTGAAACTCCTTTGAAACGGTTACTATCTACAGCAGTGGCTGCAATTTTATAATAAGGACCTGGAATAATTTGCCTTTCTTCAAAAACCTGAGGTAACAGCCTTAATCTTTTGATCTGCTCTGTAGATGTCGAGCACTGTAGATGTTGCTGCTCTGTTCTGTTCTGCTCTATCTCTCTGCTCTGCTCTACTGCTCTGTAGATGTTGCGCTCTTGCAAATCCAAGCTTAACTCTGACAGTTCTTGGAGCGCATCGCACATCAACCCGAGGTCTAGCACAAACTCAGTAGAAGTAATCTTTCGCTGCAAACCTTCATACATGCATTTATCTTTTTTGTCTCTGGTTGGGTCAAGTTTTGCTTCTTCGAAATGTTGTACCAAAACTTCATAATCTTCCCAAACTGCTGAAACAGAACGGTAACTGGATGCCACCCATCTCGTGCTTAACATTCTTCCAATTTTTAACAATTCAGCCTCTAACAAATGAGCACATATTTGCAATTCTCTGCAATTTTTGGGCGAAGAATGATAAACGACATACAGTTTATCAATGAATGCCTTAAATCGGTTGGTTCCTGAAACTTGTTTTACGGTATCACCAACGGAGAGTTCCAGTCGGTGATTTGCACAATGCCAAACCAGAACAAATGGAAACTTTTCTTTCAGCAATTTCTTGACGCCACTTTAGCTTCCCAACCTCACAGCTGCTCCATCACATGCAAGGGAAACTTAATTTCTTTTTAGAAACTCTTCTGTTATCCCATAGGAATGAAGGCAGTGTAGTAAAGAAGTAAAAACCCCAATAGCGGTTACACTGTCGAGTTCTATCAAATCCAAGAATAAATTCACTGGTGAGTTCATTCCACTGTTTGCAAGACAAACACTAATGTACACAATTAAAGTAGATTTTTGGCTAAGCGTAGTTGATTCGTCGATAATCAAAGAAATTTTATTTTCCGACCTTACAATTTCTTTGGCCAATTTTTCCTCATTTCACAACTAATGTGATTCACTACATTTATGCAAGCATTGGTTGAATGAAGAATACGGTCCATCTCAACTCCGTTCAGTTCTTGCAAGTCAATTTCAGATTCAAAATTATGAAACGATTGGTTTTCTTTGGCCACTTTATATGCTGTACGAAAAATCTTTGCAGTTACGATATTTTCACGAGATAATGCCTTTAACAACACGTTCTCAATAGGTGCTGCATCGGCTTCTGTTAGGATCTTAAGCGCAGCTATGTGTGCCGCAGTTTATGATCGAATAATTTCTTTCTTAAAGACATAAGCTGCTGTTGTCGATTTTTGCCGAAGTAAGTTATTTTATTGTCGACCCATTCCTTGGATAACTTCATTCCCATCGTTGCCTCGACTCCGAGATTGCCAATTTTTCGGCAAGGGATACAACCAAGTTTTTTTATCACGGATAGATAACCAATCATATTTGGCAAGGAAATCATTTCTTTGATCTAAAGTCCAGCAGGTAGGCCAGTCAACATCTGCAGGCTGTTGTTGCTCAAAAGTAACAGAAGAACCAAGAACGCTATCTGACGGCTTTAGTTCCGATAGTTTCATTACGGTTTCTTCTGTGACACTGACTTCTGCCGTTAATTATTCAGTCTGTCTGCTTTTCTTACTTGCCGGAACATCGTTTGAATGCGAAAAGAAATCAGATATCTTCGTTTCCAAAGTGGGATAACCGGATAAGAATTAATTATTAATTAAATTCTCAATTTCTAACCGCGCTCGTTTTATTTCTTTAAGTCTTAATTTCAGTTAAAAACAAGCATGACCGGAAATGAGTTATTAATCAATGACGATTATGACGTAACATTACGGGTGTGTGCAGCAAGCATTTTTGCATTTTCTATTTAATTTGTATGGCGCGCAATTTTCAAATAATTCCATTTTAACAAATAATAGTAAATTAGTAATACTAATTAATAATAAACGTTTAAGCACAAGAAAATTATTTTTTTTCACACCTTGAAAAAGGTTCCGGTACGCCCTACCGGCGCGTACTGTCACAAAAAGCCCTGGTTATAATTACTATTATTATATATAATGCTATTAATATACTTAAATAGTAAGTAAAAGTAAAGTAAAATCTCGTGGATTTCTTTAGCGACTTGGAAAACAGCACAACAGTAGCTGCTTATTCTTAGCAGTGATGGGTAATTTCCCTTTTTATCTAATTAATTAGAATTAGAATTAGTTGAAATTTTACAATTACAATTAGAATTAGAATTAGCAATAATTTAACAACCAATTAATTAGAATTAGAATTAGATACCTTCTAATTTAATTAGAATTAGCAATTAGAAGTGGAGTACTAAAAATTGCGATGCATTTTAATGTAACGACAAAAATTAATTTCATCCTCCGTAATCTAGAGTATATCAGAATTGCATTTTGCAAGTAAAAGTGACTCAAACTAAGTATCATCTAATCTATATCTCCTATCATTAAGAATAAATCCACTGCACTAAATGATCTTTCAATAGCAGCAAATGTGGCCGGTTCAATATGCTGCTGCAAAGGTAGCTGGTATAAACAGGGAAAGTTCAATTTATGGTCCTCCCAAAAAGAAATACAATTAGTGTTCATATTGGTTGGAGTATATAAGTAACTTTGGAGCTCTTCAGTTTCTGTTGACGTCAGCAAAGTTTCTTCCATACTTCCAAATAGATCGTCGTGGGACTTAATTTGAGGTGTGACTGATTTGTCATTGTCCATAGCCGGTGTCAAAGGTGTATTGTTTATCTGCTTTGAGACTGAATTTACTTGACGTTTAATTTGTCCATGAACAAAATATCTTTCCTCAGCACTCTCTATCCACTTGAGTTTGAATCGTGGTTCCAAAGCACTTGACACAAGCAAGTGTGCTAATTAGGCAACTAATTGTTCTTTTCAATTACAATTAGCAAGCTATTCATTAGAATTAGAATTAGAATTAGCAATATTTTGGAAGTAATTGATTAGAATTAGAATTAGACAGATAGCTAATTCATTAGCTAATTAATTAGAATTAGAAATTGAATTACCCATCACTGATTCTTAGGCGCTCAGCCTCTCTTAAAATAGCTATAGGAAAGGTGTGGGATCAGCCAGGCAATAGTCAATATCCGAAGGGCAGTAAAGCTAGGTTGTTACAGCTATGGCGGAAATGATTTAAGAAACAGGAAGGATTCAGGCTTAGACCTGAACGGGCACTCAGATTTTATTGTTTGAAAGTGTCCAAGTGTGCGAAGGGAAGCTCGGATCGAGTTCCAGAGTTCAGGTGCAGCGTATGAGAAGGCACGGTTGCAAATTTTCAGGGATGACTGATTTAGCGGGCGTGACAGAGTGAGATGAGATGACGAAACGTGTGGGTCGAGGAGGCTGAGGGGTTAATAGTGACCTAAGGTAGACAGGTTTTGATGACTGAAGTGAGCTATGTGTAAGTGTTATTATCTTATATTGGATACGTTCTGTTATTTTAAGCCAATGTAATGATTTTAGTATGGGTGAAATATGGGAGAATTTAGGTGACATTGTAACAGCACGAGCTAAAGCATTTTGTATCGCCTCCGTCCTTGTCTCGTCGCCTCCGTCCTTGCCTCGTCGCCTCCGTCCTTGCCTTGACACCAAAACTGCATCCACAATCGCCACTTCAATAGTCCATTCCAAACTGGATTACTGCAACTCCCTTTACTATAACCTCCCAAAAACCTCCATCAACAAATTACAATCAATTCAAAATGCACTAGCCCGAGCAGTAACCAAATCACCAAAGTTCTGCCATATTTCACCCATACTGAAGTCACTACACTGGCTTAAAATATCCGAACGTATACAGTACAAGATAATAACGATTACTTACAGTTCACTTCATTCGTCAAAACCGGTTTACCTTCGTAAACTCTTAACGCCTCAGCCTCCCCGACCTACACGATCATCATCTCATCTCACACTTTCACGCCCGTTAAATCAGTCATCACTCAAAATCTGCAACCGCGCTTTTTCATACGCCGCACCAGAACTTTGGAACTCAATTCCAGCCTCCCTCCGCAGCCTACGACATGGTCAAACAATAAGCTCCGAATCCTCATTTCCTTTAATTCCTTCACTGTCTCCTCAAACCTTTAGGTCTAAACTGAAAACCTTCCTATTCGAAAAGTCATTTCCCCCATAGCAACAACAACCTGACCCGCCGCTTCATAGATACACTGACCTTTGCCCGGCCGACAAACCACCCTGCCTATAGCTATTTCAAGAAAGATTAAGCGCATAAGAATAAGCAGCTACTGCTGTGCTGCTTTCCGGGGCGCTGTAGAAGTTTACGAGATTTTACTTTACTTTACTTACTTTACTTTACTGATTGCAATTTGTTGATGGAGGTTTTGGGAACGTTATATTAGAGGGAGTTACAGTAATCCAATTTGGAGTGGACTATAGAGGTGGCGATTGTGGACGCAGTCTTAATATTGAGACAAGGACGTAGGCGACGAAGGTCACGAATACGAATAAAGCAGGCTTTTGAAAGTTGGGAGATTTGTGATTCGAAGTTTAGAAAAGAGTCAAATTTGGATTCGAGATTTCTAGCAGTTGGAACAGGGATTATTGTGGTGTCAGGAGCCAAAACTAGTCTAGGATTATCAATTTTTTTGAGTTGTTGGGGTAGTCCGATTAAAACAAACTCTGTCTTAGATAGCAATAGAGATGGTGATGATGATGATTATTATTCTGTATTTTATTGTCGGGTGCTGAAAGTTCGGAGGATGGCGGCTGCTCTAGACTTTTGGAGTGTCACCAAGCCCTCCGAGAGGAGGTCAGAAGGGGTAAATGCCCAGGAATCCGGAGATTTATAGGGGTTCCGCGACAATTCGTCTACAGACTTTTCGTCTACGACACTTCGTCTACAGACTTTTGGTCGACCGATAATAGGTCTACTACGACAATTGGTCTACCGACACTTGGTCTACTGACATTGAATGTTCGAATTGGACATCGAATGTCCCAAATGATCATTGAATTTCACGGAAAACAAATAATTTCAATTTCAACTGCACAGAGACTGGGGAATTGTTAAGGCGTGATTAAAAGGAACTAGATTTGAGTGTTATTATTTAGTAGACCAAGTGTCGGTAGACCAATTGTCGTAGTAGACCAAGTGTCGGTAGACCAAAAGTCTGTAGGCAAAGTGTCGTAGACGAAAAGTCTGTAGACGAATTGTGATACCCTTCAGTGGCGGTAGCGTCCGTCGTGAGTGACAGAGGCGGCTAATTATTATTATTATTATTATTATTATTATTATTATTATTATTATTATTATTATTATTATTATTATTATTATTATTATTATTATTATTATTATTATTATTATTATTATTATTATTATTATTATTATTATACAACGTAGAGATTTATGTGGCAACTAATACAGTGACTGCGTGGACACATTACAAATTATAAATTACAATAGCTCGTGCGAAATAGCCAAGTTTTGAGTCTCTTCTTGAAGGTGTCTGCCGTTAGGGAGAGTTGAACTGAAGAAGGCAGGCGATTCCATGCCCTTGCAGCAGTCACGGGAAAGGCACGATCGCCTACAGTACGAAGGCGCATCAACGGAACAACCAGAGAAGCGGTTCCAGCAGATCTCAGGCGACGCCGACCTGCCTGATCTGCGACTCGTACTAATTCTGTCGTCAGGTACTCTGGGCCAATACCGTTCAGGCAGCGATAAGCCAGCGTTGTCAACTTAAACTCAATCCGCTCAGGCATTGATAGCCAGTGTAAGTCTCGTAGAAGCGGTGTTACATGTTTACGAGAAGGGACCTGGAAGATCAGCCGCGCCGCTACGTTCAATACGACCTGGAGACGGTCCAGCAGGTGTTTCGGTGATCCGGCGAGTGTCGCGTTCCCGTAGTCTAGTTTTGTCAGTACCAATGATGAAACCAGTGACTTGAGAGCAGTGACAGACACTGGTCTTCGTATACTTCTGATCAGCCGGAGTGCGTTGAAGCAGCTGGCAATTGTCTTCGAGACGTGGGTCCTCATCGATAATGTACTATCGATGTGGATCCCGAGATTCCGAACAGACAACACTGGTTGCACCTCAAGTCCATCGATGCTGATACAGGTCGTCGGCGTCAAGTGTTTCTGACGCTCAGAGGTGATCCATAATACTTCAGTCTTAGCAGCATTGAGTTGCAGCTGATGTGACTTCAGCCACCTGGTCACCTCGACCAGGCACCTAGTGACACGCTGCTGGAGCAGATGAACTGCTGCAGGAGGGCTGCTTCCATATACTTGCGTGTCGTCAGCGTAGAGGTGTGCTTGGAGCCCGAACCGTTGGACAATGCTTATCAGGTCGGCGACGTAGAGCGCGAAGAGAATAGGCCCTAGTACGGAGCCTTGGGGAACTCCACGTACTACACAGGTCGGCGAAGTGGTTGAGCCTGCGCAACATACATGCTGCACCCGATTCGTTAGATAGGAGGAAAACCATTGGAGCACTCGACCGCTCACAGACTCCATACGATGCCTCCAACTTCTTCAGTAGTGTACCATGGTCCACCGTGTCGAAGGCGGCGGTGAGGTCCAGCAACACCAAGACCGCTACATCCCCGGCGTCCAGCGCTCGTAGGATGTCCAGCGATACTTTAAAAACTGCGGTTTCGGTTGAGTGATGTACCCGATACGTGGACTGGAGGTCTGGAAGGAGATTGTAAGTCGTTAGGTAGCGGATAAAATTATTGATGTGACACGAGCCGCTCGAGCAGTTTCGACAGCACCGACAGGTTGGAAATCGGTCTGAACGACTTAATATCAGCGGTATCCAGGTTGGGCTTCTTGAGTCTAGGAGTGATATAGGCGGATTTGAAGATCTCCGGTACCGGTCCAGATGACATCGAGCGATTGAAGAGTTACGCTAACGGGCTAAGCAAGGGATTGTGTGCCCTTTACTTGTAAATGTGAATGCAGCAGGGATGACATCTAGTCGAAAAGTCTTGACAAGCAAAAATCCATACCGCTAAAGACCAGGTCACTTCCGGAGATCAGTCAGAATAGAAGTGAGGAAGCAGCAAAACAGACAATGAAAAAAGTGAGAAACAAGAAACAAAATGGGACGTGATTGTACTCTAGATTTGATGGTACTATAGTATTATTTCGCTACAAAAATCCTAAAACTATCTTAATCTTAATGTAGTCAAAGTACAGCAGGCCATTGCATTTTAAAAAGAAAGTCAAGTTGTACAGTGCTTCTGTTCATGCAGAAACTCACGAGCTCAGTAAGAGATGAATAGTAGGCCTTGCAACCAATGTTATTGTGTAACAAATAAATTAATTAATAGCTTAGATTCTGGAAAATCAATGGCTCACATTAACTGTTAAGTTAGTCTGAAACGGTAATAGAGTGAGCGATAATATAAGGCTGAATTTTAAAATTCTATAATAAAGCAAAGAAGTAGCATCTAACCAAAATGACAGTACACTGATACAATCCAGAATATATCAAGTTGCTACCAGGGAGTAAGACTACAAATTTCTCAATCACAGTAACGAAGATTTACAATTTAAGGCGGAATCAAACGGATAAAAATTTTAATGCTTATACTCCGTGTCACTGCCTCCCTATTCCTGTATGTTTGGCTTAAACTTAAGTGCCGAAGTCACTACAGAGCTATATCTAAATTTTAAAAGTAGATTTGTGTTTATGGACAGTTCTTACTTTGCTGAAAGGTTTGAAGTTCAATTTAAATTCAACTTGACCAAACTTAGAAAATTTGGAATGGATAATATTATTGTAAGCACTTAAATTCGCTGCTCATGCATTTGTGGCGATAGTCCAGGCCTTGTGTCTTACGCGCCACGATTTTATGCACTGCATTCGAATGCTCCTTTGAAGCTTAAACATTTCCTCGTAAATCCTGAATCTTCTCATCAGATGTAAAATATGGCGATTGCAAGAGGTCTATAATGTAGCTCTGAATCTAGTTTTTATGTATTTAACACAGGTGGAAATCTCAGTTCGTGTAGTTTTCCTAAAGGTCGGTGAGATCGATACTCTAAGGGATCGATATACAGCTGATGTTCTTGTGCAGTCAAAATGGAGAGAACCGTCATTAGATGGATGCCAACAGACGGTCGGTCTAACGGACTGTATCACCAAACTCGTTCTCATGTATTCAAAACACTCTGTTCATTCAATGCTGCAGCTGAGTTGTTTGCATGCAAGCGTTCTCTAACTAAGAAATTTGTAGATATGTCGAAATCCAATCATTATATCTACTTTTACGGCTCCACTTCTCAATGCTCAGAGAATTCAGTGGATGGCGTGTCAAATCCTGTTTACAAAAGACCAGTTCAATGCAAAAGATGAGACAAAACAATCAGGTGTCAGTTCACAACTGAGAACCAAAGATGAACAACTAGTCTGCATTTACTGCAAATTCTCGACGACGGCGCTCAACGTCGTCGAGAATTTGCAGAATTTGATTGTTTCCACAATCAGCGGTTGCATCATTGAAAAATTCATATCTGTAGCAGAAGTCCATTACTAGCAAAAACATTGGTCTGTTACAAGGTAAAGCAGCGTTTAAATTAGTTTTGCAAAGGCAAGACATAAGATTTAGGCAACGTCTTCACACTCTAAATTACCAAAAGGTCCTACTAGATATTGTCATAAATATCAGTAAAAATTGCAATATACCTAAAACTCTCCTCAAGCCTATAAGTAAAACTTTAGTGAGAACCGATCCAATCTCACTTCGAATGCTGCATGTGGTAATTTATAACTTATAGAACTTTTGCAGAACTCCAATAATATTTTTTATCAAAGCTAAGTCAATGCAGCGACTGTTATGCATAGACATTTCATCCCATACACTACAGCAAATGCTGTCGTTTCCTTGCTTGCTATAGCGTTTTCGTGAAATTAACAGTGTCGTCTATCAACAAATTGTTCATTCATTTCGGTTGGGAGCGTCCTTAAATGACGTCACGCACTTAGTGGCAGGAGGTTCAAACATTTGTGACGATGTGTGACGACGGGGGAGGGGTTCCAGAAATGTGACGTCCATAATGCTAAATATTGTTATTAATATCGCAATGCTACACTGTATTTTACTGCAAAGTTGAACGTATTTTACATTTATAATTATTTTTTTAAAAAGAATTTGAAAAAGTTTCTGAATTTCGCTTCAACTATAATAATTATGGGCCTAATGAGTATTTTCAAACGAATTCATTGCAATACCGGCTTCATTCAAGAAATAAGTGAATTTAAACATTAATTTTGACATTATAGGATGGGGGTTAACGCGTTGTGACGTCATTTTTTTAGGGATCTGACTTTTTGTGACGACTTGGAACTAGGGGGAGGGGGTCAAAAACTGCCAAAATCGCGTGACGTCATTTATGGACAGCCCTATGCTGTAATTTCGAGCAAGGCATTATAATCTAATTATACTACCAGCATGCAGGCACTGTCCCTTTTGCATTGCGAATATAATTAGTAATTTAGGGACTAAACCCGGAAATTTCTAGAGTTAACTCAGTTAGAAATGTGCGGGTATACCCTACCCGTACCCGCGGGTACGGGTAGGTACACATTTTACGGGTACGGGATGGGTACGGGTATAGCGCTACGGGTACGGGTACACCCGTTTTCCCCGTAAAAACATGATATTTTCATTTCTCACTACTATAGCAAATTAGCAATGCAGTAATCGAAAAAATATTATTGAGTAAAGTGTATTAATGTAACTTGTATATTGCGTTCAGTTTGTAAGACTGTTATATGCCACTGCATGCATTTTACTTACTGAAAGCATAAAGAAAATACAACTGACGTTATCTGACGTCATCAGTAAAGTAGCAAGCATAATCAAATGTAAAATCATTGTAACGGCGTCCTGCAGTGATAAGGTTCCTTTGGTAAATAGGCTTGTCCATGGGACGAGACGTCCCATGGGATTCGTCTCATGTGATGGGATGAGATGTACTAGTTGCTTTAAATGTGTCCCGTTTGATCTTTTACTCATCTTTTCCACAATTCTTATTCGTACCAATTGATTCCCGAATATAAATACTATAATCGTATCGTAAAAGTAGATTTTAGGTCAACTATTAGTTGAGTTTGAAGGCGTTTTGTGCAGTGCTGATTTATAGGTCTATAAGCCTATGATACTATGTCTATGCAATTTTCGAATACTTATTTGCGGCAGCGACTGCCCAACGTCGCGGCAGTTCGCAGAAATCAGACGATCAATTGTAATATAAACACAATATTTAAACAACTAGTCCACATTAAATAAGTTAAACGGCTAAACGGTATCCATGCCAACAGTGTACCAAAATGTTCAAGAATCTGCAGGGTAAACATTTCTTGACACACACCCAATGCAAACTGGCCTCACTTTCTGATACCATAGACTCTGTCTTGTGATATTAAAGTCTATGACTTTACTGATGATGTCAGATGACGTCATTTGTATTTCCTTTATGCTTTCAGTAAGTAAAATGCATGCAGTGGCATATAACTGTCTGACAAACTGAACGCGATATACAAGTTACACTAATACACTTTACTCAATATTATTTTTTTCTATTACTGCATTACTAATTGGCAATAGTAGTGAGAAATGAAAATATGTTTTTTCGGGTAAAAACGGGTATACCCGTACCCGTAGCGCTATACCCGTACCCGTAGCGCTATACCCGTACCCGACACCTACCCGTAAAATGTGTACCCGTACCCGACCCCTACCCGCGGGTACGGGTACGGGTAGGGTATATCCGCGGGTACGGGTATACCCGCACATCTCTACGGGTACGTAAGTTTTTAAACGGGTACGGTTAGGGTAAGAATTTTGCTGTACCTGCACTTCTCTACATTGAGTTAAGTACGTATTTGCACGCAGTACATATGCAGGAGCAGGGCCTTGTTTTGACATTCGATGAGTTTTGCGTTCATTTCATGAGTTTTGCTGTGGGTTTCTGCCGATGCGACTTCTTAAAATAAACCTGTTGTGATTTGTCGGGAAAAGTCGACTGGCGCCGTTTTAACTAAATGGACAATGATGATTTTAGTCATGTTAGTACGAGTTACTAATGGACGCTTCTGGATTGCAAACTATCCTTCATCGATTGTCGGACGGACGGACAAACGAACGGCCGGATGAATGCATTTAATGAAATCAAAGCCATTATCTGACTTTATCCGGCAAACTTCGTTCTCTGCTTTTTATCAAACAGGTGAGCAACATTAACTGGAGTCAGTACTGGAACCCGAAGTTATTGATCGACAACATATATGGTGATGCAAGAGAATCGATATGGTACTCGGTCTCCTACGATAGAAATGACTGCGCCACAGTAATCGAAAAGAGACGCATCGGTGGATCGTTCTTCGAATACATGGAGTTAAATCAATTTCCTTTCGATACTCAGGTAGGCCAAATTTAAGTCTATCGCGATACAGAACAATAATAGGCCTACAGAAATCACCGTTACCCAAACTCACAGCAGGCCACAGCTCACCGCTGACATTACGCGTTCTTATTGCATTTAATGAATTTGACAGTTTCGACGAAGGGTGTTGCCATTACCTATCTGCCCCACTCAAGAAATAAAATGGGTTAAAGCGAAGTCAGTTTATGTGCGCTTTTGAGGTGGCAGAATCTAATTGCCGCGACAGTCGGGGTGTGGTGGTCCGATGGAAGGCGATCCGGTTCGAGTTGACTGTTGTCTTTCCCGGTCGCGACGGTGGACGGTTAATGGTCGCTTCGTCCAAGTAGTCGGATGAAGGCGCGTGGGGCCGCCGTCCAGTTCGGCCCGGGTACTCCTGGTCTTCCGGTGACGGCGACGATGACGGAGGCGGCAGAATATCGGTCTTAATGACAACCAAGGCACTCGTTGTGTTCTGAAAGTGTATTCAATTCAACACAGACAGAGGCTTATGGAATCGCCCCCTTTTACGCGGGACTCCTTATTAGACCCTCTAGCCAAAAGACCAGTGGGTGACTGATTCAACAGAACAGTCCTGACTAATGTGAAACAAGCGTTTATATAACGTTACAAGGCCTCCGGATAAGCCGGATAGCCAATTAAAGTTCACAGAAATGCTGTTATAAAAAAATAAAGCCGTATGAACAGTCTAAGTTACGGGCAATAATATAGATCAAGACCTACTAGAATAGACCCCTTAAGTAAAGGTCTGTCGGCGGGCGCGCTCGGGTCCGCGAACTTGGGTCCATTGAATTTTTGACACCGCAGCATCTATTACATGCCATAACTTAAGTTCGGGTATAGGTACAGCTGTAAAATTTGGTAGTCTAACTCAGAATTGAATTTCCTACAAATATCAAGCAATCAGAAGTTGATGAAGTCATTACTTATTTAATTAACAAATTAATGTGTGTCCATTGAGTTGCTAATGCAATAGCATCTATATATATTACATGCTGCAACTGGAGTTTGCACAATGATACAGCTATGACAGCCATGAAACCTGGTAGTCACACTCAGAAATGAACTCTCTATGCATTTCACGTAACCGGAAGTTGATGGCGTCATTACTTATTTAATTAACAAATTAACGTGCATCCATTGAGTTGCTAATGCAATAGCATCTATTGCACGCTGCAACTGGAGTTTGCAGCTATGAAACTTGGTAAACACACTCAAAAATGAACTCTCTGCCTATCCCAGGTAACCGAAAGCTGATGACGTCATTACTCTTACTCATTCTTCTTACTTATGATCAACAGCTCTTTGAAGGAAGGCTGTCTCTCTGACTCCCAAAAACGAGCCATTGTGCTGCCTGTCATTAAGAAGCCTGGTCATGATCCCAGGGGCGTCATTTGGGAGGGCTGGGGCCGTGGCCCCCCAAGGAAATGAAAAAAACAATTAATAATGTATTACTGTGCAAAATATCGCAAAAATTGTCAAAAATTTGCCAAAAAATATAAAAAATTGCAAATTTGCCAAAATTGGCCTAAAAATTGCCAAAATTGCAAAAAATTTGCCAAAAATTGCCTAAAATTTGCACAAATTGTCTAAAATTTTCCAAAATTTGCAAAAAATTTTTCTCGCCCCCCAAGAAAAGTGTGAAATGACGCTACTCTTGATCCTAGTGAGCCTCTCAACTTTCGACCCATTTTCAACCTTTCTTTTCTCTCAAAAACCATTGAAAGGCTTATTTTATCACAAATGCTACACTATCTGAATACTGAAAACCTTCTTCCATCCACACAATCTGGTTTCAAACGGTTTCACTCAACTGAAACGACTCTTCTTATAATTATTTCTGATGTCTACTATGCAGGAATGTTAATCCTTGGTCCTGGCCTTAAGGACTCTTTAAGGACCAGTTTCAAGTTCTTGGTCCTGGTCCTGGCCATGAGGGTTGAGTCCTTGGTCCTGGTCCTGGCCTTGAGGGTGGGGTTCTTGGTCTTGGTCCTGGCCTTGAGTGTTGAGTCCTTGGTACTGGTCCTGGCCTTGAGGGTTGAGCCCTTGGTCCTGGTCCTGGCCTTGAGGGCTGAGTTCTTGTTAACATCCCTGTTACTATGCCACTGACTTGTCTGAACTTACATTGCTTGCCTGTTCTGATGTCTAATGTGTCTTCGATACGGTTGATCATGATGTATTGTTGAAACATCTCAAACTCTCATTTGGGATTTCTGATCAAGCCCTTCTGTGGTTTACATCCTATCTCTCTAACCATTCTCAAATGATTGCTGTGGAGCATTCTCGCTCAAACTGGTTTCAAGTTCCTTTTGGTGTTCTCCAAGGCTCTGTGCTTGGTCCTTTGCTGTACATACTCCATACTGCTGACCTTTGCCCTTTAATTAGCTCATTTGGCTTCATTGTGCACCTCTATACTGATGCCATTCAAATTTACCGACATTGCCCTCACTCTTCTCATACTGAGCTCACTCAGTCAGTAGACAATGTAGTGCCAACTCTTCGGGATTGGATGTTTTCCAATAGACTTCCACTGAACCCTGACTCAAAACTCATCTTCTCTGGCTTGGTACTAAACATTTGCACTCAAAAATTGATTATGACTTACCGAACTCTCTCTTTCCTAATCTATCCTTCTCAAATTGTATCAAAAACCTTGGTATTTACTTCGACAGTAACTTGACCTTCAAGGAGCACTTTGCTAGATTCTCTCGATCCTGCTTTTACCAACTTAGGCAAATTAGGGTTACTCTTTCTTCGCTTTCTTGACCTGCAGCCAAATCTCTGGTTCATGCTTTTGTGGCTAGTAGGTTAGATTATTGCAATTCTCTTTATCTTGGCCTGCCCAAAAGTCTGCTCTTCACTCTGCAATCTGTCCTAAATGTCTTGTGGCTAAAGCTCATCGCTACTCTAGAATCTCAGACTTTATGCTTAACACCCTCCACTGGCTTTCAATTTCTGACCGCATTAAATTCAAACAAGTAATTATTGTTTCTGCAGTACTTCGAGGTCAGGCACGGTCTTACATTACTGAGCTTTTCAAATCACCGTCTTCAACTGCTCATCGCCTGCTCCGCTCCATTGAACAGAAGAATGTTTATGTCCCCAGATCACGCACTGCTCTTACTCAGCGTCGGGCGTTTGCAGTGACTGGACCCTCCCTCTGGAATGCCTTGAACCCATCCATTCGGAAATCACTTCTTACTCCCTCGCTCTGCTCAATGCAAAAGCTAAAGTCTCACTACTTTACCCTGCGACTCATGCCAGGAGCGCCTCTGAGTAGAAATAGAAGAGGCGCTATAAAAATTGCACATTATATTACATTATTTCATTATCAAATTAACGTGTATCCGTTGAGTTGTTAACACCATAGCATCTATTACACGCTGCAACTGGAGTTTGCAGCTATGAAACTTGGTAAGCACACTCAGTTATGAACTCTCTACTCATCTCAGGTTACGTCAGGTAACTGAAAGTTGATGACGTCATTACTTATTTAATTAACAAATTAACGTGTGTCCATTGAGTTGTTAACACCAGAGCATCTATTATATGATGCAAATGGAGTTTGAACGGTGATACAGCTATGAAAGCTAGTAGTCACACTCATAAATGAAGTCACTATGCATTTCAAGTTACCGGAAGTTGATGACGTCACTATTTATTTAATTAACAAATAAAGAGATTAACGTGCGTCAATTGAGTTGCTAGTAATTGCTGCAGCTGCAAATTAACATAGCTGTATCATCAAATGTGCTTGATGATACAGCTATGTTATTTTGTTAATTAAATAAGTAATGACGTCATCAACTTTCGGTTACCTGGTATGAGTAGAGAGTTCATTTCGGAGTGTGTTTGGCAAGTTTCATAGCTGAAAACTTCAGTAGCAGCGAAGCGTGTAATAGATGCTATTGGAGGCGGAAGATGGCAGAGTGGGTTACGTGCTGGAGCGTCAGGCTGACGGAGTGGGTTCAAGCCCCGTTAGTGCTCTAGTGGCTTTCACACAGGCAGTAATGCTTCATAAGCCACTTTAAATCATGCTAAGTTTAAGGTGTTAACAACTCAATGGATACACATTAATTTGTTAATTTGTTGATTAAATAAATAATGACGTCATCAGCTTTCGGTTGCCTGGGATGGGCAGAGAGTTCATTTTTGAGTGTGTTTACCAAGTTTCATAGCTGCAAACTCCAGTTGCAGCGTGTAATAGATGCTATTGCATTAGCAACTCAGTGGACACACATTAATTTGTTAATTTGTTAATTAAATAAGTAATGATGTCATCAACTTCCGGTTGCTGATATTTGTAGGAAATTCAATTCTGAGTTAGACTACCAAATTTTCCAGCTGTATTTATACCCGAACTTAAGTTATGGCATGTAATAGATTCTGCGGTGTCAAAAATTCAATGGACCCAAGTTCGCGGACCAGAGCACGCTCGCCGACAGTCCTTTACTTAAGAGGTCTATGGCTCTATGCTTACTTAGGGTTGCCAGATGTATGTGTAGCCAAAGGAGGACAGAGCCAGACGAAAAGAAGGACAGAGGAGGACGCATTGAATGTTCCAAATGAGAAAATTAATATAAAATTAATATAAATTCAATGGAAACTATTAACATAAAAATGCAAGAAAACTTTTTACAGCATTATTATTTATATTTACAAATTTATTGTACCTTTACCTCTATTATCCTTACTGCTACACTAATTATTTCTCAGAGGAACCAACTTTTCGGCAAAGATCCTCGTTTTCGATCATATATGCATAAAACTGTTTACAAGTAAGATTCTTAAAATTGTATTTTGTGAGAATGATACCCTTTACAGAGTCTACCAAGAGGCTCCAAGAATTTGTTTCTTTTCTTTGTCCATTGAGCATTAATCAAGGAGAACACTCTTTCCACATTGCCATTGCATTTTCTCTTTGCAGAAGCCATTGCCATAAAATCGGGCGTTAAAATTAAGAACTTTAATCAGACGAATTGTAATTTACTGTTTTCACGTTTTCACGTTTACACGTTTACAGTCTCTGCGTTTGCTACCGGAAATGAAAATAAAATTTTGATAATAGACTATTGCATAGACGCTAGAGGTAGAATGACGAGAGTCGAGTATTTTGGGACTTTGGACAATCGATATTGGTATTATTAAAACGCTATTTTAATATCGATGATTGGGTAAACTGAGATAACGGACTAAAACGTATGAAATTCGTCAATACCGCGAGAACGAAAATTGATGCCATACAAAATGTCAAAAAGAGGACATTTTACAATTTTTAGCTTCGCCTGGAGGACGGAGGACACGGACCTAGTAAAAAGGACATGTCCTCCTTTTGGAGGACGTCTGGCAACCCTATGCTTACTAGACTCGCCCAACGATGTCTGCGCGCAGCCAAAACAATTAACTCGCCCACAGAAACGGCTCAGCGTTCAGCCTATGGAGGTTGGTATCGTTCAGAAGCATGGGTGAAAGGTTGTGAAATAGGTCCATTTCCAAAATTCTCCACATAATTAGTAAAACAAACGCCACAACATACTCAAAAACAATGTTTCTAAAGCGCTCAACAACGAATGACGAACAGTTCCGCAATGCAGAACAATGTCAAGTGTATTTGACCATAACCTTTAGCAGTGTTGGATACGAGTTCACTCAAGTGAGTTTAACTTTAAACGGTACTTATCGGTTATCTGATGCCATTCGAATTTCCAGGTTTAGGATTAGGGTTAGGGTTAACCTAATATACGACGGCAGCCATGGCATCAGATAACCGATAAGTAGTACCGTTTAAACTTACGAATTAACTCAAATGTAGTGAATTGTGAGTTTGAGTTAACTCTTTTCAGCTGACATGAATTATGAGTTTGAATTAATTCATTATTTCTGTGAATTTCAGTTATAGATGTCTTTTTAAAACTCACAAATTAAACTCATTTGCAAAATGATAAGTCTCACTGAAGTCATAAAGACAGTCAGCTACGTCTGCTACGAGTATATCTGTACAGCAGAAGATATATTGTTAGTGAGTAATTAATCAGACCTGTATAGATATGAATAGTCACTGGATTTTCAATAATCTTGTGCTACATTCAGTAGCACTGTCATGTACACATCTGATAGGTAGTCACGCATTTGACAAAATTGTTGAAGCTATCACTGCAGCCTATCAGTTGAGTTCACGCAAATTTTTTGATTGAAGTTTCAAAGCTGACACACACCATAGCCTAACTGAATGGTGATAGCAGGGCTTTTTTCAGTGGGAACGGCGTTCTCACACCTTTTTTGCCAGCTTGTATATTTAATTATGGATATGTAATAATGCTTTTGGGAACGTACAGGTACGGCGTTCCCAGACCAGTTTTTGTTGAAGAGTAAAAAAGAATGAGTTCGCAAACCTTTTTTCCTTGAAAAAAGCACTGGGTGATAGTAATTTTTGGAAAGTATTTGAGGTTTTTCAGGAACATGAAGAAGATGAAGTAGAGTTTATTAGTATTGACTTTATTATTTTAAAAGAAGAGTATGACAATGCTCAAGATTCAAAAGAGAATTTTAGAGTGCTTCCGAAACAACAGAGATGTTGCTAACTTGCCCTCAACATTATTGTTTTAAGTGATGATTTAACTTTAAACTCAAACTTAACTCAACTTAACTTTAAAGTTTTAAGTGATGTCAAGCTATTCTGAATAGTGTTATGGAGCTCCAAAGCTCCTGATGTAGGCTAGTTAAGCATATCTGCAGTGATGTGAGAAGAGGTATGTTATTTCCATGCCCAACTAGATGGAATTCTATGTTTGATGCTGTTTGCCGAATATTGGAGGTGAAGGAAAAATCCAATGACATTTGCTCAGCATTGTAACTCCCTAAACTCAAGCCGGCTGATATTGATTTTTTGAGCAAATATGTCCGTTTGTTGCAACCACTAGCATCAGCTCTTGATACACTTCAGAATCAAAATTAATACTTTTATAGTGTGCTTTTGCCATGCCGAAATTAAGGCAGTTACATCACAGTAAGCTTATTACTCAGATCCAAAATAGCAATCTTATATATTGCGAACCGCTTATATCTTCGTAAAAATGAGTTGATGAGTTAACTTACATAATAAAAGAGTTTTACTTAACTCGTTCAAAACACACTGATTTGAGTTTGATTTCAAACTCAATTCATTGAGCATAAGTTGAGAGTTTGAGTCAAATCATTTCTTGCTTGAGTTTTCCCAACACTGATCTTTAGCAGCCGAACGCCCGTGGTCGTGGGTCTGAAAGTGCTGAAACTGTCACTGCGTAAAACTCCAGAAATATATCAGATGAACTGCTGGTTGTCCTGTGTCAGGGGTGGGTAACCATTTTTCATGAAGAGCCTCATGAGTGCCGGCCGTGAGTCAAGTGGGCCGCACCACGACGACAACACGTACTACATTCTTGCCTATTTCTTCATGAATGTCATCTAACCTCCTTGCTCTTAATCCATCCAAGACAGAATTCCTCTTTACAGGTCTACCCCAACAGGTTAAAAAATTGACAGTCCCAAGCTAGTTCTGACTCCAGACACCACAATAACCCCTGCTCAAACTGCAAATTATCTTCGTTTCAAATTCGATTCATCTCTAAATTTCGAATCACAGCTCTCTCAACTATCGAAAGTCTGCTATGCCCATATTAGTGATCTACGTCTCCGCCCTTGCCTTGACACCAAAACTGCCTCCACAATCGCCACTTCAATAGTCCATTCCAAACTAGATTACTGCAAATCCTTTACTACAACCTCCCAAAAACCTCCATCAACAAATTACAATCAATTAAAAGTGCACTGGCCCGAGCAGTAACCAAATCACCAAAGTTCTGCCATATTTCGCCTATTACTAAAGTCACTGCACTGGCTTAAGAAATCCGAACGCATCCAGTACAAGATAATAACGATTACTTACAGTTCACTTCATTCATCAAAACCGGTTTAGCTTCGAAAACTCTTAAGGGACCGTCCATAAATGACGTCACGCACTTAGGTGGGAGGGGGGTTCAAACATTTGTGACGATGTGTGACGACGAGGGAGGGGTTTCCAGAAATGTGACGCCACACAATACTAAATATTGTTATTAATACCGCAATGCTATGTTATCGCAAAGTTGAACGTATTTGACACGTATAATTCGTTTAAAAAAGAATTTGAAAAAGTTTCTGAATTTCGCTTCAACTATAATAATTATAATTAGTATTTCAAACGAATTCATTGCAATACCCGCTTCATTCAAGAAATAAGTGAACTGAAACATTAATTTTGACATTAAAAAGATGGAGAGTTAACGCGTTGTGACGTCATTTTTAGGGTTCTGACTTTTTGTGACGAGGGTGAGGGGTAAAAAACTGCCAAAATCGCGTGACGTCATTTATGGACGGCTCCTAACGCCGCAGCCTGCTGGAGGTCCAGCAGGCTGCTGAATGCTGATCGCACGATCGCACGATCTACACAATCGTCATCTCATCTCACACTTCACGCCCGCTAAATCAGTCATGCCTCAAAATCTTCAACCGCGCTTTCTCATACGCTACACCAAAACTTTGAAACTCAATTCCAGCTTCCATTCGCAGCCTACGACATTGGATAAACAAAAAGCTCTGAATCCTCCTTTCATTTCTACACTATCTCCTCAAGCCATTGGGTCTAAAATTAAAAAACCTACCCATTCCAAAAGTCATTTGCTCCATAGCTATAACAACCCGACCCGCTGCCTCATGGATACACTGACCTTTGCCCGGCCGACAAACCACCTTGCCTATAGCTATTTCAAGAAAGATTAAGTGCGTAAGAATAAGTAGCTAGTACTGTAGGCCTAATACTTCCGAAGCGCTATATAAATTTACGAGATTTTACTTACTTCATAACAGTCATATAAAATTTATTTTCAATGCTCATATGTGTGTAGTCAATCAGTTGTACAAAACAGACTCACATTTTAAAGAAGACAAACTTTAACGTTAGATTCTCAACATTTATTTACTAGTACAATAATGAGATTTTTGCAAATGAGAAAAATTTCCGACAAGATTTTTGTAGTCAGGTTTTAAGTTACATGTTGATATGCGCAAGAAATTTGTTTGCTGAAATCTGCTGTTCTTGCCTGAGTAACAGTTTGCATTTTCAGTTAAGGAAAGTTAGTCAAGTCATTTTCTTTCAAATGTCTTGAGAAAAGGATAAGCTGAGTTTTAAAAGACTTGACATTAACTTGATTGCAAATGAATACAAAATTAACGTGCAAAATAAATTTTCCTTGCAACATCACATTCAATTCCTTAAGTTTTTTAAAACATGTCCACATCAAATCCAAAGTCACACAGCCAAACTGAGTCTGTTATGTTCTTTCTTTTAATAATAATAATAATAATGTGATTTTAAGTGGTTTAGGAGGCTAAGTAAGCCTGTGTGAAAACCACTGATGTAACCATCTGCATTCAATAACCTAGTTTATCTAGATAGCCTTTGAATCCGTTCACTGTTTCAACTGTCACTCCCACCTCGTCCAAACTGTTCCATTTGTCCACAACCCTTGCACTAAAAAAGTTTTTCTTTCTTGGACCAACCCTCTGCTTAAACATTTTGCACTTGTGGCCTCTTGTGCTGCTATAGTGTGCCAATGTAAAGAATCGATCATATGGCACATCTACTTTCCCAGTCATTATTTTGTATGTTTCTATCAAATCCCCTCTTTCTCTTCTACTTTCTAATCTTTTTAAGTGACTAAATGAACTTGGATGACTATACGAAAGTTACTTTTATTCAAGATACAAATGAATGCCTTAATGAAGCTGTGTTCGCAATGTTCGCTCACACCGGAAGCTACGAATTGTTATAGCGCTAGAAATACACATTGTTATAGCGCTATTATAATCCTGACATCTCCCTTACAAAGAAAAGTCAAGTAACATAATCCTAAAATTTAACTGGGGGCTGTACTGTTCTACCTGAACGAGTAACCACAAGGGGTTTAACAGTATGAGCTGGGTTCAGGTTCTCTTCTTGGACAGCAACTTTCAAGTGTTGGATTGGCTGCATCAGAACAGTCGAACTTGGCTGTAACTGGGTATTAGTTGAATCAGAAATGGATTCGGATAAATCCGAATAGGCATCATAGGTACTTGGTCTTCTTGGGGTTTCATTTGTTTGAATCAAATCTCTTCTGTTTCTTCTTAACTTTGATCCTTCTTCAGTTTGGATTATGGATTGAGGCGAATGGTGCTTCTCCAGGACTACTGCTCGCTTCCACTCATTATCATCATCATTATTATTATAAACGATAATTTATATAGCGCTATTGGGCGAACCGGACCTTGAGGTTTCTACGCCTCCTTAACTCCAGATGGCCCCGCCCAGTTCGGTCACACGGGTTTAGACTCACTTTAAGGCACGTGGTCGTTCGTCCTAGCTTTTTGGCTAGAATTCAGGCAGCCTTGCTACTACCCGTACCTCGCGCACTGCTTCTGTACTTCCCTTCGATGCTCCACACTCAATTCTTCTCTTATATCGTCCCTTTATCTACGCTTCAACTCTCAGTGCACCTGATCCTTCTTACCTCTCTCCGTGCACCTTGCCTCTCACCGTGCACCTTACCTCTCTCCGTGCACCTTACCTCTCGCCGTTCACCTATCGCACTGCCCTTATCGCACCGCCCTACGGCTCAGTGCCTCGCACCCACCTATTGCACCGCCCTATAGCTCAAGCCTCGCACCGCACCTGTCATTCAAGCCTCGCACCGCACCTATAGTGCCTCCACTCAGGGTGCTCCAACCTCAGAGTACTCCGACCTCAAAGTGCTTACCTCAGGGTGCTCCAATCTCAAGTGCTCAGCCTCAGGGTGCTTCACTTACTTCAGGGTGCCTAACCGGGTGCCCTATAATTCTATGCGCTTATATGACCCTTTCCTTCCATACACACGCTGCCCTCAGCTATCGGTCCTGATCTGTGGACGGACTCGCTATTTATACGCTTTCTGCTGGCCAAGGAGTGGGGTGCTTAAACCTTCATAGCTCGCATTCGCTCAACTCACTTATCGTCTAGCATCATGCATCGGACATCTATCTCTTAGCCTATCTATGCTATACGGGCAATCTATTATTATTATTATTATTATTATTATTATTATTATTATTATTATTATTATTATATTGGGCCTAATGGACCTCAAGCTCATGAATTATTAATAGCTTATTCTATCTATCGCTACTTTAATGGATTCGCTACACTACCCCGGACTTAATCGACGGGATGGTCCCCGTCCCTCATTTAATCATAACAAAAACTTTGTGTGGGGATATCTTAGCGTGTTAACATTCAGCATTCACAACTAATACAATACATAATCAGTGCGTTTACAGTCAGCGACAATTTATGCAGTATATACAAGATCATTGATTTAATAAAATATTAAATGATTAACATCTCTGTATTAACAAAACTTTAACACAAGCAAAATTAACACAATATTATTTAGCACAAGCACAAGTTAACACGTCTTCGATACAGTCATCGTCTTCTTCATCTGCAATCTGCAATTAACAAAGAACAAATTATATATTTTATGCAATTCAATCCTTATATCTGGCCGCTCTCCTTTCTCTCTGAGGTCTCTGTTGTCTGACTTCTGATTCTCCAAGTCTCTCGGGTACTTCTACATGTTCTTCCTCTGGTTCTGTGGGTGCTCTGTCGACTATATCCTTTGGTTCTCTTCTCGAAACTGACTCCATAGGGTGCCCGATTTCGACTTCTATCGGTGCATTACTCTCTTCATGGGACTTGTACAACAACATTTTATCTAGGTGTGTCACGAAGATTTTCCCCCGTGGCTTCTTCTGAACTCGAAAATTGAGTGGTCCTGTCCGTTCTAAAACGACGTAAGGTCCTTCATAGAATTTCTGCCATTTAGTGTATAACCCTCTCCTTTTGGTCACGAATACCCATACTTCATCACTCACTGAAAATCTCTTTTGACGCACTCTTAGATCATACTTGTCTTTGCTTCGCTTTACTTCTGTCTCCAGATTTTTCCTTACGACTGCGTAAGCGTCGGCGAATTTCTCCTTCAAATCTTCTATAACTTCCCGATGTATACGAGGTTGAGACCTTAATGACTGTCGAATTGGGTTTGCCGTGCCTGTATCGATCTTGTGTTGGGTAACCTTACAGTGTCCTAAATCATTCTCATCCAGCGAGAACACATCTATATATTCCAGCAATAGCAACTGCAACTCGACTTTGCTCTTGTCTGGAACCTCGGTCTCAGATTCACTCAACATTTCTTTCACAGCTTCCATGGCTTTTGACATTGGCGTGTCTTCTACTCTAGTCGACTTTTGGCTCTCCAATACTTCAACAGGGTGTACGGTGCCCAAACTATCATTCTGGTACAGCACCGCGGGTGCATCATTCAGGTTCATCACCCTCACGGTAGCTACGTTCGCACTTCTTAATGCGACTCTTGCTGCGTGCACCCCGGACTTAATCTCTCGGTACTCAGTCATCCAAGCTGACGATGACCTAGCTTGCTTTGCACCTTGTACTACTCTTATCGGCACATCCATTTCTGACTTAGGAGGGATCAATATCTTCTCAGCTACTTGCACTCGTCTGCACTGAAGTGTGCCGGTCTGGGTTATCGAAGGTATTCCTCTCCTTCCGATATATACCGCAGCATTAGCGAAATTAATCCAACAGTGGTTCTCCATGAGAAAATCCATTCCCAAGAGTATTTCCGTTACTTGCTCGCATACAATGAAGTAAACGTTTCTACGGCACTTCCGAGCAAATCTCACAGGTATTGTCACCTGCCCGACTACCGTTATCTCACTTCCATTTGCTGCTCGTAACTTCTGAGGTGCTGGATCTACCCTCAATCCTTCTGCTAAACTCTCTGGTAACAAGCTTACCTCTGAACCCGTGTCAATAAGGCACTTATGCTCTGATCGTTAATTATACCCTTGATATACACTGATCTTTTCTTGCACTTCCCTCCGGTCATTCTTACTATGCTTCGGTTCTCAATTATCCTCCTGGGCGCTGTGCTTCCAGTCCTTCTGCACTCTTTTGCTAGATGTCCAATGCCCTGGCACTTATAACACTGCACCTTCTCTGTCAATTGAACTCAGGTCGATTTCTTTGATTGCCATAATCTATCGTTTTCGGCACCGTGACAGCCGCATCTCTAGACGCTTCCACTAGTTCTCTCGTCTGTCTGGGCACTGCACCTTCTGCCCTTAACAACTGTCGTTCCATATTAGCTTGCCATTTCTCCATGCTAAGCTTCTGTTCCGACATGAAGTCAGTCACCTGTCTCATCAATCGCTCTGTCACACTCTCCTCATTCGTGGCTCTGACCTGACGCTGATAATCTGGGTGCTTTCTCGTACTTGCGGGCACTTCTTCCGCTGCTCTATTATAGCTTTCTAATCTTAATGCGACCCGATAAGTCTCATCCAACGACCGTGGCTCTCTATCCCTGACTTTGAGCGAAAGCTCCTTATCCCACATTGCTTCTAGAAAAGCATCTCTCGCAACTATCTCAGTCGTGTCATCTATCGGTCCTGGGAAAGCTAAAGCTACAAGCTTCCGTATATCGTGCAGCAACTCTGACAAGCTCTCTTTATACCATTGCTTCCGGCACCGCAACTGCGTACGGAAAGTCTCTTGCTGTGCCTCCAATCCGTACCTTTGCCTTAATCTACTTATCAATCCTGTGTACGTCACGTCTTCTCTGGCACCAAAATCCCACAACAGTTGTGCTGGACCTTTTTCTAAAGCACACTGCAAAAAAGATCCTTTATCCACGTTTGTCCACTCATTATACCTGGCACAGACCTCGAACTGACGTATGAACGTCTCCAACGGTATTGTACCGTCAAACTTATTTGGCTTCATTGGCGTTCGCTTTACAGCTTCACGCCATGATCCTAGTTCTTCCGCCTTTACTAATTCAAACCTGGGTGTACCGGCACTTTTCCCCAGTGTTTGAGGCAACTGCCTACTGCTGTCTACTCGTCCGTTTTGGACGCGCACCGGTGCTCACTAACCCTGGTTCGAAGTTAACATCTTCCATCTTCACCTTCACTGACTCTAGTTGGTCCCGATTCAATTTAACCCTTCTTTCTTGAGACGACTCAAGTCTTGCTTTACTGCGGGCACTTTTGGTTGCCCGTTCTCGCCCGAATTTACGGAAACTATCCTCGTACGGGTTGTAATGGTCGATAGCCCACCAACGGTGCTTATCGTCGTCCTTACTCTGGGTGCCAGTTCTTTTATCTATCATTGTTTCTAACAGTGAATCATGTTCAATGATTCTTGTAGTCTCACCGTCCATGTCCATGAGACACCTCAAGTCACCTGGCTTAGGCTCCATAGCCTCGGTCATCCTCTATGTACTCCTTTCCAAGACTGGGTGCTTCAATCAAAGTGCCCGGCACCTTGGTGCTTCTGCACTTACTACAAGCACTCAACCTAGTGTTGGTGCCCTGCGGGTGCTATTACAGGTCTATTCTACCTTCTAAGCCTCGACCTTACTCTACCTGGTGCAATTTACCCTTCTAAGACATTCTCTTACTCTGCTTAGTGCGTTTTACCTTTATGAGACCTAACCCCACTTCTGGTACCAAATATGTGGCGAACCGGGCCTTGAGGTTCCTACGCCTTCTTAACTCCAGATGGCCCCGCCCAGTTCGGTCACACGGGTTTAGACTCACTTTAAGGCACGTGGTCGTTCGTCCTAGCTTTTTGGCTAGAATTCAGGCAGCCTTGCTACTACCCGTACCTCGCGCACTGCTCCTGTACTTCCCTTCGATGCTCCACACTCAATTCCTCTCTTATATCGTCTCTTTATCTACGCTTCAACTCTCCGTGCACCTGATCCTTCTTACCTCTCTCCGTGCACCTTGCCTCTCACCGTGCACCTTACCTCTCTCCGTGCACCTTACTATTCTATTCTATTCTATCCCGGACAATTTATGCAGCGCAGTAGCATGGCTAACAGTCAAAAACAAGAGCGCTTTACATCAACATGCATACGAAAAACTAAATAAGTGCGTTAAAAACGATGCGTTCCGGCACCCTGAGCCAGTGGAGTTTGTCCCGGAGATATGGTGTTACGTGATCTCGCCGTTCACCTCTATCGCCGTTCACCTATCGCACTGCCCTTATCGCACCGCCCTACGGCTCAGTGCCTCGCACCCACCTATCGCACCGCTCTATAGCTCAAGCCTCGCACCGCACCTATAGTGCCTCCACTCAGGGTGCTCCAACCGCAGAGTACTCCGACCTCAAAGTGCTTAGCCTCAGGATGCTCCAATCTCAAGTGCTTAGCCTCAGGGTGCTTCACTTACTTCAGGGTGCCTAACCGGGTGCCCGTCCTGATCTGTGGACGGACTCGCTATTTATACGCTTTCTGCTGGCCAAGGAGTGGGGTGCTTAAACCTTCATAGCTCGCATTCGCTCAACTCACTTATCGTCTAGCATCATGCATCGGACATCTATCTCTTAGCCTATCTATGCTATATGGGCAATCTATTATTATTATATTGGGCCTAATGGACCTCAGGCTCATGATTTATTAATAGCTTATTCTATCTATCGCTACTTTAATGGATTCGCTACACTATATGCGTAGCGAAGGCCGTAGTCAGGAGCACTTTACAAAAGTCTTTAGTAGGAAATGCTGAAAAGATGCGTCTTAAGTTTCGCTAAGAATCGGTCGGGGTTGTCTCCCTCGTTATGTCATCAGGGAGGAATTTCCTCAATATTGGGTTCTGCCTCCAAACGGATCGGTCCCCAAATTTAGCAGTCTTAGATGGGTGCGGGATAACGAGCTGAACTCGACATCTTGAGCGAAGCCGTGAGCGTCTATCGGTTGATGAGGGTCGGTGTACCAGTCTCGAAAGATACTGCGGACAGCACGGGTCATGCACAGCCCTGAACGTAAGCCAACAACGTTTGAAAGTTATCCGTTCAGGGATCCGAAGCCAATGAAGGCGATCTCGCAGTAATGGTGTGACATGTTCATTCCACCTGACTCCATATAAGCCGCGCAGAAACGTTAAGTACCGATTGGAGACGGTTACGAGTAGTAGACTGTTACAATAATCCACACTTGTGAGGACAAGAGCGCTTTATCATGCTTTACTCTTACCGCTTCTCTCTTTGAGCAATGGAAGGGGTTTTGAGTGTCGACCATAGAAATGCTTTTGAGTTTGTTGTCTTTGAACAAGAGTTTGTCGTATCTTTGTAGACTGCTAGGTAAGTTGATCTGGATGTACTTGAAGTTTGGATTTGAAGACACGACCCATAAGTAGTTGAGCAGGACTCCAGTTCAGACCGGCTATAGGCGCATTCGGTATTGCAGTAAAGCTATGGATGGATCCGAATGGTCATGTTCTGCCTTAAGGAGGAGGCGCTTTACTTTCCACCAATCCATTGGATTGTGGATATCTTGGACTGGAAGTAGTAATCTGAAAGTGCCATGCTCGAGAGAAATTCGCTAGCGTGGTACTAGCAAATGGCATGTTGTCGCACACCATGTCCTCTGGAATGCCATTTCGTGCAAATACTGACTTTAATGCTGCGACAACAAAGTCTGCAGTCTTGTTTTGTAGAAGTACCACTTCTACAATCTGGAAGTCTCGACCGAAAAGTTGAAAAATATCAGCTCCACCTCTCTCCCACGGTCTGTTTGGAACGGGATGTGATAATAGAGGTTCTTTCTGCTGTTCTTTACGAAAGGTATTGCAAGTATTGAATTGTCGAACAAGGTTTTCAATATCCCGAGATATTCAATGCCAGTACAGACATTGTCTGGCTAGTCCTTTGCATTTTTCCATGCCCAGATGTCCCTCATGAAGTTTGGTAAGCATCTCTCTACGCACCGAAGAAGGAACAATGATTTTTCCGTGAACGAAGAGAAGACCATCTAACTCGTAGATATCCGATATGAATTTCGAATATGGCTTGAGAACAGCATTTATAATGGGGCCCGACTTGTTATGTATGTGTTGCAGCAGCTTAGTTAGAACATCATCAGCTTGAGTTTCTTGGCGAAATTATTCGAGTTTTTTCTGACTTGCCGGAAATTCGTGTAGTATGGAATGCACCATGACCTCAATATCATCTGCAATGTCAGTATTGTTTTCTGAAGAGGGTAGGTAAGCTCTTGATAGGGTATCAGCAACAAGCATTTGTTTTTCTGGAGCATATTGTATACACTGCAGCTTGTATTTCAACAAATGTAACAACATACGCTGGAGACGGGGCGTAGTGCTGACAATCGGTTTTTTGAATATGGCTTCTAGCGGTTTGTGATCAGTCAGTACTAGAGTGTTGGACCCATAGATATAATGGCCAAACTTGTCACAGGCGAAGACAAACGCCAGCAATTCCTTTTCAGTCTGAGCATAGTTGCGTTTAATGGTTGTTAGCGCTCTGGACGCATAGGCAATAGGTTGTTCCTCTTGCATTAAGCACGAGCCTAAACACGACGAAAAAGCATCAGTCTGTATTACACATGTTTTATGCTATCAAAAATGTAAGAGTTGTTGCATTGCTGATTAGCTGTTTGATGTGCTCTACGGCCAAATTGTGTTCTTCTCTCCAGTGCCACTGTCTTCAGGAGTTGGTGCAATTTCTCAGTACAATTAGACAAATTTGGAACAAATTTTGAGAGATACGTCACCATTCCAAGAAAACGTTGCAGGTCTTTTTGTCCTGAGGTGTCTGCATTTCCGTAATGGCACGAACATTCCTTTCATCCGACGAATTCCTTGTGTTGACAAAACATGACTAAGATATGTTACTTCAGGAATTCTTAGCTGAATTTTATCACTGTTAAACCTCACACCACATTTTTGTGCACGTGTCAACAGTTTCTTTAGAATAGCATCATGTTCAGTAACATCTTTTCCTGTAATTATCAGGTCATCAAATACAACATGGACACCCTCTAAATTTCCAAAAATTTCATTGCTTTTCTTTTGAAAGACCTCGGGGGCTGATGAAATTCCGAATGGGAGTCGCTTCATTGAATAACGTCCAAATGGTGTGTTGAATGTACATAGGCGACTACTGTAATTATCTAGTTTTATTGGCTAGAACCCACTTTTCATATCAATTATGGTGAAGACAGTCTTGC
The DNA here is from genome assembly GCA_018105865.1 of Metaphire vulgaris. Lineage (NCBI taxonomy): Eukaryota > Metazoa > Annelida > Clitellata > Crassiclitellata > Megascolecidae > Metaphire > Metaphire vulgaris. The sequence continues at coordinate 9,039,282 of CM030837.1, forward strand.
CACTCAACTTGGAGAATACGTCATCACAGGTAGGTATGCGATGATGCTCTCTTTTGATGGCTCGATTAAGGTCACGCGGATCAAGACATAAACGAAGCGAACCGTCTCTTTCCTCGACAACCAGAAGACTATTGACCCAATCGGTTGGGTCATCTCGTGTAATGAAAACACCCTGTCTGTCCATTTGCTGGAGAGTTTGCTTAAGCTTTGCCTCAAGGGCTATTAGAACTCGTCTAGGTGCGTGTACCACAGGACTGATGGAGTCGTCAATTTTGATATGATGCTCTCCTGAAATTTCTCCTAACCCAGAGAAGACATCGCATATTCACAAAGCAGACTATCTGACATGGGATTCCTATCTGAAACTTCACAGACATGTTTCATAAGATTCAACGACTGGCAGGTTGGTAGTTCAAGTAGAGTAGTTGCGCTATCCTCTGCCACATAAAAGTCAGTAGTTATAGAAGCATGTTTACTGTCTACTTGCGTTTGAATTTTTCCAAGCGTTTTTATGGTCTGAGTGGCATATCCTTTGATATTGATTGTCGTGTTTTCTAGCGGAGGTCTGTGGTGTAGAGTCTTATATGTTTCGAAAGACATAACGTTAACTTCAGCACCAGAGTCGAGCTTTCAATTAATGGGTGTGTCATTAATGCGTATAACCTCCCACCAACACGAGTCAGAGAGGTTCCCTGTTTGTTGTTTCTGCACAGTGCCCACATAGAAGTCAGCCGTCTCCCCCACCTCAGCTATATTTGAAGTTGATTGAGTGCCAGTTCTTACTGTTGACCGCACGTGTTGAATGTTTTATTTCACTGAAAGACAAGCATTTAGAAAAGTGATTAAGCTTATTGCAGTTATGGCAAAATTTGCCATATGCTGGACAGTTGCGAGGTTTGTGTGTTCCTTCACAGTTGCTGCACTTTTGTCCCTCCAGTGATGCACGAAGCTTGAGCGGGTTTAGGGTTGTTGTAGTTTTGTGCAAACGGAATGACCGCACATACTGCCTCGCCTTTAATGAGGCGAACTTGTACTTTTGTGCTCTCTGCTGCGCGACATAGAGTTAGAGTTTTTTGCAAGTTCAAATCTATTTCTCTCAACAAACGTTCTTGAAGGCGACTATCTGGACATCCAATAACGATCCGGTCTCGGATTAAGCTCTCTTCCTGGTCACCGAAGTGACATGATTTCGCCTCTGTACGTAAAGTAGTCACAAATGTATCAATCGACTCACCATGAGTTTGAATACATTCCCAGAATTTATACCGCTCGTACACCTCGTTTTTTCCTGGCAGGCAGTATTCATCGAATTTCTGTAGCGCAGGCGCTAACTTATCCTTCTCGTCATCAGAACAGGTAAATGTGTTGTACACAGCCAACGCCTCATCTCCGATCAGATGTAGAAATAATGCAAGTTGAATTCAATCCGGTTTTTCAGACACGCCCGACGCTAACAAATAGTTGTCAAACTTTTGTCGCCACAGTCTCCAAGCAGTCTCTAGATTGGTACTGTCCATGGACAAACATGACGGTTGTCGCAGAAATTCAGAAGCCATCGCCATTGTTGCAATGCTGATAATATGTGACTGTCAAGTTCGTTACAAATACACAAAGTTATACAACCTGCACGTAGTCTGTTGATCCTGTTCACGACGCCATGTTATGTTCTTTCTTTTAAGTGACTAAATGAACTCGGATGACTATAAGAAAGTTACTTTTATTCAAGATAAAAATGATTGTCTTAATGAAGCTGTGTTCGCAGGGTTCGCTCACACCGGAAGCTACGAATTGTTATAGCGCTAGAAATACACATTGTTATAGCGCTATTATAATCCTGACAGAGTCTGCCATTTTGTTCAAAAATTCACCAAAATTTCTTTTCCAAAAATAACAATTTCTTCTTTTAGCTTCCATACTCTTGTTGACACATTGCCAATGCTTAACCACCTCGCACAGTCACATTGCTATGAGAAACTTCATCAGAATATTCACACTCCGTCTCCTCCAACAAAGTCATGAATTGTCTGTGGTTTAGTCCTCTTGACCTAATGAAGTTCACTGCTGCAACAATAGTATCAATGACCTGTTTAGATTTAAAGACTGATTTGCACAAACGTTCTTGGTGAATAATGCAGTGGAATGCGAAAGTTGCGTGATTTGAACGCTCGCTCTTTATTTTGTCATTGAGAAACTTGACAAGACCAACATGTTTTCCTAATAATGAAGGTGCGCCAGTAGTTATACTGGCCAACCGTTTGCCCATTCTGTCCAAGCAGTTCTTTACACACTCAAACAAATCTTTGCCTGTTGTGACGTCTTTGCGAAGTTCGATTCCTAATAATTCTTCAGTAAGGTCAAACTGCTCATCTATTCCTCTTATAAAAATTAATCATTATAGTTATTGCTTGTGCTCCGTTGGGCCGCATAAAAGTCGTCCGTGGGTGCAGATTGTCCACCCCTGTCCTGTGTCTTGATCAAATGCTGTTTGTCTATTCGCAATATAATGCATCAGTAATCGTAGGCGCCATAATGAAGTAATATAATGATTACATCAACGTATATGCTGCAAACAAGCAAAGTAAGCCTAATGCTTATTGTACCGGCTGCTATTGTAATTAAACAGCAATGGAACGAATCACACAAAGTCTAAGATGAATAAAAACGCTGGTATTCGCTGGAATAAGAGAAACTGATACGTGCTTCCTCGTATCAGTGATTTAATTAAGTCGGAATTTTTCTGTAGGATTTGACGGTTACTCTTAGCACTGAGCGGAACGAATCGGAAATCGAGTTCGTAGAGGACAAAAACGAACGGTGCGCGATCAACAGCCAATCGTTCGTAGACGAACAGGAATGGTATTTACACAGGTAAGACAGCTGGAAAGTATGACAGACTGATGACCTAATTGATCAACAGATAGTCTGAATACTGAAAATACACTGACATAGGCGCACTATGAAGGGAAATATTAAAAATGAAAATTATTATATTGCGCCGTATATTGCGCTCTCAAATTCGCATCTACCAATCGCTCGTTCTATCAATACTCTTCGCAACCGAGACCTGGACCATGCTGTCGGCGGATGAGAAAACCTTGGAGGCTTCCCACACGAAAAGCCTGCGCCTCATCCTTGGAATCTGTTGGCACCACTAAGTAACCGACGCCGACGTCCTCCTGCAAACCGGTGTCTCGCCGCTCATGGACTCCATTCGTAGGCGCCGTCTAGCACTTTTCGGGCACGTAGCCCGACTGGAAGACGCCACTCCACCTAGCCAAATCCTGCGATGCTGTGTTGACCTATCGTCAGGTGTCCCGCCTGACGCCGCGTGGAGACGCAAGCCCGGACGTCCAAGGAAGATATGGCTTGACCAACTTCAGCAACAAAGCGGTTCTACTCCCAACTTTAAATGGGAACAAGCCATCGTGCATGGTCATGGCGGAGTGGTGACGCAACGGCCCCTGCCAGTCAGATATGGAACCGGGTCACATTTTGAGACCCGGTGACCCAGTGACCCGAAATAGAGGTGACCCGGTGACCCAGTGACCCGGTCATTGGCTCCAATTGTCTGTACCAGGGCGGCTATTACAGACTCCCTGTCTGTACTAACTACTTTACTTTTAAATATTTATCAATGACGTCATTTAAACGTTGTCATCACACCATAGAATTTGTCTTTACATTTTATAACGTTCCATAGAGTAATAAGACCAATATCCCTCAGTGATAAAATCAATTACTTGTATCTGTGGACCTACCTAACATCAGGCGGACAGTTTCTACAGCCTTTTCAGGATTGATGAACCTGCATACTTAGCATTTGAAGATTTTAATTAATACCGGGTCTATGACCGGGTCACAAGGGTGACCCGGAGACCCGGTGACCCGCTGGACAAAGGTGACCCAAATGACCCAGTGACCCAGTGACCCGGTTCCTTGTCTGCTGCCGGCTACGCGACGATCATGATGATGCCGTATAAAAGAATATTTTTAAAATATGCAAATGTGAATAAAATCTTCTGAAAGCAAATTTCTAGGGAACACAGTGGTATAATTTTTAAAAATCGGCCTACATCTAAAAAAGTTATAATCAAAATACCATGGTGTCCCAATTTAATGAAGCACGGTGTACTGTAGGTATGCGCACAATTTCAGATTTGTCCTGTTAGTGGGCAAAGCTGACGGTGATTGCTTCAATACCTGTGTGATGCATTAGCCAAAGGTCACGGATCCGACGACTATGGCATAAAATTGTACGCAATCCCAGGGTGTTGCCCAATATAGATTTCGCATAAAAACGCTGACATAGGCCTACGTAGGGACCTGCCAGCCGCACAGGCCCGTCATACACGAATTTTACTGAATGCCCAAAAGAACATCACTCAGGATACTCAGGAAACGTCAAAAATTTCATCTTAAATCAAATGCTACGTGTAGCCATTTAATCAGATGAAAATTCAACATTCAGAATTGGAATCCTCACATCTGACATGGCACAAGTGGCTTACTAGCTATCTTATTTTGACCATAAAGTATAGGCCTACTTTAGAAGTACGTGTAATGATAGCGGTCTAATTAGAAGTAATGATAGCGGCAATGATAGTTTCTTTTTAAGGATTAATTTCCTTGTTTGTAAATACAAGAAATGAATTTATTTACAAAATTCTATCTATTTCCCACTATAAGACAGTGTTTTGTATCTCTAACGACGTCGTTTAATAGCTTTGTAATTGTTTGGATGGAGACAAGACGCCGCAGAAGCAGATTGTTAGCAAAGAAAGAGAACCGAATGATTTTAAATGATTCTTTGGCTAATACAATTATTTTTCAAAACAATTTGTAGTCCTATTAAATCTTATATCGTCGCAAGGTTGCCCACATTTTTAGCGCCAGCCCATGATCGATCGAGTTTTCACTACCTATTACTGATATTGCGTCTTTATGCAGGCTTTTGGGTAGCTCTAAGAGAGATGCGTAATTTATTCTGGTGGTCCTTGAGTTGGACAATATGCATTAAAAGTTTGCAATTACTGATCTTTTTGTATTTATAAGCTGATCATTCAGACTGGACAACTAATGCCATCGGACATATTGGTTATGTTAAACTTTTATTTCGCTTGCTGCAAGGCGTTACCAAAAATAAAACGTTCATGACATGATGTTTTATGAATACCCTAAGCTTTAGTGTACTCTCAATATTCTTCTGAATTGTTGTAGTGTCGTACGCACTTGGCGCAGAACTATTTCTGAATCCGTTCAAAATGTAACGATCAATCGTCCAGCCTTTTCTGCTGCCTGCAAAACATCTAGGAGACCAGGCTTCTTCATATGGAACATATTTGTAGTTATGGTAAGATCAACTCAAACAGCATTTTGGGTCAAATGCTATGAATATTCAGCATAAATCACACTATATTATATCCATTCGCATTTTGACATATTGTTGCGGTTTACAATTTCTTTCAGCTGGAGCTAAGATACATGATTTTACGATTTTCTGCATAAATGATGTCATGTATGCAAGAGTGTGCAAACTTGTATGCATGTCTGCGCGTATGTAGGCTTAAGCAAGTATCATCACCATCATCATCAATCATCATCACCATCGGCAAGCTCACTGACGGAGCGTAGCCTTTTCCACTAAACACTTCCAAGAATCTCTGGTTTGCAGTGTTGTAATAAATACTTCACTGAAAGTATTTAAATACTTTCATAAATACTTGGTTCTCAGGTAGTATTTAAATAGTATTTAAATACCCAAATACCAGGGTAAGTATTTAAATACTGGCAAATAAGGTTTAAATACTTTTTTAAATACTTGATAATGTATTTGACACGACTCGCCACAACCGCATTTTTGTGTAAAGAAATGTTAGTTAAAATTATTTCTAACAATGTCAATGTAGACCTACTTAACTGTTCAACTGTCTAAAACCATCAGTAAAGAAAATGTAAAAATGAACAGTCCATAGGAGAAACGTTATAATTATGGAAATTTGCAATAAATCCAAAGTATTTAAATACATCTAAATACTGTATGGTATTTAAATACTATTTAAATACTTAATTTTGGATGAGTATTTAAATACTTTCTTAAATACTGGACAAAGTATTTAAATAGTATTTAAATACTGAAAGTATTTAAATACTTTACAACACTGCTGGTTTGAGCCGTTTTCCAGGGAGTGAAAAGTCCAACGTTACACGAAGCCAAGTCAGATCGAATTCTTCTGGTCCAGGTAGTTTTTGGGCGACCAACTAGTCTTTTCCACGATTTTTTTGGGCGGGGGCCTTTAATAACTTCCTGTAGGGCTCTCGCATGGTCCATGTTTGAGGCTGCTTTCGCAACATGTCCAAAGTAGTGGAGACGCCTGCTTCGTATTTTTATGGATATTGGATCCTTTCCTGTACGTCGGAACACTTCTTCATTTGTTGTATGCGAGGTGTACGATATTCTAAGGATTCTTCCCAGGCACCATTGATGGAAGGCATCCAGTTTCCTGATCATGGATGAGGTCAGAGTCCATGTTTAAAGTAAAAAAAAGAAAAAATCAAGTAATAAATCTAAAATAGCCTGATATATGTCATTCACGAAAAAGACTAAAGAAGAATTGGAAGAATCTATTGTTGCAATGTGGAGAATACGACACTGAGAAGACGTTATTATTATTATTATTATTATTATTATTATTATTATTATTATTATTATTATTATTATTATTATTATTATTATTATTATTATTATTATTATTATTATTAGAGCGACTACTATATAGCGCTATATTAAAACTCAGGCAGTGGACGAGAGCACTTTAAAAAAAAAGTTCCATAAGAAATACTAAAAAGGTGCGTTTTCAGTTTTTGAGCAAATCGGTCGGGGGAGATTCCGACCTGACTTCTTCCGAAAGGGAATTCCATGCTATGGGGCTAAGCCTACCCCTTGAGAAAGATCTTTCTCCAAACTTTGCGGTCTTAGCTGGGGGAGGCACAACAAGTCTTAATCCCTGATTAGATCTAAGGTTCCGTCGACCTGACCCCAACCCAATCCTGTGTACCAGCTTATCTAAGAAATCTGGGCAGGTCGAGTCGTGCAAAGCCCCAAACGTCAGCCAGCAGCGTTTATATAATTTCCGTTCCGGAATTTTTAGCCAGTGTAGACGATCACGAAGCAGTGGCGTAACAAGATCTCTCCACTTTAGTCCAAAGATGAGCCTGGCTGACAAGTTGAGGTCTATGCAGCTGATTAGCCGGAAGGCCATACAATACTCCGTTGCAATAATCAGCCCGAGTCAGGACCAGTGCTCGGACTAGTTTGATGGCTTGACTAGTTTTTTTTACTTGTGATGACATTTTTTCCATAAGTTAGAGGCTCAGTCCCTCTTTTGTCCCGGGCGCTGGCAAGCCACGCTACGACCTACGCCACTGATATTATATGCGGCATATATATATATATATATATATATATATATATATATATATATATATATATATATATATATGGGTATTTAATTATATATACCTATCGAGGTGCCGCCATTCTCTTGCACATACAAGGAGTTGTATGAAGGTCGAGTACAAGAATGAGTGCTAGATGAGTATTGTAGCAATTAATCAAAATTGACGATTGTGTTTCAGTTCTTGATCTGCAGTATGTCGTTTGGTACATTTGCCGTGAAGCCAGATCTGCCGCAGAATCGTCTTCAGTTGACCTTTATTTTACTTTTGACAACTGTCTCGTTTAAATTTGCCGTCAACCAGAGTTTGCCGATGATCTCCTATTTAACGTACCTGGTGAGAATCGATCATCTCGGCAACTTCTTATATAATAATATATAATATAATATAACAAGGTTTAAATGGTTCAGTAGGGACTGCCCTGTGTGAGAACCACTGAAAGGCTGAGCCGATCTTTAGGGCTTCTGCGGGAATTGAACCCGCGACCTCCTGCTCCATCACCCAACGTCGTTACCACTCTGCTAACTTTCCGCCCCATCTTCTATATATTGTGTGTCATTTTCTGTTGCACGGTGGTAAATTTGCTTCAAGTTCTATCAGCAAAAATAGTATTGATTAGCCTACTACAGAGGTATTCAATCTTTTTGAAGCCGGTTCACGTTCAGTCTCCCATCATTCATCATCGTCGTCGTCGTCGCTTGAGGGAGAGGATCGTAGCGTCTCTCCAGAATGACTATGGCTGACTGCCCGTCTCAAAAGGTTTGCGACAGGAATATTGTCGTTACGAAGTTGGTCAATCCATCTCTTGCGCGGGCAACCTGGAGCACATTTCCAAGTGCGGTCTGGGAAGAGATTGGTGACGAGTTGACTTTAGACTTGACAGCGCAGGGCATGGTAAGCTGGCAGGGCCACCTAGAGAACTTCCGGGACCCTGTGCAAAAGGTAGTCACGGGCCCCCTAACAAGTGTGAAAAACTCCCCCTAACAAGTGTGAAAAACTGTTGTTGTCCTTTTTTTCTTGTTGGCCTTTTTCAGATCTTAGTTCCCCTAACAAGTGTGAAAAAAATTGGATGACCTTTTTTTGCTTGTCGGTCTTGTCTTTTTTGGGTTGTCAGTTAATACATGATCTGCCCGGGCCCCTGTGCTCGTGACGAAGTTGACCTTTTTTCTTGTCAGTCTTTCTCAGGGTTCAAGTTATTGTTAAGACATCATCATCATCACCGGATCCGGGGCTCCTACAGGCCGCCGGGCCCTGTGAATTTTCTCCCTTTCCCTTCTCGGCGGCCCTGCACATGGGCCCCTTCGGGTTCCATGAGCCCCGGAACAATGTACCGGCTGCACCCCCTCTCCTCAGGCCTGTAAGCTGGCATATTTTCCCGTAATGTAATGTAATGTGGCTTTTGTATAGCGCCTCTTCTATTTCTACTCAGAGGCGCTCCTGGCATTGGGGTCGCAGGGTAAAGTAGTGAGATTTTAGCTTTCGCATTGAGCATAGCGAGGTAGTAAGAAGTGATTCCCAAATGGATGGGTTCAAGGCATTCCAGAGGGATGGTCCAGTCACTGCAAAAGACCGACGCTGAGTAAGAGCAGTGCGTGATCTGGGGCATAAACATTCTTCTGATCAGCGGAGCGGAGCAGGCGATGAGCAGTGGAAGATGGTGATTTGAAAAGCTCAGTAATGTAAGACGGTGCCTGACCTCGAAGTGCTGCAGAAACAATAATTACTTGTTTAAATTTAATGCGGTCAGAAATTGGAAGCCAGTGGAGGGTGTTAAGCATAAAGTCTGAGATTCTAGAGTAACGAGGAGCGTTAGCCACAACACATTAGCCTGGCGACCTGGACGACGATGGCATTGCGTCGCCTGGAGATGCAGTCGGCTACCGACATTCTATCGTTTCTGAGGGTCCGTTAGTTATTATTATTATTATTATTATTAGCTAGACAATTTATATAGCGCAATAAGAATGGCAAAAATGGCCAAAGACAAGAGCGCTTTACAATATTACGTACACCCGATGGTGAATAGGTGAGTCTTAACACTAGAAGGACCAACTGCGTCAATTGACGCATTTGACACTTTGGACCAATGCCATGGTCAGAGTTTACATTGGAAAATTCCCAAAAAATTTGACTTTTCCTCTTTCGACCCAAGCTATAAGAAAATGCAGAAAAACTCTCTCTGTATACTTAGCTAGTGCTTGAAGTATGTCTATATACCTTGAAGGCCCAACCGCGTCAATTGACGCAATCTAGTTATACTGTGAAGCTACCTATATGGAAACACTACATACAGCCACAACAATAAACACAATTTTGGTGTTATCACTACTAATAAAAGAACTCATCATAGTACTAAACAAACACTGAATTGGTAAAAAAATTAGTTATAGTACTTGTCAATTATAGCATATGAGCGCAGCCAATTGTCAACGAATTTTATACCACGCCTAAGCTAATTTGGGCCTACATTTAGCACAAATAGCTGCCAAACACTGTCCGCAAACTGGTAGCTTGCACTGAGTACACTTAGTCGTTGTTCGATTACGCTTGCAATTTGCTCGAACTTCACATGTCACTCTCTTCTTCAGCTTGCCACTCACTGGACAACTATCAACTACTGCTCTAGCTCTCCTGGAAACTTCGCTTTCTCTGAGCTGACGAGACAGTTCAAACAGAAACTTGCGTCTAGATATGTTGGCACCAGTTTTCAGCTTGTATATAATCCACGCGTTTACACCAGCCAGATCAAGAATGTTGAAAAAGACAGCCAGTGGCCATCTTCTGCAAGCTGCTTTGGTGCTCATTTCTCGACACATATAGTCAAGCATATCAACACCGCATTTATTTTTGTTGTAATACAGAATTGTCTCAGGTTTTTTCTTTTCATCCCCTTGTCGTGCTGCCCCTTTGTGAAGGGTTGACAAAACCAATACAGATTTGTTTTGTTTTGCCTGGTAGACAGTCAAGTTGAGTGAAGAACTGCTGTAGAATACTGACTCATGTAGAGGGAGTTTCATCAATGGTGGAATTTCCCTTCTGTTTCCTCTGATTGTTCCGACCACAGAGGTTCTTTTCTCCAGTAGCTTCTCTGCAAGCAGTCTACTTGTGAAAAAGTTGTCCATTGTCACATTGTAGCCAAGTCCTAGGTACGGTTGCATAAGTTTCATCACAACATGTGTACCAAGACTATCAACTCTGGTCTCATCCTTCCCCAAGTACGGTATGATGTTCAAGCAGTACTTGCTCTCAAGATCTGTTAGGATCCAGAATTTGATGCCGAATTTGTCTGGCTTGTTCGGCATATACTGCATGAACCTGCACCTCGCTTTAGTCGGGAACAGCTGTTCGTCAAATGTGAGCGACTCCGCAGGTTGAAAGCTCTTCTGGCTGTTTTCAGCAAAACGATCCAAAACGTACGACATCATGCAAAATTTGTCTTCTTTGATTCTTTCGCTTCGAGTCGAGCGTATATCGAACCTAATATATTTCTTGATTTCACAGAAACGATTCCTTGCCATCGTTTTGCCAAACGCATTACATCCATACTCTTCGGACCACAGCATCTTCAGTGGGAAGTTGTTGGAATCCTTAGCACCTCGCAAGTAAAAGAGGCCAATGAAAGCATCTAGTTCTGAGTCAGTAATATTCCAGTTGGGACATGACATTTGAGCGAAACTTTTTGTGCATGTCTTGATATGACGTAGCATGCCATCGTCAATAAGAAGTCGTAGTGCGTCAAGAGGTGTCGACACCACACGACAGTAATTTGTGAGGCCAACCTTCGATCTGAAAACATTTTGCTGTTGTATTCGTCCTGGTGCTTCAATCTTCGTAATTTGTTTCCAGACTGTACCATCTTTACCTGTAGATGATAATCCATTTTCACGGTTGTCCCCATCGTTGACGTGCACACTTATTTCTTCAGATCCTTCGATTTCATCCTCATCATCACTATCACTGCTATCATTTCCTTCACTGTCCAAAATGAATTCATCCTCTACGTCAGAGTTGTCAGATTCACTGCCACTTTCAGTTTCCAGTAGATTCTGCAATGTTGCCAATGCTTGTGCTGCTGTCACCCTGAGCTGAGGACGATTTGCACGCTGAGCAGATGTTGAGGGCTCCTGATCTGTAGCTGTTGGCTGTTGCACGCCTTGGCCTTGTCTTGTACGTTTGGCAACTTTAGTACGTGGTTCATCTATAGAGGCAGCTTTGGCAACTTTCACAACTGATTTACTCCGAGACCTCTTCATGTTTTTAGATCTATAAATAAAAATAATAGGGTTAATATAAAGATAACAATAATAAAACATAAAAATAGGTTTCAGGCCATGATTACTTTTGAAAACAAAAAAATAATGCTGTTTGGCATATTAGACTTTACTACAGGCCACTAACAGGCCATTAGCTTTATAGCTGCAAATACGTAATAGGGCAGTAAATTAAATATTTAATGTTATTTTAACTGAATTCATTTATTAATAATATAAAACTGATACTTTACCTGGCTTCAATTCAGGGACTAGCCTATGCAATTAATAAAAAATTGATAAAAACGTGAGTAACACAAGCTACAAAATGGCTGAAACAACAGCATAGAATATTTATTTATAGAGAATTACCAGCATAGAATATTACTAAAATTCATGTTTAAATCAGTAGATTAAATACTTTAATTTCCTAATATTAATTCCAATACTTTTCTAATAGAATCAACCAGTTTTAAGCTGTTGCGTCAATTGACGCACGTGGGCCTTCGAGGTATAAAAAATTCCGGTCCTTCTAGTGGATTACTTAGAAAAAGTCCGAAAGAGTCAGTTTGTAACATAGTCCGGTAGTGAGTTCCACAGTTCAGGATTGCCCCGTGTGACCGACCTGTCGCCGAACTTGGCCGTTTTAGACGGGGGAGAGTGGGAGACACTAGCAATTTGACTCGACTGCCAAATCTGAGCAGCCGACGTCGTTCTAGCGTCGTGGTGCGCTGCAGGAAGGAGGCAATGTAGTGCGGACAAGCAGGGTCGTATAGCGCCCGGTAAGTCAACAGGCATCGCTTGTAGACGATCCGCTCCCGTATTGCTAGCCAATGGAGTTTATCACGAAGCAGCGGCGTGACGTGCATATTCCATCGAGCTCCGAAAATCAGTCGCGCCGAGACGTTGAGCACGGATTGCAGTTTGTCGAGCAGGATTGCGGGAAGGCCCAAAAGCACATTGTTACAATAATCAATCCGACTTAATACTAACGCCCGGACTAGTAGTGTCGTAGCTGATACCGTGCATCGCTGATATCGGCCCATCGCTTTAATCCCCCGTAACTGGTGGTAGCATGAACGGGTGACGTTGACGATGTGCTTGCCGAATGACAGAGTCTCGTCGATAGTCACCCCGAACAGCCTGGCGTCTCTGACCGGCTCAATATCGAGGTTCCCGAAAGTGAGCGCAGCACGATTGATCCAATGGGTCCGTCCCGGTGTCGAGAGCCACAAGAACTCCGTCCTGGCGGGGTTGAGCGCAAGCCGGTTTGTAGGCATCCACAATTCGACCACCTGCAGGCACTCGATGACCTGCCTCCGTAGTTCGTCGGATTCAGATGGCCTACATGTCGAGTAGACCTGGACGTCATCAGCATAGCCGTGCGCGAGCAAGCCGAACGATCTAATCAGGTTGTGCACGTCTGCCACGCACAGCACGAACAAAAGAGGGCCCAGGACCGAGCCCTGTGGCATTCCGCAAAGTACTGGCCGCATCTCCGAGGAGCCATTGCAGTGCACCATCTATGTTCTGTTCAAGGGAACAGAACACAGACGGTGCTGTTCTGTTACAAGGGAAATCCTATTATTCCTGTGCCTACCACGGCTTTGTTAGGCAACTACGGGTAACTACGCGTCTTAATAGACTGCTATAAGTGAACCAAGGAACAGATAAAAATGACCAAATCCAAAAGTGCAAATAATAAATTTTAGATTCTATGACAATATATTAACAATCCTCTTCTCAAAAACTGTTTTAGAGATATAGTTCTCGTAGCGGGGTCTGGAGCGGTCCCAGTCGCGGAAATTTTGAGTAACATAAGAATTAGACGGCGAGCTCTGGTGCCTATTTTTAAGGCTTTAATTATGATTAATAACTGAGTAACCAACTACGCATATCAATTTTGTTCTTTGGCGTAGAAGTAGGCGGCTCCCTACGGCGGCACTTTGGTGGAGCGGCATTTGTTAGTAAATTTTTTCCGTTATAATAATTTTTGTCGATTTCGCGGGTACGATTCTGTTAATATTGCTCTGAACTCACCTTAAAATGCCTAAAAATTGTGCTACCCTTTTGAATAGTGTGGCGAAATTGAGAAATAGTAATAGAAAGAATTAATAATTAATAATAAAGTATCCTGAGGTCCTATAAAAATAATACATAAGTAGTAATTGGCCAAATAGTGTAGAGAAGCTAAGAAGCAAGTATTCGGTAGATGGCACTAGACGTTGAGGAAAGGGAGCAATATTAAGATAGTGAGTTTAGCACACCTTTCTTTAGTCAGAAACTCTTTAAATAGCGGTCCCAGCAATAGATCAGGACCGATAGCTGAGGGCAGCGTGTGTTTGAAGGAAAGGGCCTGTGGTAGAGCGGTACATGGTACACGGTACGTGGTACATTGTACACGGTACACGAGAAGGTACACGGTACACACACGAGAAGGTACACGGTACACAGGGACATGAGAGCTAGAGGCCGGTGAGCTGAGAGTCGGCGTGAGTACCGGAAAGGTACAGGGCACCGGGTAAGCACCCAAGGAGAGGTAGCACCCGAATTAAGGGCCGATTGCCGAAAGGAATGGTACACGGGTACACGAGAGATAGGAAGGTACACGGTACACGAGAAGTGGCACACGGTACACGAGAGCGATAAAGTACACGGTACACGAGAGAACGGTACACGAGCAATAAGGTACATGGTACACGAAGAGAGATAGATAGATAGTCAGTCCTATAAAGTTAGTAAAATCTATGCCAAAAAGCTAGGTCGAACAACCACGTGACCTATTGAGGTTAATCACCCTGTGTAGCCAGCCGGGCCTAGCCATTCTGGGAAAGGTAGCGTTGAGTCATAGAAGCCCGGTTCGCCACAATAGTATGGATAGATATGGACCTACAGCGGCAAATTTTGCCACTTTATCGGGCGGCACTTATAACGAATGCAAAAAAGTGTGCACAAGAAAAGTATAGTGATAATAGCCTAGTTATACCTTGTTCATGCAATCGTATTATTGCATTGCTTGCGTGTGTGGGGCGGCAACATTACAGCTCGCCTACTCTAAAATAAGTTAGGCGGTTTAGTTGGGTCAGTGCTTCGAAGATAGTTTTGAAGATTCTTACAAAACGAGTATAGGCAAAGGCAGAAGCAGTTAAGGGGATCAGTGAAGAACAGTGTGGATTCAGGAAAGGCGAAGGTACCAGAGATGCAATAGGAACTCGCGGGGCACTGGGAAAAAGAAGCATAGAAAGGGGTCTTGAAATCTACATATGCTTTGTGGACAATGAAAAAGCATTTGATCGAGTGGACTGGACAAAACTTATGAGGGCACTCAGAAGAATCGGAATAGATTACAGAGACAGAAAACTCATCGGAAACCTGTACATGAATCAATCAATATCTATCCGCGTGAATAGAAAAGACTCTGAACCAAAAGCTCTGGGAAGAGGGGTGAGACAAGAATACCCTCTCTCACCGCTGCTGTTAAATATCTACACAGAAGGACTCATAGGAAAAGCTTTTGAGAACATAGAAGATGGAGTAGTGGTAGGTAGAAAAAGATAAGATTTGCTGATGACCAGGCAATTGTGGCAAACACCAACCATGGATTGTAGAGGTTGATGGACTCTCTTAACGCAACATCAAAGGATTACGGAATGAAAATCAATTTAAAGAAGACAGAGGCAATGAAAATCAGCAGACACAGTGGAGAAATGAAAATAATCATTAATGGGTGGAAATAGAACAGGTAGAAGAATTCTGTATCTGGGAAGCCTGCTTGATACAAGCGCCACGTGTCATAAAGAAATAAGGAGAAGAATTGACATGGGGAAAGAAGTCTTTACGAACAGAAGAGAACTACTGAGAAGGAATTTTAACCGAAATCTAAAAAAAAACGATTGGTCCAAATTCCAAAAACTGCTCTGGCCAGTGACACTTTATGGATAAGAAACTTGGACGCTCAGAAAGGAAGGCATAAAGAGACTAGAGGCATTCGAAATGTGGATCTGGCTAAGAATGAAAAAATCAACTGGACGGGAAAATAACAAACGAAGAAGTCTGAAAGAGGATAGAAGAAAATAAAAGCCTAATAAACACTATTCGAACAAGACAAAATAAGTGGACAGGCCATGTTCTGAGAGAAAAATAGGTTTGGTGACATTTAATCACGCGAAAGTTAATCACCGACACTTAATCACGCGACAGTTAATCACATGAACATTTAATCACGCGACAGTTAATCACGCGAAAGTTAAACACATGGACATTTAATCAAATTAGCGTTATTTGCTCATAAGACAGTTAATATCGCACAATTAATAACCTGAAAATAGGGGTTTTTCTCACTCCATCCTAAAGTGTTACCCTCTTCGAGAGAGATATAGGCCTACATGTACACTAGAACAGTGGTTCTTTACCTTTTTATGATTATATACCCCTGAAACAAGTATAAGAGAACGAAGTACCCCCTACCAGCGTACCTTATTCCAGGACAAAAGTTTGCAATATATTGAAAGTAATTATAAACTGAAAATAATAAAATATAAACTGCAACAAACGTCTGTTGCAAGTTGTCAGAAAGTGGGCCTTTTATTTAAAATTTCCAAATTAGTACACAAATTTCTACAGCATTTGTATAGTATACAGGGTAACTTGTGGTAAAAGTGTTTAAACAGATTTTATTTCCGGATTATTCAGTACCCCTACAACGTCCTTCAAGTACCCCCTAAGGGTATGAGTACCCCAGTCAAGAATCACTGCACTAGAAACTTTAATTGCTGGACTCTTTTACCCTAATTTTTACCCTAATTCTACTAATCAGTCAAATTCGCAGCTTGCTGAGCGCTTATCCCTGGAAGGGGGCAGGTAGCTTCCGTGGTAGGCCTCAAATGACCGCATAGGCATTATTGCAGCGGAATAAGATTGTTACAGCGAAATAAGATTGTTACAAAACAACGTGAAA
This sequence comes from Metaphire vulgaris, assembly GCA_018105865.1. Lineage (NCBI taxonomy): Eukaryota > Metazoa > Annelida > Clitellata > Crassiclitellata > Megascolecidae > Metaphire > Metaphire vulgaris. The sequence continues at coordinate 9,055,944 of CM030837.1, forward strand.
ATATTGAGAAGTTATATAAATAGATTTGTAAATTGTAAAATATCGGTTATAGCTTGTTCTTCCATTATTTGTTTCTTAAATAAAATAGAAATTGCAGCGGAATAAGATTGTTAAAAAATTGTCAAAATCGGTTATAACCAGGGCCTGTTTTAAGAAAAAATTATCATTGCACTAAACTCAGAAAAATTGTGGAAATCCGCGCAAAAAACAAGCAAAACAAGTCGTCTGGAAAATTTATCACTGCACAAAGCACAAAAATTGCATTTTACCACTGCACAGTTTCATTTTATCACTGCACATTTTGTGCATCACTGCACGTTAAAGCAGGCCCTGGTTATAACTTGTTCTTTCTTTATTTGTTTTTTAAATAAAATAGAAATTTTAGAAGGCTTAGACCCGGACCTCCAAAACGAGGTGATTACCTATCGCGTGATTAACTGTCGCGCGATTAACTGTCGGTGGATTAAATGTCCATGTGATTAACTGTCGCGTGATTAAATGTCCACGCGATAAAGTGTCGGTGAATAACTGTCGCATGATTAACTGTCGCGTGATTAAATGTCCGTACACCGGAGAATCAAGCCTACTAAGAGAAGTACTAGAAGGAAAGATGAATGGGAAAGCACAGAAAGGGCGACCAAAGACATCGATGCTGGAGTGGATGTTCGAAACTATAGAAAAAAAACAAGTATTCAGCCCTGAAGATGAAAGCTCAAGATACAGAGACACAGAGGAGTGGCGACGATGGAGTATTGAACCTGTCTTTGGACAGAGCACCTGAAGACGAAGAAGTAGGGTAAGTGGCGTCAGTTTGGGGGTTAAACCCCTTGGCTGCTCTAAGTGTAAGCCAAGGGGGATTTTTGGAGGTTAACCCCTTGGATGTTCGACCAAATTTTTTTAATTGATTATATTTTATGTATCAATATAGTTGTGTACGCTCATATTGCCTATATATATATATATATATATATATATATATATATATATATATATATATATATAGGCACACACAATATATTGTGTGTGCTTCTCTCGTTCCGGTCGGCAGCATTGAAACTTCGAAGTGTCATTATCCTATTTTTCGAGATCCTCTGTAGGCCTTCCTCTCTCATTCTCGGCAAGACGATTCGTTGTGGTCCGGAGCGTTTGGTTTTATCGTTTTGGACGACCTTTTATTTTGGTTTCGTTCGATTTTAGCGTTTTTCTGGCTGACGGTTAGGTATGTTTGGTTCGTTTCCCCTTGATTGTTTCCACCATTTTGTTTTGCCGCACCCCGCACCATTAGGCCCTAATAGCACTTAGTAACCACAAGCCAATTAATAATGCACTTGTTCACGCTCCAATGAGCACAGACCTGTCCCAACTGTCTCAGAAGGGTACGGGGCTCTGCAGCGTCTGCAGGACTGTCAGGCGCCTTCACCTTAAGGATGGGCGGGTCCACCTGCATGGACCCCACTCCAACCCCTGTCCAGGGTCTAACCAATCCCCTATGGGCAATCAATCACTCGGCGCTGTTGTGAATCCTCCTTTAACAGCTACCCAGCAGAACTCGCCGGCAGCGGTTAACACGTCAACAACAGCAGAAGCGCCAAACAGCAATGCCCAGGCGTGCAATAATGCAACCCCTTTCTTCCATCCAGTTGAACGGGGCCCGATAACTAAGCATATTCCTAAAGCAGCTAGACCTGCCGTTGGGCAACTGCTAGTTAACATCATAAGCAAAATTATTGAGGCCCCTTCTGTCGTCACAAATTGGGGGGAGCTACTATATTTTGCCCCCGGAGTCCTGAAGCAACCGACCAGGGGAGGCAAAAAACATAATCTGTCAACCCTCTTCAAAAGAAGAGTACAAGAATTCTCGGAGTCGCTCTCTTCCAGTCTAAGCTCTCCACCTCACAATAGTCATGGTCCAAATACAAGACCGACCAAGAAAAGAGACAAAAGCAAGCTGCTAGCAGCTGCTGTTTCATCAAAGTTGGAGGATGGGAACATAAGAGCAGCGGTGCGGATACTAATGTCCGACGAGGAACCGGTAATTCCGGATCCCCAGGCACTTCGGGAGATTATGCTGAAACATCCAACTCCTCCGCAGGACAGGGTACCCGCACCATCACAAATATCATGCCCTCCACTCCAGGTGACCGAAGACGAGGTTAGAGAGCGAATCCGCTCTTTTCCCACTGGCTCCTCCGGGGGCCCCGATGGTCTGAGGCCACAACTGGTGGCTGAGCTAGTGGCATGTCCAGAGGTGGGGAGTAGACTGGTAACTGCCATCACAGGGTTGACAAATCTTCTTTTAAAAGGCACATGCCCCGATCAGGTTCGCCCCATTCTTTTTGGCGGTACTCTGATGGCCCTGCGAAAGAAATCTGGGGGCCTGCGTCCAATTGCCATCGGCTACTTCTGGCGTCGGCTTGCCTCCAAATGTGCCTCCAATTTCGCCCTCCCTAGGGTGTCAAAATATCTTGCACCCCTTCAGGTGGGCGTGGGATGCCCCGGAGGATGCGAGGCCGCAGTACATTCGGCCAGACGCTTTATCCTGAACATGCCTGAGGATCATGTCCTCGTGAAGCTAGACTTCACGAACGCTTTCAACAGCATGTTCAGAGATAGCATGCTGGCCGAATTAGGAAATATCCTACCCGAAATATCGGCCTACTGCGACCTCTCATATTGCAAGCCCAGCTCCCTCCAATTTGGCGACTTCTCGGTGCTTTCGCAGCTGGGTCCACAACAGGGGGACCCCCTGGGACCGCTTTTATTCTGCCTTCCTCTCCAACCCATACTGAAAAGCCTAGCTTCAACACTCACTCTAGGCTACCTTGATGATCTGACCTGGGCGGCCCCACCATCGACGTCGCAGCGGACTTGGCAGCAATAGAAAAGGGATGTAAAAATCTAGGATTGTCCCTTAACTATGAGAAATGCGAAGTCATTTGCAAGGGTCCAAAGACAGACACCAACACAGCTATGGACCGATTCTCGCAGACCAGCCAAGAGGATGCCATTTTGCTAGGCGCACCCTTAAGCACGTCCACCGCTTTTGAAAATGTGATGTCCTGTCGCATTGTGGAGTTGCAGATGGCACTGAGCCGTCTGCCATTAATTCCAAGGCAGGACGCCATTTTTCTTCTCAGGAGCTCTTTGAGCCATTCCAAGCTCCTATACTTATTGCGCTGCACCCCTTGTGCTGGTCACCCGCTGCTAGAACGCTTCGACGCCATCACGCGTGAAGGCCTTAGTAACATCCTAAATATACAATTTTCTGACAGTCAGTGGCTTCAGGCGACGCTCCCAATCAGGAACGGGGGTCTGGGGATCCGTCGGGTGTCCATGCTTGCACCTTCTGCCTTTCTGGCTTCAGCTGCAGGCACCCGACCCCTCCAGTCCTCCATGCTTGTGAGGGCATGCCCTAACATCGATTCTCATGAATCACAAATCATGGACCAATGGTGTTTCATGAGCCAGCTTCCAGGCCCAACGTCCGGTCAACTTGACAAGCAGACCACCTGGGACCGTCCGCTCATCCGAAAGGACAGTGACGCCCTGTCCCAAGCCCACCCAGGACCTTATCATCAAGCCCGACTCAAAGCCGTCTCGGCATGCCACGCCAGCGATTGGCTTCACGCGCTGCCCATCTCCTCTTGTGGCTTGCGAATGGACGACGAAACCATCAGAATCATCATCGGCCTCCGCCTGGGCGCCAACATATGCGAGAAGCATCTCTGCCCCTGTGGTGCCCAAGTGCTGGAAGACGGCTCGCATGGGCTATCCTGTCCCCTGGGCCCAGGTCGTACCACTCGCCATGCCACGTTGAACGATCTGGTGCAGCGGGCTTTGGTTAGAGCGGGGGTCCCTTCCATCAAGGAACCGCCTGGTCTTAGCAGATCCGACGGAAGAAGACCAGACGGTATGACCCTGATCCCGTGGCAAGCCGGACGCAGCCTGGTATGGGATGCAACCGTGGCGGACACAGTCGCCGCCACCTACTTACCATCCACTTCTCTAGCAGCAGGAGCCGCCGCCGAAGCCGCTGCTGTCAGAAAAACAGCAAAATATCAAAGCCTGACCCCCATGCACACATTCCTGCCAATCGCACTTGAGACGCTTGGCCCCATAAATCAAGACGCCCTTTGTTTTTTCAACGAGCTTGGACGTCGTCTTACTCAGCAATCCGGAGACACGAGAGAAGGAAGTTTCCTCTTCCAACGATTGTCTGTCACTCTGCAGCGATTTAACGCCATTGCTTTTCGAGGAACTTTTCCAGACCTCGAACCGGACGAGAGTTAGCCACACAATTTCTTAATGTCTCCGGACACTTTTTTTCATAAGACCTTCGGGAATGAAGTACCGAGGGCATAAAAAAAATATATATATATATATATATATATAATTCACTTATTGAAGTTTAATAATAGTTGATCTATTTTGCTTGTCAGTATTTTCCGAAGTTGGGAATCATGAGAACCATTACCCCTTCGGAAAATCCTTGCTACGCCATTTGAGTGGGGTTCCTCCTGTATTGAAAACCATTAAAATTCAGGCTCAACATTTTTCATACACATATTCAAAGAGCTGTTGCGTCCACAAGAGTCATCCTCGCGGTCCGGATTATGGACCACGGGCCGCGGTTTGAGTACATCTGGCCTACTGTATTTATTACTGAGGTGTGCAAACTTTTTCTTTAAAGGGTCGCATGAAATTTAATACTACATTAGGCGGGTCGCGCATAAAAACTAAAATGTTTATAAATTCAAGTGGGGAAAACCATAGATTTATTATAATACACTAGATGCCGTCTATCTATGGCAAAGCCAGACCAAGGTTGAAGCCAGTTTGCATGGATGGTGTGTCAAGAAATGTTTACCCCGCAGATATCTTGAAGACCCCATAAATCTTTAGCGCTATCATAGTATTTGAGTGCGCGCCTACTTAGATATGGACGACGTCACCGCTTTAATATCGTGTACCATAGTTGCTTTGAATGTGTTCCGTTTGATCTTTTACTCATCTTTTCCACAATTCCTATTCGTACCAATTGATTCCCGAATATAAATACTATAATCGTATCGTAAAAGTAGATTTTTAGCTCGATTATTAGTTGAGTTTGAAGCCGTTTTGTGCAATGCTGATTTATGCGACTATAAGCCTATGTTAATATGTGACCTATGTCTATGTAATTTTCGAAGGCTTATTTGCGGCAGCGACTGCGCAAAGTCGCGGCAATTCGCATAAATCAGACGATCAATTACACAATATTTAAACAACTAGTCCACATTAAATAAGTTAAACGGCTAAACGCTATCCATGCAAACAGTGTACCAAAATTTTCAAGATTTCTGCGGAGTAAACATTTCTTGACACACCATCCATGCAAACTGGCCTCACTTTCTGATTCCATAGACTCTGTCTTGTGATATTAAAGTCTATGGGGAAAACGAAGAATTTTAAATACATTTTTGGAGTCTATTATTGCAATGTCATAATACGATGCAATACCTGCGATGACTTTTTTGCTTGGGAGATGTTGGAAGCGCTATCCTTATTTTGCCCCTGTCATGTTTTCTAAACTAATTTCAAATTATCTCACTTTCTGCCGGTCGTATGCATAGGCCTATTTCTAAACGATCTCGCGGTGCGCATGGAATCCGGTGGCAGGCCATAATTTGTCCACCCCGTGCTATTAAATATTAAATAAGTTTAGATGAACAGAAGTAGCTACTAATAATTAGACATACTACATGTACAGAATCTGGATTTTCAGCCCTTTCGCTCTTGCTGTGAAGTACTGAAGAGCTGTCGTAGAAATGACAGTTTTGTGTTTAACTGTATAACTTAAACGATAATCGATTCAACTCTAAAGAATGGAGTGCGAACATGTCGATGTCTTATATAATAAAAGAAAGTTTAAAACCGAAATTAAACCTGAAATGTAGAATTCAATCAAAAGCCTAGGAGCTCAAGGAAATAAATTTATTTTGCCTGCTCCTTCGGGTATAGAGGCGTCGGGTCGTTAGGCTTAGGTGCAACGAATGTAGATTATAATAGCATGCTGATTGCGATAATGAGAATGAATCATGTTTGTATATTTTAGGATAAATACATTCTCGGTTCGATGGGCATCCTCTGTTGCATCTGCGTATGGCATGCTGTCATTCCATTAATTTTGATAACGTATGATCAGTCAGGAGCTTTACTGGCCGACAAGATTGCTTTGGCCATCTTCGCATTCATTTATGTGGGGCTTCACGTTGTGGTCGTCCTAGTCGTTGTATTTATGGTAAATTCATGCAACTTTTATAAACTCTGCTAAAATGCCCTAGATAAGAGGAATTCGTCAATAGCGACATGCCTTCATATTTCAATATGAATATACAGTAGAATAATTTATGGCCCAGGCACAATAACAGTGATGTTAGCAAGGACTGAACCCCAAGGACGAGGACAAAGACAAGGACAGACCCCCAAGGACGGGGATTAGGACGAGGACCGACCTCCTAAGGACGAGGACAAGGACGTTGACCGAACCCCCAAGCACAGGGGTTACAAGAACTGGCCTCTCAAGACAAGGATCACGATCAAGGACCGACCTCTGTCAGATAAAAAAGGGAGAAGGGAAAAAACAAAAACAATTTCAATTCGAGTCATGAAATTTTAAAAAAAGCATTAGAAAGAATGTTGTAAAACACAATCAAGTTAAAGTCGACAGCAATGTTGCATTTCAAATAAACAAGTGTTTCCAGAAGCTGATGCGCACATGAGGTGAGATGGGGTCTAATTATGAGACCACTTTGTGAAGACACTTATTCAACTGGTGCCGACGTGGCAGGGCAACAAAGAATTCTGTTAAAGAGCTTCAAGAGGAGATGGAATTTAAGTACAACGTGCAGCAAAAGAAAGTTAGAAATAGCGGTATGCATGCGTCCAGCTTATACGCCATCAAACAGGAAAAGGAAGTTTGGCTGCTCCACTGGCATTATAAAGGAAACAATGACTACACAAAATCAGAGTAACTTAAAGCAAATATTTAATCATAAATCCAAATACCACTCTTACCTTGGAACATAATTATCAGTACAATTGAAAATGGCATACAGCTAATTTGATTGTAATAAGGGTCTTTCAAGGGCTAAGTAACAAGGACAAGAACCGACCTGCAAGGACGAGGGTAAGGGGTGCTGGGACAAAATGTCATGGACAAAATGTCATGGGGACAAAATGTCAGCGGACGAAATGTTACGGGGACAAATTGTCACGGACGAAAGTGTGCGCAAAAATGTTTAAAATGTCAAAAATTACATTTAAAATCTCGCAATTTTTTGGCTTACTTAAGAGCATTGGTCGCGTTTCAAACACTAATTACTAATGGTTACTTTCTCTTGATTACTTATTTTAGTTTAAACATTAATGTTGTTTGAATCCACGTGATTTCATCGAGACTTTGTACGTTATGTTGACCGATTGCAACAACCGGGATACAATCACATACTTAAGAGCAGTGGCGTAACGTGGGGGCGGGGGCACTTTGTTGACTGCCCCCCGGGCCCCGGGCGGGGGCCCAAAGAGGGGTCTAAGCTAGGGTTAGGGTTAGGGTTAACCCTAACACTTCTTAACTCTAACAATAAAAATGAACGTGCTGACGACCTTTTTTTTTTGCTCGTCAGGGTGAAAAAGGAGGTGATGACCTTTTTTTTTTTGCTCGTCAGGGTGAAAAAGGAGGTGATGACCTTTTTTTTTGCTCGTCAGCCCGAAACTTTGAAAGTTTGGGGCCCCCATGACAAAGATGCCCCCCGGGCCCCCAAAAGTCACGCTACGCCACTGCTTAAGAGACACTTTTGGCGTTTGAAACATTAAGTAATCAGACATTAATGCGGCTAGCATTCATCGAAACTTTAATTAAACATTGATGTGTCTCGTATTTGCTTGAATTATCTTTCAACTTCAACCTCATAGATCCGTCCTTGGGTCTGTACTGTTCAGCCAAGTTTACATCATATAACATTGTTCCTAAATAAATGTCATAAATGTAAATCACCAACTCTATGCTTCTAAGCCAATGATACTCAGCTATTCGTTCCTTTTACCTTTTTTATTTAACACATCTATCGCCTATCTATTATCACTTCAGCCTCTTCCACTCACACGATCGACGTCTCATCTCACTCTTTCGCACCCAGTGAATCAGTCATCCCTGATAATCTGCAACCGTGCCTTTGCATGCGCTGCACCTGAACTTCTGAACTCGATCCCAGCTTCCTCGCGCAGCAAACAATGAAATCTGAATCTCACTTGCCACAATTTCTTCATTATCTCCTCATGTCTTCAGATCTAAGCTTAAATCCACTATATTTTATTTGCATACTTACTTTTATTTAGCCTACTTAACTCAACTTCAATGAGATACAAATGAATTATAATTATTCTCTCCCGGGGGTTGCAAAGAGCATTATGACTAACCGTCTAACGGTCCACAAAGATTAAAAGTTCTGACATTTTGTCCTATGACATTTTGTCCCCATGACATTTTGTCCCGTGACATTTTGTCCGTGACATTTTGTCCGGTCACGGGATAAGGGACTGACTCCTCAAAGACGAGGACGAGAACAGTGACTTATTTGACTTACGGATTTTGCTGCCGATTGGCATCCATCGTGTGCTAATTTTGGGTGTCTTTAGACTGCTAAGCGCAGTAAGGTTCTTAAGGAGTCATTAAGGACAAGGACCAGGATAAGGATTAACATCACTGCACAATCTCTTTCAAGTCTCCATCAGGTTATGACATCATCAGCCCAGTTATACACTTTGTTGGTTGCCCACAATTTCCAAAGATCATAAACGGCGACGAAGTCATTGATACTGTGAAAATTTTCTTTGGCAGACCGTTTCCGTGTTCCAGATCACGCATGCTTCGCCTACGATAGAGCCCAGCTGACCGGGACTAAGGACTCGGTCAGCTGGGCTCTGTGGTAGGAAAAGACTCTTGAATGGCGATGAGAGTCTCATCGCCATTCCAATCAAACCTCTCATTGACAGTGTAACGCAGTTATTTTGACTCATACAGTATTCGGGGCTAAAAGTGGGGGTACATTTTTGCGAAAAGTATCAAATATCTCCAACTGTTCACACCTTTCAGGTATTTGATTTTCCTTTAGTTTCTCTTAAATTGGTTTTCTTGAATTTATTCGAAAAATATATGCTTTGTATAAATGTATAATTTAAATATCCATTCCTTTAATTTCACTATTATTTCAGTCAAGATGGAAATCCGATGGAGAGAATAATACAGAAGCTGCAACTCAAGTAAGAGTCGTCAGTGTTTATTCGCGTTTTAGTATTGTTTGTGCTTTTATAACTTTGTGACTTCTGGAAATTTTAATCCGTTGTTTCTAATGTCGTAATTCTTGTATTATGAATGATAAATTTTGATCGCAAAAAGTTAGTTCTTAAAACGCCAATTCAGCATTAAACTAACTTTAATAAAACACTATTGTAGCGGAATTTTCGGGGGTAGGATGTAGATGCAGAAACTCCTTAGATTTTTCATTTGGAGACTAGAAAGAGGCTCGCTTCGCTCGCGCTCGCTTCGCTCACAGTGCAGGATAATACTAACCCAATATTATTATTATTATTATTATTATTATTATTATTATTATTATTATTATTATTATTATTATTATTATTACTAAGACAATTTCTATAGCGCTGTAACATGGTCAAGTACCAAAGCCAAAAGCGCTTTGACAACGCTGACATGTCAATGGTGGACAGAAGATGGCAATGTTGAAGTTGGAGTCCGCTCGGATGAAGAAAATCAAAACTGGCGACGAGAAGTCCGGTGCAGTCGTAAGAAGCGGTCTTTCACTGGAGAACTGCAACCACCACGATGTTGTCAGCGCAGAACGGAAGATGTTGTTGGTCCGCGAGATTGGTAGAAGAATTTCCCGCAAGGAGACCGACGGCGATGGGCGGACCCGAAGACGGACGCCCCAGCCAGTCAGAAGTATTCCCCGGCGGCGAAATCCAAGAGTGGTCTTCCGAGAGAAATGTTTCGTCGCCGATATCAGCGAATCCGACGAAGATTGATTCAACGAAGTCCGAAAAACATCCCTTCACGGTTGCGCTGTACCACGCGGCAGCCATTAGCGGCTGACCTTGGCGAGCTTTATACGAACGACGACCGATTCGAAACGTTCAGAACGACGTTAAAAAGCGAAGAACTGCAGAAGACCCTCGAAAAACCAACAAGTCAATGCAAAAGTCCGCTCGTAGAACATCGGATAAAACCAAAACGGCGACGAAATCCGAAGCGCACACAAACGTGCGCGGGCCGGCCATGACGGCGCCCACCGGAATATCTATACCTAATACCCAATCATTGAATTCATGCTGAACAACATTTCAATGATCGCCACCTAGCCAAGCTCTGCGCCACGTAATAATTAGGCCTATGTACGTTAAAATCACGCAACTGTGGCCATTTGTGACGCTGTACACGTATTTTTTGTGTACGTTAAAATGTACGTTAAAATTGCGCAACTACCTCAGGCTGCGAACAATTGTTACCAATAGCAACGTCGTCGCACGCCCAGCCCTCTGACGCTGCAATGACTCGACTAAATCGTGTTAAACTACGATTCTACGAACAATTGTTACCAATAGCAACGTCGTCTTTGAACATCGTCCACCAACGCATCGCGACGTAAGGACTAAACCGTCTACCAATAGTCAACGCTCGCCCACCAACGCATCGCGACGTAAGGACTAAACGGTCTAAACCGTCTACCAATAGTCAACCAATCAGAACGCTTGAAGGTAACAGACAGACATACAGATAAGGATCTTAATATTATATATTATAGATGTAGTCTTGGTTCCACTTAAATCAGTTCGTAATTTGGGTATATCATTTGATATTGATTTATCGTTCAAGTCACATTTCTCTAAATTGTCACAGTCTTGTTTCGCATTCATGCGTCACTTTAAACGGATTCATAGACATTGGATACAAGGTCTTCAATAATCTTAGCTAATGCATTTATTTCGTCTAAAATCGACTATTGTAATTCGCTTTTTTCGGGTTGCCGAAGTGTTCTCTTCAACGTCTCCAGACTATTCAGAATGCTGTTGCGAGAATTGTAATTCCTACGGGGAAATTTGATCACATTACTCCTGTCCCTCGTAGGTTGCATTGGCTTCCCATTGAACAACGTATTAAATTCAAAATCGCTACCCTCACTTTTAAGATACTAAGAAATCAGTGTGGCGACCATGTGCCACAGATAGCGATATTATTATTATTATTATTATTATTATTATTATTATTATTATTATTATTATTATTATTATTATTATTAATTATTAATTATTTCCTAATTATTATTAAAGATTGCTTAACTGCATAAACTTGTTAGCTAATAATTTATCGATTTATTGCAAAAGTTCGTATTATTACACATAACAATTTTTTAATCTGAAAATGTAAAGTGAATGCGTTGATTAATTATCATTTAAAATTTTTCCTATATGCTCACTGAGTGGTCACCACAGGGGCTACACACTGTAATGGAACCTACAAATACGGTTTGGGCCTATGATTCCATTGGGATTTGGTCTGCACGGGGGATGCGCCCTCCAGTGTTACCTACGGCCCCTGTTGGGCTTACGGATCCAAAGGAGCTTTGTCTCGCACGAAGGACTGGGACTTTTTCTCCCCGGGGGGCTGTACCCCCAGTGGAGGTTACAGCACCCACGGGATGCTGGGGCTATGTTTCCCACGGGAGGCTGCGCTCCGCAATAAGGCCTACGGTCTAGCATGGAGGATGCGCCCCAAGTAGGGCCTGCGACCCCACACGTGAGACTGCACCCCTCAGTGGAGCAGGTCCTACTGGGGGCGCAGCCCCATGTGAGGCCGTATTAAACAGGCGAGGTTGATATCTTTCATCTCTCGCTTCGTGTCAAAGGAAACCTTCTAAGTTTAGACCCTTTCTTAAGACTGGGTGCTTTAATCAAGGTGCCCAGCACCTTGGTGCTTCCACCACTTAAACTCACTACAAGCACTCAATCCGGTCTAAGCGTCTTGCGGGTGCTACTTAAGTCTATTCCGCCTTATTAAGCCTTGACCTTACTCTGCTTGGTGCGATTTACCCTTATGAGACCTACCCCACTTCTGGTATTAATTATGTGGCGAACCGGGTGCTCGAGGTCCCTAAGCCTCTAAAACTCAAGATGGCTCTGTCCGGTTTGCTACAAAAGGTAGGACTCAACAAAAAGGACACGTGTACGTTCGTCTTGGCTTTTTGGCTAAGAATACTAGGCTCTCACACTACGCACTCTATCTCCCGTTTCCTTGGTGCACCGCGCCTTTCCTAAAGCTCGATATATCCACTCACCGCACTTATCTCTCAGCGCACCGCACGTATATCTTAGCGCACCGCACCGCACCTGGCTCTCAACGCACCGCACCTAGCTCTCAAAGCACATCACCACACCTAGCTCGCACCGCATCTAAGGTGCTTCTACTTAGGGTGCTCCGCTCCTCAGAGTACTTAATCCTTCGCGACTCCGATCTCAAGGTGCTTAACTTCAGGGTGCCTCCTTACCTTAAGGTGCTCTCCCTATCCGGGGTGCGTTCCACCTAGGGTGCTCTCCTTAAGGTGCTCACGGTGCCCTACCCTTATTAAAACTCTATATGGACCTTTCCTTCCATACACACACTGACCTTAGCGTCTTGCGCCATTTACCGAATACTTATTGCTTAGCCTCTCTACACTATTTGGGCAATTATTATTTATGTATTAGTTCTATAGGACCTCAGGCTTATTTATTATTTATTATTAATTCTTTCTACTGCTATTTTCTGATTACGCCACAATAAAACCAAGGTTTTGTTGACAGCGGGAACAAAACAAGACATTAGCTTCACAGTGAATGGTCTGATATTGGAAAAAGTGGAATCTTTCCAGTATTTGGGCTCAAAAATTTATGCAAATACGAAATGCTCAATGGAAATAAGAGAAAAACTGATAAGAGGAAGAGAAATCAATGCAGCACTAATAAAGTTGTTGAAGAGCCATAATATACAAATTGGCACAAAGATAAGATTATGGAAAGCACTAGTTCGTCCAGTTACAACCTACTTTTCTGAGAGTTGGACAATAAACAAAGATGAGCGTAGAATAGTCGCGTTTGAAATGAAGGGACTTCGCCAAATCTTGAGAGTTTCTTGGACAGCAAACAAACTAACGAATGGGTACTAGAACAGGCAGGAGAAACAAGAAGTTTGCTGAACAACCTAAAGAAAAGGAAAATCATTTACGTTGGGCACATTATGAGAAAAAAAGACTTATGTATGGAAACAGAATTAATACAAAGACACTAACAGGAGGAAGAGCACACGGAAGACCGTAAACGTCTTGGCTGGAAAATGTAACATCCTGGACTGGACTGCCGTTGCAAAAAGTATTACGGGAGACGGAAGATATAGAGAAGTGGAAGATGGTGGTTCATAGAGTGGCCCAACATCAGATATAGGATGGCTAAGTACAAAACAGAACAGTCTGTTAATACTACACTATTCTCTTGATGTGGGAACTATTCCCCGCTCGTGACAGATATTCTTTGAGATAGATAGCTTCGTTCTTTGTTGTCCTCGGATTGTAGGGCAATGAATCGATCCAGATCGCTGACAAAGAAGAGGGCATTATTACTGATGGGACGAAATGTTTCAAATGCCAGCGGCAAGAAGATGTGGGTGGATGAGAAGGTTTGATATTTTGATATCTTTCTAACCGCAGCTGTTTCTGCGGCGGCTCCTGCTGCAAGCGCTGTGTTTGGCAAATACGTGGGGGCAACTGTGTCTGCCATGGTTGCATCCCAGAATAGGGCTCGGTTGGTCCGCCACGGGATAATAGTCGTGCCGTCTGATCTTTTTCCATCGATTCGGCAGAGACCAGGCGGCTCCTTGTTAGAAGGGATTTCAGCCCTAACCAATACACTCTGATCTGCAGTAGGTCGTTCAGCATGCAGTGTCGAGGGACACGACCTGGACCTAGATGACATGAGAGCCCATGAACGCTGTCCTCCAATATCATAGCACCACAAGGGTAAAAATGCTTTTCGCAGATTGTGGCTGCTAGCCGTAGGCCGACGACGACTTTGACTGTCTCATCGTCCATGCGTAGGCCGCAAGTGGTGTGATTGAGAACGCATAGAGCCAGTCGCTGGCGCGTCGTGTTGAGACAGCTCTCATACGGGCTTGGTGGTATTGGCGTTGGTGGACCTCGAACTATTTCCATTTGTATATATGCAATTTCCCTTTCTATAAGAGGACGATCCCAGGTGCTCTGTTGGGTGAGGGCGCTGGACGTGGGTATAGGTAGCTGATTCACCGAAGGTTTCTGACTTGCAGTTCAGGTGCGTCAGTATTTAGGCAGAGTCTGACTGACTTTCTCTAGCATGGAGGACTGGAGAGTCGGGTGCCTGCTGCTGAAGCCATGAAGGCAGACGATGCAAGCATTAATACCTCAAGAATTCCCAAACCCCCATACCTAATGGGGAGAGTCGCCTGACGCCACTGGCTGTCTGAAAGCTGAATGCTAAGTGTGTTGCTCAAACCCTCGCGCATAGTGACGTCAAAGCGCTCTAATAGTGGATGTTCAGTGCAAGGGGTGCATCGCAGCGAACAGAGGAGATTTGAATGGCTCAGGAGACTCCGAAGCAGAAAGATGGCGTATTGTCTTGGGATTAAGAGCAGAGATGTAGTCAAGACCAGCAGCTCCGAGACCAAACCAAGACCAAGACCTCTACCATCAAGACTAAGACCACTACCCTCGAGACCAAGACCGAGACCAAGACCACTACCATCGAGACCAAGACCAAGACCAAGGCCACCTAATGACATAATGCAAAAAGTACTCACTCAATTACTGTACACATACTTGCAGATGGCGTGTTCAACTCTTATGTATCACCAGTCTGGGCAGGATTATCTGGAGTTGTTGGAATGGGCAGATTTTCTGCTTCCTGAACTATGTAATCCATAATAAAATCCTTAACATTGGTTTTGACTGCTGCTGAACCGGAATGATCCGAATCTAGCGAGACAAAACCGTACGCTGGATCCAAGACAGCAGCAGCTGGATAGATCAGTTGCTCAAATGGCTCGTGTTGTACAGTTGACGCGGGCTTGATCTGCAGTGTCTGAAGAAGTCCACTGAAACGCTTGTGGATTGATGCAACAAGTGCTGTTATCAAGGTTCCATGATAATGCACACGACGTTCAGCCATGCACTTGAGAAGTGCAACAACAGAAGGAACAACACAACTGATGGTGACGTACTCGTCGCCTCGTGTCAAATCTATCACTTCTGCATATGGTTGCAAGATATCCACCAGCTGCAACTCAAAGACAGTGAATGTGGTAACCAGTTATTGCCAGGTATGAGTGCATGCACCTATCAGTCCATATGTCCTTGGTGAGTGACATGCTGCTTGCTTTTGCAACGTGAGCTGACACTCGTTCTTCAATGCTTTTCCTTAGCTTTGGCAGCAACTTCTATGTGTGATGTGACCTTGACGGCAGTGCATATTGGGGTTGAATTGCAGCCATGAATTCTCTGAACGAATCAGTTTCTGCAAATCCAAAGGCAGGCTGCTCTTCACGATGAGATTCTGGAGAAGCAGATGGGTGGTATGCTGCTGCTGAGGATGATGACTGCTGACTATCGTGAAACCTTACATGAAATTTGTCCAATCTGATAGGCGATATTTCTTATAATATATAGTGGTCTCGAAAAATTTCCGAGACCAATTCATCAAGACTGAGACCAATACTAAGACCAAGACCTTAGCTGTCGAGATAAAGACAAGACCAAAGACCACAAAAAATCGGATGTCGAGCGGTCTTGAGACCAAGACCACGGTCTCGAGGACTACATCCCTGATTAGGAGCAAGCGACTGAGGGCCGTCTGCAAATCTGCTATTCAGCTGGACATGAGCTTCTCGAAGGCGGTTGAAGCCTCCAGCGCTGCGCCCAGCAAAATGGCTTCTTGAACGCTGACCTGCGAAACCCTGTCCATGGCTGTGCTGGTTAACGGCATAGTACCTCTGTACAGGATAGCTTCGCATTTGTTGTGATTCAATGACAACCTCAGATTTTTGCAACCTCTCTCTACGGCTGCGCTGTCTGCTGCGATGATACCTGTGGGCACAGATCTTCGAGGAGGGTGAAGGTTGCCGATAGGTTTTTCAGAATGTTTTGGAGCGAAAGACAAGAGGAGAGGGCCCAGGGATCGACCTGCTGTGGACCTAACTATGACTGTACTGGGAATCTGCAAAACTTGAGGGAGCTGGGTTCGTAGTAGGTCTACGACAGTTCGTAATAGGCCGATAGCTCTGGCAGGAGTTGTGCTAATTCGGCTAGCACACTATCTCGGAACATGCTGTTGCAGGCGTTCGTGAAGTCGAGTTTCACGAGAATATGATCATCACACATGTTTGGGAGAAAGCGTCTGGCCGAATGCACCGAGGCCTTGCATCCCCGGGACATCCCACGCCTACCTGCTGAGGTGCGAAGCGTTTGGTCACTCTAGGCAGGGCTAAGTTGGATGATCAGTGGCGTAGCCAGGATTTTTCAAAGGGGAGGGGCATGGCTCCCATGAGTCCTGCTTCGGAAAATTCTGACTAGCAAAAATGTTATGATCATGATTCCTGTCATTCACAGCACGGAAAAATCCTGACAAGCAAAAAAGGTCCTCAACTATTATTTTGCTTTATTAAGTGAATTATATAGCTTTTACTCGCTCTTAATCTAGCTTTTACTAGCTTTACTATACTAGCTAGCTTTTAATTCGTCAATTCGACGACAGCTAGAGAGTGGCTATCCACTTCCCCGATTTATCGCAAAAGTTCATATTATTACGTATAACAATTTTTTAAATTTGAAAATGTAAAGTGAATGCGTAGATTATCATTTGAAATTTTTCTATGTGCTCACTGGATGGTCTTGCCCCCCCACCACAGGGACTGCACACCATAACGGAACCTACGACTACGGTTTGGGCCTATGATTCCATTGGAATTTGGTCTCCCACGGGGATGCAACTCCAGAGTTACCTACGGCACCATTGGGCATACGGCTCCTTTTTGGCTTACGCACCCAAAGGGGCTTTGTCTCCCAAGGTGGGCTGGGACTTTTTCTTTCCGGGGCTGTGCCCCAGTGGAGAATACAACACCCACAGGGTGTTGGGGCTATGTCTCTCACGAAAGGCTACGCCCCGCATTAAGGCCTACGGCTTAACATGGGGCTGCGCCCCAAGTAGGACCTGCGGCCCCACACGTGGGGCTGCACCCCCTAAGTGGAGCAAGTCCTACTACCTCACATGGGGCTGTGCCCTAGTAGGACCTGTGGCCCACATGTGAGGCTGCGCACTTCAGTGGGGCCAACGGCCTCCCTCTGGAGTTTGGGCTTGGTTTCCGACGAGAGGCTGCGCCACAGTAGGGCCTACGGCCCCCAAGTCGGTTAGGGCTTGGTTTACGACGGGAGGATGCGCCCCCTTCCAATAGGGTCTACAGGCTACGGCGTCCCCAGTAGGGTCTAAGGCGTCACACGGGGTACTGCGCCCCCAATGGTGCTGTACAACATGCAGGCAATCAGGACGATTCGTCAAGCTGCAATGAAGACGCTTCGTCAAACGCTCCGTCGATAATAAGTTTGGTTGTCAATAATAATCTTATTCGTGACAAGCACAGCATCAAATAGAACAAAAAATTATAATAAACTAATAAAACACACACTTTACACAGTACACTGAGTACAGCCAAGTAAAACAAACAAACAAAACTCAAATACCAATTCAACTAACATAACCATCATCATATCCATAACTTCAGACCTCAAGCACACATTTGCTATTCTTCTTCAGGTGCTCTGTCCAAAGACAGGTTCCATACTCCAGCGTCGCCACTACTCTCTATCTTGAGCTTTTATCTTCAGGGCTGAATACTTGTTTTTCCTCGTAGTGTCGAACATCCACTCCAGCATCGATGTCTTTGGTCGCCCTTTCTGGTCGTGTAGGCTATATATATATATATATATATATATATATATATATATATATATATATATATATATATATATATATATATATATATATATATAGCCTCCATATGTGTGTGTACGACTCTCGTCAGGGTTGGAAGTCCGTTTTCTTCAGCAGGGCGATATTTTGCATTTTCGTCGTTCTTCCATGGTGCTTCCACCCAGTTGTTGGTTTTCTGCACGGATTAGGCCTGGTGCATCTGATTTTAATATTTCTGTCTTCGCTTCTGTCGGATTTTGCGCGTTTTTCGATGTTTTGATTCCGTTTTCGGGTATGTTTAGTTTAGTTCCATGCCCCACCCCATTTGGTTATAGAAACCCCGCTTGCACGAACCTGAGCGCACGCATAGATTTCGCACTGTTTACGCGGTCACGCTCTGATGGAGCCAGGGCCTAGCCAACTTTCCCAGAAGCGCTCGGGGCTCTGCGCTGTATGCAGGACGGTTCGGCGGCTCCACTGCGGTGACAGCAAGGTGCACCTCCACGGGCCCCACTCCAACCCCTGCCCCGGCTCCAATCAACCACCATTGCACTCGGGCAGCCAACCGACCGCTCCCGTTTCTAATGTCGGCTCAAATCAACGCGACCTTAGCGCACCGACATCGTCTTCCTTAGAGGCAACAGCAAACAGCAACGTCGGTGACGATCACCCTGAGTGCTTTGTTTTTCACCCCACAATAACAAGCGCAATAGCAAAACATGTACCTAAGTCGGCTAGAACCACCGTTTGTCAGTTGCTAATCGATATTATAAATAAAATTCTAGCTAACCCCTCCATCATTGACCACTGGCGGGATTTAATCTGCTTCGCCCCCATAATTCTGAAGCAAACGGCTAGAGGGGGAAAGAGGCATAACCAGGCTTCAGCGCTTAAAAACGCATGCAGAATTTTTATGCGGAGCTACACGAGAACATCGAGATCCTCTCAGACGCCAGCCAAACTCTCTCCAGCAAAGCAGCGACGAGGAAAAGCAGAGACCAGATGCTGGCAGCCTCAGTGTCATCCAAACTAGAGGATGGGAATATAAGGGCCGCGGTCAGGATCCTAATGTCAGATGAAGAACCGGTTACCCCCGACCCTCAGACCTACCAAGAGCTGCTTGAGAAGCATCCTTCACCACCGGAAGACCGGGTCCACATGCCACCAGCCAGTGATTGCGCTCCACTCCGGGTGTCTGAAGAGGACGTTAGGGCCAGAATTCGCTCCTTTCCAGCTGGATCATCCGGAGGCCCAGATGGACTGAGGCCACAAATTGTGGCCGAGCTTATCACCAGTCCAGAGGCTGGCAGCAGACTGGTCTCTGCTATAACGGGCCTAATTAACCTTTTACTTTCTGGCACATGTCCTGATCAGGTCAGGCCCATCCTCTTTGGGGGAACCCTCCTGGCCCTCAGGAAAAAAGCCGGGGGATTGCGCCCAATCGCAATAGGCTATTTTTGGCGTCGCCTAGCCTCCAAATGTGCTGCAAACTTTGCACTGTCCAGGGTGTCGGGCTATCTGGCCCCCCTACAGGTCGGGGTAGGATGCCCAGGGGGCTGCGAAGCGGCAGTGCACGCAACCAGACGTTTCTTGGACGCAATGCCAGATGACAACGTTATCGTAAAACTGGACTTCAGCAATGCTTTCAATAGCGTGCAGAGAGACAGAATGCTTACCGCACTAACGAACATTCTGCCAGAACTCTCGAAGTACGGTCTTCTGTCCTATGGAAGTCCAAGTCTTCTAAAATTTGGCAAATTTCGGCTGTCCTCGCAAATGGGCCCCCAACAAGGCGACCCTTTGGGCCCACTGCTTTTTTGCCTGCCGCTGCAGCCCATCCTGAGAAAGTTGACAGCCGCACTTATTCTGGGTTATCTCGATGACGTCACCTTGGGCGGGGACGCAAACAGCGTCGCAAGCGATGTCGCAGTTATTGAGCGGGAATGTAAAGAGCTGGGCCTATCTCTGAACCATCGCAAATGCGAGATTATATCCAAAGGCCCAATCCCAGCTACTAACACTTCGCTTGACATCTTTCAACGCATAGAGCCCCAAGACGCTATCCTCCTTGGGGCCCCTCTTTCCATCACTCAGGCCTTTGGGTCCCTTATGTCACACCGCTCTAACGAGCTAAACATGGCACTGAACCGCTTGACGCTGATCGCTAAACAGGACGCCCTAATTTTGCTTAGAATGTCGCTCACCCATTCTAAACTTTTGCACCTTTTACGTTGCACACCATGCACAGGCCATCCACTATTAGAAAACTTCGACGACGCTATGCGTGAGGGACTGAACCAAATCCTTAATCTGCGTCTGTCAGACAGCCAATGGGTACAGGCTACGCTCCCAATCAGAGATGGGGGACTGGGAATTCGCCGGGTGTCTGCGCTTGCACCGTCTGCCTTCTTGGCTTCAGCTGCGAGCACCCGAGATCTCCAGTCGTCCATTCTTCTGAAGGCAAGTCTGCCTACGGACCCACGTGAGACCGAGATCATCGCCCAGTGGAGGGAAATGAGCCAAATGGATAATCCTGGTTCGGGCCCTCTCCACAAGCAGTCCACTTGGGATCGGCCTCTGATTCTCAGGGAGTTTAACCACCTGCTCCAATCTGACCAACGGCAGTACCATCAGGCACGTCTACGAGCCGTTTCAGCGGAGCACGCCGGGGACTGGCTTTATGCGCTGCCCATCGCTTCCTGTGGACTGCGCATGGACGACGAGGCAGTCAGAATCGTCGTCGGCCTCCGCCTCGGTGCCAACATCTGTGAACGGCACATCTGCCCTTGTGGGGAACAGGTGTTGAAGTCGGCTCATGGCCTGTCTTGCTCACTCGGCCCAGGCCGCGTTCCACGTCACGCAATGATTAATGACGTGGTCTACCGGGCGCTTCTTCGAGCGGGCATTCCATCGGTCAAAGAACCACCCGATCTCTCGCGTTCTGACGGTAGAAGACCGGACGGCCTCACTCTAATCCCGTGGCACGCCGGCCGTAGCCTGATTTGGGACGTAACCGTGGCAGACACAGTTGCTGCCACCCATTTACCCATCACGTCTTTGTTGGCAGGTGCGGCTGCTGAGGCAGCAGCAGTTCGTAAAAATACCAAATACGCAGATCTGACAACAGATTACAATTTCTTGCCATTGGCCTTTGAGTCCTTCGGCCCAATAAGTCTCGACGCACAGATTTTCATCAGACAACTAGGTCGTCGTATTTCAGAGTCTTCCGGAGACAAAAGGGAAGGAAGCTTTCTTTTTCAGCGTTTGTCCATGGCCATACAGCGCTTCAACGCCATATCGTTTCGAGGAACTTTTTCCGTGGCCGACCTCGAAGAACCTGACGAGAGTTAACACACATTAATTTCTGTCTCCGGACAATTTTTATCTCTCATAAGACCCTCGGGAATGAAGTACCGAGGGCATAAAAATATATATATATATATATAATCATCTTTGCTTTCTGCCAGCTCATCAGCGGCAATAGCTAGACACAAAATGCTTCCAAGAAGTTCTATCTTCTGTCAATCGTCTTCCTTCTACTATTGTAATTCCTTTCATGTTCATGTCTTCTCTGATGTTGTCCATCCACTTTTTCCTGGGTCTTCCTCTTTCTTTGTTTCCTTCTATTTGAGTGTAGAGTGAGTGTAGAGTGCCTTGTATGGTAGTCTCCTTTCATCCATTCTGTTGACATGCCCATACCATTTTAGTCTTTTTCTTCTAATTTTGTCGTTTATTGTATCCTTCATGTTGAGACGTTGTCTGATGTCTTCGTTTCTTATTTTTTGTAGTCGGGTTACTCCCAGGATTCTCCGTAAGCACGTCATTTCGGCCACCATTAGCATCCTTTCGTCTGTTTCTTTCATGCTCCATGTTTCTGCTCCATATATAATTTGTGGGACTACTATGGTGTTGTATATTGTGACTTTTGTTTTTATGTTTATGCCCTTGCTGCTCCAGATTTTTCGCAATCTCCCCATCGTTTGCAGTCCTTTGGCGATTTTTTGTTTTATGTCTTCTTGATGACTTCCATTACTGGCAATTTCTCCTCCAACATAGGTGAAACTTTCGACTTGTTCTATTGTTGTGTTATCTAGTACTATTTTGATTTGAGCTTTTCCCTTTCTGCTGACTGCCATGGTTTTCGTTTTCTTTGAGTTGATAGTTAGTCCAAATCTTTTGCTTGTTAGATTGACTTCATTGGTCAGTGTTTGAAGATCTGATTTGTTGTCTGTTATCAGGCTGACATCGTCTGCAAATTTTAGATTGTTTAATTTTTCTCCACTACATTTTATGCCTATGTCCAGATCTCCAATTGCTATTCTAAAAATTACATCCAGAATGATAATGAAAAGTGTTGGAGACAACATGCAGCCTTGTCTCAGTCCTACATTTGTCTTAAACCATTCTGACATTTCAGTATCTAATTTCACTGCACTTTCTGACTTCTGATATATTGCCTGTATTAAACGGATGAGTTTTCTTCAATGCCTGCATGCCTCATTGTTTGCCACAACCCTTCCTGCCACACTGAGTCAAAGGCCTGTTTGTAATAGATGTAGTTAATATAACAGCTCTTGTTTGCCTCGATTGTTTTTTCCAGTAACTGTCTTATGACAAAAAGTTGATCAATTGTACTTCGCCCAAGACGGAAGCCTGCCTGCTCTTCACCCATAATTTCTTCTACATATTTGCTTATTCTTTTTTTAAGTACCTTGGAGAAGACTTTGCTTGGTGTACTCAACAGCGTATATATATATATATATATATATATATATATATATATATATATATATATATATATATATATATATAGAGAGAGAGAGAGAGAGAGAGAGAGAGAGAGAGAGTGCCTTGTCTTTTGCGGATGGATTTGAAGTACCATCGATTGATACACTTAGGTATTATAACTGGTGCTATGAAGTGCATTATTATTTATTATTATTATTATTATTATTATTATTATTATTATTATTATTATTATTATTATTTTTATTATTATTATGTAATGTAACAAAATATTTGTATAGCGCCTCTTCTGAAGAATCACTCAGAAGCGCTTCCGCTGCAATTACTGCATATTCACAAAGAGATAAGTTTTAAGTCGTTTAAAAAAGAGGGCCATGGAATTAGGAGTTGCTAAGCCACGCATACTGGCGTCAAGAGCATTCCAAAGAATAAAGCCAACTAATTCAAAACCTCGTTTCAGGAACATGGGCGCCAGTGGCGAGGCCACGGGGCGGTTTGGGGAGGAGTTTGGAACCCCCACTTGCCATCCGGCCAGCCGTGAGATTCGTGCAAAATTGCAGAGAAATTTTCGTGGGGGGTAGGGGATGGTTGAGGATCGGTTCTACTAAGTCTAAGTATCAAGCGTTATCTATATACTGTATCCATATAACAAGTTTTCTATATATCTATATAACAAGCAGTCGTGCGCCAGACGGACTGGGACTCACCATGGCCGTCCATGTTATTATTTGCAAGAAAGTTTAGTCATTTTTTACGCCTCAGAAACCTGGTCTCTCCAAAAGAAGGGCATACAAAAGCTGGAAGCATTCGAAATGTGGATATGGAGAAGAATGGAAAACATCAAATGGACGGACAAGAAAACAAACGATGAAGTAGCCTACTACAGATGGTGGACGAGCAAAGATCGTTAATCAGCACCATCAAAAAAGACAGAGGAACTGGATTGGACATGTACTAAGAGGAGAATCATTACTCAGAACAGTAATTGAAGGAAGAATATCAAGAAATAATAATAATAATAATAATAATAATAATAATAATAATAATAATAATTAATAATCATGAACTGATTATGGTGGCATATCGTACAAGTACTACTAGGATACTTTACAACTAAAAACAGTATATCCTACAACGATCAATGTTCTTGAAAACTACGAACAAAGAGACCAGTTTTACAGTAAGTTCTCGTTTGAATGCTTCTAGTGTCTTTGCCATAGTTGTTGATGGTGGCAGGCTATTCCAAACTTTGACAGCCGCTACCGGAAACATGCGGACACCAATAGTAACGTGGCGTGTAGACAGAACAACGAGAGTAAGACTGGACGTAGATCGCAATCGTTGACGAGAGTTGATGTCAGAAGTCTTGCAAAAATCAGCCGACAAATACGATGGTGCCAGACCATGAAGACACCGATAAGCAAGAAAGACAAAAGGAAGACCAAGGAGGATGCTATTGGACTGGCTGATGAAAACAGACACAACGTCACAAGACCTATGCATAAATCAAAGAAGAAGCAAGACGCAGAGAGGAATGGAAACAATGGAGCCCTTAACCTGTCCCAGGACCGAGAACATGATGAAATAAAACTATTGCTTAAAAGTTATATAATGCACTCATTACGTGTGGAATAGTAGCCTAATTCTAACGAATTTCAATGCTGTAAAGGTAAACGTTGTTCAGCTTCAGGGGGGTTTCGCCCCCTGACCAGGGGCTTGGCCCCTGGACCCCACTGGGGGCTCTGCCCCAGACCCCTCGAGGTGCTCGCCATAACCCCCTCCCACTCCCAAACATCTGGCGTCGCCACTGATGGGCGCCCGCACATTGGGGCACTTGCCCCCTGGATATGCAAATACCAATATTTCACATTGAAATTTGAAAACCTTGCTAACATATCAACCGTGTCCATTGAGTTAAAATGCGTTTTCCCCTCCTGGAAAAATTTATGCGGCGTAACCATGACCATTGTGTTTTGCCTTCCTTGACAAATTTCTGTGGGCGCCCATGTTCAGGTACAAGGAGGTTCGTGCTTGGGACACACTGAGAAGACCATGGGTTGTGGACCGAAGACATGACCGACCAGGGATAGAGATAAGAGGATAAAGTAGCTCTGAAAGATAAGATGAAGATTCCACTGTTGTTTCTGGAAGCACCTCTGCTCGCAACCTTAGTGTGACATTTTACTCTTCCCTCTCTTACACTATTTACATAAATTCAGTCTGCAAAATTTTTCATTATCATATTCGGGACATTTATCGCATCAGACATCTCCTCCCCAACCCTGTCCTTATTCATTTAGCCAATGCATTGGTATCTAGTCGCCTAGATTATTGCAATTTCCTGCTTTTCGGCATCACAAATTCAAATATGCAGAAACTCCATGAAGTACATAATTCCTTAGTTAGAGTCATATCCAAAACTCCTAGATTAGAACATATAACTCCAGCTAGACAATCCCTGCATTGGCTTCCTATCAAATACCTAAACCACTTAAAATCACATTATTATTATTATTAATTATAAAATTTGTCTTTTAGTATTCAAAACCATGTCATAAAATGAACCCAATTACCTCAAGATGCGACTTATCCCTCGACCTACTAATCATTCTACTAGGTATTCGGTATGACCTTCATTTGTTGTTCCTTATTCTCGCACAGTCATTATTGGCACTAGTTGTTTCTCAGTGTGCGCCATAAGCTCTGAAATTCACTACCAACATCACTTCGTATAGCCTAACAATTTATCATCTTTCTGATCTGGTCTTAAAACACAGTCTGTTATATTGCTCTCCCGCCGTTTCGGACTGCTTTTCTGGCCTGACCTGGCTCTAATTCTATTTGGATTTGGCGCGCCATCGGCTGATGCCCTTTAGTTAGTTTGTTATAGGCTGATTTATATAGCGCTGTTGTCCTAGCGGGCTAAAGTCAAGAGTGCTTTACATTGCATTAAAGGAGTGTCCGAACAAGTGCGTTTGTAGTCTCTTAGTGAATATTTACAAGTTGGTAGCGTTGGTGACACTGGTAACGCGTTCCAGAGAGCCGGGTTCTCTTGAGTAACAGAACGCTCCCCCAATTTGGCTGTTCTCGAGGGAGGAGGCACCGTCAGTCGGACCCGACTGGAGGAGTGGAGCTGCAAGCGACCTTCTGTGGATGGAGGCTTACGAAGAAGCACCGATAGGTAGTCTGGGCAGAACGGGTCGTAGAGTGCTCTGAAAGTGAACCAGCACTTCTTGTAGATTACCCGTTCCGGAATGCGGAGCCAGTGTAATCTGTCCCGAAGTTAGGGAGTGACGTGCTCACCCCACCTGGTCTGAAAGATCACTCGGGCGGAAGCGTTCAACACCATCTGCAGACGATTAATCTGGTAGTCTGGCGTCTCGAGGAATATACTATTACAGTAGTCTATTCTCGTGAGCACCAGTGCCCGCACAAACTGGGTCGCGACAGACGCAGGTAGGTGTCTTCTAATCGCTCTAATCCGCCGAAGCTGGTAGAAGGAATTGCGAGCGACGATGCCGATATGGTTACGGAGTGACAGCGACTCGTCTAATAGTAGGCCTACTCCGAGAAGACGGACCTCAGTCGACGAGACAATAGGGATCTGATCGATGACGAGCGGCGCATGGCTAATTAGATGCGTCTTCCTTGGGGTGGTAATCCAGAAAACTTCCGTCTTGGCTGGGTTGAGAGCCAGACGATTTGCCTCAGTCCAGAGTTTGATTTTGGCTATGCACGCTGTGACGCGGGTATACTTGGCATTATGATAGTTGCGCTATGGAAGTTGATTGATTGATTGGTTGATGGAGTGGCACTAAAAAGAGAGTGCAACCGCTCTTAATACAAGAAACTCAACTCGAGCTGGATAAGGCAGCCAGTGTAGAACAGACATCGTATATTCACTAATGTGATCACGTCTTGTGACACCAGCAATCACCCTGGCTGCCGAACGAGGAACCATCTGGAGTTTATCAAGTCGCACCGATGGAAGACCAGCAAAAAGTGAACCACAGTAGTCAAGCCTTGAGCAAATAAATGCATGAATCAAAGTAGAAGATGGCATGTCAAGTGTACGTCGAATCACTCTAAGCTGGCAGAGATGACAGAAGCAACTGCGACAAAGTGAGTTAATATGATCCATAAAGGTTAACCCAGAGTCAAGAATTATACCAAGATCACGGACTAAAGAGGAGAAATAGAGGTTTGGGAAGACAGACTGCATAGATAGATGATCAATTTTTGAGAGCTGACCTCGAGCAACAAACCAGATGAGCTGAGTTTTAGCTGGACGAAGTAAATCAAAGGTTTCAACAAATTCACGAGTGATCTGTAGTGCATTAGTGGGGCTGGAATGTGAATGGGCATGAATATCATCAACGTACATATGTTTTTAAAATTTATAAGGAGCAAACACATCAGCAGTATATAGTACAGAAGCGGCCCAAGGACCGAACCCTGAGGCACTCTACATGTGACTGGCACTTCACGAGAGTAGGTTGAACCAAGCGATGCAATCATGCACATATATATATATATATATATATATATATATATATATATATATATATATTATTAGGTGTCCCTTAAAAACCAACTTTTAAAAAAATCAGGTCTGACCTTTGAAAATGGTTCCATTCTGATAAAAAACATTGAGTAAAAAATTAGAAGAAAAAATTTCACTGTTTACAGGTAGCTCAAATGGGTCAAAGTTTGCGTGAGACATTAAATTTGGAGTCATTCCGTGTCAATTCAACCAATGACCATCTCAAAAAATTATGAAATTTACCACAAATGTTCCGCAAACATCCATCTGAAAGATAGCAAAATTTTAGCCTGCTCTTTTTAGTAATTTTTGAGATATTAAACTTTTATAGCACCCGGGGTGGGCCGTTTTTGGGCGTTTCGCGGCAGCCACTTAAATTTCTCACAACGTCAGACCTCTATAACTTCAGAAATATCATAGCTAGGGGGCTGAAACTTTCTGGACTTATTCAGTACTAGTAGTATTTTATAAAACAAGAGCAAGACTTTGTCTTTTGGAGAAAGTGTCCTAACTGCAGAGTCACAAAAATTGAAGAAAAAAATTACTCCTTTCCTGATATTCAATGTTTGGCTCTCAATAGGAAACCTTTCTCTTTATTTCAGAGTTGTAACTTTTATTCTGTAAACTGTCCAGTGGCTATATTTTCTCTCATTGCAAGCAGATTTCCCATATTGTTAATCCATGAGTTTCTACAGGATCTAAAAATGGCAGCACCAAAGATTCCTACAGGAACTGGAGTTGCACAAGCAAATGCTGTCTTTGAAGCACTCAATTCGTGGCAAATTGTTGACAACGTGCAAGGATTATGCCTTGATACGACAAGCAGCAACACTGGTCTTGAATTAGGAACTTGTGCAATACTAGAACAGTTGCTTGGGCATGATCTTCTGCACTTAGCAAGTCGACGCCTTATACTGGAACTGGACACTGGCGCTGCTTTCATTGAGGCAATGGGTTCATCTTCAGCACCTGAAATCCTTCTCTTTAAGAGATTTCAATACAATTGGTCCCACATTAATCAAGATCGATTTGAGGATTCGTTGACTGACGTGGTAGCCGCGTCTCATAGACTCTATATCCAGCAGCAAAGACAAAATTAGTGAGTTTCTTACTATCAGCTCTGACGGAGGCTCAACCACGTGATGATTACCGTGAGCTGATGGAAATATCTCATTTTCCTCTGTGTTTCACCACTTCGTGAATGGCATTTCCGCACACCTGGTGTAGGCCTAATGCACAAGTCACGCTGGGTGGCTAAAGTCATCTACGTCTTCAAGGTATATGGATGCTTAGGTCACTGTTCGCTCACACTGGTCGAGAGAAGAAAGGTCTGCGTGACCTGTGTATATTTTATGCCATGCTATATGTAAAAGCTTAAAAGCTTAGTCTAAAGATTCATTTCTATATCACAGAT